>JARFJB010001857.1:642500-1270000 GCA_036346205.1 Vesta saturnalis | reverse complement strand
CACTTCCTGTAAACTGTGGGCCATTGTCGCACATTATTATTTGGGGGACGCCAAACATTAGAAATACATCATTTTCAAGAAATTTAACGATGGACGAAGCGGTTGCTTTTCTTAGCGGTTGAATTTGGATAAATTTGGTGAACCAGTCACTAACTACAAGGACAGAAGTATGACCTTTTGTTGATCTCGGAAAAGGACCAATTAGATCTATTGAAATGATCTGGAAGGGGTATTTCACTTTCTTTTTTCGGCCCATGAGTCCTGGACGAATTTGAGTCGAAGACTTACTTGCTTGACAGGTATCACATCTTCTTACATATTTGCTTACATCAGTTTTCATACTAGGCCAATAATAGACTTCAGTTATTTTTTTATAGGTTTTGTGCGAACCTAAATGTCCGGAAGTAGGTTCGTCATGGTAATGTTTCAATAATTCGGCACGTTTCTTCTTTGGAACTACTATTTTCCATTCAATTAAATTAGAAATGAAATTGTGCCCATTAGGAACATATTTAAATAAAATTTCATCCTCAACTCTCCAACTAGGGTAATTTTGAGGGTTGGTAGTTACATTATTGATCATGTGACGATACCAAGGACAAAGATCATCTGTGCCAAAAGTGAAGGAGTCTATTTTAGAAATTAGAGGAGCAGTACGTGACAGAGCGTCGGGAACGACATTGAATTTACCTTTACGGTGTATTATGTCAAAATTATATTGGGACATACGAGCAGTCCATCGTGCTAAACGTCCACTAGGAGACTGTAGTTTATGCAACCACAACAACGCATGGTGGTCGGTAATAACTTTAAATTTAGTCAGTTCCACATAGGGTCTACATTTTTCGATGCCAAAGAGGCAGGATAAACACTCGTTTTCTGTGACCGAATAGGATCTTTCAGAACTGGTTAATGATCGGCTAGCGTATGCTATAACTCTTTCTTCATCATCTTCTCCTTGGAGTAAGACGGCACCTATTCCAACATTACTAGCATCACATTGAATTATAAACTGCTTAGAAAAGTCGGGGCTTGCTAATATGGGAGCTGAAACTAATAATTTTTTTAAATGTTGGAAAGCGGTTTCGGCTTCTTCATTCCATTTAATGGGTTTTCTCTTTTGCTTTCCTTTGACAAGCTTTAAGATAGGATCCACAATGGTGGAAAAGTTAGGAATAAAACGCCGATACCAGCTTGCCATACCAAGAAAACGTTTTATCTCAGTAGTAGTATTTGGTGTAGGAAAATTAATGATAGCGTCTACTTTACCGGAATCTGTACGGAAACCGTCTTTATCAACTAAAAATCCTAAATAGGTTAACGATGGTTTGCAAAATTCGCTTTTTTCTAAGTTCACGATAAGACATCTTTTAAACGTTCATATACTTTAGTAAGGGTAATAACATGTTCGGAAAAAGTACTGGATGTTATAATAATATCGTCCATGTATACAAAGACTCTATGGAGTTCCGGAGTAAAAATATTATCCATTAAACGTTGTAGAGTCTGTGGACTATTGTTAAGACCAAATGGAAGAACTTTGAATTCAAAAAGACCACGTCCAGGCACCGTAAACGCTGTTTTTTCACAACTCTTTTTGGATAGAGGGATTTGCCAGAACGCTTTCTTTAAGTCTATTGAGCTTAAGAAACGAGCATCACGTAGATGATCTAAAATACTATTAACGTAAGGCACAGGATACGCGTCGTGTCGGGTTACGCAATTTAATTGACGCCCGTCAAAACAGAATCTGAGGGTTCCATCTTTTTTCTTAACCATTACAATGGGAGAATTCCACGGCGAAGAGGATTTCTGAATTACATCAAGATCTAGCATTTGATCTATTTCTTTATTAACAGCTGCTAACATAGCAGGGAACATTTGATAATACCGCTGTTTAATTGGTGGGTTATTACCAGTATCTATATTATGAGTAACCTTAGGGGTTCGACCAAGTCCTGGACCACTAATACTACGAAACTTTTCTATGACTACTTCTAAATCTCGTAATTGTTGTGAGCCAAGATCTTCTTTGCCGTAGATGTATTTATCTGATTTTGATAAACTAGCTAAAGAAAATGAATCATATTTGAAATCTGTTTTAAGACCAAATAAATAGCAAACATCCGCACCTAATGTAAGAAGAGCTGTAATAGTGTTTGAAACTAAAACAGTAACAGTTTTAGTTACGTCATTGATTGTTAAAAGAATGTCAACAGTACCTAAAATTGATTGGTCAATATTATCAGCTGTTTGTAAATGAACTGGATGTGTTGATTTGCGCAATAGTAAATTTAATTTTTCCAATAGGAAGAGACCCTGTTTTCCTATCACTGTCTGATTAGCACCTGAATCTAACAGAGCCAGTATTCGGATACCCTGTATGTTTACGTTCATGAATGGACGATTATCACGTTTATTATGGGAAAACATAGAATGTAATTGAGAAGTTTTATAAAATAAGGTAACTTCTGTTAACCATTTTTGCCAACTTAATTTATCAGCCGCTTTATCATTAGGACTTAAGATTCCGGGACTGTGGACGGAATCTGTCCTGATGCGTTTTTTGAATTGGCACTACATTTAAGGCAACTAGAGAAATTAACATTTGCTGTTCCGCAAATATAACAAAATAGAGTTCGTTCTTTTGTACATTTATGATAGGTATGTCCTTTTCCACGACAATTCCAGCACGTTAAATTTGTCATATTACGTGTGAATCCTTTTGTTTTTACAGTATTATTTTGTAAATTTGACCATTGTTTAGATATAGAGTTAATGTGTCGTTTGGTAGACGTTGAGGGTCTGTATGCTAAATCAGGTTCTAGGGGAGTACAATTACCGGTATAGTTTAACTTGAACTTTTTATTTCTGTCTCGCGTTTCTTCTAATGTTCGACAATAATCGCTTAAATTATCTATGGTAGGAATTTCCATTAAGGTCAAGTGATTTGAGTAATAGGGCTGCAAGTTTTGACGAATATATTTCAATTGAATATCTTCCGAAGGAACAGTCGATAAACGATTAAATAGATTGGTCATAACCGCAATATAAAGATGCGGGCGTTCGTCAATTCCTTGGGAACGAGAGCGAATTTCAGACATTAATGCTTCGTCATAGTCCCGTGGAAGGTAATGTTTTCGTAATAAATCAACAATATCTTTCCAAGTATAAACTTTAGTACGGATTGATCGAAACCAGATAAGTGCTTGATCTTCAAACAAGTCTACAGCTTCAATAAAAGTTGTTCAATTGATAGATTTCTAGTACACGTAATTCTTCTACACGTTCTAAAATGAGTTAACACCTTGGACAGCTGTGTTACCACTAAATTTTAAATTCCATTTCGAAACACTAATAGGTTTGCTGGTAGAATAGGTAACATTAGATAATTGTAGGTCATTAAAACGAGAAGCTAATCTATCTACTCCTGCTGAAATATTAAAATCTACTTTTTTATTAAGCCCGCTTGGAGAGCTATGTGTGAGTGGAATGGAACTAAGACGCGGATATTGTGTAGAAAATGTACTAACTCTAGCGGTAGACGTAGGTAACGTGTTAATGACAGTTGCAGGTAAGATATCTGACGTAATATGTTCTGAACAACGAGGTGTCGGTTCATGTAACTCGTCAACACTAACGTTCGTGGTTTGAATATTTTGTGATTGTTCGAGAAAAGAAATCAAATCATTTTGATGCATTATGTCACTTTCACCTATTTCAGATAGCATTTCTAAAAGTTCTAAACAATAGTCGCGTGCGGTTTGCCACTGAGTTTTTAATTCTTCATTAGTCACCGAAAATTGATAATCTAAACGTCTGTAGATGTGTTTAAGTTTGGTTTCTAAGCGATTAAATCTGCCGACACGGGTTTATTTTCAAAATGCTTAATTGCTTCACCTATTTCAGTTAACCTATTACCACAAAAATTTAATTCTGAATGAGAATTCATTTCTACACGAGGATACGACGAAAATTTTAAAGGGTCGCATTTCTCAATATTTAGTTGCGTTCGTAATAATTTTCTTTTTTCATCCACTTTATGTTTAGTAGGATCTATACCCCTAACCAATAGTTCCCAATCTAGTTCATCTGATACCAAACAATTTACTCGTAACATCGTAAAGTAATTAATAGTACTAGTCTTCCAAACCAAAATAATGTATCAATGGAGCAGAACTAAATATAATTATAGTAAAATAACTATTCAAATCGCTATATAATTATTATTTTGTACTAATTTAATTAATAATACAAATGATCAAATATCTACTTGAATCATTTTATTAAAAAGTACCTGAAAAATAGCATAAGAATTTAAACATCTATCAGAATGTCATAAAAGAGATGTTTTGGGTAAGCGTCAAGCGTGCAGGTTGTCATAAGGTATTAACCATTTGGAATTGGAAATTAAGTTTAGGATAAACTGTTCAAGGTAAATGAAAAATTATTTACGGAAAGATCAGAACCATTTTCCAACCGTAATTAATAATAATTAACTAATTACCCAAAAAATTATTTGGCATGTAGTAATTATAAATAGGAGTCTGCAAAAACAATTGCACAGTAATTTGCATCAACTTAAAGAATTCATTTAAATAGGTAACAATTGTTAAGAAAATCGTGAACGCAAATTATGTGTATTTTAAACGGTTTCCCTTTTATATTAACAAATCATATGAATAATCACATTTAATAGCAAGCAGTACCAGCAAGAAATACTACGCATTTTAAATTCTAAATGCATTATCGGCCATCACGTTCGGGCGCCATTTTTGTGTTACATTATTTATATTAAAATTCACAACTCCGGCAGCTCTTTTTAATTCACGGCTGACTTGGTCATGGGTTTGGAGAATGCATTTAAAATAAAATAATTACAACTGGGCACCATAATAACATATTTTATTATTTATTAAAAAAAAACCCTAAAATATATTTCTTATGTACATGAAAAAGGGCGATTATGGGAAAGATAAGTTAAAGAGCTCTCGCAGTTATCACACATTCACAAATATGTTTGAATTGATTCAAGGTAACGCTAAGTGTAAAATTATTCGGTAATATTTTAGATGTAGTATATTTTATTATCGTGGTACTTATTAAATTACATTGCCGTGTATCAGTTGCTGGTCTGTGGGTCAATAGGAACGGACTCACCAGATGTATCTTAGGTTCAGGAATTTCAGGTTCACCCGTTGTTTTTCCAGACTTCCAGGTGCTATCAAGTTCAGTAATGCCAATTAATTGCCACTATTAATATACATAGAAGAGAAAGCAGTCTTTAACTTCAATGTACGTGTTGCCAAGGTGCCTCTATTTTAAATAAGGAACACAATTAAATTACTTATTAGTATTGAACAGAATTAACATAACCCTTTTTTCTTGGCGGCGACTGGCTAAATAACAATATATACAACGTCTCGTTGATTTATATGTAATAATCAAATGGTTGACTTTTTTGTATTATAGCCAAACATAACAATATATTCAACAAAAAAACAAATATTGAAATTTTACGGAAGGTTAATAATTTATCCGCAAACTGGTGCTGATCTTCCATTCAAGTTGAGGACAAGATAGCAAGTGTCAATCTTAGCGGAAAGAAGTGAATTCTTGCGGAGTGGGAGAACGTTAGCGAAAGGAATGAATGGGAGAGAGAGAGAGAGAGTGAGATTATAAATGAAATGCGAAAGAGAGAGAAGAAAGAAAGTATAAAATAAATTAAAGTAACTTTTAAGTAACAATTATTTGGATTGTTACATATTATTATTATTATTATTATACAATTCCTTACCAATTTATTTATAGTGTTTCGACCAGACAATGGCCAATATCTTTCTCGAATTGAATACAATAACTATTGAGGACCACAGTGGTACAACCGTTCATGCTCTTCTCTTAATAATAAAATTGTTACCCTGTGTCTCGATGAAACTAATAAAGGATATTTTTTCTCAAAATTACAATCAGAATTAATTAACCTTCCGCCCACACGAATTAAATCATCCTTATCCATGAAGGGATTTAGACTTATAATATGGGAGTTTTTCTTTAATGGTACTCCCTTCTTTAGTGCTATATACTCCTTAGGAAATGATTACAGCTGCGCAATTTTAATTATAACATTATGTGCCCCTTGCAATTCCTTAATGGTTAGAACTCCTACTGTGCCTTCCTTCCTATTTGATATAAATCGCATGCATAGAGTCACGATTCTATTTAATTTACTAAAAGATGAATACTTATTTAATAACTCCCAATTAATTGGCGAGGCTATCAAATGCATGACCAATTTTGTTTCTGGTAGTTCAACCTCTACCGGAAATTCTTCCCTAATCATTTCGCGTGCTAAACATTCGGGACCACACCACCACAATGGTGCATTCAAAATTTCTCTTGCATTCATACCGCGTGACAACAAATCTACGGGATTATTTTGTGATTTAACACACCCCAATCGGCTGCGTTGCTTAACAGCTGAATTTCGCTTATACGATTAGCCGCAAACCTTTTGAACCTACTGAGGCACGCTTGTATCCAATTCAACACAATTGTTGAATTAGACCAATAAAAATACTTGTAGTCCTTAGCCCTTAAAATTAATTTAACCTTATCAGCTAGACGCGCTAACAACAGCGCCGCACATAATCAAGTCGTGGTAAGGTCACCCGGCGCAAATGTGAGACCTTACTTTTAGCACATAAAAGGCTTATCTTTATATTCCGTAATTTATCTATGGATCGCACATATAGACAAGCCCCGTAAGCTCTTTCTGAACTATCGGCATAGCCATGAACCTCCCTTAATAAAGCATCGCAGAGTAAAGCATGTCGCGGTATTTTTAATTCATTTAAATATCTCAACCCATCATAAAATTCCTTCCATCTAAAATACATATCCTGAGGAATTACATCAACCCAAGGAATACGTACAGACCAAAGTCCCTGAATTATTAACTTTACCACTACTATAACAGGCCCTACTAGTCCCAGGGGATCAAGGAGTTGTGCAATAACACCCAAAATATTACGTTTCGTTGATGCAAATTTTAATTCCCCAAATTTTATGTCATACTGTAAGGTGTCCAGTGTCGCATTCCAACCCACTCCTAGTATTTTATTTTCGTTGTCATTACTTAAAGTTAAAATATGGGACTCTAACTCGTTATTAACATGAAATTTATTTAGCAACTCAAAATTATTTGATAACCATTTTCTTAATTCAAAGCACCAACGTTTTAATATTTCTGATATTTCAAATTGTAATTGTAACATTTCTGCTTCATTATCTGTGCCAAATAATAGATCGTCCATATAAAAACAAGTTGTTATAATTTTACTAGCTACCGGAAATTCCACAATTGCCTCCAACGCTAATTGATTTAAACATCTCATGGCTAAAAACGGTGCCGAAGTGGTACCGTATGTGACTGTATTTAATTCATACACATTCAATCCTGCTTGAGGATTTTCCCTCCAAAATATTCTTTAAAATCTTTTATGGTCCTTATCCACTAATACCTGCCTATACATTTTTGATATGTCACTCGTAGCTACAAATTTATATTGACGAAAATTTAGTAAGATAGTAAATAATTCAATTTGTATAGTGCCCCCCGTATATTGAACGTCATTCAAAGAAAGGTTAATATCTGATTTCATAGACGCGTCAAAAACTACTCGACATTCAGTTTTTATACTACCAGGTTTCATTATTGCATGGTGTGGTAAGTAATAACAAATTTCATCCGCCAGTTCATCGGTATTTAATTTTCACATATGATTTCTCATACTCCTGCATAAATTCCTTATAAAATAACCTCAATTGTGCATTTCTACCTAACCGCTTCCCCAATTTAAAAAATCTGTCTTTAGTTAATTCCCTAGACTGTCCTAATTTCTCAAAACCTTCCCTTAATGGTAGCTTTACTATAAATCGCTGTGTATCAGAATTTCTTTTAAAAGTTTCAGTAAAATGATTTTCGCAAAATTCTTCATATTTAGACCTATATTTTTTATTATTAAAACATTCTTCGACTTCCCAAAACCTTGTTAAACTATCAAGAAGCCTCAGTCCTGGTGCACTCCTGTTAAATTGCTGTTGTCTTGTAAATGAATCTAACTTATTACTGATTAGGTAGATTATTAAAGTATCCCAGCTATTCGTATTTTCCCCTAAATTTGCAAGCGCACGTAAATTTTTAACTAAAGTTTCAAACAAACTTCTTAATTCTTTATGAGATTCCTTTACCAAAACCGAAATATCAAAAACATCTTTAATATGATTATGAACAATCAAGCTTTTATTTTCATATCTTTCCAGTAAACCTTCCCACGCATCCTTATAATTGTTACTGGTAACTGGAATATATTTAATGACACTTAGGGCTTCTCCCTGCAGAGCACTTTTCAAATAATAAAATCTAGTAATACCAGATAACGTTTCATTTTTGTGAACAAGGGCGGTAAAGATATCTTTAAATTCCAACCAAGAGTCATATTCACCTGAGAAACGCGGTAACTCTAATATAGGTAGCTTTACCATCGAAGCATCCCTTCGCTCGTTTACAGAGGGTTCAGATTCTACTTCTGCTATATTTAATTTGCCCTTCGCGGTTGCCTTCGAAACGAAGTCATAATACAAATTTTCAAATTCATTGGTAATGTCCCTTTCTTGTTTATTACTATCTAATTGCAAACTATTAAATTCTTCCAAGTACCCATTTTCCAAATTCTAATCTAAAGTTTATCTCTCCTATAACATCATGATTAAACTCCGTTAAACTAATGTAATATTCTTTAAAACGTTGTAGGCATCATACAAACAATCTCTTTTTAACACTAATTTAGCTAACTTACTACTCATTTCTAAATAAACTATAATATTTAGATTCAATTAAACCAACGGAAGTAGAACCCGGACACCTTCCGCCATCTTGGATTTTGACGTCACAAGGCCGGCCACGTGGGAGACCGTATTTTTCACCCTTATTTTTATGGTTTCTTTTCGGAGGCCTTTTTCAACCCCTTGATGGAATTTTCATCCCTAATTATGGTCTTTTTGACAGCAATTCTTTTGTCGGCCTTATTTTATGCTTCTTTTCGGAGGCCTTTTTCAGCCCTTGATGGAATTTTCAACCTTTTTTGTTGTACTAAGAGCCTTTTTGACAGCCATACCTTTTTCGTACTTGCTCACGTGAGGGGTGTATTTAGGGCTTGGTCTTGGGATTAATCTTGGGCTTGGGGTTGGTCTTGGACTTGGACTTGGGGTTGGTCCAGGCGTTGGTCTTGGATTTGGGGGCTGGGTGACGGATTCTTTTCGGAGGGCCTTTTTCAACTCTAATTAAGGTCCTTTTGGAAATATTAAGAGCAGTACAACCCCTGGAGGTTAGGCAATTGCACGTGTTCTGATTGAAAAAGATTTTTAATTAAGCTGTGTTTATTAATATGTATTAGGACCCACTTTTATTTTATCAAATGAGATTGCATAATTGTATTTCTTTTAATTCCTATCTACAGATTGTGATGTTTTACCTACACGAAAATTTATTTATACATTGGGGCTGTATTCTTATAATTAAATTTCACTGTCACTTTAAATTAATCTCAACACGCAATGCAAAAAATTAATTAAAGTTAATTACACGACACAGTAATCAGAATATTGTTCTTCTAAACAAATATTAAAACTAGTTGCTTACCTTTAAAAAATCTTTAATCACCATCCTCTCGTTAAAATTGTTGTATATACACAGGTCCTCAGTATCCAAACACTTAATATTTTTAAAAAAGATATGTTGTTTGCACTAGCTGTAATTAAATCTGTGCAACTAAATAAATAAATTAAGGTTATAACTACCGTTTTCTGCTGCACGTATAGGCACACTAATGCCACTTTCTTGGTTTTGACTTATGCTTAATTGATATAAAACTGGTTATCGAGTAAAAGTAATTTTTGGAATGAAAATAAAATATTATATGCTGTACCTACACTCAAAATTGTTTTATAGAAAACGATTTCATTATAAAATCCTCATTAAAATATAACATAGAGTTAATTACAGTTGGTGTAATTATATAATACCAATATTGAGTAGCATACTTTGTTTAATAATAAATATGCAATCAAAATAAAAGCTCAACGTAACCACCCAAATTACAGCATATTGTTTGATAACAATGAAATCTACGAAAATTGGAATAGGCTACATAAACCATTTACCTGCACCATAAAGTATGCACTGTTACACGTCCAAACCGCACTAGGCATCGTGTAGGCTTACTAATGTAAGCGAGTTGCCAAGCCAGCTAACAGGGAGATGGGCGTGGTCGAAATAATAAGTAAAATGGATGATTAATAAGTTCAAACACCTTACACTTATACTCAAATAGCTCAATTCGGGAAAATATGTCTCTAGGCGCCACCACAATCGAAACTTTGCTAAAATAATTGTATTAAGCTGGATGTTAATTAACCCTACTTGATTGTGGAAAGTAGGATTGTGCTTACTCGGTAAACTCATATACGAAGGTTCTAAACCAAACACTCGTCCAAAACAATTCAACTCAAGCTCAAATAAATTTAGTACTACCCAGGTTATTAAAAACTTTTTGAATACACCTCGTATACCAAAACTTCCAAAATAAAATTGATCACTCAAATTCATTCAATGAACGGTAATTAATTTTTAAAATTCTTAACATGAACGATATCTTTTAAATTTACTTTACTTTTGAATCGTAGTTGACATTCGTAAACTGTATAATTTCTCAAAACTCTTGTTATACTTAATGAAATTTTTAAGACAACAGCTGATCTGTTAATAGTGCATTGCTCTAATGAAACTGACATAAAAATTTTGTAATCCACCTGGTTAAATAAACAACAGAATAAAACATTTAACGATAAATATATATTGTCCTGCATAAAATAATCAAAAACACAAATATTTACATAAATTACATCAGCGTGGTTGAAAATCAAAACCACACGTCACTACCAATTTCTGCAAAAATTCTTAATACTATACAACCAACACAACATAATTCGAGAACGATTATCTTTTCGTTTCTAAGCTAATTAATATTTAATCACATTACACAAATGAAATAAACCAAAGAGATAATCGTGCTTTACTAAATTTTTAAAATACTTAAATATAAACCTTACTTAAAATCGTCCATTAATCCTTGGCTTTTCTTTCTTCTTTCTTCCGTAAATTAATTATGTGTAGTCCATTGGTAATTCCTTAAAATTGCCTGAAGCACATTACAAATGCTCAACAAAACTTAATCCTCTGTGCACTCGCGATTAGTTCACTATGCAACATACATGTACTAACGGTAAACCTTTGGTTGCCTATTAAAAATTCTTGCAACCTTTACACCAATTTAGTTCCTTATATAAATAAAACTTTCAATGTCATATAACGTTACTTAAACTTTGGCTTAATATACAATGAACCCTTCGTTCACTTAACAGGTGGTCTCATAAATACTTTTAGCTGAATCTCGTTACAAGCGCGCCGCACTTAATACTTTAACATAACAACCGTTATCTTTATTCAAATCTGCTTACGCACTATTATTTTCTTGAAAATAAACAAACTAATTTTTATCTTCAACTTCAATTTTAATTATGGTTTTGTTTATGAACGTCTTTTTCAATTTATCCCCGGTTCGGGTAACGCAGTTGTTTAAACAATTACTGCCTCATTAAAATTCACAAACATACTCCAACATCATCCCATTCTAAACCACATTATCTCCGCACGCGCGTTTCTCACCAACAGCCAAAACCAAAAAGATTAACTAACTTCAACTCCCAACGACAACTACAACTAACTACCTACCACTCACTCGTCAATCTCTGACTTCCCTATTTATAACTTCAGTCATCCATCTTTAAACATGTCTTCCTTCCGCGTTATATTCTCCAATAATATTCACTCAAAACTACATACTTCCAACAACTGCTTCCCTCTATACAAGCACGCGTGTAATTACAATACATCGCCATATTTGTTTTCACTTACAAATTTTACAATTACTTCGTAAAGAAATCATTTTTCGTCATTACATTCATTCAGTAGCCTCTCTGAATCATTACGCAACTTTTAACAGTTATCTCCAACCTGCGCTCGATCTCGTTCCGCAACATTTGCAAAAATCAGTACCGTCTAATGTCTCAAATTCCATATACATACACGTATTCTCAAAACAATTGCACAACATTACAAAACCCTTCGGAAATTAATACTTAAACATACCCAATCTTTCTCT
The DNA here is from genome assembly GCA_036346205.1 of Vesta saturnalis. NCBI lineage: Eukaryota > Metazoa > Arthropoda > Insecta > Coleoptera > Lampyridae > Vesta > Vesta saturnalis. The sequence goes on along the minus strand of JARFJB010001857.1, from coordinate 1,257,716 downwards.
ACATATTTTCTAAAACATTCTACACTTATTCTTCACATTTTCTGACCAAAATAACTCCTCTTATCTTCAAACATTCCTTTCTTTATCATCAGCAAAACAGAAGCAATACAGTGGAAAGCATTATCGTCCCATAGACAAATTTCTCTTCACATTTACATTCATCAAAATCTAATTATTCCAACACTAAAGTCTCTCTAACATTCAAATACACGTATCTACATACTGAATTATATTTCTCCTAAATTTCCAGTGGCGTATCATACACCCACACACATTATGCACACACAAAAAAAATTTTTTTTTTTTCGTTCAAACTCAATACACTCGTGCTCAAAACACGTAATACACGTCATTATAACATCCTATATACAGGGTGCGTCAACGCAACCTGACAGCACTTCAATTGATAAGTTATGAACTTCCCCAAATGTTACCCCTTGGGCCTCTGGAAGTTCCTCCGTGGCAGGTGCCACATGTAAGGATTCTAATGAATCTAAAAAAATATGTGAAAGAAAATACTACCTCTATTGTGTACCACCAAGAACTAAACAAAATCTTAGAAAAACACAAAGACCATTTAGTAATATACACCGACTGATCAAAGACCATTATTGGCACAGGATCGGCTATTTCCATAAATGACACAGATCACAATTGGTCCATGGCAGACCACATATCAATTTACGAAGCTGAACTGTATGCCATATGGCAAGCTCTTCGTTTCTGTGAAATGGCAGTCAACCGAAAAAAATTTATCATAGCCAGTGACTCTCAAAGCTCGCTATTAAGCCTATCAAATCCATATACTAAAAACGCATTAGTACAAATGATCTTGGCAACAATTAATCACCTTGCAAACTGTGAAAAACAACTGACTTTTGTATGGATTCCCAGTCATTTTAATATTAAGGGAAATGAAAGAGCTGACATTGCTGCACGTAAGGCCACTAAAGATAAGGTTTCAGGTAAAGTTAACATTGCTAACCAGTCATATATCCCAAAGTTCATAAAACCAAAATACGCTTATTATGGCAGCAAAATGGGAAGAGAGTCAAGCAAAACTGAGAACAATAAAGCCAAACATACAAAATGGAAAATACCTGTATCCCTTCATAGGAGAGACAGTAGCATCATTCATCGTCTTCGTATAGGTCATTCATCACTAACCCATAGGCACTTATTACAAAATGAACCACAACCGACGTGTGAAAACTGCAACATTCCTAAGACAATTGAACACATAATATGCACGTGTCCTTTACATACCGTACTACGTAACGTGTACTCTATCTCTTTCAACCTTAGTACGAACCTAACTGATATCAAAAATATTGAGAACACACTGAAATTCTTAAAAACGATTAATGTGTGTGATAAAATATAAGTCCATGATGTCTAAGTACTAATATAGTTGAATAAAGCGCTAATGACCAAAGCAGTCGATGCACTTAAAGTAATAAAAAAAAAAAAATAAAAAAAAAAAATAAATGCTAAAAATCATAAATTTTTATAAAACGATTAAACGAAAGATATGACAGTAGGTATTACGTAACGCTTAATTAAAAAACAAAGTAATAAAATCTCTTTTTTATTTATCAGACAAGAACAGTAGGAAAACAAAAATTATACAATAATTTGATTATCTCCTCATTTAAGATTAAAGATACAGTGAAAAACTTATTTACAAAATCAAATGTAGGTAAATTATGTAATCTAAAATATAGAAACATTAACGTATAAAGTCCACACACATTCGAATGGTAATCTTGCAGAGTCGTTTTGTTGTAATGGAACCATCTAGAATTTTTCTCTAGGAAGCGTAAATGAAACCCTTGCGGTGCTCGTCCAAGGGAATCAAAATATTTCCCATTACCATTCTCGTCAATGTAGATAGCGGTCCAATGCTGACCTGGTTTGTTTGCAGGATCGGTGTTTACGATAATTGCACACGTTCTAGGTGCATGTCGTGGCTGCTGATTAGAAGCACATACAAGCCGAAACACATTCTTGTGGTTGGGGATCGATTTCAATCATCTCAACACTTGTGCCGCGTACATCTTTGGAATTGGTATGCACCCAGTGCAATAGTAAGACGTTTTCTAGTGCACACATAGGTTAAGCGATGTTATGGTTTAAACAACTATATGCTTTTGCTTCCTTTTTCAATTTTTTAAGCGACGGACAGCCACTCGTCTTTGCCCCTTGTCGTGATCGCAACTTGTTCATAGGCCTTCGTGTATTGTCGTGGTACCCTTGCCCGAAAATTTGAATTTGAATTTGAATTTGGAAGGGTTCTACTAACGGAGAATGGAATTAATAATATAAAGGAATCTCACTCGTTATCGACGTCTTCACCAGATTATGTATTTTTGTACTCCAATCACCATCACCACCTGCTCGCCTTATCTTATCCCAACCCAATATTTCCAGCCACAGTGCTGTCTCTCAACTTCTCGATTTTTAATTAATTCCAATTAGGTGCCATCCGGCTCGTTTGGACCAAACTTTATGCTAGCTTTGAATAAAATTCTCAATGGACTGTAAATTTCACATGCACGTACGCTCGCTCGAATCGTTCTATGGTTTTATTCCCACGAGGTTGAACTTGCGTATCGATAAGTACAGTGCTCTAACAATATGCATAGTGGGATTAAGGATTGGTGTGGTCAGGATAGGAACGGAGTTAGGGTTCTGAGTGGGGAAATAATACCCCACCATTCACCTAAATAGTCGCACATGGTGTGCGTATACGCAGTGACCATGCTGTTATATGTGTATCAGGAGAACCCCCTGAAAAAACCTCAGGGTAGACGATAATGGGAATCGAACCCATTACCTCCCGAATGCTAAGCAGGTTGTCACCACTACTCTACTAGCTCGGTGCAAACTCAAATTTCTGGGTAGCATTCTTATATCTGCAGCAGTTATTAAATTATCGCAAAAGTAATTATTTTCAACTCTCACATTTTTAATAATTTTATACAAACCTTAATTGTTAATTTGCTCTATATTATTGTTATTTCATGAATTGCAATGTTATTTTAATGTAATGGCATTTTCATATCAAAGCGTTCAAAATTTTTCCAGTTTAAAAATTCAATACGTATATTAATGTGAAGATGTTTACCTTTTTTAATGTATTTGTTTACATGATCACCATAAATATAACCTAAATTTTGTAAGCGGTTTTAAAATAATCCAAATTATTTATGATTATAAATTTGTCATTTAGTATTTTCTGATGGAGGTTGAAATTGTCAACCGAAATATATAAAATTATAATTAAATGGTCGTTTTTGTGGCTTTACAACTTTAAGCCTGATGGAACTAGCATTTCCCTAACCTTAACCAAGTAATTATATATACATATATATATATATATATATATATATATATATATATATATATATATACAGGGTTGATCATTAGTGCGTCAAAGTGTGATATCTCAGTAATTATGAGTTTTAGAAGGAAATGTTTCCTATCAAAGTTTTTGGTGTTTAAGAGGTGCGTATTTTAAAATTATTGTCCAATATACGAGGTGCGTCATAAAAGTGTTGTAGTAACAAATTATGTTTTTTAAAGTAGAACCCCCGGTTTTTTTTGCCATATTCGCATTTTTATCGTCAAATTTTAATGTTAATTTATGTAAGATATTTTGTCTTAAAAATTTACTGTTTTCGAATTATTTAGAAAAATATGAAAATTTTGACAGCTGCTGGGTTCCACAAAAATCGGTGCTGTACCCCCTGCCAATTTCGGAATCGGTATTCTGGGGCTCTAAGAGAACCTAATAAGTTACGTTTTGACGTATTTTAATTTTAAAAAAAGTCCACTACAACCCCCGAATTATTCATCCGAAGTTGCATGATTTCAAACATCAACAACTTGCTTATTTCAAATGGAATGCCCTAATTTTTGTACCGTTTTCGGATTTATCATCAGATTTTAAGATCAGTTTATGTAAGGTGTCCTATCTTTAAAATTTGCCGTTTCCGAATTATTCGGCAAAATTAAAAAAATTATTTAATTTTTATTTTGATCAAGTCAACCGGCTACTTGTTGACAATCCAAAAATGCATTAAACTGCAGAAAACTATTTTTAGACAGATAAGAGGTATTCATAATAGATTCTCAAACTGTCCCCCATTTCGACCATAACACAATTGCAGTCTTGCCAGAAAAGACCTATTTACTTCTCGTAACACCTCAATGCTTACGCTATTTCCAAACGCATGAATTATGTGTTGTCTCATGCCTTCTGCAGTAGTCGGTGCAGTATGATCTACAACGTTTTATTATCTGCCCCCATAGAAAAAAAACCTGATTTTGTTAAGTCTGGCGATCTAGGCGGCCAAGAAACGGTACCGCCACGGCATAAGTGCGCAGGAGCACCGTCATGCTGTAGCCACATATTTTGCCTTAAAACAACAGGAATGTTTTTTGCAAAAGTTGTGGCAAATCATTTTGCAAAAAATACAAATACTTAGCACCATTCAAATGTACGTTATAAAAATGTGGCCCAACTATTAAATCACCCATAATACCACCTCAAACATTTACAGTCCACTGTCGCTGCAAATTAACTAATGTTACTATTTTTGGGTTTTCCGTTGAATAGTGATTATTAGTGATTATGGCGGTTTGGGCTACCACTCTGTGTGAAAGTTGACTCGTCGGAGAATAATACATTTTGGAAAAAGTTAGTTGTTATTCTTTCCATTTCCAACCCCAAGGCAAAATGTTCTCCTAATCTCCAAATAAGGACACAACAGGTCTTGATGGAAGGATGTACTGTAGTCATGACACCTGTTCCTCTTTAAAATTTTACCAACGGTAGATCGGCGTATATCGGTTTCCTTGGATATTGTTGCCAAACTGGTAGAACACTCCGAAATTACAGGTAACAAAACATTCAATTGGTCTTCGTCTTGGATAGCGTGGGTGTTTTGGAGCGTAGATAATTATTAGATTAATTTAGGTTAGAGAGGCGAAAGAAAGAAGTTGTAATAGTACACGTAACTAATATAATAAGTAAAATTTGAGCGCCACAAGCTTTAGTAAGAAGGAATAATGATTTTATTAGCGAGAGCCCCGTAAAGCTTGAAACGGGAAGAAAGGAAGTAATAAGAAACAAACGACAATTACTCTGGTAACCTTATATTAAATGGAAGTGACCATGCGGTGACCACAGGCCAATATAAATAATTAACAATTAATAATTCATCACATGTCAAGGGAAGTTAATTATATATGCCTTTAAACAATTCTTTCTAAACCCACCAAAAATTTAGCATAATTAATATTTCACACCGACTCAGGTACGCAGGCAAGTTAATTTTATATCTATATATTGACAATTCTTTTTGAGCAAACAAAAATTTAAAAAGTTAAAGACCTTTAAAACTGCCTTCCCTGGTTTCTTTGAAAGTACTTTCAAGGGTTAACTTGAAAAGGAGAAATTTAATCTACCTGGTTATACTTTGATTTAAACTCTTTTTGATTAACTAACTTGCCGTTGTTTCACAAACGAAACATTTAATTTACACAAGCCCCTTACAAATAATCGATAGTAGTATAGTTATGTAAAATATTTCAAAACACTATAGTATAACTTTCAGCCCATTCCCTTGCGGGGCAGGTAAAACAATTTCTGCCTCTTATTTATTTTTCATTCACAATCTTTCTCTATGCTTTCCTATCTCTGCATAACTCGCTAGCTTCCGCAAGATTCATACATTCTCTCGGATATGTCCTTTTTTTTAAAACTCCGTACCTTTCTTTTTTTTATCATACATTCTACTACATTCAGCCAAGTTTTACGTTGCCTACGAGGCTCGGCCTTACCTCTAACCTCACCCACACATATTTGTTTCGTTAATCTTGCGTTGTTCATTCTCTCAATGTGACCAAACCGTACTACTTTTATACCTATTCATCATCGTCTTTTCCTCGCCACACTCCTTCACTATACACACACTATTTATCTTGTCCCTTCTCGTTTTACCACATGCACTTCTCAGGAATCTTATACCCACGGCATTTATTTTTCTTTCGTGCTTTTTTTGACATATCCATGTCTCACTTCGATATAGTACTGCCGTGACAAACACGCTACTATATATTGCTCGTTTTGCAGCTAGGCTCATGCTTTCGTTTCTCATTATCGTCCACATACTTACAATCACTTTCCTTCCAGCATTGATCCTTCGTCCAAACACGCCATCCATTGTACCATCTGCAGTAAACATTCTACCCAGATGTACTAACTCGTCCACTTGTTCCACAATTTCATTTTGCAGAGTAAATACTCTACTCTCCTTTTCACCTGCCGGATTGTACACCACAATTTCAGCTTTGTTCACATTTACCTTTAGGTCCATGCTCTCACAGACTGTATCAAACTTCCTCAGAGCAGTTTGTAGCTCATCCGCACTATCACTAAATAGGACTGTGTCATCTACATACAACAGAACTCGTACATTTACGTAACCAACCATTACACCATTTGTATCGGTACATGCTTGCCTAACACATTTATCCATGTATACATTGTCATTTCATACGTAAAATTCTATTAAATTATACTAAAATTATTATGTATTTATTAATATTCAAACCGCTGGGTCATAAATTTGTTCAAAAACTCACCCTTGTCGTTCACTAGTCATTGGTTTAGCAATTGTAATTTTTTTATGCGCACATATTTCACCGTTTTCTTTTTGTGCCTTCGTTCTATAATTGGGCATATGCAGACCGCAAGTGCGTCCAGAAACTTTGCGTTTTTCGGCCTAGGTCGGCAAAAATAATACTAAATTATACTTCGTTGTAATGACAGAACCTATACAATATTCGACATAATCAACATTTGACATAACACAAAGCCTAATCGCGTTACCGTGTACGCATCCATTGTTATGTCCGTATTAGTTCCTTATAAACTACAAATTACATCTATAAATTATTATAAAGTCAACAAATTGGTAAGGTACCTAAAAAATTCGAGTAATGAATAATTTCGCAATTGTATTTTTTAGGTTATATTGGTTACTGTTAGTTGTCAGTATTGTCAACTTAATTTCAACAGGTATGAAATTTTAAAAAGTACAACAGTTTTGTTTATTAATTTTAATAGCTAGTGTTGACGTCGGTACAGAAAAATCTTGTGTATCACTCTGCCATAAAATGGTTTGCGAGTACTCATCAATTGGTAGACTTCGTCTAGGCAAACACCCATTTTCTGGTCTTGCAATACAAATAACTAGTTTCGGACACTCAATGGAAATTGACCATATTTCCTTATTCCAAATTGTAAAGAAAAGTATCCCTTTTCTTTACAGCAACCATTTCTTTATAAGGAATTACTAACTATTTATTGAAATAAACTACAACTATTAACGTTAGAAGAACTTATGCTTGTACAATGTTGTAACTGTAAATCATTAAATGATAGTGACGATTTTGATAAAACTTCCTGATGAACTCCTCCATTTGACGCAGAAAATGATGAATCGCTACATTCAGGAGCCAACTGTAATTCAGTACGTTCTAGGGCAACATCTGATGGATTCTGGCATCCACTGTTTGACTATGATGGCTGATTAAAAATCATTTTATTGTTAATGCTTTCTTCTATACATTCTTCTGGAGTCGTGTTTGATCGCCATCCTCTATGATTTTTTAACCTTCTGATATCCGCTCCACCCTTAGCAAGAAAAGTAGTTGACGTTCGACGTAGACAGTGTCCAATGTAACCGTCTGGGTTGGGTAATTTCAAATAATGGGCAATTTCCTTCGGCATCTTGTAGAAACTGTGGATCCCCACAGGTTGCACTGTGCATTTATTGTTCATATAAAATATGAACAGTCTTGAGTGATTGATATCTTTAGGACGCAAGCTTACCTATCTCGTGTACAACTCAATCTTTCAATCCTTCACATTTAACTTTCTTAGCTCCTCACTACGACACGCCCCATACAGAACGAAAATTAACGCCACTTTAATTATAAGAAAAGTATCGTCAGGCGCTTCTGTCAAAAATGTTGACAAATCATCCTGCGATAGAATTTTTGATTTTTTTGCTTCATATCCCTCACTTTGGCGCTTTAAATATAACTAAGTGTTTCTCAACCTTTAAGTATTTGCGACCCAATTTTCAATCACAATTCTCATCGCCCCCTCCCCCCTCATACAATTATTTTTTATTGAAATCGTGCTGTAATTGTAATATTAGTTATTGTTAACATGTTTAATTTAAAGCAATTTAATTTTGTAACTAATATTAAAGGCAGGCTATTGGATTAAATATTAACTAACTTAGACTGTAAAGTGTAAGGTGTTTCATGATAAACTACCTATTGTTACAGAAGATAATTATCATCCGTCATTGGGAGTAGAATTTACTTGTAAGGTCGTAGTGTTTAACATCAAATTACAATTAAATAGAATCTTTTAACGTATTTGTTTTCAAATCATTCATGAGTATTATTAAAAATTTGGGATATTATAATCATCTAAAACGATAACATTATGTAAAAAAAATTCTTATTGAGATAGTAACTCAATGTCTGAAAGTCGCACGATGTGATATTTGGCGGTATATAAATTACAACTACAAATGAAGTTCCAACATCCAATAAACATTTACATGCTAAAATATCTATGCTATGAATAACATTAGTTATACTACACAAATCGATAGATAAACAATGAATATTGTTTTTAATAACAATCATTGTTCCGCCACTCCAAGTTAAATTTCTAATTTTATAATCGCGATCATTACGAAACATGCTACAGTTTTTAGGAAACAATTGTGAATTTGATATACTTGAAACTAATACGGTTTCAGTGAAACACATAGTATCGTAATCACAATCACAGGATACGAATATAGTTTATTTACTTTTGACCCCTATCGGACATTCTCGCGAGTTCGCAAAAAGTTCTGATTCGTCTCGAACACTCTGGAACGTCTGCGCGAGCGCGACGCAGGCGTGTATAAATGCTGCACCTCGTTCAATTCCAGCAGGGCAGTCCGAACCTCGGTATCGAACGTAAGCCCCTTCTCGCGTAAGAGTTTTTGTGATTTTTATTACAAATCTCTTAATTTTCAAAAAAAGAACTTAGCGTCTTTACGCTTGTCGTTTCGGCTTCGTGATCTTCGCCGCTTCGGAGTTAGATCTGTCACTGCTTGCATACAGATAATATGAAGAAGTGGTCATCAGTAGAGGAGCCACAGCCTAGCAGCAAGCAGGACCCGCCGGAATACAGCAGGAGCTAAGAACAACATATAGAAGCATCCAGGACATCGCCACCGCCAACCACAGGATCGACGTCAGAGTAAAGCGATAGGTATCAGTTTAATAAAAATATTGTTTTAATTTAATTTATTTGTTTTAATTTAACACTTGTTTTCCTCCGTTTTCTGTTTGGGTCTCTGATTTCCAGGCCTTTTATCCTCGAGGTGTGAGGCTGCACCTCGGCGGGGACCCGGCCTTCTCTTAAAACAATTATCTTTCCTTTCTTGAATTCAATTTTCTAAAAACCTCCACTAACAACAACCGCGATGGTTAAGCACGGTCGCCACCGTGCTACCGTAACGGTGGTATCCCCAACCCCCGACGCCGCCCGTCCACCTACACCGACACTCACCACACACACACATACGCACACCCTTGGCTGGCCACCACCCTCCTCCGTACACGCTCCCACTCAAACGCCTCGTCCATTCCCACCTCATCAACACACTGCTACATTTCAACACGCTCCACCGCCTCCACAAAAGCACACAAACCCACACACACACAGAAACCCGCACACTCACACAAGCCCGCCCTCTTACCTACACCTTTCCAGCCACCTGTACTTGCCGTGATTCCTACACCCACTTCGCCCAATCCTGAACCCACCCGCTCCCAATCCTCGAGGTATTGCATCCGCAATATCCCAAAACCCATTACAACCCAGAAATCCCTTTTTAATTTATTAAAATCCCTTAACCTTCCCTGGTTGAACTTGACATTTAACCACAACCATACCTATCTCTTAGAGACCGACTCTCACTTGCCGGATGGTGCGCAGCTTAGGCTACGGCACCATTTCGGTGACCCTTCCGTCACCCTTCAACCCATCCTGTCTTCCGAAGAGTCCGACTCGGAAGACAGCGCCCACCTCAAACCCACTCTCGATACCGACCCCCTTTCCATTAAGGACTTCCTGCAAGTCCTTACACACTCCCTTTTCCGGATGTTTCCTGACCGACAGGACATGGTTCTTCGCTCCCTTGACTCCCTCTCCCAAAACTTTTTCCAACGGCGTATCAACGTCTGCGTATCAGGTACGCGGATGAAGGTAGCCGTAATCCGCCAACCCAATCCTTAACTCCTTCCTAATGGATATCATAGCAGGTACCGTTAATGCCAGGGGCGTGCGTCGGAAACGTCCCTTAATCAAACACTTTTTACACTTCCACAATATTCACATCCTCTCCATCACTGAAACAAAGCTTACCCCCAGATGCACCCTTAATTTCAACACCTTTCATACTTATTCAAACAATATCCAACATGGAACCGCCCTATTAATTAAAAATTGCTTCCCCTCCATTCCTTTTCAACTCCCGGCGCACCTACAGCATCTCGAATGCGTTGCTGCAACGGTGCACTTTCCCACTCCTATAGTATTTATTTCCTATTACAACCCGCCAGGTCACAATACACTATCAGATGACCTTTTAATCTACGCTTCTAGCCTCCCTAATGCTGTTATCCTAGGTGACTTCAATGCCCGCCACGCCCATTTCGGAGACACCGCAACGAATGGCAACGGTAACAGGCTACCATCCGCTCTGTTGCAGTTGCCACTCCTGCAAATCTCCAACACTCAACCAACCTATTTCGAACATTTAGGTGCCTCTATAGTAGACCATATCATAGTTTCCGACCTCATAGCCCACTATTACGATCGTGAGTGCTTTTTAGGCAACACGATCACATCTGATCACATACCACTACTGGTCAAAACTTCATTTTGTCCAGCTCCCCCTACACCTCCTCAATACATAGTAATTAAAGATTTTTCTAGAGCAGACTGGAATATCATCTCCAACAACCTTCCTACACCCAATGTTCAAACGACCCAAGATCTCGAGAGAGCCATTAGTGACCTAACTTTCGTAATTACGAAAGCGGTCAAAATCTCAGTGCCATTAAAAAACATCGACATCTCCCGCAAACCGCTCCCACACGTTGAAGGCTCCTGGACCAAAGCCACTTCCCAGCTAGATTATAGAAATGGTAAACTCTTCTGGCAACAGTTCGATAGACTGACCAGAAGAAAAGTAAACCAAAAATCCCACCTAACCGACCTTCAGGGCAACATAATCTCCTCTGACCAATGAAAGGCCGATTTCTTTGGTCACCACTTTCAATCCATTTTTTAATCCCCAGATCATCCCCAGTTCGATAACCGGTTCAAGGCACTCTTCGAGGGTCGCCTTAAAGAATTCCACAACCTTAACCTTCCTGCTACCCAACTCGATAACGAGAGTCCCTTTTATGCCCCTATCACGCCCGACCAGGTCCAAACGTATTTCAAAAAAGGGAAAAATTCAGACCCAGGTCATAACGGTCTAAATAGGAAAATCCACGGTACCTACCTGACCGAGCCCTCACTTTTATAACAAATGCTTAACCCTCTCTCACTTCCCGACGGACTGGAAATCAGCCTCCACCGTCATGACACCAAAACTCCACGCTGACCTAACCTCACCCTCTTCCTATAGACCCATTTCTGCTTCGAGCAGATTCTAGCCAGGCGACTCAGGGGCCACCTAAAATTTAGCGACCTTCTTCCCAACAGCCATTTACCCGACCTATCACTTTGATTACTCTCCAACATCTACAACCAATGCTTAATCCTATCCCACTTCCCGGGGGACTGGCAATCGCCCTCCACCGTCATGATACCCAAACCCCACGCCAGCCTAACCTCACCCTCCTACTATAGACCAATCTCCCTCCTTAGTAGCCTCGGAAAATGCTTTGAGCAGATTCTAGCCAGGCGACTCAGGGACTACCTCGAATTTAACGACCTTCTTCCGAATAGCTAATTCGGCTTCCGTCCCAACCGAACGTGTCACGATCTCTGGTTGAAGTTGCTTACAGGGACCACCAGGGAATTCAATTACAAGCAATGCAATCTGGCTGTGTTTCTGGACATTAAGCAAGCATTCGACAGGGTCTGGCACGCCGGTCTCCTGCACAAGATCCGTAAACTCAATATACCCGTCCCCTTCTCCAAACTCCTACTCTCATACCTGACCAATCGGTCAGTTCGAGTCAAAGTAGGGAAAACCTTTTCCGATCTTTTTCAACCTATAGCAGGCGTACTGCAAGGCTCTGCCTTAGTCCCGATCCTATACACTATCTTCGCATCCGACATTCCCGAAGTCATACAACCCGGATAGTCTTTGCGCAGTTTGCGGATGACACCGCCTTCTGAGCGGTTAATCTAAACAGCGAAACGGCCTCCCGCCTCATATCAAAAACCCTGCGGAACTTCTCCAACTGGGCTAACCAGTGGAGAGTCTCCGTCAATCCCACCAAAACCCAAACTATCCTCTTCCGCCATCCTAATTACACCGAGGATAAGTTCCCAAAGCTACCCTCCAGAAATGTTTCCCTCGCCCTAAATCAAGAAAGACTCCCACTCCAAGGTGAAATCACCTACTTAGGAATCCTTTTTACTAGAACCCTCAATTGGCTCCCCTCAATAGGATTAGGAACCGCGCAAACCTACTGGGCGCCGTCCGGGGTAGAATCAGATGTTGCAGCCCCAAAACACTTCTACACACTTATAAAACATACATCCGCCCTGTTATGGATTTCCGATCACCAATATACACCAATATAAACCTCAATCACCTTTCCTCTATCCCCTCCAGTAAACGCCGAATCCTCAGACGCATACACAAGTTACCTCTCAGGTACCCTAGCGACCTCACAACACAACACGAAAAGACACCAACCATCACAAACAGAATCCAAACACTACAGAAAAACTTTGCACATAAAAGAATCTTCGGCAACACTATCCCTACCAAAGAGATCCTTACCACACCATACAACTACAGTAACTTGGTAGCAAGTTACGAGTGGGTTAGGGACACATTTCAAAATATTCTCGAAGGTCTCTCAACTGACGAAGAAGGAACCTTCATAGACTTCACGGCAAGTGGCGAAATTAAAAGATAATTTAGTGATAAATCACACTTTGAATTTTGGGCAGGTGTGGATGATGAGTTTTTTTGCACTGAAAACAAGAGCATTTCGTATACTAATACCATTTTCAACATCCTACCTTTGCGAAACCGGATTTTCTGTGGTGGCTGCTTTGAAGATATAGATCTTAGCTAAGCATAGAAAAAGAACTCGGAGTGTCAATTTCTAATATTAAACCTTCTTTCGAAAAACTTTGCTCTGCAAGACAGGCCCAAGGGAGTCACTAATAATGATTAAACTTGTGTTTAATTTAGTATTGATAAGTTAATTATTAAATACATTGTGCAATACAATCCTATTTATAAGTGTATTATATCAGAGTACACGTGTATTTTATTTTTTATTATGTCAGAATGTGTTTCATTTTGCTTTTCTTTCAGTAAATTTAATATTTTTTCTTATTTTTTTTATATGCTCGCGCCCCCCATTGAGAGTTATCACGCCCCCTAGGGGGGCGTGTCCCACTGTTGTGAATCGCTGATATAACTGTAACTTCCTATAATTCGATATATCGACGTTTTCTTTCACTTTCAACGTACTTTTCAACATGGAGACTATGTCGACCACAGCGTGGAAGATTTCAGTCTTTCAGCCACCAATCGAATATAAAGATAAAACTTAAAATAAATAAATAAATGTATTCAGGAAAACTAACCTTTTCATGCAAAAAAAGCAAGCATAACTTCTTCGTCGATATCCCTTACATTTTTTGACGTCCTCCAAGAATTGAAAAAGTTGTAGGTCTTCTCATATTTATCTCGTGATTTCGAGGCTAATAAACTAGCAATAGCTTCAAGCGCTAATGCTGTTATTTCATGATTTTCATTATTTATTTCCATTTTCACGCGTTAACACTTGACAAAATGTTTGTTTACCTATTTTTGTTTAGTTGCTGCAGTGAAAGAAACGGCAATTTGATTCTCGCGCTTGTCAATCATTTTTTAAATAATTTTTCTTATAAAATGTAATCCATTTCCATTTAGTGTCCGAAAAAATTTTATGTATTATTCTTAAAGAAAAGTAAGTTTTTCTTTACTCATTGCGTTTCTATCTCGGCTGCGCCTCGATTAGAAAGATCGCCTTTCGTAAAGAAAAACAATACTTTTCTTTACTTATGATACAAATAACTCTTTACCGCATATGTATTTGCATATGACCTAATTTGTGTATTACTTTAAAAGTCTTGTTTTCATGATGACACAATTAACATTAAAAGTGTTTGGCATTTGATTATTTTACTATTTTTATGGTCATACTGACTACATGTAACTATATGTAAATTGTATCGTAGTTTTAACTCACTTATGTACAATTAAAGCGTGCACTCTTGCCATGCTTTTTAAAATTTTTAACAAACAAATGCACTAATGAGTAATCACTATCAGAAACATTAAGGCTGATGAGAACTCATAGTTTTTTTTATCACTTTGACTGTCATCTTTGAATATAAGCTGTGACCTCCATTTATATAATAATATAATGGGAATAAATTATAAAATAATGCATTATAAATACGACGTTTGAATAAAATCTTTACAAAGTGCCAAAATATGAAGCTGATATTGTTTCTATCGTCTGTGCTTGTTTTAGCTGCTTCTCAAAAACTTCGTAATTATGTTAAAATACATTTTCAAATGTTTAATACAGAGTGATTTTTAGCTTCAGATTTTATCACTTGTGATTATTTTGATTCTAAAATAAATGAATGCCTAAAAAACGCCGTGCAAAATGCGTTAATCTACCTTAAAAATGGTTGGTAAATTTTTTAAAAAGCATTTTTTTAATAATTATTGTAGGAATACCTGAAATAAAAGTACCTGCAATAGAAGCAATTAAAGTGGGAAATATAACAATTATGGGAAACCAAGGAGACGTTACTTTTGCTGATGTTGTAGTTCACAAGGCTTCTACGGGTATTGTGCAAGACGTCAAGTAACAAATTTCATTATTTAATCCTAAGTTACAATCTGTGCTTTTAGGGTAAATATAACAAGAGAGCGCTTTGAGGGTTTCATGGAGGCGGCAGTAGCAGAATTGGTAGGTACATCCACGTATACTACTAAAGGTGTAATATTGGTTTTCACTGTTAATGGAGGTGGTAATTGTGTAATTACCTTTAGTAAGTTCTCGTAATATAATGTATCTTGATTAAAGTAAATAACAGATTTCCGATAGAAAATACTACGGTACGAGTAGACATGTTAGGAAATATTGTAAAGTACAATGGAAGTGAAATTTTTCAATTTTCCAATCTTACTGTGAACATTAATCCACAATTAATTACTTACGATATGGAAAATATTGTAGATGGACAAAAAGAAATTAGTGATGAAATCAATAAGGTTTTCAATGAAAATTGGGATATTGTGTTTCAGGCGGTTAAACCACAATTGGAAGCATTCTCTGATGCATTCTTTTTAAATGAAGCTAACTCAATTTTAAAATACATTCCAGTATAAATTTCTGTAAAATGTAAAAAAATTGTAACATTGTAATAAAATTGTAAAATTGTAAAAATAAATTGTAAAATTGTACAAAAATTGTAAAGGTGTTTGTTCTAATTGCCAGCCTTGAAAAAAGTGAGACAATTTTATCAAATAATAAAATACTTATCTTTTTTAGGTTTTTTAATGGTGGATGTTATATTATAAAATTTATTCGTCAGTAGTAATATTATCTATTAAAATTGTTAGAGATGTTGAAACAATTTTTCAAAGTTGATAAATTAAAACATAAAATTTATGTTTTTCGACAAAATTGTTTCAACATCTTTAACAATTTTAATAGATAACATTACTACTGACGAAGACAACTGCAAGTGTTTTCGAAACGTATAGATTGTATAATTTAACATACACTATTAAAAAACCCAAAAAGGATAAGTATTTTATTATGTGTAAACAATGTGAAGTTTACATTTTCACAATTATCAAAATTGCCGTTTCCGATTTATTTTCAGTTTAAGTAATCTAGAATATGTGAAGGGGTTTTCGATGGTGACAAGTGAAGCCTGCCCTCAACGAGCACCAATACAAAAATTAAACTCGTTTCGAAATATTTTATTTTTACGGAATTATAAGTTATGGTTTATATTATTGTTTTGCGTATAGCGGTTTTTCGTTCCAGGAGCTGGAAACGGACTCGGGCGCCACCTAAAGATAAGCTAATGCCCAGGCGCTCTTTGGGTCCAATCCTGAACGTGTACGGTTTCCAAACGGCTGCTCCAGGTGCTACCGTGGAGGAAAAATTCAGGGTACTGTGCGGCGGTGGAAGATGTTCCTAAAACAGAATTTATTCGGACAGCCGGCGGATAGGGAACAGACAAAGCTCAAAGGTTTCCTTGACAAACAAAAATCCTTCACCAATGGGTGATGATGAATAAATGAATGCTGTTCAATAAATACGAGTTCAATAAATCAAATCCAGAGGCAGCGGTTAGTATCTAAATGGACGGTTATCAGTAGCAAATTTTTCTACAAGTATCGAAACAAATTAGTTACTTTCAAATTTAATTATATAGCGAGTATCTATTAACTTAAATTCAATTCAATAATTTAAACTACTCTTTTACGCAGCTTCGACTGTGCCTAGATAACGTCGGCACGTCTACGGTGGAGTCCACTTGGAAATTCCCAGTTTTCCTATGGTGAGGTGGGAGCGTCAAAAGTTGTTTTAATTAAAATTAAAAAAAGGGTTATCTCGACATACTAAAATTATTATTTATGAAATAACGGAGCGATTGATATAAAATTTTGCCACGTTTACCCAAACAAATACATATCCTATATAACTGGTTAATTAATAATTAGTGACGCTCTTATCAATTCATAATCACCCAATTTCGGCAGTCAGTTACTGTTTTACACATCTGTTGGCATTTGCATTATTTAAAATATATAAAATTTTGTCAATGCAGATAGAATAATGCTTCCATTGTTATATTAATGTTATTTGGTCAACATTATAGACATTATTTCATACTTAACTTTGATTTTAATTTCAGAAGTGATTGAATAAGCTTTGTTTTCTCTATAATTACCAAATTAAATTTATTTCTAAACGGTAGTTTCAGATGGTAAGCAAAATTATATTGGCATATTCGTATTTGTTTTAAACATAAGGTTTCACGGTCAAGCACTTGTTCAAAAATGCAATTTTCAGAAATAAATGAATAAATTTACAAGAACGGTGTTAGTTATTAATTACTTTGTTAATTTGAGACTGTTAATTATGTTTATCAGGTTTCAAATTCTATTTTTGAATGCTTCGGTGTACTTATCTCTAACCAATATTAATATAAAAGGGTTTGTGTGTAATTTTACATTGAAAAGATGCATTCTAATCCAAAACAAATTATTATTCATCAAGCTTTAATTGAGGAATATAAAAACAAAATTTGTATTTAAGATTAATGGTGTAATCTTTTATCTCTTTAAGGTTGCTTATCATGAGAAATTTTATTTTAAATATGCAAACATTAGCATTATTTTTATTTGTCATTCATTACGCTTTACGGTATAGCTTTTTATAATAATTAATTCAAATATCTTATCAATACTTGAGGGTATATTAAGTATATTAGCTTGCTTTCGGTTTTGTTATGAAAACGGAACGTATACAGATTTTTCAAACAGCGATGTTAATTACTGAGTCTTTTATTTTGGCGGAGAAAACGAAAAAAAAACTAATCTTTACAAATATAACATTGTAAAGTGGGTATAAAATGGCGATATTCGGCACACATACTTGTGACTGCCTATGTTATACTCTATCCTGTTGTATTTAATTGTAAAAAATTTTCTACGAGGAAATATTTAAGGATAGAGGTTATTTGTCAAAATGTTGCGACGAAATTCTGGAGATAAAGGAATCAATGTAGTGTATCATACTGATGATGCATTAGCCTTTTGAGTACTTATGAAGAATATAATAGAGTTTTCAAATACGCAAAATAAGGTTTGCTTTACGAGTAAAATTATAGTCTTTTGTTAGGGGGTTTAAGATAAAAGTTAAAAGAATGCAAGAACTTATTACTTCATGATAGTACCCTAGAAATATCATAGTTCAAGTCTGACGTGGTTTCTCGTAAATGTTATTATTAGTCAAAAAGAAAACGTAACGCTTTTTGATGATGTCAAAATTTTACCATAACAGGAAATCCGAGGGTTAAAATTGTCAGTTTTCATGTAGTCCTCAGACAATTTTAAACAAATCTGTAAATATATGCAGATTTCCGTGTAGTCGAACATCAGGGTTATTTTGGCCCACCGGAAACTACCATAATATAATACAGTACCTTAACATCGAGCTACATTATGGCCCTGTATTTGGTAAACTAAATAAACATTTGTTTTAAGCGTGTAATTCGACTATTCAAATTAATCAAGGTGTATCTACGACAGTTTTGTTAAAGAGACCACAACTGCAAAGGAACTAAAGTGTATGCCAAAAATGATTAACGTTCATGATTTCGTAAATAACAGTTGCAGTGTTAAGGACTACCTATGTGGAATAAATTATATTAAGCAAATTGTGGTCAAAATATTTCGCAAAATAAAACTTTACACGTCAAAGACTTTGGTGATGCTTAAACCAAGTACCAATCTGTTCTATAGTGGTTATTGAGTGAAGAAGGAGTTAGGGAGTACTCGGCTCCGTCTAGTTGCCGACAACGTAACTCGTATACGTAAACCATACGCAGTTAGCGAGCTTTTGCCGGCTTCTTACACGCTTAATACCCATTGGTCTATCAGCCGTTTTCGCGGCTTCGGACAATTAAAGGTAGCTCAAAAAAAGGATTTGATAATAGTTTTTTTAGTAGTGGCTGAAGGTAGAAATTTATTTTGACCTGATTATACAGACATTTCATATGTTTTGTATTAATGCACAATTGCTTATGTACATTGTGTAGCATTTAAAATAGTTATTTATGAAATTTCAGTTAGTTTTTAAAAAGCACCCTTTGTGATTTATGCGAATCACCCGACACATTATTTTTTTTAAATGTGTGTTACGTGTATCTTAAATACTTTTCTGTTATTGAAATGCGTACCTATATCAAAGCAATTTATTTTCAGAGGATTAGTTTTAGATGTTCATTTGCAAAATTTCATATTCTTTATGCTGCATTCATTAATAAAGGGTTACGATTTAAATTCGTTTTACGCATATTTGAATCTAGTATAGGTTGATATATATATATATATATATATATATATATATATATATATATATATATATATAAGCGATAACAAAAGTTTTCCATTAACGTTAAAGTGTAGAATTAAATGCTCAACTACAAGGAGCCTCTGTCGTAATAAGGATTCCGTGTAAATTAGTGTTAATAAATTAATTGCTCTCGAAACTTATATTAAGTATTACATTTACACTAAGTAAAGCTTATCTGATACAAAAAGTCATTATTTATTCACAAGGTTTACTGAATTAATATCAATTTACTTCTTGACAGTAAGCTATTCTGTTCGAAAATTCCCTTGTAACATAGGTTATTACTTCGGTTGAGATTTCTCGAGTCCCTATTCTATTGACCAGTTCTTGCAAAGTGTTGGGTTAGTGAAATAAACTTTTGACTTCCAATAACCCCATAAAAAATAGTCTAAAGGAGTCAGATCGGGGGATCGTGGAGGCCATTCAATGGTACCTCTTCTTCCAATCCATTTTTGGGGAAATGTCCTATCTAACTGATCTCGAACAATGTGATTCTTGCGTTTATTTCATGAACTACTAGATCTAATTTGATTTTATCTCCAGAAGTACTATTTTTGTAATATCTCAATCGGGTTTGAAATAAAATATAGCGAAACCCATGTGTTTGAAATCGTAGTAAAATACTCTATACAAATTTAAAATAATATACGGAGTGTGTCAATAAATATACTATAAATATTACTTCCGGTTAAACCGGAAGCCCATCACTGTATGTACAGGATTATTCATGCTATTCGACACGAAGTATTACAGCTAAAGTATTTGATTTTAAAAAAGTTTTATTTTGTAAATGGATAGGGATCTATTGGCGCTACATTTTAAAGTTATTTTCATGTTATACAGGGTGTGTCAAATGAAAATAAATGCGGGTTTTATTAAGGCTTAACCTATCTAAACCTTATTTAATGCTTAAATTCTCAACTTGTATTTTTTTATTTTCAGCTAAAAAGACTGGATTCTACTAATTGATCAAGTTTTATGTCGTCCGTGTGAAACATTTACTAACTTATACAAGGTGTCTTAAAATCAAGGGTCAATAATTACAATCTTTAAACGGGATTAACTTATTTAACTTAAATAGGACACCCTGTATTTTATGGCAACACCAAATGTAAAATTTAATTGTCTATCGAATACTATTGCATATTCTTATGGCTAACTCTTCATATTTTCAAGTAAAATGCACATTTTGTTTGTGCAAACTGAGTTCAAGGAATTTATAATTGAAGGCGTTTTGACAAACAGAATTAATTGAAACAGTCATCAAGTTCTACAACCTAATCTAAATTATTATGTAGGTAATAATAGTTTGGTAATTTAAAATAAAAGAATAGTAGTCCATAAAAATCATTTAAGCAAATGTTTAAAATGGGACCGTCTGTCTCTAAACACAAAAGCATTCTCTTTTTAAAATTTTCCGCAACATTTTTCAACATACGTGGGCTTACAGTTTGGGAAGCTTCTTCTATTCGCTGTTTTAGATCATCTGGTGTTGTTGGAGGTGTGTTATTAACCATTCCTTTTACGTATCCCCATAAAAAAATTCCATTGCCGTTAAGTCGGGTGATCTTGGGGGTCCAATCCATCGATTTTGGTAATGGTGATTTAAATGTTCTCGGACCCCGCGATGAAAATGTGAGGGAGCTTCGTCCATTCGAAGCCACATCGTTCTTATTATGTCTAAGGTAATGTCTTGTTGGAAACTGATTTCTTAATAATTGTAAAAACAACATTCCATTTAAATGTTCTTGTAAAAAATAAGGACCAATAGAATATTGGCGCAGACATATTGCGCTTATTCTCTTCGCGCATTATTGGAATCCATATGGGTTTCATTTCCACACTAGCTTGGCTTATTGGGTTTTCTGCTAGTGCGATATATGTGGCTTCCTTGGGTCTCCGACGAGTTGTGTTCTCGTCCTTTACCACTATCTGTATGTTATCCCATTGGATGCGGTGGTCTTCGTTCCAGACATGTTCGGCGATTCTAGATGTTTCTGTTTCGCCCTTGCGGACTTTGTTTTTATGTTCTTGTGTTCTCACTTTGAGTGGTTTACTGCTCTCTCCTATGTATTCTATGCCGCATTCGCATGGTAGGTTGTATACACAATTCTTGGAATTCTGATCATCATTGTTATTAAAAAAAACTTGATGTTACTTTCATTTTAGAAAAGTGAAGAACATAACAAAATAACATCGGAAATACTGTTTATCGATGGCGATAGAGTTTATTCCTAGCGAAAAAGTTGGTCCTGGGGTCTAAGTAGTCCATCTTATGGCATTTAGGCTGAGCGTAATCCGATTACGAACTCGCTTTACAAAGATATAGAGGCGTAGGTACTGATTTTCACTATTTGAATTTATACACTGTTTGATCACAGTGAAAAACGCTTTTTACAGCTGCAATTCCGTACGAAATAGTTGCTGGTATTTTAATTAATTATTAACATTTATTATTTTAACAATATTAATAATAATAGTTTAATTAATATTTGTTCATGAAGCAAGGTGATATTCATTCCAAATTGCCCACTTATTTTTAAATCAGGATCAAAGAGCGATGATTACGACGATGTCATGATCGCACAAAATTACGAAAAATGGTTGCGAGACAAATTAATATCTAATTTACCTCTCAGATCAGTAGTGATCACAGATAACGCGTCTTACCATAATGTACAAGTAAACAAAGCCCCCACATCCAATTCCTTAAAGGCGATAATGTTGGAATGGCTTTCTGACAAGAATACAGCTTATTCGACAGAAATCCTTAATTATAAATTCTTTTGTGAAAATATGCTTATGAAAAATTATATTTTCTCACTAGCAATAGGTAGTACATAATTTCATCCGTTTCACTCGTTAAATATTTGAAGAACATATGAGTATCATAACCACTACAATTGTGGAAAAAACTAGGATAAATGTATATACCTATATATAATTGTTAATCAAACATATTAAGTAATTTAAATCGTAAACAAAATTGGTATCACTATGATATTTCCCGGTGACACGGCAATGATTTCTCACTGTGGGGTCCCGCTATTACTGGAAAATCAGCAGCATGTGTAATCGCGGCGTACCTAAAATCTAAAGAAAAAAAATACTTTTCTAGTAAAAAACTTTAATGCAATAAATATGAAAAAATATCTGGTGTACAACACACGACTTTCCAACCTATAAAGTGGAAATTAAAAGACATGAAATAATTTTGTTTTATTATAATTTGTTTAAAAAATATGTCTACACATTTTCTTATGAAACTAATCGTTATTCAGATATTAAAAAAATTTGAACAGTTAAATTCTACCTTACGAAGTTTTTTAACTCTAAATTATGTTTCGTATAAAAAAATTGGATGGAACATAATTAATTAGTATGTTTAAGGTCTATATCTTGGTATTTTTACATCTTTGCAGCTACTTCAAAAATATTTGATAAAAAAGAAAAAAATGCTCCTAATAAATCCCTTCTGCGCCGCTGAGTTTCTCCCAAAAATCTAGAGTTAAAAATAATTTCAGCATAAAATTAGCCCTTACCATTATTTGAAGACACGATGAAACATCATCTTACAACACTGTGAACTTTAGCACTTGTCATACAGACACAACGTCACAACGATGGTGGGAACCTTATAACCTCCTCCAGTTGCAGTCGGAGTGTTATTTTATTTAACCGCCCTTCCTTGGGTGTAACCCAGTGCGGTTTTATTTTGCCTCGGCTATACTCAGTCGTGTTTATATATTTCTTACTAAACGGGGTGTAGATTCGTACTTTAGTGGGCTTAACACTGTCACTTTAAATAATTATACTAAAGCGGTTTAAGACGTATATTATTTTATAATTTTACAATAATATTAATAACAGACTATACTCAAACTAAATATAATCGGTATCAGCGGGACTCTTTCTGCTCTCGCCTGGGGGATTCTGCCAATCCTGGTTATTGGGTGCGGAGTCGTTTCTGTGAACGATATATATATATATATATATATATATATATATATATATATATATATATATATATATATATATATATATATATAATATTGTAATCTATTCCCTACCTAGTTTTTTCCAACTCGCGTTTGAAATGGAATGTATTCTAAATAGTTAAATTATTACGGTCCTGTTTTACAGAAGCGCATGCTGTAGCCTTAGCAGATATGGGTCGGAAGCGCCAGCGCAATAAACTCGAGTTTTTTCTAGGTCACGGGGGAAACTCAATACTTGTCCCCGCTTATGCGCACTGTATGTTTAAACTCTTCAGTCTCTCTGGGGCGCTGAAGCCTGTATGTCGTACTCCAATAAAGAAACACACGCTGAAGATTGGCGTACAATAAAGGCGATATCTCTGGACTATAATTATATGTTTAGAACCGGTTTGAGAACGCGTTTTGTTCTCAAAAAGCGTTTAGACTATTTAATTAACTGGATTAAGTCCTAACGGCGCAACTAAATTCAACTATATACAAATTATAAAGTAAATGAAATACTTGCTATTAAAAATGCTATACTAAAATGAATTTACTTTTATTAAGGTAAATCGTAATATACACGCGGTCGTATTTTTATTATTTACTACAGGTTAATATTCGATAATTTACGGATTATCTAATGTTTTAATTGCCGGCGTATTCTAATTTAATTAAGAACGGTTTCGCACTGGGTATTTCGCTACGTTTATTCTTAATACAAATTTATGCAACAGGTTTCTTGTGTACTCTTCTGCAATTAAAGACACTGTGTGTTGATATTGTGTTTGTCTGTAGGCGTTGTATGTATGTGTAGTAAGCGGGGGCCTTAGCTCCAACAGTAGACGGTAGGCAGCTGCCTGTCTAACCTGTTTGACTAAGAAAAGGTCGTAGGTTTTTACAGCCTTGTATCAAACCTTCACCCTCAGGTGTTTGCTAGTGACGTCGGGATCTACCCTTCGTTACACTCTTTGTTAGTGTAATCAGTCGGCGAGGCGGGGTTTCCCCCTCGTTACGCCCTTTCTGTATGTGGTTGTGTAATGTTAACGTTATAACTCCTGGAGACTATGCCCGTTGTTATTTACGTTCTGGAGTGATTTGTTGTAAATTGTTAGATTATATAACAAACTTTAGGTCGCCCGGCGCAAGGTGGTGCGCGCTATCACATGATCGCGATGGACTCCGTGGCGGCGATTAACATGTCGGTGATTACAAGAAGCAATCGGTACTGGCGGCTACTGGATATCATGAACGGCGTGGCGGTCTCGGTCACGATCGAGCAGGTATTTCACGTACGGTACGGATGAATGAACGAAGTGAAGTGCATTCAATTGAATTCCTTTCAATTCACCTCTTCTGGTCTGGGTAATTCTGCAGCGCGTCGCGAGTTTATAAAGGTGCATCTGTGGGCGGCTTCGTGGCTACCGTGCGGGGGATGCCGTTATTGGATCGGTTTAAATTGCTCTGACGTGCAAAAACTTACTGGTTTTTAGAAATACACGTCAGCGGTGATTAATGAAGTATTTGTGGTGTAATATCGCGCAATCTTTTGTAATTTTAAATATAGGGTGGTCCGCGAATAATTTATTCTAAAAAACATACGTAAAAGACGCTGGATCTTTACAACCTAGAAGGACTTCTCACTTACAGGATTCAGAAACCTGACAACAGTGTACAGGAACTTAACGATAGTATGCAGCAACATGACAGTGATGCTGTCAAAGAGATCCAGGTGGTGTTTGTGAGTAATGCAGAAAGGGAAAGGCAGTTTCCACGAAGTCATGTTTTTAAAGTTAACATCTATTTTATTTATGTAAATTAATTTCATATGTAGATTACTGTTTTTACGTTTTACAGTGTGGTTTATTTTTCGTAATGGGCCTGTTATAAAAGAAATTGCATAATTATCCATAAAAAGTGTTATTAGAATTATTATTACGTCTCTTTTAATTTCCATTTTGTAAGTTAGAAGGATGTGTGGTGAAATTTCCCGATGTCCTTGAAAGGGTCAATGACCATTGACCTTGAAAAGGCCGGTGAACTGGCAACGGTGAATCCATGACAAATGGACGTGTAAATTAGGACGCGCGACAAAAGGACGCGGATATTTGGTCGCAACGTCATTTGGACGCGGCGACATTTGGACGCAGACACATCGGACGTAGATTTAATGTATTGGGGTATTGTTTATTTAATAAAAATTAATGGTTTTCGTGTAGCAAGATGTGGACAGTAATACAAGTCATTCCAAATTAATAATAATCGCCTACACTTAGGTAATTAAATTGAATAGAAATGTGGTATCCTGTAATTGAACCCTTTAAATCTAATGTGGTAGGTAGTTAAATACAAATTACCTTTCTATAGATAATTAGAGATTTGATAAGCATCATTAAGGAGTATTTAAAATAGTGTGTATATAATGCAACTGATACAAATTACCTTTCTATAGATAATTAGAAATTTGATAAGCATCATCAACTTTTAAACACGCCAGTACAAGTACTGCCAGTCCTAAGCCTGGAGAAAGTGCGAAGGAAAGTTTACGTATCTATTCGGTGTACGTAATGGTCTGCGTCCAAATGTCGCTGCGTCCAAATGACGTTGCGACCAAATGACGTTGCGACCAAATGACGTTGCGACCAAATATCGCTGCGTCCAAAATTAAACTCTTGATGGGATTATAATTATATTTAGACAACGGTGAAAGAAAACTAAATTATATTCGTGAAGAAAAACAAATACCAGACAACAATCACATTTGCCTAAACCGGCTATAAACTAATAAAACCGGCTATAACAAAATAACTTGTATAAATAATTCTGAACTATACTAGTTTGATTTGTTGAGAATAAATTTAACGCAGCTATCCACCTGTAGATCTTGATTCCAACTCGTCAGTAAACTTAAACGGGTTGAACCAAAGAAAAAAAAACTATGCCGGCATTAAATTGGGCTAGTGATCCTAGGACACTTAATTAAATGTAACTGGTGTAATAAAATTACAAGTACGCCGGTAATAAAAAAAAATCAACGGTAGCGTTATAACAAACGGTTAGTGCCAATTATTAATGGATAGGTTATACGGACGGCTAATGACGGAAGAAAAAATCTGGCCGATGGACTTTAGCACAACACTTTCTCGTATAAGGAAACTAACTGTTGCCCGCAGCAATTCCTAACCCCGTATAACTTGCAGAATAATAAGGTATACTTACCTCCAAAATTATTTTTTTCTTATTCGCCCTGTACTTTGCAAATCACTGTATAGTGGTACATATTTGGATAGCATGAGAAATTAACACTAAACACTTTAGAATTGTTTTTGAAACTTTGAAATAAAATAAAATATAAAAAATTAAAATAATATTTCTTTTTATTTTCGGCAAAACCGGAAGCGCTAAGAATAATCCATTATAGCAGTTTAGATGCTATGTATGTCTACTATGTAATTCCTTCATTTCAGGATTTCGTTTTTGTTAGATTATAAGGAATTGAAATTTTTAAATTTTAAAATTCCTAACTCCGGTCCTGGATAAAATAGAAATCTCATAAAGATCATTATATTTTCGTTATATAAGACTATAACATATGTAAATTTAAAAGCTATACGTTGATAGGCCAGTCGCTATAACTGTATATTTTTACGTATTTGGATAGTATGAGAAATTAGCTTTAAAATATTTTAGATTTTTTTTTAAACTTTGTCTATGTCTACTATATAATCCCTTAATTCCAAGATTTCATTTTTATCAGAAGCATAGTTATGAGGGATTTAAATTTTCAAATTTAAAAATTTCTAACTCCGGTCCTGGATAAGTTCATTATATTTTCGTTATATGTGACTATGAAATACGTAAATTTAAAAAAATTACCAGAACCGTTTTTGTAAAAATCAATTTTGAAAAAAGCGCAGTTTTAACCCCGTAATTAAGGGCAACATTTTATTTTTTTCAAAAATATTTAAAACCATTTCGAAAGAATGTACTTTTATTTACAAGTTGCGATTTTCAAATTGCAAGTAGCTTTTATAGTTTCTTAGTGACAGCGCAAGCGCCGAAATGTACTAAATTCGCCATATTGGCCGCCATTTTAAATTTAAAATTTAAAAAAAATTTGTTCGATCGGAGTTTAGTAATTTTTCACCTAACAAACTTTCTGGCTCTGGTTTTGGAAATGCACCCCCAAAAAAATCACCCTCATTTTACCCACCATTAATTTATGTTTAGGAAAAGCCAGTTATATATATATATATATATATATATATATATATATATATATATATATATATATATATATATATATATATATATATATATATATATATATATATAACTTTCAGGTATTGGGGAGCATGTCAAATCTTATTAAAATCGATCAAATAGTCTCAGCCACACGGAGATACACACTAAAATCGCGAAATGAGAGAGTGAAGTTGATGGTCCCAACCGCGGTGATTGTTATTGCAAGACTGTGCAATCATTTAGCGTCCGGGTCGGTCTTTCTACGGGATTGGCTTGCGGGGTGTACAGTGGGGTATATCGGTGGTGTATGCTGTGTTCTGATAGTAAGCGACTGAAAGCACGGCTATCATACTACGCGCCATTGTCGGTTAACACCGCACGTGGTGTACCGAGCTTGGTGACAACTTCAGCGCAAAGGGCTTCTGAGATAGTAGTGGCAACTACCCACTTTGTAAAACGGTCATGGTTTGTCGGCATGGTTTGTAACATCATAAAACTTTGAGTGTATCAATTGCACTCTCGGAGTTCTACATCAAAGATTTCATTGTCGGGTAAAGGAGCGGGTAACGGGATAAGGCATCTGCCACACGGTTCATCACCCCCTTCGATATTTGATTTCGAAATCAAACTTGCAGGAAAACACTCCACTTTGCTAGGCGGCCAGTTGGACATTCAATGGAATTGATCCAGGTTAGGGATTGATGGTCGGTAATAACAGTCAAGCGATATCTTTGAAGATAAGACCTCATTTTCTCAATCCCAGAGTTTATAGCAAGGCATTCTTTTTCCGTTACCGAATAATTATGTTCCGAGGAGCTCAACGTACGGCTGGCATACACGATTACATGGTCTTCTCCATTGATGGTTTGAGTTATGGCGGTATTTAACCCACTTTCGAATGCGTCGGTTTGAAGAACAATGGAAACATTACAATTCGGGGAGGTAAGTACAGGGACATTGACTAAAGCGATCTTCAATTGCTCAAAAGCTGTTGTCTGCTCTTCGGACCATTTTCAGGGAACGTTTTTGTGGGAAGCTTGGTTACAGACAGTACGATATTTGAGAAATTTGGGATGATACGACGGCACCATGACGAAATCCCTTGAAACCTACGTAGACTTCGGACGTTGGGTGGAGACGGCAACTTTGTCAGGGTCAGTTTGTACTCCGCCGTCACAGACGACGTGACCCAAACATTTTCAAGCCCTACGGCAAAACTGACATTTGTCGCGGTTTATTCGGAGATTAGCTGCTCTAAATCGGCGAAACACTTCTTTTTGATTTTGCCAAGTGTTCGTAAAAAATTTCCCCCAACACAATAATGTCATCCAGGTACCCAAAAGCGTACGGTTCCATCTCAGGGCCTACAATGCGGTCGAGTAGCCGCTGGAAGGTAGCGGGTGCTGAGTGAAGCTCAAATGGCATCACTTGAAATTGGAATAGTCTACGGCCGGCAATGGTGAATACCGTGATCGGTCGGAAATTGGGTGTTAATAAGATCTGCCAATAACCACCCTTTAAGTCGCTGCTGAAAATGTATCGCACATGACGTAACCGGTCTAAGATGTGATGGATAAAAGTTAATAGATAAGCGTATTTAACTGATATCTGATTAATTTTTCGGAAGTCGATGCAAAAGCACGCCTTGTTATCTTTCTTTTTCGCAATTACAATTGGTGAACTCCACGGACTGTCTGCAGGTTATTATGTTTTAACATGTGGTCTACCTCTTCATTCGCGAGGCTTTGCATTTTTGGACTAAGAGGACCGTATCGTTGTTTGATACGAGTGGAGCTAGTGAGACGGATATCATATACTAAATCCGTAGTGGCTTGTATAGCTTGGAATTTTCGTATTTCGGTGTACAGAAATCTTTACAACTAGTTTTTTCGGTGGTCGTTAAAGGGGTGATGGGGTGACAGCTAGACGTCGGTATTGGCTTTGTGGTTTTAGGAACAAGTCGGTTTTCGAGGAACAGTTTCCAGATGTGTTAAAATGAAAACTAGTCTCTGCCAAAAAGTCCATCACCAAGAGCACTTCGCAACATAGCGACGGAACATGATGGATTAAATACCGGATTTCGGTATCCAAAACCTTAATAGTTGAGTAGAAGGCTTACGAATGTTAATGGACTGGTTAGTGATACCGGTTATTTTGGTGTACCTTGGAAACTGGGATGAGTTGGCCAATAGAGAGGCAGGCTTGTCACCAACAAAGGTAATAGCGGATCCTGTGTCAACTGACGCTGTGAATGGTTGTTGGTCGATATAAACCGTGACAAATGGGTGGCGGTTGCTAGTGTGGTAGAGGAGATTGTGGGTGGTTGCCCTAAGTGGCAGTGTGGTATAATTTGATCTGTTAAGATTTTGGCGACTTTGCGCCTCAGGCAGCAGTGTACGAGTTGTAAAATGTCCCGGTCTAGGAAATTGCGGCCTGAGTACGTTTGTTAAAGGTTCGGGCGATCGAGTGTAATTTGCCGGTCGGTGCAAATTTTGGTCGGAAACCAGAAAATGTTTTCAGCTCGTAATCTCCAGTTGGAGTTGCTCATGGTTGCGTACTGTTTGTATGAAATCGGCAACAGACTGAAAATCGGCGCGGCATCCATACATTCGGTATTTTTTCGGACTTTTTAAGTTTTTTCCCATAGCTCTGAAACGGTGCGTTCTAGCGAATATTTCAATATGATAAAAATTAAAGAGAATTTAGTTCTGCGATGAATGAGTACCCCATTCATTCAATGAAATTGAAATAATCAAGTTTATTAATATTCTATAATAAATGTATATAATATCATATGAAGTGTTACGCCACAATCATGAAATATACACACGCCCTTTGAAGTCGAGGGCACATAGTCCCCCTCGTCTGCTCCACGACTCTGCACGAAAACTTAATCGTCCTTATTTGGCCTTTTCGCAAGGATTGTGGTATCGTCTTCTCCTTGATCTGGAATAGAAAAAAGAAAATTGATTAATTAGGTAATATACCCAATATTCTATAGATTTGGCATAAGGAAAAGGGGTATAAATGTAGCAATTTTAATATATACCTGACTGATCCAGATCCTCAGTGAACAACTCTACGTCATTTTCATCAACGGCGACAGGTGAGATGTCATCATCATCATCATCATCATCAGGTGTGTTTGAGCATGACTGTCCCTTACATTCAAATCAGATCGCCGAACATTTCATTTCTGCTTTCCGGCAATTGGAGCGACCTCGGTATCCTGTAGAGCACTTACAGGGCACGCTATGGAGTACTTCTGGAGGAGCTGGCTCCTTCATGTTGGGTCTTGCTAGTAGGCCGTACTTTTTTGTTTTCCATCCCTACTGGAGAGGATCTTTGGCATGGCCCAACCACGTCTGGGCCAGGTGGTATGTCCGGAAGGCATGTTGACGAGCAGCAGCTTGAGTGGGGAGAAGGGATGCTAGCTTTATGTTCGTCTTTGGCAAATAGGTTGTTCCTTATGTCATCTAATGAGGTGGGTCTTTGAGGGTGACCGTAAATGGCTATAAGGAATTTTTGCCCAGCAGCGTCTATCTCGTCAAGATAAGCATTGTTGTTTTTGAAGATAATCGCAGCGACTTGCAAATCCTTGTTCTTTTCCAAAATTTTCACAAACTTCATTTTCACCTGACGTGGTATCATACCCACTGGAATGATGCAGGAATAAGATGTTTGATTTTGAAGTGTCCGACTACTTGAAGTGTTTGGTAGAGTACAAAGAGTTTTCCTGTGCAGCCTTCCCAGGCTTTAATAATGCAACCTTTGAGGTGGCAGGTGCTAACGGTGAATCTCTGTGTCTTATGCTTCACAATCGTTTGCATGAGAAGCTTCAGAGATTTCGGAATAATAGTTTAGGGTAAGAATGCATAGTATAGATCATGGATCGAATGTCCTCTCGTATTATATTGGCAGCAGCTTCAACCACTCGAAGGCGTTCGCGTTGAGGATCGTCTATTATCCTGGATTCTTGGTACCACTTTTCATTTAAAATTGTGTGACCAGTGTTTCTCAAACATATGACCTGGAGTTTGGTTTTGTCTTCGGTCACTATTATTTCATCGCCGTATTTTTTTAACAAGCGAACTTTGATGGTTTTTGCAGGTGGAATGTACCCTTTAAAATCCCTTTCAGAGTGGATTGGCATTAATCCTCATTATCTTCCAAATACTGACAAACGTAGGTGGTACATCGCCTCTGCCGCCACCAGATCATTTACGACACGAATGCGGCGGAACACGTCCTAGCACGTCTTCGTCACCTGTCTGTTCAGCTGCGGTAATTAAAGAATTCTTGAAGGTCATAGTTTCGACATTATGGACACTACCTCGGGTTTCCAACCGCACCTTGCGTTGCTTTGCCTTATATACCCCTGAGGCATCTTTCGCACATATCACACAATTCAATTTAAAATCAAAAACGTCATTATTGATGGAACGAAAAAACGAATCTATCGTCAATTCTTGCGATCTAGGAATCCGGCTCTCAAGACCGAATACAATCACCTTAACACCTTAGTCAGGCGAGAAGCCAATAAACACGCCGAAGACTCCTGAGCCAAAGCCACCTCCCAGCTAGATTACAGAAATGGTAAACTCTTCTGGCCACAGTTTGATAGACTGACCAGAAAGAAGGTCAACCCTAAATCCCACCTAACCGACCTTCAGGGCAACCTAATCTCCTCCGACCAAGGAAAGGCCGATTTCTTTGGTCACCGCCTCCAATCCATTTTCCGATCCCCAATTCGATAACCAGTTCAAGGCACTCCTCGAGGGTAGCCTTGAAGAATTCCGCAACCTTTACCTTCCTGAAATCCAAATCGATAACTAAAATCCTTTTTATGCCCCCATCACGACCGACTAGGTCCACACATATTTCAAAAAAGGGAAAAATTATGTCCCAGGTTATGACGGCCTAAATCGAAAAAACCTCCGTCATTTACCCGACCTATCCCTCCGATTACTCTCCAACATCTACAACCAATGCTTAATCCTATCCCACTTCACGGCGGACTCGAAATCGGCCTCCACCGCCATGATACCCAAACCCCGCGCCGGCCTAACCTCACCCTCCTACTATAGACCAATCTCCCTCCTGAATAGCCTCGGAAAATGCTTTGACCAGGTGACTCAGGGATAAACCTCGAATTTGACAACCTCCTTCCCAATAGCTAATTCGGCTTCCGTCCCAACCAAACATGTCACGATCCCTTGCTGAAGCTGCTTACAGAGACCACGAGAGTATTCAATCACAAGCATTGCAATCTGGCTGTGTTTCTGGACATTAAGTAAGCATTCGAAAGGATCTGGCACGCCGGTGTCCTGCACAAGATCCGTAACCTCAACATTCCCGACCCCTTCTCCAAACTCCTACTCTCGTACCTGACCAATAGGTTAGTTCGGGTCAAAGTAGGCAAAACCTTCTCAGATCCTTTCCAACCTACAGTAGAAGTAATGCAAGGTTCTGCCTTAGCCCCGATCCTCTATATTACCTTCGCACCCGACATTCCCGAAGTCACACAACCCGGAGTAGTAGGATGATAACGCCTTCTGGACGGTTAATCGGAACAGCGAAACGGCCTCCCGCCTCATATCCAAAACCCTTCGGAACTTCTCCAACTGGGCGAACCGGTGGAGAGTCTCCGTCAAATCCACCAAAACCTAAACAATCATCTTCTGACATCCTAATTACACCGAAGATAAGTTTTCAAAGCTTGCCTCCAGAAATGTTTCACTCACCCTAACCAGGAAAGACTCACACTCCAAGATAAAGTTACCTACCTAGGAATCCTCTTCACTACAACCCTCAATTGGCTGTAAAAATAACAATCAATAGGATTAGAAACCGGCAAAACCTACTAGGCGCCCTACGGGTTAGAATCAGGGGTTGCCACCCTAAAACACTTCAACACACCTACAAAACATGCATTCCGCCATGTTATGGATTTCCGAACGCCCATATATACTAAGATAAACCCCAATCACCTTTCCTCCATTGTCTCCTGTGAACGCCGAATTTTTAGACGCATACATAGGTTACCCCTCAGGTACCCTAATGACCTCACAACACAACACGCCAACATACCACCAATCACACACAGAATACAAACACTTCAAAAAAACTTCGTGCATAAAAGAATTTTTGGCGATACTATCCCAACCAGAGAAATCCTTACCACTCCCTACAATTACCGTTTTCCCCAATTCCACGAAGGAAACCTAAATTAAAATTGAAGCATCCCCACGCGATCCTTACACAACTCCTTGCCAACCTCCCCGAGGAGATTTCCTAGATAACATCCTATATGCCCTCCGTATCCCCCCGTCTATTCGATGACTACCTAGCATGAAACCGGACAACGAATGGGATTAACCACACAAAGCACACTAAACAACACACTCACTTAAACTAATTAACACATTATTAGATATTTAAATACATCTTTTTTTTTCTTTTTTTTACACCAAAAATAAGCGCATCTCATAATTGTAAACTATACAATAACACAAAACATCGCAACATCAACAAGCATGGATTGATCGCGGCTGAAGACGAGAAGGACCCTTGAACAGCCTACGACCAATGTATATATATATATATATATATATATATATATACAGGGTTGGGCAAATGTGTGGAAACCCCTTATTTCTGGCTAAAATATTGATTGTATCAAAAAAAGGCCTTCACAAAAGTTAATGTAAATTTTATGATCTATTCAGTGGCATACTAGGATTTGCAGCAGCTACGCCAGTGTTCGAGATGTGACGTCATCGATGGTTTTTTTAAATGGATGACCCTGTATATTTTCGCATTTTCAGATATACCGTTTTTCTCCAATTATAATGATATATGGTTTGGTAGGTATGCGACTTGTCGTTTTTTAAATATTAAATAAAAGAATACAATGAAGAAGATACATATTACTTAGTAATTTTAATGAACTTTTGATTTACAACAAAAATTGAGCGCTTCATATTGAGAAAATATTCATAGTAAATGCTCAAATTAGAGACCTTCAGCACCTTGACAGTGTCCTATTCGGTCAGCAAAGGCTCTTACGGAGTTTTGAATGGCTTGCTGTGAGATTTCTTGCACAGCCACCCTAATCCGGTCTTCCAGTTCTTCTAACGACTGAGGTTTGGTCTTATACATAATAGATTTTAAATGACCCCATAGAAAATAGTCTAGAGGACTTAAATCTGGCGAACGCGGTGGCCACTCAATATGTCCTCTTCGACCTATCCATCTCACCGGAAATATTTCATTAAGATATTGACGCACGTCAACTCTATAATGAGGCGGAGCTTCATCCTGTTGGTACCAAATTTCATTTGAGGGTCGTTCAGGATTCTCCTGGTTCGAAAACAAACGAACTAATGCTAGAACAATTTGCTCCTGCAACAATTGCAAATACCGATTAGCATTTAAATTGTCTCTCAAAAAGAATGGTCCAATTATGTGTCCTCTGATTATACCCGCCCATACATTTAATTCTCCCATCCAGTGAGGATTGTGGTTAGACCAATAGCGATAGTTATGTCGATTGACACAACCATTCAGTTGAAATGTTGCTTCATCTGAAAAGACAATATTATTGAGAAAATTGCCATTCATTTCAATGTGATCCATCATTGACTGCCAAACCTGCATTCTTCTATCAGGATCACTTCATTAAGTTCTTGTACTAAATGCATTTTATACGGATGGAGATGATTTGTGGACAATATTCTTCTTACCGATCTACCGCTAATATCGTGATGTAAGGCCAGTTTTGGTACTGAAGTTATCGGTTCTACTTGCACATCAAGAATAATATCAAGTGCCATATCTTCATTTATAGCCGATTTACTTCAACCTGATTTTGGCCGATTTCTAACACTTCCAGTTTCGTGAAATTTCCGCATAATCTTCGAAACCGTTGATTTGGAAATGTGAGGATTTCTCTCCTGAAATGTTGGATTAAAAATAGCACATGCATCTTTTAAAGATCTCTGGTTGTCTCCAAATCCAACCATCATTAACAACGAAATACGCTCACGTTCACTTAATTCAACCATGATTAGAAAACAATACTAATACTTTACACCGAAATTATCTGACGGAATTAACAGTAACTAACGAATATTTTTTATTAGATAGTACAGCGACAGTGATCTCTTATTTTATTATTTTATTTAATATTATAAAACGACAAGTCGCATACCTACCAACCATATATCATTATAATTGGAGAAAAACGTTATATCTAAAAATGCGAAAATATACAGGGTCACCCATTTAAAAAAACAATCGATGACGTCATATCTCGAAAATTGGCGTAGATGCTGCAAATCCTAGTACGCCACTGAATAGATCATAAAATTTACATTAACTTTTGTTAAAGTCTTTTTTTTGATACAATCAATATTTTAGCCAGAAATTAGGGGTTTCCACATATTTGCCCAACCCTGTGTATATATATATATATATATATATATATATATATATATATATAAGCTATACCATGACTGTTCTCTAGTCGTTCATTAAGCTCCGTTCGCCTTAGAGTATTTCAACAACCTGGGTGCACTGTTACTTAAATTTGCGGTCATCTGCATGTAAATTCTGTTTTACAACCTTACACAAACATTCGTGGACAACGCAACGCCGGGTGCTCAGTGCCCACGTAGTGTTCTACTTACACAGTCGGACAGAAAGACTGCCTGCCTAAATTCTGCCGATCCCAGGGTATCGATTAAGAAGCGCAACGAGCCGCCAGCTCAGAACCCATTAATCGATACTCAGTACATAATTCTACACAACTCACACAAACACGCCGCCCCGGGCCTCTTAAATAACATGCGGGGTGTCTACAAGTTAAAAATGACAAGACCCCCCACAAGTAAACCATTATTTCGGTCGCCCAGTTCCCGCAAATTTCGATAGCATACGCAAATGTTACGTAAAACGAGTGAGTATTAGACTTCTATCTCACTTAACGTAATTATCAATTTTTAAAAAATTAACTTCTTATCTGAAGTCCTGCTCGCCCCTATAACAATTTACTTCCTAGCGGAATTCCTGAACGTGTAACCGATTCAGATCGCACTTCGCGATAACCCAGAATTAAAAGAGGTTTAGTCTGTCCTGCCTGCACTTTCCCGAATGTTTAAATACCTTACACCGCCCCGAGTTAAAGACTCATCCTGTATCAGCCCTCATCGGTGCTACATCAGGCCTGAACGGCATATCTAAGTAGTAAACGACTTCTTCGTTTCCACAAATGAATATTGAATAGGAGAATATCTATAATTAAAATTCCCGTGTGTAAATAGTTCCAACGAGATACGAAATATAACTAGAAAAAATTCCAATTACACGTAATTAACGTTAAACATTAATCAGGAAAACTACCGTTAGTTAATAAACTCCCGTAAATATTAGATAGATATATCAAGTAAATGGTATCATTACAAGTCTTTCAAATTTCTTTAAAATTATCGAGTGACCTAGACAAGCATGTATTAAAACCATTCACCTCTTTCTTATCTCTTTGAAAATATTTCCAACTCGAAATAACGTTATAATAATCAACTGCTCTCGGTCTACTTTTGCTAGATAGGAACGTACTTCAAACATTTCGTATTTTTATAAAATTTTCTTTCTTCTTTCCGCACACTTTTTATACATATAGAAATTAATATCATTTTAACATTTTTGTAAATACGCCAATAATACTATTTTCGCAGCCAAACTAAAGAAACCACAAGAGAGCTTTCGGATACACCGCCGTCCGCACAAGGACCGAGACCAGTGACAGCCCTGAATTAAACTTTATTTTGACGTTATCTATTATTTTTGTCTTTATTTTCATTTAATCACCTGTAAATATGTAGTCCACATGTAGTTAGGTTTAAGTGTGAATATTTAGCGAGTGTATCGAATAGGACACTATAAGTATCAAACCGTTTGTAACGTATTCAAAATGGTTTTTAAACTTAGCCCGAAACAAGCTACAGATAGAATGTAATGAGAAAGAGAAGTCTAGCTCAACTGATTTTAGATCACTACAGCGTTAGGCAGTGGATGCGTGGGTGGTGTGACCGAATTGTGTAAATACCCAAGATACCACGTAATTTAAGAAAAAACAGTTCCTAAACTATGAAAGTGGGAAATAAAGCAGCAAGAGATCACATGTAAGTAAACACAATAAACAAGTAAAATACAATGCTGGCCAAACTAACAGTTCTATTTATTAGCAAAACACAATGTGACCATAAAAACTCAGTGGTCAGTGATTAACTTTAAAAGGCCTCAATAAAAGAAAAAGTAAACAGAATCATTCATTAACTATTTTACCTCAATAGCAGTTCTTATATTATTATTGAAACTTAACGTTATTATAATAGTAAATAAACTCAAATAGTTAGCTAACAGTTAAGCGATGTAAAAACTTTAAAATAAAAGTGTAATCTGAAGGTTTAGTGGCTGGATTAGCAAATTATGTTATTAATTACAATTTTTTGTATTCACAGCACCATTTATAAGCTAAGGTATCGAACTTACTTTTTTCTCTAAAAACAATTTTAAAAAAAACTTCCAGAAGGAAATTTTCAAAAGACAAAATTATAACTGAACGTCAGTAAAATACCCGAATTAAACAATAATGGTAGGCTACACACCTTATCGTTATGAACTGTACATGAAAATTTACATATAGTTACGTTGAATCGTTATCCGTAAGCATACTTTAAAGCTTAATTAACAAAACACATATGTTAATTGGTAAGACATTAATCATTTTTTTACCTTACAACAGGCCATACAGATCGCTTTTTATTATTCGATTATGATAATAAAAAACTTTAAATATAAACTAACCTTAAAACAACAGGCAATTTTGAATGTAACGCCATTCTATATATATATATATATATATATATATATATATATATATATATATATATATATATACCACAAGCAAAAGCATTAAATCTGAATATGAATGTAGTTGTAAGGTATTTTACGATTTATGACATATACCAATAATACTGACCTAACTGGAAAATCACACAAGTAACAAATTAATATATTATTGCAGCACCAAAAGAGAAAGTAATCAGTCGAATAATGGATGGTTAATCATATGTGGTTCAAATATGCCTCCACTAAGGTCATATGTGGGTGGAATATACCACCACGAAGGTAATATGTGGGTGAAATACACACCCACGACGGCAATATGTGGGCGAAATAACCCCCACGAAGATATTATGTGGGTAAAACACACCATCCAGCATGATCCTGATTTTAAAAAAGGTTGTAAAAAAGAAAAGAAAGAAAAAAAGAAATGCTATAAAGTATTTACTAACAATCGTATAAAAAGATGTAGAGGTACGAATTTGATGGTTAACATTCGCATGAAGAGAAATGAGAAGATATTGGTTTTCGAAACCCACAAAGGTCCCAACCGACCACATTGTAGAGAAAATAAATAAGTATAAATTGCTTATCACCATTTACATAAGCATACGAATTGTTGGTTAAAATTCGCCTGGGTATAAAGTAATACAAAGATCTTGGTTTTCGAAATCGTATCAATTTTAATAAATTCGTCATTAAGGTACAATTTTTGTAGGTAGCTTGTGAATTCAAGATTCGTCGGAATGCATTAATAGAGTAAAACCCATAAAGATAAAGTAACCTCCATTAATTAATTAAGCTTTGACAAAATACGCATTAAGCGATGTAGTCAGAAAACTAGGAATATTCAAAGCTTTATCCTTTCATTCACTAGAACACCATTTTATACCTCAAAACGGAAAATGAAATTAAATTTTGACAGCGTGAAATCATGCGCAAGTTCGGCTTAACCTTGTAAATCCCTTAAAGTTCTATAAGTATACTTCTACACCCATGGCTACAAATTTTAGCTTAACAGTTTGGGTAATAACTAGAAGATATTGTGCCTTATGCTCAGTCGTATATCAAAGTGGGCCAGGTTCATAAAATTATCGATTAGCCTTATCAACCAAAAAATATTTACATGTAACTAGATATAATCGCTTTAAAATCGGGGTTGCTACTTTTTGAAACTAATTGTTAAATACTCGGACGCCAACTTGTTTTTAAATATGGAATAAACAAGTAAGCCCTTATACAATAAAGTTAAAAGAAAATTTCTACAATAACAAATTTTATTACACAACCTATATTTAATTATAAACTAAAATACCTTAATGTTAATGTTAGTAACGTTATAACCTAATGAATAATTAATATTTTGAGTAATTAATGGAATCAGAATACCTTATTGTTGGTCACACTATAGATAACGAAATGGCTGCATGCTGAGTCAGCGTTTTGGAAATTGTTGCGTAATATTACTTCAGGGTTGCAATAAATCTAGATTGGTATGCTTTATAATTCCCAAATGAATAAATCTTACTCCTGATTGTTCGTACTAATACCATAAATTTGATTAACGGTAAAATAATAAATTGCATAGATCACAGTAAAGGTGAAGTTAAAGTAAAAATAAAAAGTAAACGTGAAAGTGAAAAAGTTCCTAAAGTGCAAACGTCTCAAACATTACAAAATAACTTCAAATAACTCACCGTAAAATTTACAACACCTTTATAAAACACATTTAACAGAGCAAAAATGGATGCTCCCTACCTTTCAGTATCGCACAAAAATACGACGCTCGCAAAAGGTCTTTGCCCATGAACATGTTTGAATCTGAATGTGCAAACGATATGCGAACGAGATCTAATTAAAATAATTAAATGCATGTTTTATGCAACTATGATATGCAACACACGCTGTTAATGCTTGTTAAGTTGCCTAATAAAGGGTAAATTTTATTACAAACGTAAAGAGTTTGTTACAACCTTCCCATTTCAAAAATAATGTTGGAGAAGTAAACTGTCATTATTTAAACATTTCGTAATATAAATGGTAATGCAAATTACGGAAAATTAAGAATAAATTCAAAGATATGTACGATACCATTTAATAGTTAAAACGAAGTGTAACAGTTTTGAATGTTTATTGATCAGAGTGTGGAAAATCTAGTATCAAATGATCCGTCCTAATAACGAACCACCCAGGCCCGTAGTTAGGGGGGGCAGATTAGGAGTGCACATTCTAAAAGAGAAAGTTGCCAACTCTAGAAAACCATCTGTCTACTAGAAACGTGTGGCAATATAAAAATATATCATTTTCCGTTCCTTTTATTAACTTTGATGTGTTCTTGGGCAAATTCAATGATATAAAAAACAGGAAAGTTCAATTATTTTAAAAACAATTCTTTAAGATTATATTTAGAGCTTGATTATAATTTTACTACTCTTCACAGGGCCGGAACCACCCATTTAATCTCCGATTTGAGCTAAAACCGCGGTACATAAATTAGAAAATTAACGTAAGCCGAAAAGGCAACACGCAAATATGACAACAGTATTACGTTTTTTAATTAAAAGTCTGTTTTAGGATTGTGCATATCGACCATAGAAGAATTCTTTCGGATTTCAGTATTATAGTATTCACATTTCGGCTTCTGCTCCGCACCATTCCAATTGCGTAAAAATAAATTAATCAACTACTAAAACAAGACGTGTAGTCTACGGTTTGCTAGTGTCACTTTTTCACCAAAATCTACTTGAAAACTTTTGAAGTTAGGCGTGCAACACACCATATAATTTTATTTTTCTACACGTATATATATATATATATATATATATATATATATATTGAGATGTTCAGAAAGAGGTAATAGAAGTATCTGACAGCTTAAATGACATTTGGGTAATAAAAAGGGTTGATTTCTAGCTCGATACAAGTGCAAGACACTATTTTATATAAATCTGGTTCACGATGTGTTTAAAATAAATTTATTTGGTATAAATTAGTCTGAATATTATTTACTTAGTTTGGTTTTATCATAAAAAGCAATTTGCTGCTAACAAAATTGTCAAGAATGTTAAATATAACCATTTTCGTAAAGTCATTCTAGTATTTCAATTATTGCAATAAAAGTCAATTTTACAAGGGTAATTTGGCAAGTGAACACTTTACAGGTGTTTAAACATCAACTATATAGTTAGGATTATGTTAGGGATAATGTATGATTAGTTTTTGAATGCAGGAAATACAAAAATTTCATAAAAGGGTTATAATATGGACAGTTTAGACATTTTTCGCACATATTTTTGGAAGCGAATTACTGACAAAAATTATGATACAAGTTTCACAATAAGAACAACATATAGAAACATTTTGGCATACAGACATTTATAGTGGTGTACATTTATATAGTGAAATATTTCATAAGAGTGTTAGACGATGAGACTTTTTCAATGCAACACTATATGACATTATGCATTGCAAATAATTAGTGAAAATAATAAAGACAAGAAGTACTAACCATTAACATAACATTTTATGTGTTAAAAACATTTTTAAATATGAATTATTTTCAATTTTAGATTTAAGTTTGGTTAGGTTGTAATTTTTAGGTTTTTTACATAATTTTATACTTTTTTCACATTATTAGGCTTAGATTTTGCTCTTAAAGCAAATAATAGATGTTCTTTCTTAATATGACACAGTTTTTATAAGGATACAGCGATTTTCACCGCAAAATTATGTTAAATCTGAGGTGAATTTAAGATAAAATTACAAAAGCTTAAAATTTCTTTAAATTAAATATTTCTAGCACAAAAAGTATGTATTCTTATGTAGAATTTCCTCAAAATTCCATTTTTGCAATTAGATTTAGTATAGCTTGTAAGTGTAAATAGTTATAAGCTTATTTAAGTTAGATTAAGTTACTTCGTCTATTAACTTTAGGAACTATAGCTTGTTAGGTGTCTTTTTGTTCAAAATTTTACGTAGTTTTCATTTCCGTTTTTAATTTTCAATTTCGAGTATGTATAAGAAAGTTACGGCCAAATTTCCATTTGAGTCCCATTTGTAAATTAGATCCACCAATCATAGCCCTAGTTACTTTTGCAATATGGCTGGAAAAAAATGAATTTTTGGTAACAACCAGAAACATAAAAGGAAGTGCTCTTAAAATCAATCTCTCTCTAGAATTTGTTCAAAAGTGTAAAAGGTTAAAACAGTGTTGTGAAATTTTGTGTAAAAAAGTAAGTTCATAACCTAATTTAAATTCGTCAAGAAGTTATACTTTACGAAGAACACTTTCGAGAGCACTTGTTTTTATATCGACGGTTTAAAATAAATAGTTCGGTCTCCGATACCTGTCGTTTTCGGAAAATATTTTTGTACGTGTTAATTTGTGTCACGATTTTGTAAAGATTTCTTTTGTGTTTTCAAACTTAAATTAATTCCGTTTTACCAA
Organism: Vesta saturnalis; assembly: GCA_036346205.1. Lineage (NCBI taxonomy): Eukaryota > Metazoa > Arthropoda > Insecta > Coleoptera > Lampyridae > Vesta > Vesta saturnalis. The sequence continues at coordinate 1,214,627 of JARFJB010001857.1, read as the reverse complement.
ATTAAAACCCACTTTTATTTGGTCAAAGTTGTTTTATTTCTTCGGACAATTTCTTTTAAACAAAAATTGAATCGGTATCTAAAAATAAAAGTGTTCATCAACAAAAATTTTGGATATTTAAACATTTCTTTAAAGCGATATCATTCATTAAGCTTTAAACTTAATTAAATAAAAAGTTACCGAAATAAAATAAGTGGTTGGAGTTTGCGGATTTGGAAGAAAACATCTTAAGTTTTGGAAGTTGGTGTCTTCGACAACCGAGAATCGAGGTAGCAGTATATGGGTGATGGTAACAACTGTAATCGAGTGGACATTGCCTGCATCCAGTTGGAGTTATCCGAAGACATCAATCTACAGTGAGGACAGTATATGTGAGTCACAAATTTTAATAACCCTACTTATTGTGGACGGCCATTGATAATTTTCCTGCAAATTAATATTTGTTACATATATGTTTTTGGTTAAGAATTTTAAATATTTACTTGTGTAAACACCTGTAAAGGTATTAATTTATTTTCTTTTTCTAAATTTTCATTTTGGATCTAAATATTAAATTTCTAAATTATTTATTTGACATCTTTGACAGCTTTTAATTTCACTTAAGTTCTTTACAACGCATGCGTTAATAGCAAAAAACATTCAGGATAAATTTTATACTTTCAATATAATTATATAGAGTGTATTACTTATACACATTTCCGGATTCTAATTTTACTTCAAACTAAATTCCTTGAACTCTATCCCCATTTGAGATCTGAGCTAGTCCGGTGCACAAAATAATAAAGTTAAATTTTACTTCAATCATATTAATAACATTAAAATTTAAATTATCCCAAACTATAATATAAATAATTAATATAAGTCGACATTACAAATTATATATATATATATATATATATATATATATATATATAAGAACACGCGCGTGCACACACGCACACGCACGCACCCACGTACGCACACACACGTGCCCACAAACACATGCACACACGCACACACGCATACACGCACAACCGCATACACGCACACACGCGCACACGCGCACACGCACACACGCACACACGCACACACGCACATACGCAAACATTCACTCACGCACACACGCACACACGCGCGTACTAACACGCACAACACACTGCTCACACACACACGCATACACGCACTCACGCACACACGCACTCACGCACACACGCACACACGAATAAACGCACAATCGCACTCACGCACTCACGCGCACGCACTAAACACACGGCGCACACTCACATACGCACTTCCGCACACATGCATACACGCATACTAGCACACACGCACACGCGCTCACACGCACACACGCACTCACGCACACCCGCACACACATGTACAGACGTACACACACACGTACACACGCTCACACACACACACATAGCACACACGCACACTCGCCTAAACAAACACAAGCACACACGCGTACGCGCACACACGCACATACGCACATAACCACACACGCACACGCACTAGACACACTGTACACGCATGTACACACGCAGACACATGCACACACGCACATACGCGCATACACACGCACTAGACACACTGTACACACATGCCCACGCACACACACGCGCACACTCACATACGCACTCACGCACACATGCATACACGCATACTAGCACACACGCACACCCGCACACAAATGTATCCACGTATACACACACACACACACACACGTACACACGCACATAGCACACACGCATAAACACACTCAAGCACACACACATACACGCACACACGAACATACGCACACACGCACACGTACTAGATACACTGTACACACACGCATACACGCAGACACATGCACGCACGCGCATTGGCGCTCACACACGCACTAGGCACACTGTACACACGCACACACGCACACACGCAAACATTCACTCACCACGCACACACGCGCGTACTAACACGCACAACACACTGCTCACACACACACGCATACACGCACACATGCACACAAGAACACACGCACACCCACACACACGCACACACGCACTCACGCACACACGCACTCACGCACACACGCACACACGAATAAACGCACAATCGGACTCACGCACTCACGCGCATGCACACACGCACTAAACACACGGCGCACACACACACGCCCACGCACACACACGCGCACACTCACATACGCACTTACGCACACATGCATACACGCATACTAGCACACACGCACACGCGCTCACACGCACACACGCATTCACGCACACCCGTACACACCTGTACAGACGTACACACACACGTACACACGCTCACACACACACATAGCACACACGCACACACGCCTAAACAAACACAAGCACACACGCATACGCGCACACACGCACATACGCACATAAACACACACGCACACGCACTAGACACACTGTACACGCATGCACACACGCAGACACATGCACACACGCAGACACATGCACACACGCACATACGCGCATACACACGCACTAGACACACTGTACACACACATGCCCACGCACACTCACATACGCACTCACGCACACATGCATACACGCTTACTAGCACACAGGCACACACGCACACCCGCACACAAATGTATCCACGTATACACACACACACACACACACACACACACACACACACACACACACCACACACACGTACACACGCACATAGCACACACGCACACACGCATAAACACACACAAGCACACACACATACACGCACACACTCACATACGCACACACGCACACGTACTAGATACACTGTACACACACGCACACACGCAGACACATGCACGCACGCGCATACGCGCTCACACACGCACTAGGCACACTGTACACACGCACACACGCACACGCGCGCACACGCACACTCGCGCACACGCACTGTAACGTGCCAATCCTTGTCTGTCGTTACCTTAATTTAAATTTCGAAATTTGCATTATTATTGATAAGTATATTTACATTGCATTAGTATCTTTAATCATTTCAACACTTTTTATAAAACATATTTAATAGAGCAAAAATGGATGCTCTCTACCTATCAGTATCGTACAAAAATACGACGCTCGCAAAAGGTCTTTGCGCATGAACATGTCTGAAACTGAATGTGCAAACGATATGCGAACGAGATCTAAATAAAATAATTAAATTCATGTTTTTATGCAACTATCATATGCAACACACGCTGTTAATGCTTGTTAAGTTGCCTAATTAAGGGTAAATTTTATTACAAACGTAAAGAGATTGTTACAACCTTCCCATTTCAGAAATAATGTTAGAGTAGTAAACTGTCATTATTTAACTATTTCGTAATATAAAGGGTAATGCAAACTTGTAAAGCAAATTTCGGAAAATTAAGATTAAATTCAAAGATATGTACGACACCATTTAATAGTTAAAACGAAGTGTAACAGTTTTGAATGTTTATTGATCAGAGTGTGGAAAATCTAGTCTTAATAACGAACCACCCAGGCCCACACGCACACACGCACGTGCCGACAAACACATGCAAACACGCACACACGCACACAAGCACACACGAACACATGCACAAACGCACACACGCACAGAAGCACGCACGCGCGTACTCACACGCGTAACACACTGCTCACACACACACACGCATACACGTACACACGCACACACGCACACGCGCGCACAAACACACACTCACACACACTCACACACACACACATGCACAAACGCATACACGCACACACGCACACACGCACACACGCACACACGCATACACGCACGCACGCGCGTACTCACACGCGTAACACACTGCTCACACACATCACACGCATAGACGTACACATGCACACATGCACACGCGCGCACAAACACACACTCACACACACACACACATGCACAAACGCACACACGCACACACGCACACATGCACACACGCACATACGTACACACGCGAACGAGCGGACACGAACACATGCAGGCGCGCGCACTCGCACACACGCACACTCACGCACACACGCACACACGCATACACGCACGCACGCGCGTACCCACACGCGTAACACACTGCTCACACACATTACACGCATACACGTACACATGCACACACGCCCACGCGCGCGCAAACACACACTCACACACACTCACACACACACACACACACACATGCACAAACGCACACACGCACACACGCACACACGCACACACGCACACACGCACACACGCGCACGCACACACGCACACACGCACACACGCTCACACGCACACACGTACACACGCGCACGCGCGGACACGAACACACGCAAACGCGCGCACACGCACACACACGCACACACGCACACACGCACACACGCACACACGCACACACGCACACACGCACACACGCACACACGCACACACGCACACACGCACACACGCACACACGCACACACGCACACACGCATACACGCACGCACGCGCGTACTCACACGCGTAACACACTGCTCACACACATCACACGCATGCACGTACACATACACACACGCACACGCGCGCACAAACACACACTCACACACACACACATGCACAAACGCACACACATACACACGCGCACGTGCGGGCACGAACACACGCAGACGCGCGCACACGCACACACGCACACACACGCACACACGCACACACGCACACACGCACACACACGCACACACGCACACACGCTCACACGCATACACGCATACACGCACACACGCACACACGCACACACGCACACGTACTAAACACACTGCACACATGCAAGCACGCATACACACGCGCTCACGCACACACGCGCACAGTCGCACAAACGTACACACGTACACACGCGCACACGCACACACTCACACGCGCACACATGAACACACGCACACCCACACACACGCACACACGGACACACGCTCACACACACACGCACTCACGCGCACACGCACACGCACACACGCACACATCCACACACGCACACACGCACACATGCACACTCGCACAAACGCACACACGCACACACGCGCATACGCACACGTACCAAACACACTGCGCACACACACACACTCACACATTCACCGACACACACACATACACACCCGCACACACGCACACACGCACACACGCACACTCGCACACACGCACACACGTACACACGTAGACACGTACACATGTACACACGTGCACACGTACACACGTACACACGTACACACGTACACACGCACTCACACACACATTCACACACGCACACTCGCACACACGCACATACGCATACACGCACACGCACTAAACACCCTGCACGCGAACGTACACACGCACAAACATGCACACTCGCACACGCACACACGTACACACGCACAACCGCACACACACGAACACACGTACACACGCACACACGCACACACGCACGCACGCACGCACACACGCACTTACGCATACACGCACACACGCACTCACGTACACACATTAAATACACTGCACACGCACGCACACACGCACACACGTACTCACGCACACACGTATACACGCACACACACGAGCACGCAGTAAACACACTGCACACACTCACACACACTCTCACACATACACACACACACCGACACGCACACACCCGCACATACGCACACTATTTTATTCCGTAAGCTTCTAAATATAGCGTACCAAAATAAATAACCTTGTGTAGTCTGAATTTACAATTATTGTTTATCTCGTTTATAATTATTATTATGTCAAAAACAAATTATCTCAAAGGTTAGTTCTATAATGAAATGGAATATTAAGGTAACCATTGTTAAAATATCACTTAATAATTATGATTACGTCATATTCTCTTAAGGAAGCACAATGTTTAAAAATATTATTGTCCTACTTTTTTCATCAATATCCTCACTAAATAGGATGTAACTCAGAATCATATTGTTCAATCAAGCTACAGTAGTTTATGTTGCAGTTCACAATAAAAATGTTTCGATTGTATTCTGCAATACGTTTCCGGAATATTTTAAAACAATCGCCATTCTTGTGTGTTATGCAAACCATAGTGCAAGCGAAAACGGTTGTGCATCTAATTACCAATGCAAATCTCACGCAGTTAATAGCATTTGTATGTGTAGATTGATAATAATCAAAACTAATGTAATAAAATACATAACACGTTTGGTATAAAAAAGAGTGTATTTTTTATTTATATTTTGTATAGATTTTGACGTTCAGATAACAGTTACAGATATCGTCCTCAGTAAATGGTAATAGTTTTAAAAACTAACAGAGATCTCAAAATAAATTTATGAAATATGCAAGCGCATTAATATGCCTGCTATTAGTATAACTGCTAACTGTGGAATATAATTCTATTTTAGTAGCTTAATCTTTATTAACTTAACCACTATTAAACTGCTTTGAAAATGTCAAATTAGATTACCCTCTAACGCACAAAGTCCAATAACGAATAGTGTCATAATCAAGGAATAAGTAAAACATTTAATCAAGTTATGATGTAAGAATAAAACTTTGAAAAACGTTAGTTTGAAATTGATAAACGCGCACACACACACACACACGCACATACGCACATACGCACATACGCACACACGCGTACACGCGCACACGGACACCCGCACACACCCACACATGCACAGAAACGCACCCACGCACACACACATGCACCCGAGCATTCACACACCCACACGCGCAAACGCACACCCCCTAGACACTCTGAAATCACACACACGCACCCGCGCGCATACGTACACACACACGCGCACACACTCACACACGCACATACGTATGCACGCACACACACACTCACACACACACGCGCACACACACGCACACACGCGCAAACGCACACACACATACACGCATACACGCACACTCGCACACACACATGCACACACGCGCACACGCGCACACTCACGTACACGCACACACGCACACACAACCAAACACGCACACATGCATACACGCACACACCACACACGCACACACGCACAAACCACACACGCACACACGCACACACGCACACATGCACCACGCACAACGCACACACGCAACACGAATACACGCACAACAGACACGCATAAACAGCTGCATACACCACACACTGACACACGACACATGCACACGCACACACGCGCACAACTCACACACACACCACGCCACACGCACACTACACACACACACACATACGCACACGCGCACATGCACTCACGCACACTCACGCACACACGCAGACACGCATACACGCACACACACGAGCACGCAGTAAACATACGCACACACACACACACACACACACAACACACACACCACACACGAACTGCACCACACACGCACCCACGCACCACACAACATCACATTTACATTAATTACTTTTACATTTACAAGCATTTCTATTACGTAAATTTCGCACAATCACTAGCTCACGCACAATCAAACACACCTTGTGTTGTCTGACATCTATCACATTGCTCTACCTCGTTTACACATCACACTATTCACACACACACACACACACACACACACGCATGCACGCGCACACACATGCACAGGCACACGCACTCACAATCATACAATTAATTTAATTAATTACTTTTAATTTAAAGTATTTTATTACGTAAACTTCTAAATATAGCGTACCAAAATAAATAACCTTGTGTAGTCTGAATTTACAATTATTGTTTATCTCGTTTATAATTATTACTATGTCAAAAACAAATTATCTCAAAGGTTAGTTTTATAATTAAATGGAATATTAATGTAACCATTGTTAAAATATCACTTAATAATTACGATTAGGTCATATTTAAAAATATTAGGATCCTACTTTTTTGCTCAATATCCTCACTAAAGGGGGTGTAACTCAGAAACATATTGTTCCATCAAGCTACAGTAGTTTATGTTGCAGTTCACAATAAAAATGTTTCGCATTGTATTCTGCAATACGTGTCCGGAATATTTTAAAAAAATCGCCACTCATGTCTGTTATGCAAACCATAGTGCAAGCGAAAATGGTTGTGCATCTAATAATCGATGCACATCTCACGCAGTTAATTACATTTGTATGTGTAGATTGATAATAATAAAACTAATGTAATAAAATACATAACATTTTTGGTATTAAAGAGTGTATTTTTTATTTATATTTTGTATAAATTTTGACGTTCAGATAACAATTACAGATATCGTCCTCAGTAAATGGTAATAGTTTTAAAAACTAACAGAGATCTCAAAATAAATTTTAGGAAATATGGAAGCGCAATAACATGCCTGCTATTAGTATAACTGCTAACTGTGGAATATAATTATATTTTAGTAGCTTAATCTTTAATAACTTAACTATTATTAAACTGCTTTGAAAATGTCAAATTAGATTACCCTCTAACGCACAAAGTCGAACAACAAATAATGTCATAATCAAGGAACAAATTTAACATTTAATCAAGTTATGATGTAAGAATAAAACTTTGAAAAGCTTTAATTTGAAATTGATAAACGCGTTCACAAACAGATACCTGACATACCAATTGACAATCTACTCAATTCTAACAAAGAAGTAGTTTTTGGTTATTAATAATCATAATGCTATTGTACACTGAAAACACAATTCGTGCGGTTATTATTATTTTAATCTTAATTGTATATATTGAATTATTGTAATGCTGTGGTAACTTAACATATTTAATTAGTAAAGCATTTACTTCAAGGTCTATGAAAAAATGCAGCAAAACATTTTACATACGAACAGTTATAATAATGCCTTTTTTTAATTATAAAATGCCGAAATCTATTTAATCGGAGATTTTGTTCTTGCCTATTGAAGTACGTGTACGTGTGCGTGTGTGTATGTGTGCGTGTGCGTCTACGAATGCGTGTGCGTGTGCGTGTCCGTGTGCGTGTGCGTGTGTGTAGAGTGTGTGTGTATTATTTCTTGTGTTATCTTCAACCAATAAATTCGACGCATTCTGAGGTTTTAGAAATAACCAAACTGTCCGTGGCAGGTGAATCATGATACTCCTTACGTAACAACGTTCCGGTATTAGTACACATAACTTCCAGATGGCTAACCACCTTCGTCTGAGATTAAATGTCCAGGAAAAATCTATAAAGGCGTCTTCCTCCGCTTTCTAGCGAGGGTGCTAGTCGTGAAGTCAAATAAAATGTTGGACACTTGATTCTGTACGCCTCGCTGGTTGTCCACGTTGAAACCAAATTGATGCAATTCCATGATCCACCGTGAGGTGTGTTTTTCTAGTTTAGACTTCGAAAATCTGAAAGCACCAGAAGCTGATATCCTTCTAAGTACCCTTTGTATGTTAAAATTGCCTATACACGGCAAAGTGCTGGTATTCTATGGTGAAATAATTTCTCACCGCTGATGTTAGGGTTCGACTACCATGAACACACCATGGAATTGATGCAATTGTTTTTCATTACGGAGTGATGGTGTTTGCATGATTGCTTTACTTTTTCGGGGTCAGGTAGGAATTCTTGAGAGGTCACTATGTCTCCGAGTTCTGACAGAATCAATATGTATCTTGCTGTAAGTGCAATCAATTTGCCCATAACCAGCTTAAGACTTCCTGAAAACTATAGAGGTTTTCTTCAAGCGTTTCCCTGAGGACAATAATGTCGTTAAAGTATGCAAATCCATTTCCACCCATTATAGGTCCTACGATCTTAACTAATAATCGCTGGAACATTGCGGACGTGGACTGAAGTTCGAATGGGAAAACCTTGCACTAAAATAACCCTCTCCCTGGTACGGTAAAAGGCGGTTATTTGTTTTGGTTTACTTTCTTATTCTAGCGAGATCTGTCAAACCCTTGCTTCAAATCCAAGGTGCTGATGTATCTTGCCCCGCGCAACTGGTTGGGAATTTCTTGAATATACAAAAGCGTCCTTCAGGGTGAATTAATTCTCGTTTCGATAATGGACACAAAATCGGTACGGATCTCAAGGTTTCTTCACTAGAGTTATGGAAGTACGCCAAAGACTACAAAGCTATAAGAAAGTTCTGAGTTGATTATAGACATAGCTGGATTTTTATAATAAATATTTTTATTTGGCTGGTGCGACGTTTGGTAACAGTGTAATAGATGGGCGATATTTTTAGTCTATCTCTGCACCAATTGAAATTGTACCAATAGTTGATCTCGGAAGTTATTAACTACGGGGAGGTTATTTTCGTTTGCGCCATAAATTTTTCCTATGCCCGCACTTGGCTGGACTCGCAAGCTAATGAACTTTCGTGCTACTTTTAGCTGTTTACTCTGCATCTGTACAGTATCTTGGAGATGTAAGGAATCCAGAAATTGATAATTGGGATAGGTAATAGCCGGGTATCTGATATCCTCGTTCCCTATGGCACCTGAAAAGTTGGACAATCTTCGCGTTGTTGCGATAGAATTATCGACGCGGAAAGGAAGAGTCTATCGTCGGCGATGCGTAGTGATTTTACTCGCGCCATTTCCAGTTAAACGTTTTTAATGTTCATAGGCATGTATTCTAATTCTTCGGAAGTTCAGTTTGTCCATGTGTTCTGACCGGGGTTTGCAAAGTGCCTTGGTTATCCCTTATCGGCGTTAGCATTCTTCTCAACCTCAGACGAGGGCAGTTTCTTTATAGAACATCTACTTTACCACATCTTATTTTGGACGCACTTAGCGGAGGCGGTGGTAGCGTCTGTGAAATCGTGAGGCCACTGTAGAGAACAGTGAAACGGCTGCCGCTTTTGGCGTAAAGACGTGATTCTCGTAGGTAACATTTTAAATCGACTGACTAATTTCAGTAAACCAAAGACGTCTGTGAAACCTTGCTGTCAGATGTAGAACTTGTTGAACCCTCAGGTTACGCTCTGAAGCTGGGACCACTTCATGTCGGCGGGTCAAAATGAGAATGGCGATGGTTACTTTCCGAAACCTATTCTCTCGGTTACATATTTCTTTTTCCAGTTAGAACTAATGTCGGGAGGGGGGGTCAAAAAATGCAAAGACAATCTCACCTTCTCCAGTGCCATAACAACATCTTTCAGGAGTTCAGGGGGTGCTAGTAACAATTTGTGTTCAGGGATATTATAACTGGATTTGCCATGAAGTCGCTTTTTGCATCATATTTCACTCGTCACTTACGGTTTTTGCCACAGATTTACGCTCGTTTGGTCTCAGCGAGACCAGCGGCGTAGTTGTTTCGACCGCAGGTTAGATCTCTTACTAGGTGAGCTCGTAGTACTGCCACATTTACACCAGTTTTAGTTTGTATTTACGGGCTTCTTCCGATGATGTCTCCTTTTTATGTGGTGGATTCATCCAACTTTCGTGCCTGTTGCTTCGTTATACGTGGATATACTCATCTTGCGTATTTCTCGGTCTATAACAAAGATTTTTATTTGATGGAATTTAAACCGTTTAATTATAGTGCTTACAGGTGGCCTCGGACTTTTACAATCACTATACCGGTTGTATAACAATTTTGTTTATTGGTTAGTGTTTCGGGTAGCTCTAAGGTTAGAAGGCCGAGCCCCACGTTTAGGTCATATTTGTAATGCATGAATATATACTCACAGTTGCTTTTTAGCTACGGCTTTAACTTAAAGTTTCGTAGATGGGGGTGGTTCGGTACAATAATTTGCTGCCTCTTTTTGTTACACTGACTAATACACAAGAAAGGGTTTTACGCTTGTATTTCCTATTGGCACAATTCTAAATAAACAAGTAATTAATACTTCACTTTAAGATATGCAATTTTTGAATCATAAAAGGTGCAAGATATATGTACAAACACACTTTTCTTCTGTAGACTGTTGCTGGGCCTACTTGCCATAGGAAGTACCCTTAATGCCCCTATTGCGTAATTCACGCAAATTACTAGGGAAAATATGAGTGGTAACACCAGGAAACACTAATCAGTGATGTAGGCAAACTGCAGTGTATTTTAACGTGCGAGAATATGGTTTAAGAAGATTTTATATTTCCTTTCTGGATTATTTACAGGGGACTTTATTTTATATGCTATCAGCGTGTATTCAATTCGTTTTATATTTTACTTTACTTTACCTTACTGCCTCAATGCTCTTATCTGAAACATAAATCAATATTTTTAATTTAAACCTACATTTACTATTTCTCGGGCAATTTATTATCGTATTTTGATTGGGTTAATTAATTAAAATTTATTACGTAAATAGGGAAAACAGGACGCTCAATTTTCTTTAATTGTACTAATCTTAATTATAGAATTTGAATTATGACTGCAATGTATCTCGGTGGCGTGAATGATAGGAAAGCCACAATGTATGGCACTTTTGAGATAACAGTAAATTCGATTGAATTTTCTATAAGGATTTCTAACAAAAATAAATGTTTTCAAAATAGGATTTAGTTTAAGCGGTTATTCACTTTTTGGAATTTTTAATGAAAATATTAGAGTGATCTGGACCGGTTATCGATTTAAGCTATTAGTTTGCTCTGCACGTATATGGCTTACGGCGGTGTGTAAACTTGTGGGTAGGTTGTATTAGCTTTCCTAATGGACAAGGGCTTGTATCCGATCTAGGATAGCTTTGTGTTGATAAACCTCCTATCTGGTCCATGGCGGACTAATGCAATGACTGGCCGCTGCCCTATAATACACGTTAACCCGGGTGTTGTTACGGGACTACTGCCATGCATTCACCGTGGTCTGGTGCTAGAAAAAATACGACATTGAGTGCTATTGCCCTACTAGCCGCTTTTTTCCAGTGAATTAGTAAGTGTTTATAAAGTTTCAAGCTGACGTATTGTGGAGATTCTATCTCAAACGGCCCCAGGTCTGGGACGGGTGGTAGGAGAGTCCTTGAGTTGCGAAATATCAAGTAACTCTTCCCTTTCATGAGCGTGACACGTGGTTATACACGGTGGGGCACCTCAACTACCACGGAGTGTCTATGGAAACCTGTTGGAATTTTGGAAAAAATTTTATCTGGCATATACTGAGCGTTAAGTAGTATAATTTAAAAATATTTACATATATACAGGGTGTTCCAAAGAGATGTATATCAAAGTTACGTTTTTTTTAATGGAACGCCCCACATTTTTTGTTGGTGTTGAATGATATAACAGAAATGAACCTAAATGGTAATAAATGTCCCTCCACGTAATTGCCATCCTTTTTCAAACATTTAAATATTTATGAATTTGAGTGCTTCTGGAAATAATTATTTTTTTTTGTAATTCATCATGTGGGAATAGTAAACATAGACAATAGTTAGTAAACATATTCTTGAATGAAATGGTTTAACATTCTTAAGAGTATTATACAGGGTATTCACGAAATATTATTCAATGTTAAGGGTTTTTTATTGAAAATACTTTTTTTTACTTTAAATGGAACCCTGCATTTAACTATTATTCCACATTATAGAACTGTCTTACCAAATTTATTAATATAAAGTTTCCCATACCTAAATTCATGTTTTTATGTGCGTTATTTAGAATTTTAGACAATACATACATTTAAGCTAAATCAATTTATGATAAAGTTTTAAAATGAAACGCGGCTATGAATTAAGACGTACACTTAAGAGTATCATAAAAAAATATATAAAAAGGGAAATACTAATCAACTAATGTAAAATTAAAAACTCGTATCGTATTAACAATAGTTGAAAAAAATTAGCTAATTTTTTGTTGGTTACTATTGTTTGGCATAAGTCTAGATTAGACAATTCAATGATGACCGTTTACTTCCATTCATACACGAACGTTTTCTCAAATGACAACTTTACCTTCCTTGGCATTTTCGGGGTGTTATGGTTTGAAATGCCTTTTAATTGCTTTGTTTCATGTCATCTAGAGTTGTTAGAGATAGAATATAAACAGTACCCTTAACATATCCCAACAAAAAAAGTCTAGGTATGTCAGGTCCTGTGATATTGCTGGCCAATTCTGTGGACCTTCGCAGCCAATCCACCTATTTGGGAACTGTCCATCTAGGGAATCTCCTACGATGGCAAGATAATATGCAGGTGCCCCATCCAACTGCAACAACACATGCCGTCTGGTCTCCAAGTCAACATGTTCAAAAAGTTCTGAAAAGTTATCACTAAATAGTCCCAAGCATTTCCCCGTTTAAGATCCCATTGAACAAATGAGGCCCTATTACTTTATTGCCAATAATTCCTGCCCAAACGTTTATGGACAATAGATGTTGTTACTCGTGGAAGTGCGGATTTTTATCACTATAATAGTGATAATTGTGCCTGTTAACTAAGCCACTGTTATGAAAGGTAGATTCTCCAGAGAACATTACAAACCTTTCGTTTTCTACTTACCCATGACCCATGCACAAAAATCAAGTCGGCTAACAGTACTCAGTTGAAAAGTGCATGGTACAACATAATGTGATACGGATGATATTTAAAATTTTTTATTACTTCCCTTCCGTCGTTGACGGCCAAGAATATTAAATTCTGTCTCTTCGTTTCCAATGATAGTACGTCTTACTGCCTTCTCGTACGGTACACTTCCACTACTTATAAACCCTCTAAGGATCTTTCAAGAACCCTTTTGTCTGGATGTTGTTTTTCTGGATACTTTTGCGCATAAACTAGTGCCGCTAGCAACCAATTCTCTTCACACTATCCAATTTTCAAGATCATATCAATTTGTTATTCCAAGTTGCAGTTCTTCATGTCTAGTGTTTAATTATTACATTCAACGAATATAAACCCAAATAAACAATCAAAAGTCAACTTACTCACACTACACCTTAGTTTTAACATGATAAACTGTATTACGTTTTGATATGCATGCGTTACGCGGTATCCGCGAAAGGGCCTAATATATGTAAACGGGAAAATTTTGCCCAATTCATGAAATACGCCCTTCACTTGCAGAATACATGAAGTGAGCAATTTTATACGACCTTGTTGCATATTTCATGATATGGGCAAAACATTCCCATTTTCTCACGAGTAACAAAAACCGAACAGGATAATTGTAGAATGGAAACGAACTTTATTGCAAACTTACAAAATACAGATATTTCTAATATGATATTAAATCTTTACATATTACATTAAAATATAAAAAAGTTCTAATATTATATACAGGGTGGCCTACCCATTCTCGCTTGGGAATAACTGATAGACTAATAAAGATTTCATGGTGAGTGTACATAGTCAACAAGCGTATGTCGTAACTCTGTAGGAAAAAATACGTCTATTTTTAAATAACACCCCTGTATAATATTGCATTTTTAGAATCTACTTGGCGTCCACTTTACAGTAATGCACAGTTTTTGGCGTTTTAATACAATGTTGCCAAATTACTGACGATTTAAATATTTTTTCGGGAAAATCGTAGACAGAAAAAGCAAATCCCCAAACTTGCATTTATAAAGCCAGCCTCAAAATTTCTATCCTGTATGTAACTAAGGTATGCACAAAAGGTCTCACATTACAAAAGGTGTTTTAAACTAATGACTCCATTTCATCATTTTAAATAACTAGAATCCGTTTTTTTCAAATGGAACATCCTTATATTATTTCATATTTTAGAATCCCATTATGAGAAGTTTCTGGCGGTACCATATAGTATGTATCTAAAATTTTGTTTAATGACAAAAAAAAATTAATACTAAAAATTACATTACATCTACATGAACATAAATTTCATTTAAACATGACCATTTTTGAAATTAGTAATTAAAACAATTTTATTTTAAAAAATGTTCAAAATGTCTTGCATTAACCTGAATACATTTTCGAGCTCGAACTTTCACAGAATTTCTTGTAGCAGTTAACATAGCTTCATGTATTCCTCGTTGTAACAGGTTCAGAATAAACTTTTTCTTTAACGTATCCCCATTTAAAGAAAATCACATGGTGTCAATTCTGGGGACCTTACAGTCCCAATCTTGGACTCCCTCTACCGATCCGTCTGTCTTCAAACAAAATATTTAGCCATTGGCGAATAAGTGCTGTAAAATGAACTGGTACACCATCCAATTGGAACCACATGGTATTTAAAATATTTTGAGGTACATTTTGTAGCAGATGTACAAAATGATTTTTCATAGAGAAGTACCTGATGTAGTTGAATACGGACCGGATGAAATTTATTCTTTTTTAAAATTCGCTGAACTGAAATATAAACTAAGTTACTTAATTGCCTTGTACTAACATTTGTGTTTTCTGCAACATTAACATTACTGCCGTTTTATTATCTTCGGTTAATGCGAAAACAGATCTGAGAGAGGGGAGAGGAGGGAGAGAGAGGAGAGAGGAGAGAGAGGAGAGAGGGAGAGAGGAGGAGGAGAGGGAGAGAGGGAGAGGAGAGAGAGAGGAGAGAGGAGAGAGGGAGAGAGGAGAGAGGAGAGGAGAGAGAGAGAGAGGAGAGGGAGAGAGGAGGAGAGGGGAGAGAGGAGAGAGGGAGAGAGGAGAGAGGGAGAGAGGGAGAGGGAGAGAGGAGAGAGGAAGAAAGGAGAGAGGAAGAGAGGGCGAAAGGGAGAGAGGGTGAGAGAGAGGGAGAGGGAATAACTTACTGATCCAGTATATATTATGTACTTATTCACGGTTATTACATTATATAACATGATTTACCAGCATGGCACGCTGGATTACACGAATATTTACTTTTAACACATTTGCATTTATTTGTAATGCATCCCCGTGTGCAGGGTGGTTAATTTTCGATGTTTTCTTATGGAAAGTACCCGTTCTATTACAGATAGACAGTAATATACAGATAGAAAAGTAATATGGGGCCCTTGTGCTTGATTTTGGTGTTAATTAAGATCCAGTAGTCATAATCAAGATATCTCTGACCGCTATTCCGCAATTAGCCAAAATTCAAAAAATGGCGATTTTGCAAAACTTGAATAACTTTTTTATTTCTAAATGCATCGACAAACTGTAAAAACATTCTTAAGGCACTTTTTTAAGTAGAATGCGTTAGTGCATTCACATTTTTAATACCTTCTTAATTTAAAAAGATATGACATAAAGTTGTATATTTTATATGGAAACCATAGCTGGCTATGACATTTTTAACTATCATTTTTTTGTGCCTTTTAAAAATATATAACACCTCTATGCTATTTTAATAATTAATTGATTTTTTTAAGTTTTTCTTAATTAGTATATTTATTAAGGATAACAGTTGGCTTAGAAAACCAGATATGAAATTGAATGAAGATATTCTACTCAAAAAGGAAATTTCACTTCCAGTAAAATATTTTAGAGACATTTTGTAATTCAAATAAGTTTAATTGTAATGTTGTTCTTTTGGAATGGTAACAAATTACAAAATCCAAAGATTGAATACCAAATTATTAAAAAATCTCAAATGCAAATTGATGAAATGAAAATAACCAATATAAAATCATCAGAAATTATGAAAAGCTAACAGCAAATCAATTTTTATACGTATGTAAACATCTAATTCTATAAACGAATAAAAATATGAACACAAAATATCAATATAAAAAACTAAATTACAAATATTTATATTTTTCAAATTGTGCGCCCTCTTTCTGGATGCAGACTTCGCATCGTCTTCTAATTGAATTTATAGAGTTATATATAGATAATGGTGTTAATTGTGTAAAAGCCACACGAACACTTTCTTTTAACTCATTCACAGCATTATTAGTTCTTTTGCATATAACGTTTTTCAAAAAAAAAACCGTAAAAAGAAATATAGAGATTTAAGTAGTCACTAACTGCACGGGAATTATGTCTTGCTGAAAAGACTCTCTAGAAATCTCTCCAAATGAATTCGTAGAATATAGAGATATTTCATTGAGTTGAATGTTCCTTCATGGTAATGGGCCTCACATTTGGGCAACTTAGTGACTTTAATTTGTAATGATAACATTCATTAACTAAACTTTACTTTTATTATTATCACGTTTCTGTTCGTGTAAATGAACTGTAATAATTACTCAACAAATTCCTTTTTCCTTCTATCGGGACGCTCCAGCTAGCTTAGCAATAGGTTAAATGGTTATCATTATCATTCATCAAAATTATCCTCAATATGATATTATTAATTACCTGTACTTTGCAATTAATTAACTTGATTTCTTCAGTATTTGAGCATGCAGTGCTTGTATAAGCTTTTAAGATTTGCATCTAAACATAAATTTAAAAATAAATAATACACTCCAATTTTCGTTTATTTATACTATCGAAAGGTTCTTACTTGTTATGACTTTATTCGAACTGGTGACGTAATGCTTGCGTTCCTTGGACCGGTGAAGACGTCTCGTTTAGGTGGATGACGTTCTCTGTCGCCAGGCTGGAACCGCTCTCCTTTGTTTTCTCTATCTTTTCTTATACCTTTGTTATAGATGAATACGCTTCTAATTTTCTTTCTTCAGTTTAATGATTTTTGTGAATAATTGGTCGATATATTTACACTACACAGTTTTTACTTAATTGTTTTAATTACAAATGGCTTGCGCAACAAACTACAAGCGAGCTACGAAAAACCATGGTTTAATTGTCAATGTTTTTTAGTTATTATACTTTATATATCGATCTACTAGCTGGGTCGATTGTCTTATTGTACATTTACCAATCGCTAGCAAAACATCAACTTGGAACACTTTCAATGCGCACTTAAAACGCTATTGTAAATTATTACGCAATCTTTTTGTCACCACCAACTTGATAGCATTTAAAATTTAATTCCTTTTAGCTTTTCTTTCTCACTGATAAGGAAAATATCACTTATATTCTCTTAACACAATACTAACTTATTTTTCGTTATAAATTCACAATTTTAATTGCAGCATAAATCAAGCTGCAGTAATCGCTTTTCAACCAATTCCGATTGCTTACTAGAGGCGACTCTCTTGATCGCTTACTTAGTGCGACTGACTTACAAAAACACCTCACTATAACAGCGTCTCCACTCGCTCCCCTTTACAAAACAGTCATATCCGAAAATTGTCGCGTATATTTAAAAGCTTTCCAATTTACTACGCAAATACTCATCGAAACAAGCTCAAGCTCTTTATCTTAATATTAATTACATTTATACACAAATAACCTGTAACCATTTAATTTCGTATAAAAGCGCGAAATTCGAATTTCTAATGCCTCCATTGCATCATACATGTGATAATGAAAACGTCCATTTTTAATGCAGCACCACACATGTATTCCAAATTTCCTTGCCTCCTACGGACAACACTGGCATGAGCGTTAGTATGTTTTTTGTTTAAAATTCGAAAGGCTTTGCTTCGAGATATGCCTAGATTAATCATTTATCTAGATGAAGTTGTTGGCTCTGTTTCGACTTCTCCTAAGACGACTATTGAATTTTCTTCAGAATTTCGTTTAAAGTAAGTTTTTGGCCTGGGATTTTTGAAAGAACTGAATTCGTTTAAATTTGTCTGTGACCTAAAATTAATTAAGATATTGTTTTGAGCTAGCAAAAATTTTAATTTCTTTTAACTATACCGTTCAAAAATATTATAAAATATTAATAATTAATATAAAACACATGCAAAATTTTTCTTAATTTGTATAATTAGGCATGTTAATAACTAAATTCCAAGATCACTTTGTTGCACACTTCTAAATTTTAATTTACTATTTGACATATAGGTATCATTTGTTTTTACTTAAATAAATATCAGCCTCCTATGCCTAGTGTGTATGCTCAATATAAAACGTAAACAAGAAAAAGTTAAAAAATCAATTAATTATTAAAATAACATAGAAGTGTTATATATTTTTGAAAAGCACAAAAAAATATCATTTAAAAATGTCATAGCCAACTATGATTTCCATATAAAAAAATACAACTTTATGTCATATCCATTAAAATTAAGGAAGTATTAAAAATATAAATGCACTAACGGATTCTACTTAAAAAGTACCTTAAGAATTTTTTTACAGTTTGTCGATACATTTAGAAATAATTCAAATTTTGGCTAATTGTGCAATAACGGTCAGAGATATCTTGATTATGACTATTGGACCTTAATTAACACCAAAATCGAGCACAAGGACCCCATATTACTTTTTGTCTATCTGTAATAGAAAGGGTACTTCCCATAAGAAAACATCGAAAATTAAGCACCCTGTACAATTACACCTCCGGTAGCCTTGTCCGGAACTACAGAATCCATACGTATAAGTATCCTTATATTGTACTCATTATTAGGCACGTACTGATTTTGACTTTCTTGAAACTAGTCGATTGCAAACAGTTTCTCTCCAACCATGTATTAATAGTGCCATGCTTTGTTCCTACTCTAAATTTCCCGGCTTTTTCTTCCATAACCACTCCGATAAGGTTAGCTGGACCTTCTCTTCGTCTGTCAAACTCAATAATTCCCATAATAAAGAAAGAGAAATAAAATAAAGGAAATAAATACCTTACATTATTTTTTACCTATTAAAATATTGTCACATATCACTAATGATTCTAGTCTTCTGTTGGACCTCTCTACCGTTTTCTTAGCTTGTTTTGGTTTACTTTGATGACCGATCCTTCTTAGTTTTAGAGCCAGATGTTATTCCTCACAACATTATAGCTTTACAAAACATAACCTAGAATATTCAATCTTGCCGTATACGTGTAGTAGGCAACAATATCAATGTGTAATTCATGGAGTCAGCAATATTTAGTACGTTTCCGTGAAATAAGCAGAGTCATTGGAGGATTACATGGATTAGGCAAAAGTATGTCCATTACGCGGTGTCACGAAAAAAGGTCGCGGGCAATTGGTCGCTCGAAAAAATATCGCGCACATTTGGTCGCGCGTCAAAAGGTCGCCGGCGAAAAAAGGGCGCGGGCAAATGGTCGCGCGAAAAAATGTCGCCCACATTTGATCACGCGTCAAAAGGTCGCCGACGAAAAAAGGTCGCCGGCGAAAAAAGGGCGCGGGCAAATGGTCGCGCGAAAAAAGGGCGCGTAGGAAAATATAGCTTTTGGTTTATACTTAAAAGGTAAACGACGAGCTGGTAATATAGTATAGATGTAGACCGTCCTACAACACTGTAAATATGTTCAAAATTGCATTCAACTTTCCTTCACACTTTATCCAGGCTTAGGACTGGCAGGTAATAACCGGCGTGTTTAAAAGTTGTTTTTAAAATTTATTTAATGTATACTGTAAAGTCGGCTTTCATATAGCCTTTGTCATTTTTTAATTTTTCTTTTTTCTTATTAATTTTTTTTTTGCTTTTTATATCTGTAATGCACTATAATGTGTACTGTAATTAATTTTTTTTTGCTTTTTATATCTGTAGTTGGAAGTTATGAGCAATTCCTCTTAAATATTCCAAATTGGGCCGGTTGCCATATTGTTGACAAATGGTTTTTATTCGCTGCGCCGTATCTTTATAAATTTTTTTACGTGGCGATTCGTTTCCAGGTATATACTGCTCAACTTTCAAAGAATTTAAACTTTCCTCGTTCTTTAACGAATTGATAAATTTCCATACATTTGGATGTGCTGCATTTAATATAGACGTGAAACTGTTGTGCCATCCTTCGACAGAATTATTTGTTCGTGGTATATCCTCCTGTATAAATTCAAAGCAATTCCAAAGATTTCTTGAAAACTGAGGTTGCCTCCTTTGATGTCATCGGTCCAAACGGCCTATCCACATATCTTCAAAATAATTTATAAATGATGATAGCAAAATTTTATTTTGCGTGTAAAATTCGCTGTCCAATATCTCTTCGAACGTTGCAACATTTTCTTCGGGTACGTACGCAAGAGCAGCCAGTTGTCGTAGTTGTAGAGCAAAATTCGCGTCTTCTGTATAACTTCGTTGCAATCCTGTACGTTGCATGTTTCTCCACAAACATTGGGTAAAATGAAAGAAACAGCCACGAATTCTGACTTCAGGAAACACTTCATCTATAGCATTAATTGCGGCTCTTTCAAAATCCACCATTATTGTTGCAGGTCGTAAACCTGGTCTTAAGGTTTTTAATTCTTGAAAGAGTCGAGTGTATGTTCCCTTAGTCTTATTGGGAAGCAGAGCATAAACTGTTGGTACAACGTTGCTATACTGTAAGCCATAAATTGTATACAGCTGACCAAATAATGGAGGAGTACACTTAAACGTTCCATCAGCATACCAGTGATCACAGTTCTCCATAAAAGTTAAATTTCTTTCGGTGGAAAATATCAAAATTTTTTGTTCGTTTGGACCACTATCGAATAAAAGAAAAGCTTCGCCATTGCTGTTTCTGGTGTATTCTTCCGGAATAACAAGTTCAGTTAAATTAATAGGATTTGACGGAATACCTTCCTTCTTTTGACGTGTGTGTTGAATAGTTCGCTTTAGGGATGCCATGGAAGGTAACTGCCCAGTTGCACCCAAAGAAACTTCTTGAGAAGCACTAGCTAATATAGCTTGTGTCGTTAGTCCAACTTGCTCAACCATTTCTTTTATTCTATTACAAGCTCGCTTTGCTTCTAATTTGGTTGCATCTGCAACGTGGTTGTGGCTTGTACTTTTCACTGCTTCATCTCCCACTGTGTGAACTCTTCCGGTACATTTACCCTTATTGTAGTGACCACACTTCCAAATTGTCTTTTCACCAATCACTTTTTCCTTTCTATGGATAAATCCATTGTACACTAACATATTGGCAGCTTTTTGACTTTTTACGTAAGTTAATACCATCTTGACAAAACAACAACTTTGCGAATAATGAGCTGAAATATTTGACCAAACCCTTATTATAGAATTTCGCTCATATTAAAAACCAATTAAGTTATCCATTAAGTGTAATGGGAATATTTGCAATGTATTACCTAATTACCCAAACGTTATTAGCTCTCAATAGACTCTGTTACAAAACAATTAAGTAATGATAATTCCCCCAATTTTAATTTAATTTAATTAAGCCAGTTATTACCTGCCAGTCCTAGTCTGGATAAAGTGTGAAGGAAAGTTGAATGCAATTTTGAACATATTTACAGTGTTGTGGGACGGTCTACATCTATAAGAAAAATTAAAAAATGACAAAGGCTATGTGAAAACCGACTTTACAGTATACATTATATTACATTACATATATAAAATGCAAAAAACAACAAACAAAATAAATAAAATGAAAACAAAAATTTTAAAAACAACTTTTAAACACGCCAGCTATATTTTCCTACGCGCCCTTTTTTCGCGCGACCATTTGCCCGCGCCCTTTTTTCGCCGGCGACCTTTTTTCGTCGGCGACCTTTTGACGCGCGACCAAATGTGCGCGACATTTTTTCGCGCGACCAATTACGCGCGACCTTTTTTCGTACAACCTAAACCCCATTACGCGTATCCGGCACTTCCACTGATTCGGCGTAACACATGCCTGATTCAAAATTCCACATAACTTGAAGGGTATGAAATTGGTAATAAGATTCTAAAAAACAGTAAGTAGTTAGATACAGGGTGTTCCATTTGGAAAAAACCACGCTGTAGAACATTTTATATATAAGTGTTAAAGAGTATGTTTTTCTAACTACCATCTTTCAGTATGAATTATTTCTTGAAGCTCTTAAATTTCAGAAATTTTTAAATATTTGAAAATGGGTGGGTATTAGGTATAGGGACATTTATTGAAACTTGAGATTATTTCTGTTCTAGAATTCAAACTCAGTAAAAAATGTGAGGTGTTCAATTAAATATCAAGCTATCTATTTGAACACTCTGTATAAATGTAAATATTTTTAAATTGTAGTGCTTAACAATCTGTATATCGTTGGCGACAAATTTTTCCAATTTCAACAAGTTGCCGTAGAAACTCCGTACCAGTTGGGGTGTACCTCCGAGGGCGTCCGTACGTCGTATTGATTGCCATCATACAGAGACGGCCGTCTCTGACGTAGAAATCTTTAAGGAGTTTTGAACTACGACTAGGAAGATTAATATTGATTATTTATTAATATCGATCCAATAATTAAAAATAATTAATTCAGGTCTCCCGTGTTAAGTATTTCAGTTTTTTTTTTTGCGAAATATATTAATGATATACTCTATTTAATATGAAATGAGCTCTTCTCATTTCGTATCAGTAAACATAATTTTTTAATTTAGAAAATTAAAAGCAGCAGTGGTAAAATATTATTCATTGTATGCAGCATACATAAATAATCAGTATTAACCAATTAAACTATTTTATGATATTAATTATCAAATGTTAATTCTGATATCTAAATAAAATTAAAATTTTATCATCAAGATAAAGCTATGATTTAATCAACTAATCTGCCTTGAGATGTTTGTACTCTTAATTTAACTATGGCATTGTTGTTACACTAAAAAAACAACCAAACAATTTTTACCATTTAGAGGATAATGGTGATTTAATTCAATTTATCTTGGCATGGGAAAACAGTAAGATAATTAGAGAAAATTAATTTTGTAAAGTATTTTGTAAAAGTATACTGTTTTTAAAACCAACTAAGTTTGACGGTACATATTAATAGGAACAATGACTTCAAATAACAAAATATTTTGAAGTTCCTCGAATGGGAAGTTCTAATAATATACGAGTACAATACAATATCTTTTTTGATAATTATGACTAAAGTACCTAAATTGTACATTGCACCTATTCAAATTCCAAGGAAAAACTATTTATGACTATTTACTACTTCTATTAATACTATTGCTTCGTTTCAGTGCCACATTTTACGTAGCGGCTTTCCGACTTTGCAAACTCCCAATTTGTAAAGGATTTGTACAAACATTAAATCAAATAATAATGGTACAGATGTTTCAAACACAATACAATTGGACAATTTTTTTATATAAATATATACTTCTCGACGTGTTTGAATTCAACATGTATCATTATCCAGAGACAATATATAAATAAAATGACAAGTAGTTATGGTAACAAACCATTAGATAATCAACAATCTTATAAATTAGTTTAGAATGTCTGCTAACGTCTGTGCAAGTATTTATTTTCTGTAGGTTCTGTGTTAACTGAGTAAATGTTTTATAAATTTCCGCTGTTTCTAAAACATCTAATTTTTCTCTTTTATTACAAAAATGCAACAATTTTAATGTAGTTTTGTAAAGACAGAATGTGATCATTTACTAGTAAACGTTTAGCATAATTTGGTTTGTCTTCGTATTTATATTTGTAACATCTAACGTGTTCATTAGATCTAATATCAAAGTTCCTAAGTGTTTTCCCAATAAAAAAAGATTTACAGCATGTGCCACTTAATTTATAAACACCCGACTTCAAAATACCGTTAGTTGGATCTTTGGTATTACATAAACATTAGTATTAGTTTTGTATGCTACTTTGTACTTCTTGTTGTTTTGTAATATGTGAGCAATTATTTTTGACATTTTTCCAAATATGAAAGGGATGTGGAAGTATTTATTTTCTGTAGGTTCTGTGTTAACTGAGTATATGTTTTATAAATTTCCGCTATTTCTAAAACATCTAATTTATCTTTTTTATTACAAAAATGCAACAATTTTAATGTAGTTTTGTAAAGACACAATGTGATCATTTACTGGTAAACGTTTAGCATAATTTGGCTTGTCTTCGTGTTTATATTAGTAACGTCTAACGTGTTCATTGGATCTAATACCAAAGTTCCTAATTGTTTGCCCAATAAAAACAGATTTACAGGATGTGCAATTTAATTTATAAACACCCGACTTCAAAATACCGTTAGTTGGATCTTTGGTGTTACATAAACATTGGTATTAATTTTGTATGCTACTCTGTACTTCTTGTTCTTTTGTAATATGTGAGCAATTATTTCTGACATTTTCCCAAATGTGAAAGGGATGCGCAAGTATTTATTTTCTGTAGATTCTGTTTTAACTGAGTAAATGTTTTATAAATTTGCGCTGTTTCTAAAACACCTAATTTACCTTTTTTATTACAAAAATGCAACAATTTTAATGTCGTTTTGTAAAGAGACAATGTGATCATTTACTAGTAAACGTTTAGCATAATTTGGTTTGTCTTCGTGTTTATATTTGTAACATCTAACGTGTTCATTGGATCTAATACCAAAGTTCCTAAGTGTTTGCCCAATAAAAACAGATTTACAGGATGTGCAATTTAATTTATAAACACCCGACTTCAAAATACCGTTAGTTGGATCTTTGGTATTACATAAACATTGGTATTAGTTTTGTATGCTACTCTGTACTTCTTGTTCTTTTGTAATATGTGAGCAATTATTTCTGACATTTTTCCAAATATGAAAGGGATGTGCAAGTATTTATTTTCTGTAGGTTCTGTGTTAACTGAGTAAATGTTTTATAAATTTCCGCCGTTTCTAAAACATCTAATTTATCTTTTTTATTATAAAAATACAACAATTTTAAAGTCGTTTTGTAAAGACACAATGTGAACATTTACTAGTAAACGTTTGGCATAATTTGGTTTGTCTTCGTGTTTATATTTGTAACATCTAACGTGTTCATTGGATCTAATATCAAAGTTCCTAAGTGTTTACCCAATAAAAAAACAACTTTACAGGATGTGCAATTTAATTTATTAACACCCGACTTCAAAATACCGTTAGTTGGGTCTTTGGTATTACATAAACATTAGTATTAGTTTTGTATGCTACTCTGTACTTCTTGTTCTTTTGTAATATGTGAGCAATTATTTCTGACATTTTCCAAATATGAAAGGGATGTGCAAGTATTTATTTTCTGTAGGTTCTGTGTTAACCGAGTAAATGTTTTTAATAGATCATTTATATTCTTGATTGCTTGTGCTCTTTGTTTCCAATTAACATTTTTTTATTAAATTTTGTTTGCTTAACGACATTGCTCTATGTCCTAGTGGTTTATGTATAGCTAATGTATGTGTTTTATGGTAACATGAATCATTTGGAATTGTTTTGCTTGTAGATTCAATTTTATGATTATGGAACATTTAAATTTGTTATTTGTATTAATGTTTATGTTTAAATCGACAAAATTAGTGGCTCTATTTTGTTCTTAACAACTCCAAACGTTTCATCATGCCATAAAACACATAAATAGCTATATGTGTGCATTGAGCAATGTCGTTACTCTTAAACCAAACAAATTTCAGTAAAAAATATTAATCATAAAACAAATAGTAGATGGTTACAAGAAAAAAGAAGAATAGAAAATAAATTATCAAAACTTTTTACCCAGTTAACACAGAACGTATATACATACATATCCTTTTCACAATTATTACAAATAATTAGAATACTTATCTTCTGGCTTTTTAAATCGTGTATTTTCTATACATATTTTAAATTAAACGTTTCGATAACAATTACAGTTATCGTCCTTAGTAAATGATAATAACTTTAAGATTTACTTGAGTTGTTATAACAAATTTATGAAAGTAGAAAAATACACGGTTTAAAAACCCAAAAGATAGGTATTTTAATTACACATTTTGGAAAAATGTCAGAAAAAATAACAAAATAACAAAAAGTACAGACTAGCATACAAAACTAAAACCAACGTTAACAGTAAAAGGGGGCTCATATCGCATGGCATCAAAGTACCTCTTACGTGGTGGACTGAGGAGTCTAGTTGATCCTGAAGTTAGCTACAAAGGACCTTCAAGTGGGTCCGCTGAGAAGTTGGTGCATTCGCCCGGTATAGTTTTTAATTCCAGTCCCTGGAGGGTAGTCAACCACAGACGTGTTTAATGTATCTTAGTTCATCTTGATTGCCGGCTTTTTTTCAACCCCTTGATGACGTATTTGTGATCCTCGCCTCGCAATTAGGGCTCTTTTGGCAGTATTAAGGGCTTTTATGGTAGTCCAGCCCTAAAGGGTAGGCAGCCGAGGATGCACACACTTCTTCATTAGTATAAAGTAATTGTTTTCTGGATTTCCCTATTTATGTAACCACAATAACATCCTTTCACTATTCAAATACCTCTGACGTGCTTGGAAAACTCCACTAATTCGCTAATTACATAAAAGGTAAACAGACTTTAAAAATACAATTATGACGTTTACGTTCTTTTTACAAACACTTGGTGTAAGTTTCTTTGGTTTAAGTTACAGCTTACAAAAACCAACTTTCAATTCAAGAGTACCGGCTTGATTTAAGTTACAGTTTGGAAAAACCAACTTTCAATTCAAAAAACTAGCTTGATCTAAATTACAGCTTTCAATTACAATCCAATTTTTAAATCGCCAAGTAATATAGAAATAAGCTTAAGATATTGATCTGAAACCAGCTTCTATCAATGCATCTTGGTTACAGGGGCAAGTTTTAAAATTCATCCTTAAGATATTGATTTGATAATATTTAAATGAAAACATAAACAAACTTTTGATATTAATAAATCAGCGGCTAATGGACCCCGCGAGGTTTTAGGCTAGGTCAATGCTAGCGCGTGAGCATTTATCTATCCTAAAACCACACATTTATTAATCTAACCTAATATTGTAATATGTAGGTACAGCTAAATCGACGTATTAGCATTTTTGAAATGATGGTTATGGTTATGATGGTTGTAAGTTAAATCAAGCCGGTATTTGTTAATTGGAAGTTGGTTTTTTCAGCTGTAACTTAAATCAAAGAAGCTTTCATCAAGTATTCGTAAAAAGTATGTAAACATCACAATTGTAATTTCAAGGTCTGTTTACCTTTTATGTGATTAGCTAATTAGTAGGTTTTTCCAAGCAGGTCAGAGGTATTTGAATAGTGAAAGGATGTTATTGTGGTTACATAACTGGGGAAATCCAGAAAATAATTACCTTATATTTTAATAACTGGGGAAAACCGTTAAGCACTATAAGTAGGTAAGATTGGAGACTTTTGGAACACACCACAATTCCAAGGTCACACATTTTCAAGGATACCACAATTTCAAGGATCCACCGGCTCAAGTTTGCGAAATAAGTGGGCCATGTTTATACACTACTTGACCAAGGTCGCATATTTCTAAGAGTGCCACAGCTCCAAGGTTATTAACACTAAACACATTCTCAAGGCTATTTGCGCACCCTACCTGCTCAGATATCCATCTCACTTTTTCAAGGCTTGCTCATGTAATTTTTTACACTTCCCTGATACCACACTTGAAATTCAAAAAAGATAATGATGTGCTAATATATTTATTTGTTGTATGTACAAATGTAATCAGTGTATTATTCAGATGTTTTTCACTAGAAATAAAACATTTCGATTTAGTACAAGTGCAAAAGGTCCTTTCCACTTCTGTCTCACTACACCTGCGCGGACGTGGTGCAAGTAATTGAGCGTACGCGCAGTGTGGTGCCCATCGAAGATGCTCCTGCAGCGGAGTGTCAGATGACCGCCATTGGTTTATTCGAACTCCACACATGAAGCATTCAACCGTATCGTCTGAAGATGCTCCTCTAGAGGACTATCAGATGTTCATCAGCGGTACATGGTGGTATACCATCACAGTATCATTGATATATTTGAGCATATACATCGTGTGGTGTGTACCTGTCTATCTGTCCATCTATCTGTCTGTATATCTGTCTGTCTGTATGTCCGCCTGTTTATTTGTCTGTATAGTAGTCGCCGGGATCAGTCAATTAGTGTTGGTCTGCCTGGTCTGGGGTCGCACTATCGGGGTCGACGTTTTTCTGAAAAAAATTAATCATAAGTAGAAGGAGACCTCTGTCAGTTATACTTACTATGCCTATCGCGATCACTTGCAAAGACCACTTGTCGAAGAGCTGCATTACGAACTCGGATGAGATGCCAGTCAAGGTGCAATGCTACAAGCCTAGTGTGGGACAGGTTGAGCTGCTCTTCTAAAGAGCTTTCCGTAATCACGACATCATGATTCCGGACGAATGACACTATGGTTGTTAACTGTAATGAAAGAAAGAATGATTAATATAAACAAAGTAGTATCAAGACAATACGAGTACATACCATGAATGTGAGACGGTCCCATGTGACGCGATGTGCGTAGAATAGCCAGTACCACCCAGCGATAATAAGGAACGCTAAATTGCGTTGAGTGGCACAGCCTCCCGACACCATCGCACACATAACTATAAGGGTGGAAGCATAGTGCGACCAATCGTCATAGGTATGTGATCCTGGACCTGCGGAGCGGCGTCTGGAACACTGCCATCGTCAATGGTCTCATCCTGTATACTGTTACGTAACTGTTCTTGTGTACTTAGTTGTTGTACTATGTCTGACAGTTCTTGAGCGCTGCGTTCCAGTTCTTGCATGTTGTTGGTGAGAGTCTCCATAAAGTTATCCTCATCGCTACTCTCTTCAACGGTGATTTCGTTACAAAAGTCAGTACGTGTTTCGCGAAGTAGTCGCTGTTGTCGTAACCCGTCATTATCGTAGTCGTCGGAATAATAGCTGTAGGCAGGGTCCATGTCTACGCTGGAGTCGTAGTCTCCAGTGTTGAGGTAATCGTTCCCAGCACAGGAAAAACATATTCCCTCAACAATCGATGATATGCTGACGAAGTCATCACTATCATCGTTATGTTCGTCTGTCACTAGGTAGTGGTGTGTCCTCTTCACTGATAGTAATGATTTCGGAATTGGTCATGTCAAGTATTACTGTATCCGCATCAAGATTTTAATCTTGTTTCGTCAGTTCATAAATTTCGTCGTCGCTGGATTGGGCGTCGACGGTAATAGGAGAGGATGCAGAGGGCGGGATATAAAGAACCTCAGGTGAAGAGGATGAGGAATCCTGAGGTGTGGCAGTTGAAGGGAGGTCAACGTCAATTGGATAGGAAGCCTGAAGTGTGGGAGTTGGCGGGACGTCGGGTAGAGGAGTTGAGGAGGCTAGCGGAATGAAGTCGCAGGGATACAAGAGTTCCCCAGGCGATGGAGAACGGGGGGGGGGTAACAGTAACCGGTAAAAAATAAATAAAACGTTAGAAATAAAAATAGAATTAAAAAACATACGACTTTTGGTTCTTACCGGAGGTGATGATGGGGAACTTGCTCTTGAAGTCATTGTAAGTTCAGTAGTGTCAACTACAGAATCAGTTGTACGAATAATTTGTACTGCTTTCGTTTCGCTAAATATAGGTGTTCCCCCCACCAAAAACAACGTTTTTCATACATTTTTATGGGACATTTTTGAAGGTCTGTAGGGACTTTTTCAACAGTTATTTTGCAGGCTTTCATCTTTTGTATACTAATAATAGTAAGCGCTTTTAGATTCTGTAAACCCAAGTGTAGCCGCCGCCGTAGTGGAGAATACTACGACAACCGCAAACAGAGGTAAGAAAGAGCTTTTATGTATTACTGCCACAGATGAGTAATTTACGTTCTTTTGTTTTTAGGTAGGTCACGATCATGCGTGGCTTATGATCGTCCCGTAGCGGCGGTTGGACGAGTTAACATCATAAGCCATGTTGTGATACTACCGCGTGATGACACTCCCATCCTGAGGAGGTTGCTGGGAGACCGACGTCATACGAATCACGCTCAGGATGTGATAGAGCTACTCCAGGAAGGCGGTGCTGCCGGTGACCTGGTGGAGAGCGGGCAGTATTTCGACCAGGATGACTATGAAGAAGCGTTGTGGTTTTTGGATACACCACCTCCCGCGGACGATTTGGATGTGATATCACGCACGCACGAACAGGCAGACGTGGACGAAATACTGCTCACCCTACAACCTGCACGTGAGCCGGATGAGAGGTAGTGTGAGATAGTATTGCACCATGCCTTAAGTCCTGGTTACATTGCAGAGTTTGGGGATGAATGGTCTCCACTTGTGGAAGATCGTTCATCGTCAAGCTCTGTAGCGCAGCCGGTGTTAGGGTGAGAAGAATCTCTTAATACTCTGCAGAGGGCAGAATAGTAGGGAATCCAGTTGAAGGTTTGCCGAGTCCTGATTCTACCGTAGAATTTATGGAGGAGTGGTCGTACAATAGTTCTACGGCAGGAGAAGAAGTCAGGGAGTACATTTCTGATATTGTCCTGAGCCATACGTGTATCACAGAGTTCGATGAAGAGTGGAGCGAATGGATGAGTCATCAGATAGTATCCTCAGTCCTATGTGTGCTGTTGATTTTATAGATAATGAATGGTCGCTAAATGACTTAACAGTATCTAAGAGTCCTGCAGCACCCATACACTACTTAGCTGCGCAATCACCGGTGAGGGATATAGTGGAAAACGCAGTATCTTCTCCCCAGAGTGTATTGAGCCCAACATGCGCTGGGAAGTTTCTGGAAAACAAATGGGGGTAATACCATGCTTCCATCCCAAAGCACATGGCAGGGTGAGATACAATGCTAGGTAGTATATGTGTGCTCAGCAACACTCTATCCCGACTACCATTGTTATTGTTTCCTTACCAGTACACTACTCTACCCCTCAACCTGATATATCCATCATACATGTTATCCTACTCCTGGCGATATGTTACGTTGCGTCCTCGTTCGCATCGCTGGATATGGTTTCTCTTTTAACAGTTGTAATACATGATAGTAATAAATGGTACAAACCAATAGAGATCAACAAAGAGTTAAAAAAGGAATTATAACAAAACACGTAACTCTACCCGTTCATTTATACATTCTCTCTGTTACAAATCGCAATAAAATGTTTCAATGTGAATGTCTGAAGAAATTTTCAAGAAAAGACTCTCTACTGCGACATTAAAAAACTGTGTGTTGGATAAGTATGCCAACTACCCCACCTTCAGAGATGCCACAGACTGTACCGCAAAACCGTACCGCACTTAGGAATGTGGCGCAATCAAGTACTTCCGATGCGAATAGAACGGAACATAGTCATGTTCCTGAGCGTCTTGCACAACCTGAACCATCAGGGTTAAGCAACTTAAAGAATAATGTGCAACTCAGGCATGCTGATGATTCCTTTGCAGAACCAGGACTATCGGGTTTGAACAACGAAGCAGTACAAAAGAAAAGTAGCAAAAGTGTTGAAATTGTACACTGCACTGATTGTTCGATTGATGTTCTTCGATATGCTTATCAAGGACACCTTAGAAGCAATAGGCAGAAATCAAATGTGTGTCTACTCGTTGATACTGGGGTTGAAGTGATTCGCAATGCTTTTAAACAACGCATTATTTCGTATAGACTATTACCATGCAATACCCACACGGATGTGCAGACGTTTATGGGTGACGTTCAAGTGAATGTTTTGAAACTAATACAAATTTAGTTGCAGAAACACTTCTCGTTGAAGTGTAATGTTGAGTTGTTTGGGTTGTACTTTCTGAACAGTAGAGAAAGTACTGAATTAAAGTCCTTTCAAACGAAATATGAACGGGTTCATCCTATATGAATGTCCCGCCTGAAATTTTGCATAAACATGCCATAGTGAATGTGAAAAAGAGTGATAATTGCTGCTGTGTATCAGCATTATTGACACTGACGGGGTTACCACAACGGACGACTTCTTGCCCTGATTTCAGGACGTTATTTAACTGGAATGGTGTAGAATTTTCCCGTTAAGCTTACTAATATCTCGACGTTTGAGTCAAACAATAATATCTCCATCAATGTTTATGGACTGGAGGATACGTATCGTGATAGTTTGCATATTCCTGAGGTAGTGGGTCTTGTCTACTATACCAGAGCTAAACATGTTAATTTATTACTATTGTTAATCTGTAACCAAACGGAGAATCAGCATTATGTATAGATAAAAAATTTTTCTCGTTCACTTAGCAACCAAATAAGCCGACGTAATGGAGCAAAATATTTTTGTGATTCATGTATTCATTACTTTAGAACGCAAGAGCAATTAACCCGACACGTGTCTCATGACGGTAATTTCGTATACAGTAGATTACCTGGCGTAATGCAAAGAAAAGACAGAAACAGGGAGTTCCATGCGGAAAATATACTTGCGTTTCGGAACTATCAAAAACATATGTTTTACCATTCGTAATATATGAAGATTTTGAAGCTCTATTAGTAAGTACCGGTAAATACGACTGAACCCGATCCCGAACAACCGTTCACGATAAAAGCGTGTAAACATGAACCATACTCATTCTGTTATTATGTGAAGTGCGGTGTAAACGATGCTTGGTCCAAATTAGAACTTTATAGGGGGTTAATACCGCGGAGGTATTTATTACACGACTCGAGAGTGATGTGAAACGGACATATAATGAGCATCTGAAAAGTGTTGTTCCAGTGTTACCACTAACTGATGAACAACTGGTGATACATGAACAAAGTCGTAATTGTTATGTATGGGACAAGCTTTTTACGGACAAATTCCAAAGTACGAAATTACTGTCATGTCACTGGTATATATCGTGGTGCGGCACATTCAATTACCTTCATTTATCCCAGTTTTTTTTCACAATCTCAGTGGTTATGATTTCCACCTGTTCATCAAACAGCAAGTGAAACTGAAGAAATTACCGTACTCCCTGTTAATAGTGAAAAATGTATAACGTTCGGTAAGCATATTTATGTAGACGAATTCATTAACAGTCGCGGCCTTAGGGAAAAGAAGCATATAAATCTGCGATTCGTTGATTCATGGCGCCATCCTTAGATACTCTATCTCATAATTTATCAAGTGATTAATGTAGAGAGGTAAGGAAATATTTTGGTGATGATAATGACTTTAATTTAGTTAGAAAGAAAGGTAATTTCCCCTACGCGTACGTAGACAATTTTAAGAAATTAGACAATGTCACTGTACCGTCCTATAACAAATTCTACGATAAAATGCGTGATGAAAATATATCCGATGAAGAACACTGTCGCGTTCTACTGGCGTGGGATCACTTTAAGTGTAATACACTCGGGGATTATACCGACATATATTTAAAATCAGACGTATTGCTGTTGGCAGACGTGTTCAAAAACTTTAGGCATGTATGGATTAGAACCAGCGCAGTATGTCACAATACCTGGAGTGCCATGGGATGCCATGTTGAAATGTACTAAAGTAGAGTTAGAATTATTGATTGATATGGATATGTACTACTTTTCTAAGAAAGGTATTCGTGGTGGAGTGAGTAGTTGTGTTAAGCGAAGAAGTATTGCTAACAACGAGTTTGTCCCAAATTATGACCCTAATCGTCCAAAAGTCTTTTTACAGTATTTAGATGCCACGAATTTATACGGATGGAGTATGCGGCAACACCTACCTCATGATGGGTTTGTGTAGTTATATGAAATGGAAATTCAAAACTTTGATGTACTGAAGAATAATGATGATGCTGATATTGGGTATGTGCTAGAGGTACATATACACTATCCGCACCACTTGCAGGATAAACACAATGATTATCCTTTTTCTCCCGAAATGATCTGCTCACCACACTCTAAGGAGGAAAAATTAATTCCTAACTATGTGATAAGACCAACTATGTTATACATTACGGATATTTAAAACAATGTATACAGCATGGGTTAATTGTTACTCATATTCATAGAGTTTTACGGTTTCGTCAAAGTCCTTGGCTCGTACCATACATAGACCTTAATACAACTCTTCGAAATCAAGCCAAGAACAAATTCGAAAAGGATTTCTTTAAATGCATGAACAATGGTGTATTTGGTAAAACAATGGATAATGTCGACAAAAGAAAAGTAATAGTTATTAACACACTGAGAAAATAACGGACGTCGCTTGGGTCTAGCACGGTACGTCGCGAAACCGCAATTTAAGAATTTTATTCAATTTAGTGATAAATTATTTGCAGTGGAATTGGACAAACAGGTCGTTACTTATGACAAACCCGTATATGTTGGATTTAGTATTTTAGATCTTTCCAAAATTATATTGTATCGATTTCTTTACGATATCTTACGAAGTCATTACGGTAAGGATATAACGTAGCTCTATACAGACACAGATTCTTTAATTGTCGAGATAACAGCTGATGATGTGTATGTGCACATGCGGAATAATGCTGATAAACATGACACATCGAACTATCAAAACGGTCTGCATGGTATTAGAACGAATACATCTGTCGTCGGAAGAATGAAAGATGAGTATGCAGGGAAAGCTATTCAATATTTTTACACAGCAGGGTCAAAATCTTATTGTCTAAAGCTTGCTGATAATCAAATGTTTGAGAAAGTGAAATGTGTTAAGTAAATGGTTATTCAAAAGTGCTGACGGAGGTAGACTGTAAATCTGTTGCGGAGGCGTCTGATAAAACAGCAATGTGTAAAATGTTCGTGTTTAAATCAACTTTACATGATATATATATATATATATATATATATATATATATATATATATATATATATATATATGTATATATATTGAGATAACTATACATATTAATATGTATAATATCGATAGAGCATTCCAAGTCGGATACCTCATGTAGTAACTTTTTAGTGGAATATAGACTAATATTATGTCGTAATTCATTATCGAGGAAATATATACAGAATGTACTCGTATTGTGTGATATATAGAAGAAATAAACAAAATACATATTTACAATTTTTATTAAAAAAAGTGTACAAGCTTTAGTGCATTACATAAGTATCGTACATATGGTGTACATTAGACAGAGCGCAGTGACATAATGATTTACAATGATAACAACCAACTGGTTTCAAAGCAGGAAGGGTAGGATGTTCAAGTTCTATAACAGCTTGTGTAATAAAATTTTCTGATGTAATCCGCTTTCTTTCTGCCCTTGACGTAGATAGTATCTGTAGGTTGAATCAAGCGACTGAGAATTCTTCGAAATTGGTGTGGTGGTGTATACTCCTCTTTCCCACTTTATACAGCGTTGATTATGCATTAACCAAGTAGTTTGACGGCGACCCTTCGCTTCCAACGTATGTCATCGATACGGTGATTTAAACATGTAGTGGGCGACTTTTGTTCCATTAAAAATTGCGAGTTCTTTCGGTATAAAAACTTTTGAAATTTTAAGTCCTTGTACGTCGACTATGACGGGCATCGTATTACAGCTGTCTTACTGCTTTGGTTAACGTGTTATACGTAACTAAGAGATCATGAAGTATAACACAGTATGCTGTCGTATTCGCGGGTATGTTGACTGCTGTTCCGAATTCTACAGAAAGTACTACTGCTTTAGAGTGTAATGTCTCTTTTTGATTCGAACTATCAATGGTGCGACTGCCGTAAATTGATTAGGTGTGAGTAATGGTTGACCATCTCTTTGATAATATGACATTTGGAATTTAGCAAACATTTCATACAATGTAGCAAAGCAATTATTATCGTAATTTACGTTTAAATTGTCATACGGATAACGATCCGTGTTAAGCAATACCCTAATATTCTTTAGTGCACATTTATCGAATCTGCTCATGTCTTGAGAAACATTATTTTCTCGCCCCGTTTGAAATCCGATAATAATGTGTCTAGGTGTTTCTATACTAGTCGATGTTGTGATTGCCCATGTATGTTTATCTGTTGTTGGAACTGCTGGATATATGTGTGTTTCCGAACTTCTAAATGCTACTGGAGTATTTACATTTTTATCAATGTACTTCGTTAACGCCAATTCCTCCGCTAATGCTGGAATGATGGAACATTCCAATATATTTTATCTATGTTAATTTTTAGTGTTTCATCTGCAACAGTTGAAATGACTGCATCGGTATCAATGTTACTGGGAATTAAAACCAATTCTTGTCTGATGTTCAAAATCACTTTATTGTAGTCTTCCGCAAAGCCAAGTAGCATTCGCAAAGGGACACAAACCTTAAAATACCCTAACGCATTTGTTAGTGTGCTATTTGAGGTAGGAAACCAACCTGCATTTTCATGACGAGCGAGGTCGTTGAGTGTCAACTATGCCAATCCTTTCATTGTAGACGTTAATCCAACCTTCGTTACGGAATCTACCACTATTCCATACATTTCGTATCTAATTTCACTGAATAAAAATGCAATGCCATTATTAACAAACCGGGCGGTATTAGAGACGGCACCATCCTCCGTCAGCAATCTTCCCTCCACGTAGACATAACTTTCTGATGCTAAAGTGCACGTCTTCCTGAATGGATATTCTGATTTCATCATTGTTTCCAAAACTCGTAGTATATGGTTGATAGGTGTGGAGTTCAGAATTTACTATAGCATTATCCACAACAACTTTTTCGTTTACGTTTAATACAGTCATTGTATTACTATGAAAGCAAGACTTTGCAAGTACTCTCTATTCTGCGCTGTCAATGCTTTGAGGGTTGACCGCTTACTGACTCTCGCATTTCCACACTTCGATCTTTTATAGTTCACCTTATTGTGGTTACACGGAAATGTGTTATACCGCGTCATCATGTTTTGTTTAAATGTAACCCTATCGTTATGACTTCACCGTTAAAATTGACAAGGTCTCCGTCTTGGTCTACTATTTAAGTGTTATGGTTGAAATGGTGGATGTATTTATAGGTAAATAGATGACATGTAGAGGGGATCCCATTATTTTGTATCCCGCTGGTACACTGGGAAAAAAATTGATGAATAACATGTGACGCCTCTCCATTTTTAAAACTTCCACTTGTTATATTGCATTCGATAACTTACGAATTAATCTTTATAATGTTAATAGGATTTTCAGAGGTATGCAATTCATGATCCTTGTAAACTTTTTTGTTAAATCCCAACATAGGTAATATAGAATTTTCTACATTAAATTTAATATCATGTGTCGCTTTCATAATTGCTTTCATAGTGTTATTGTTCGCCCGTAACTTAAAAAATTTGTTCGAACCCTTCACTGTATCATTTATGTTTATTCACATCCGCGATTTCGTATGATCCTGGTGAAATTGTAATTCTAGTTCCTTCAAATATCAGTTGGTTATTCTTGGAAGTAACGTTTTGTATAGTATTGAAAGATTCAAAACTAGTCAACCCAATTACGTATTCCGACTCATCATCAAGATATATCATTGGATTAAAGTTAACTTGCAAAATACTGCTTGTATCGCTAAATTTAAATATGTACGACATTACGATCAAGCAACGACTATTGAAAATCAAAACGTCGAGGGAGTGTCTCTCGTTGAATGGTTAGGCTGTGATAATTCTTACAATTCATGGATTTCTGACAGACATTATATAATACGCTCTGTACGATTCCTTTTACATATTATAATATTATTATGTAATAAATAACTTTATTCAATTTGACATTTTTTTATTTATTATTAATACATACAATTCTATGCACTACTAAAGCGTTTCATAAATACGTAATCACGATATTGCTTTTCCAGGACAGCGGAAATTATTTTACTACACTCTTCTATTCTTTTCCTGAAGCGAGCAGTCTAACTGTTCCCATTCTCCTTTTCGCTCCCATTCTACTACATCGTAAATTACGTTTTTGAGCTCATTAATGCAGACCCCCTTCATTTGTCGTGTTGGCATCTGTTGAAATATAATTCGGTAAATGACATTCTATTTCATACAAATTGTTCCAAAGATATTTTTCTAAAGTCTTCTATTAATCGCTTAATACAACAAATGCACTCTACAATATCGTCATGCGATTCAAAATATTTCTCACACAGTCCTATTCCACTACCATACTTATAAACTAGATTATCTAAATAGTCATCACTAAACGTCCATACACTTTTTCATGTTCAGCATCAAATTGTAATAATTGAGATTGACATATTAGTCTTTGTACTGCACTAACACAATCTACAGCCTTAGGCCACGACTCTGCACTATAACACATCCACATATTGACTAAACATTTGTTATTATCCCTATTCTCGATATGTTCGTTACCCCCACTTATTACTGAACGGCGTTCGCGACTTCTACGTCAATATCAATTTTCTCCTTGGAAAATTCTACAATTTCCATAACACATGCTACATTGAGATCAAATATATCTTGTAATGGAACCATTAACCTGCGTATGTCAACATCCGGCATTTCCGCTGCCGCATGTATTATTTTATTATAAAATGCAGGAAATTCCATAGTAGGTACTAAATCCAATCGGTAACTGACTATGTTAAGAAGTCTCCATAAGTGTTCTATAAACTCCCATCCTAAATAGATTTCTAATTCTTCACAATCAGAGATGCGTATAATTTTCTTCTTGTGAATAGTTTCATACGATATCGTTTTCGAACCCATCTTTGTAGGTAGCCATGTCCCTTCAGGTGTGTAGAAATAATTTGTAATTATCCCTTGATTGTCCATAAGTATGTGCTATTCCTGCTTATCAAACACCACTCCATTACTCTTAGATCCACCAAGTTTCACGAATGGTTCAAAATTGAATTGGGGTGACTGCGCATTGTTAATTAAAATATCACATCCACTTGAATTCATATCCTACTTTACCCACTATTTCTACCGTCAAGGTTACCTGTTCCGCCTTGACCGTCACGCTGCACGTTACTTCAGCAATCCTACCGTTTCAAGGCCTTCATTCACGGCGTTTCTGCAAGGTTGGCGGGATCTCACCAGTCACTTCAAGGATGTCTCCTTGATCTTTCCGTTCCCCACATTTTCAAGGTCCCCTATGGCCGAGGTTCACTCAATTACAATGTCCTCCTCTTCTCACGTTTACCACTATTCCAAGGTTATCATTTTCAAGGTTCACACATCCTCAAGTTTGTCACAACCTCAAAGTTCCCACACTTACAATGCCCTTCCCCTCCCAAGTTTACCACTTTACCAAGGTTACACAATACCGATATAAATCATGTCATTCTTCAAGGTTAACTATTCATATGTTTCTGCAACTTCAATTATTTCTTTAAAAGTAGGGGTTTCTATACTTTAGTATCGTGTTATTCCCAACAGTGTCAGTATGTCTGCTAGCCCAGTACAAAACAATTGGGATGATAGGGAGTGCTACCAACCATTATCACTTTTTAATCTGAGTGTGCGGTGAGAGTGTGAATTAATTCCAAACGGGTGAAATTTGAAAAAAAGGGACTACTGCCTTCTACGCCATTAGAAGCGCTAAAGAATACATATGAAGATGTGCCGTGGAATACTGAATGGTTTGCCAACCTAGATAAACGAATTCGCTACTCCCACCATCATTCCTTCATGGGTAATTTGGGATATTATTCACACACATTTGCCCTTCATACTCCTTATCATCTTGCTGGCCATATGCATTTATGCTATGACTGCTAGAGAACATTGCAACCAAGTTAATATCGAGTTATTGACCACCATACACATATGGATATATCGAACATGGTCTGGACTACCAAAAAGCTCTTAATACTGTCAAAAGGGCCCTAATTACGGGGTGAGGATTATAAATACGTTGAAAATAACACCCGAAAGAAGTCTGGTAATTAGGATGAACTAACATGAAGTTACAATAAAAATATCTGCGGTTACCTACCCTCCAGGGGCTGGAATTAAACGGTGTGCGGTGTAAAGAAAACGTAACAACCTATGATAGGTGTTTATTCATAAGAAATATATATTTGTATTACATTTTTTTATTGTAGAACTGTAGTATTACATATTTTCTTAGGTGCACTGAAAATGTTGTACTTGCAACATAAAGAGTAACGACATACACAATAATGCACATGAGGAATGTAAGAATAATTTCAAATCATTTTCGTTTACAAATTTACAACTGTTATTATGTGACATTATCTAATCTACGTTCTTTAAACCTATACGGATGTGATCCACCATCAGAGGTAAAGCATCTCTTTGTGGAGTTGTCGCGGTAAAGTTTAGTCGTGTAGATTGTGACTAGATTGTGATCAGCTTATCGTTTTATAAGTTTAGATGGACCACTTTCGAATATCGAATTTAACTATTTGTGCGGTTTTATACACTAACGGTATTCCTTTAACTTTTCATACAGTGACGTCACATTGTTTAGAACTAGACCACATCTTGTAGGCCTAATTTTTTTGACCACCAGTTACAGATTCATTGACGTAGGTTCCAACGGCTTCATCTTCCAATTCATCGGTCAATTCACCTAAAAATTGACCTAATGGTGTGTCGTACTACTCGGGAACTGATATCTAAATGATCGAGTCCGTGTCATAATAGATAACCCTATTTTCCAATCTTTCCAAATATTCTGGTAGTGGTGTAGGCGGCAAGTACAACATTTACAGTCGATAGAGGGTTGTACGCTTCTTTAAATTTCCAATTAACAAGTAATGTGTCTTCATTAATTGGTAAAACAGAATTAATATCAATGAAAGGATTACCCATCATTTTATAGAATTCACCAGGCTGTCTGACTACACCAGTTTTATTTTGGTTCTTACGCTGTCATAGTTTCCCCCAACACGAGGTAATTACCCACGTACTTGTTAACGAGCATATATCATTGTTATGCTCACAGTTCTTTTGGATAAAAATTTCACTGCATGAACGACAATAAACAAACATTAATTTGTTACTCATTTTTACAGGCAGTACCGAATGAAATAATAATTACGGTGGTAGTACAATACACTTAATTAATCCATCCGTCGTTTCAATGTTTAATTCTCTACATTCTCCACAATTATGAACGGTGGGATGACCCAAGGGGTAATTTACGTGCCTATTAATACAATGGTATAGGGACGTAAAATCAATATATTTTATTTGTTCACCTTCCTTTACTGTATAAAATAATGTTGCGTTTCCGGTTCAACCACCATACACGCATCTATAGCATTTAACGGAAAATGCGCGATTATTGGGTGCGTTTCTACGTATTTCTCCAACATTTTGATAACTGAGAATTCCAACTACATCATTCTATTTAATTTTGCCATTGTAGCTTCATAACGATACTCGAGCGTCTCCGATGTATTATATATACCTCAAGAGTTTCGGTTCAAAATCCATCCACTTGTACACCTCCATCTCTGGTTACTTTCTGTTTAGCTAAATATTATATATTACTTTTGACGATCTCGTTCTTCTACCAACAGCCACTGTGTAGCTACGATTGATTGGTTGTTACGTTACTTGTAACCACCTGTTGGTATTATCAAAAGTTTCCCTCCTTTATCATCAGTTGTCGGAATTTAAGGCAAGGCTCTGCTAATATGTCAACACCCGATACACTACATTCTATAAATTCCTTGCGAAAGTCTAATACATAGTTTTCAGTCACCTTTCCTGCGTGGTTTGAAACTTTCTATGGGTGGAATTGTATCGAAATAATTTTAATTCCCCGTGATGTTAAATAAGTGTGGGGAATAACCTTTCTTTAGTTCCATCAGACCAAACACGTTTAGTAATTTGCTAAGAGCCATCGGAAAGTAATTTAATCTAGACACATACAAATCAATTTTGTACCGCGTGTTATTAGTTCAGAGATGAGATCTATCTGTCTTAATATATGATTTAAAATAAACTGATTATCGAAACTGCCACCATTATACGATAGCGTGTTTGAATGTTTTTCTTATATTTAAAATATGTCTCATCAACACCGATATTACATTTCCAGTCAGTATCTTTTGCCCAAAAATGGTGTAAGAAGGAACCTTTCTTCGTCCGTTTCTCTTGCATGGTTTCCAAGTCGTAAAACGCAAACACTGTGTCTTTTGTTTTCGGAGATCCTTTATCTATATGCACATAACACATATAACCCACATGGCTTGTTGCATGTTTTACAAAACATCTCTTCGCAAATATGGCTCCTGATGTTGCGGTATATAGCAAAGAGTTTTCCGCATTGGTTAGTTTGAGCACAAATGTGTGTCTTGTGATTATCAGAACATTTTTGACCGACAGGTTCTTCTACATTGTTCACAGTTACGTTTGACTCATCTTTCTTTTAGGCACGGTGGTTTTCGTTGACATACAGCACAGGTACCTCCACATCTATGATCGTTTTTGATATTGAAGGGTCCGAGACATTCTTTACAGTAATAACCGCATGCAAATGCTACTGTTAATGATATTAGGATATTGTAATGGCCATCATGATACAATAAATTGACATGATTCCTTGCACCTTCACCCTGAAAAATGACGTCAGGGCATTTGCTTCCATAAAGATATACGGTTAATTTGTATCCTTCAAGATACCTCTGAAATTGCCATGGTTCTTCTAGTCCACACCCGTTTGTTGGTAGCGCTACATTCACTTGTTGAATCGGTTGCTAAGCCTGTTCACGAATACGATTATAATTACTAATTTACTGACAATAAGCGCGGTAAACACAGATCTTTATTGCTTATAGTTACAATACCTCGGCGCCTGCCGCACTACTCTTCATAGTTACTGTACAAACACGGTTCCCTTTTTCCTAGGGTAATTGTACAGACGTTACTCGCAGATACAAGGTTTCGGTATTTAAGCCGCTAGAGTTGGCCTGGTAGATGGAAGCTATTGTATCCCAAACATCATCAATAGTAATATCGCTAGCTGCCTTAAACCACATTCATCCCTCTCCTTTCGTGAGATCCTTGAACAGGAAGAGAAACACACCACATCTTGAGGTGCAGAATCTTCTCCCCCTTATTAACTATTTGCACGAGTGCTTATTTTGTCCATTTTGTGGGTCGACACCTTTAGGTACGGATTTCAACTTAAACTCCAAACTACGACCATTAATTGAAGCGACGCACTTAAGGAATTATGTCTCTCATTATGAGAAACAGATAAAGATCATAAACTGTTAGAATATGTCAAATAATGGCTCTTTTTAATGCGCTTCTTGAACACATGTAATCTGTGTACTTAATGCAACTAGGTATATTAATTGTACACTGATCTCCAAAAGAACGATTTACTGATTTCTCTATGTTTTTCGTTAATTTTCTGTAAAAAATCATCAAAATAGA
This sequence comes from Vesta saturnalis, assembly GCA_036346205.1. Lineage (NCBI taxonomy): Eukaryota > Metazoa > Arthropoda > Insecta > Coleoptera > Lampyridae > Vesta > Vesta saturnalis. The sequence goes on along the minus strand of JARFJB010001857.1, from coordinate 1,169,996 downwards.
TATTGTGTTCACAATTTTTAAGATTTTGAGTAACAAAAGCACAAAAAAAATCGTTTTTCCTTTGACATAGTTGAACGTCTAGGCAGCTAGTCATTAGGTTCATGTTATACCTACAAGTAGATATATTTCTTGCGTTAATTTGGCGTACGATGATAATTAAATGGATTTGTTAATACCGAGTATATTGCATATATATTAGAAATTTTTTAAAATTAAGAGTAAGATATTTTTAATTAATACTGACAAAAAGTTTCTGAAGTAAAATTCACTTGAATTTGCCAAGCGGAAATGGCTAGGTTTAGAAATTAAATCTCATTATTCGAAACTAACAAAGCAAGAATTAGAGGCTTATGACTTACATTTAAAACTGGTAATAGGATTAAATATTAATGAATTCGAAGAGTGGGTTACTTTTTTGCATCACTTGGGTGAGATTATTAGTCATAAAGTTATTGCCAAGAGTTATTGTTAAAAGTATGTAGATCCAACAAACAAAGTCAAGCAAAAGGGTAATGTCACAAAAAAAATAATGTTATTAATAAATCTTCTGAGACTTTTAACAAAGGATAGATTTGTTAAATAAAAGTGTGAAATGCAATCTTAATTTTAACAAACCTCCGTTGGATAAAGTATCAATCAATCAATGTGTAGACGGTTATTGAATGGTTTCGGTTTAATTTAGTATTTTATAGTTTAATTACGCGCTAAGCTATATACTACACGAAATTGAACTTTAAAAGTGTTTATAATGGTGGTTCTTCCGTTGTTATAATGCCATTTAAATAATTCTCATGATTTAATGTTTTTTAGCTGAAAGAAGATATGGAGAATTATATTTACTATAATACAATGGGAAGTAGAGCCAAAAATTGAAGTTGATGTAGTACCGCACAAGTTTAGTTGTCAACCTAACCGCAAACTTTATCACACATGACTAAACAAGCTATTATAAATAATTTTTTTGCACTATTGCACTATTGAGAATTAATTTAACATGACGTCACAAACATGCCGACCAATGGTGGAGCGTTTGTAGTCGCGTTTTAAAATACATAAAAAACAATAGATAATTTTTTTTTCAATAACCCAATTAAGTAGTCATTGTAAACAAAGAGGATTGATCCTGACCGGAAATCCTCTTCCAGAAATAATTAGTTCAACTAGGAAGATTTTATTAGAATGCAAAAGAGTTGTGGATGATTCTTTTAGCTATCTATTTCGGTACTACCTAAGATTCATAAACCAGGTAATGCTATGCGACCCATTGATCCTGGTAATACTGCACCTACTTATCTGCTGTCGAAGTGGTTGTCTAGTAAATTTCATAACCTCTCCTACTAACAGCCCAACTTGAGTGTTCAAATTCGTATGAACTTATTGAAAAAATAAAAACACGTAACTTACTGAAGATGAAATTGTAATCTCATTCGACGTCTGTTCTGTATTTCCGAGCGTCCCAATAGATCAAACTTGTATTACGTTTATTTAGAAGATGCTTTAAACCAGAACCATTTGGACTATGCAGAAGTAGAGGAATTTCTTAAATTAACAGAGTGGCGTATGAATCAAACATCTTTCAAAATGTCCGACAATCGCATTTACCTATGAGATAGAGGCAAATGATACTCTGGTAACAAGAAATGGTAGTAAAATAGATGTAAATATACACTGCGTTCATTTGAAAAGAACCCACCCTTAATATTTCAGAAATGCGCGTGTTAGAAAGAAATGCCGACATACGTCAACTTTAACTTGAGGAGGACACTTTTTGGTGCTGTTGTCATAAACGTCAAATAGGCCCCCTCCCTACTGGAGATGCCCCTTTAATTTTTTCGAATGGCTTTAGGTATCAAATCATACCTCATTTAAAAGGTCTGGCAAATCTTAAATTATTATTTAATCGTTGTTTAACATGGAGTCTCTTCAAACTTTTCAGATGCCCCCGTGTTATGTTACGACAAAGAATCTTTAAATGATATGATAAAAAGTTACAAATAAATTAAAGACAAGTGTTAACAAAAAATAACTGTTATTTCATCATGTGTTCAAAGTGACCACCATTAATCCCTTTGCTACCGTGATGCAAACTATTGCATCTGGGTAAGTATGAAGTAAAATAAGGTGGTGCATACGTATGCACTACTGTATTTTACTTCACGCTGCTGACGTCAGCTATTTTTAGCCAATAATCGCTGCAAACGGTTGTATCAAATGTTATGTGCTTGTCGCTTATTAGTATTTGCGAAAAACAAGTAGTGGGAGATCTGAGCCCCATTCATTGTCGCGCTATTTGTTCAGTTCTGTTTACGCCTTCGCATCAGTTTTAGTGCCGTTTTGACTCTGCATTGGATCTATTTTATTTTATATAAATTGATACTAGACCGTGATAATTGCTACAAACTACTATACTTGTATTATTATAAGTTTTTGTTATGAACGAATAAGTTCAAAGGTAAATGTGTAATTAAAATATTTAGAATTTACATCAGTTCTACATACATAAAGACAAAATTTACATCGATTGGGGCTTGAACCTTAATGGCGCAGTTGGTTAGCTCGGTACTCTAGCAAAGTACAGGTCGTAGGTTCAAATCCTACTCGAGGTAAACTTTTTATTTATGTATTTAATAAAATTAATAATAATTTTTAATTACTATACTTGTATTTCTGTATTCAATAAAAATCACCTCATACTAGTGCTGGCTTTTTTAAAGTGTAATATAACGAATTTTGTAAGAAACAAGGAGTGCGATTCATCGCAACTTTCTACACCGGTATGTAGCGGCGTCGGCGCGAATGCGCTGCTATAGCGGAGTTAACATTCAGGCAACAGTAAGGTGTATTTTTTCTAGAGGTGTTTTGCGAAGGGAGAACCAAACTATGTTGCTTATACGAAAGGTCTATCTAAAATCTTTTCCAAATTTAATTTGTACAGTCACTACTTCAGATACTAGTTTGCAAACTCTTTTAGGCAATCCAAAAGATCAGATTAATAAGCAGGATAGCAAACAAATATATGTAGGGCAAATTAAGCGACCTATCAAAATTTGCTTTAAAAAAATTTAGCTCATATCAAATTCGAACGTTGGGACAAGTCTGCGGTAGTCCTACATATGTTTGATAAAAGTCATGTAGTAGATAAAGGACCTTTAATCAAACATGATAGTAATAAGTACGAACTTGATTGCTATGAAAGTTTAGAGATATTAAAAAATAAACAAAATATAATGGTTAATGACGATCAAGGACCTTTAGACTACTCAGAACTTATTAAACTTTCATAACTATCACTTCCACTAGATAAGTTTTATATATATATATATATATATATATATATATATATATATATATATATATATATATATATAACATTTCTGTAGTTCGTCCCTGTCGACCGCTGATGATGATAGCTTAGCTATTGAACGCATTCGGTGTTTTTTAATTTGTGTGTGCTACATGGGTGTATTTGTTTGCTGCAATACAAATAACACCATTTTCGACTTAATTACAACAATACGTTATGAAAGTCAACTTGAACAGTTTTAATACTTTTCGATAATAGCAATACATAAAATATAGAAGAAAACAAATTGTATTTTTGTCAAAAGTACGGTTTTCGGCAAAAATACTGTCAGAAAACGTAATATCAGTATTTATGGGACATATTTTGAGTATGAGACAAGCGTTATTGTATATACAAATAGATCTCATTCAAAAAATAATAATAGGCGGTACAAAATTGATTTGTATGTATCTGGAGAATGTTGGATTCGTTAAACTACATTCACATGCCTCTTAGCAAATTACTAAAGGTGTTTTGTCTGATGGACCTATAGAAAGGTTATTTCCCACACTTATTTAACACGGCAAGGAACCAAAACTATTCCTCTCCAATTTCACCCATAGAAACTTTCTACCCATATAACCCCAGGTATATTGAGACATAACCATTGTTAGCGTGGTATGCGGGAAAGGTGACTGAAAACGTTATATTTGACTTTCAAAAGGAGTTTATAGGATATTGTGTATTGGATGTTACATATTAGCAGTCTTCCGTTAAATTTCGACAACTGATGATAAAAGAGGGAAACGTCGGTCCGTTTACTGAAAGGGTAACGTTGCCGGGAGCATGTAATAAGCTATTTCGGCGCACGTTTTTAGAACCAAACACGATTGGGCTAATTCCAAAAGGTAGTTACAGACAACGTTACAACCAAACGATCGTAGCTACACGGTGGTTGTTGGCAGAAGAACTATATCGTCAAATTAATATAAAACATTCGGCTAAATAGAGACAACCCAGAATTGGAGATGTAAACAATACTGAAACTATTGGGGGTTTGAATTCCACAGCTGTTATTATCAAGGTTGTCTCAGATGTTTCAAGTATAGGCGAAACATATAACAATGTTATATTTGTAAAGGTTAGTTTTTTCCTTTGTCTCCTACAATAAAAGACTCAGTAATTAGCACTGCTGTTTGCAAAATATGTAAACGTACAATTTTAATAACAAAAATCGAACGCAAGTCCGTAAATTAATTAATGTACTCACCGTCAAATATTGATGAGCTATTAGGATTAAGTATTAGAAATAATTACACCTTAAAGCGTAATGAATGACAAATAAGTTTAAGGTTTAGATATTCAAAATAAAATGTCTCATAATAAGCAAATTTAAAAAGTTAAAACATTACATCATTAACCGTAAATACAAACTTTGTTTTTATGTACGATAATTAAAGTTTGATTAATAATAACTTATTTCGTATTAGAGTACATCTTTTGAATGGAAAATTACAAAACAAAACCTTTAATATTAATATTAGTAAGAGATAAGTACACCAAAGCATTCAAAATTAGAATTAGAAACCCGATAAATATAATTATCAGTCTCAAATTAACAAAGTAATTAATAGGTAACACCGTTCTTGTAAATTGATTAATTAATTTCTTAAAATTGCAGTTTTGAATGATACGTGCTTAACCGTGAAACATTATGTTTAAAATAAATACGAATATGCCAATATAATTTTGCTTGCCATTAATTTTGTAATTATGGAGAAAACAAAGCTTATTAAATCACTTCCGAAATTAAAAATCAAAGTTAAATATGAAATAATGTCTATAATGTTGACCAAACAACGTTAAAATATAAATGCTACGTATTAATCTATCTGCATTGTATAAAATGTTATACAGGGTGAACCGAATTTAATTTGCGTATACAGAGATATCGAAAACCGTAATAGATAGAGTATCGGTTAAATGAGAAATAAGTTTCGTAATTTGTTGGGTAGTACATTAGTATAAAGAAGTTTGGTTTTTTCCGACTAGTTCCGGAGATATTCGATAAAATCCGAAAATGCTCATTTTCGTTTTGTAAGACTAGCGTTGTTATTATAACAGATATCAAAAATTAATCTAAACTTTTTTAAATAAAATTTACTACAACTTGCCATACCAAAATTTCAATACGACGTTTTGTCTTTCAGGACCACCCTCAAAATATTTTTTAAATACGGACCTGGATTTTTACTACAATTTTTGTAAGGTTCTTATAGCTTAATACAATGATATAAAATTCTTGACTATTCTACTACGTTTCGTCTGTGAAAAATCATCATCTTCATGGTTTCTTACTGAAATGAATTAAATTTTTTACTACATTTCTTTGTAGGTTTTGTATAATCTTAATACACTGCTATGGCATTCTTAACCATACACATTTCATCTATGATCATCATCTATAAGCCTTTTGTAATAGCCTTTAAATCAGTATTTATAAAAAAATAATGATAATCACAAAATTTAACAGTTTATTTTTACATCTAATGATAATGAACAAATATGATAATTTAAGACTGACCTAACAGTAGCAAATAAAATTAGAGTATTTTTAAAAACCAGCTATGAAAGTTGCTCAAAATGAAATCCATTCTGTTGAATACATAGTTCAATCCTCCTTGACATGTTTGATGTCGCTGCATCCACCATTTCGGGTGTAATTTTTTTGAAATGCATCTCGTATTCGTTGACGAAGTTCTGAACTGTTAAATTTTGTGATTATCATTATTTTTTTATAAATACTGATTTAAAGACTATTGCAAAAGGCTTATAGATGATGATCATAGATGAAATGTGTATGGTTAGGAATGCCATAGCAGTGTATTAAGATTATACAAAACCTACAAAGAAATGTAGTAAAAAATTTAATTTATTTCAGTAAGAAACCATGAAGATGATGATTTTTCACAGACGAAACGTAGTAGAATAGTCAAGAATTTTATATCATTGTATTAAGCTATAAGAACCTTACAAAAAATTGTAGTAAAAAATCCAGGTCCGTATTAGAAAATATTGTTGAGGGTGGTCCTGAAAAGACAAAACGTCGTATTGAAATTTTTGGTATGGCAAGTTGTAGTAAATTTTATTTAAAAAAAAAAGTTTAGATTAATTTTTTTGATATCTGTTATAATAACAACGCTAGTCTTCCAAAACCAAAATGAGCATTTTGGGATTTTGTCGAATATTTCCGGAACTAGTCGGAAAAAACCAAACTTCTTTATACTCATGTACTACCCAACAAATTACGAAACTTATTTCTCATTTAACCGATACTCTATCTATTACGGTTTTCGATATCTCTGTATACGCAAATTAAATTCGGTTCACCCTGTATATGTTAAATATTGCAAATTCCAACAGTTGTGTTGTGTTGTGTTAGCACGTCTAGATCATTAATTGATTTAAAAATTATTATTAATTTTATTAATAATAATAATTTTTAATTAAATATTTACCTTTCAACTTATTCGTTCATAACAAAAACTTATAATAATTAATTGATTTAATTCATAATAAAGCAACTTTTGACGCTGCCGCCTCACCATAGGAAAACTGGGAATTTCCAAGTGGATCCCACCGTTTTTTTTTTTTAGTATGCTTATGCTTATGATTAGTATGCTTATTATTCTTTGCTTATATTCTTATCGTAGACTGCTCAGGATTCCTCCTCTTCAGCCCTGGTCATTCCATTGTTGTTGGTGTTGCGCTGTTTTTGTAATTGTGTGGTTGACAATCATGAATGTATTATTTTTGGTGTAAAAAAAAAGAAATGAATTATTGTTGGTGTGTTATTGGTGTAAAAAAAAGGATTAATATCAGTTTGAATATTTAGGTTTGGGTTTGCGTGTGGTTAAGTGTATATGGTGAAGTGTGATTGATCCGTTAGCCGGTGTCCTTGCGTGGTCGTTATCCAATTGACGGGGGGATGCAGAGTACATATGGGGTATTGTCGAGGGCCTCTTCTATCTCCTCTGGGATGTCGTCCAATAATTGGGTTAGGATCGCGGGAGGGTGTTTAAATTTGCGCTTGGGTTTTTTGCGCGGGAATTTGGGAGGTTGGTAGGTGTAGTAAGTTGTGAGCGTTTCTTTGGTTGGGATGGTGTCGCCGAAAATTCTGTTGTGTGTAAAGTTTTTCTGGAGTGTTTGGATTCTGTGTGTGATTGATGGTATGTTTGCGTGTTGTTTTGTGAGGTCGCTGGGGTACCTGAAGGGTAGCCCGTGTATACGTCTAAAGATCCCACCGTGGATGTGCCGACATTATATGGGCAGGTCGCGCAGCCGTATCTTCATCTTTTCGTTCTCACTGCATATTTGCATAATCGAAGCTGCGCAAATTCTAAGAGTATGAGGAAAAAAGAGTAGTTTAAATTATTGAGTTGAAATTAATAGATGTTCGCTCTATAACTAAATCTGAAAGTAATTAATTTGTTTCACTACTTGTTGCTACTGATGACTGTCTATTTAAATTCTAACCGCTGCCGCTGGATTAGATTTGAAGAACTCGCGTTTATTGAACTGCATTCATTCACTCATCATCGCCCATTCATAAAGGATTTTGTTTCTCAAGGGAACCTGTAACCCTTTGTCTGCTTCCTATCCGCCATCCGTCCGAATTAATTCTGTTTTAGGAACATCTTCCACCGTCAGACCGTACCCTGAATTTTTTCTCCACTGTAGCACCTAGAGCAGCTATTTGGAAACCATTAGCTTATTTTTGGGTGGCGCCTAAATTCGTTTCTACCCGTGAAAAGAAAAACCGCTATCCGCAACTCGTCCAGGAGTGGTCCCGAAAAACAATAACATATATACCGTAACTTACAATTTCGTATAAATAAAATACTTTCACTAGACAATATTTTATTTTAATTTTACAGAGATTTATATTGGAATGTATTTTAAGATTGAGTTAGCTTCATTCAAAAAGAATGAGTTAGAGAATGCCTCCAATTGTGGTTTAACGTCGTAAAACAAAATATCCCAATTTTCATTGAAAACCTTATTGATTTCATCACTAATTTCTTTTTGTCCATATACAACATTTTCCATATTGTAAGTAATTAATTGTGGATTAATGTTTAAACTAAGATTGGAAAATTTAAAAACCTCATTTCCATTGTACTTTACAATATTTCCTAACACATCAGCTCGTAACGTAGTATTTCCTATGGAAAACTTGTTATTTACTTTAATCAAGATACATTATATTACGAGAACTTACTAAAGGTAATTACACAATTCCCACCTCCATTAACAGTGAAAACCAATATTACACCTTTAGCAGTATACTTGCATGTACCTATCAACTCTGCTACTGTCACCTCTATGAAACCCTCAAACCGCTCTCTTGTTATATTCACCCTAAAATCACATATTGTAACTTACGATAAAATAATGAAATTTTTTACTTGACGTCTTGCACAATACCCGTAGAAGCCTTGTGAACTACAACGTCAGCAAAATTAACGAAGCCTTGGTTTCCCACAATTGTCATATTTCCCACTTTATATGGTTCTATTGCAGGTACTTTTATTTCAGGTATCCCTATAAAAATTATTAAAAAAAAAACTTTTTAAAAATTTTACCAACCATTTTAAGGTAAATTAACGCATTTTGCACGGCGTTTTTTAAGCATTCATTTATTTTAGAATCAAAATAATCACACGTGATAAAATCTGAAGCTAAAAATCACTCTATATTAAACATTTGAAAATGTATTTTAACATAATTACGAAGTTTTTGAGAGGCAGCTAAAACAAGCACAAACGATAGAAACAATATCAGCTTCATATTTTGGCACTTTGTAAAGATTTTAATCCCACGTCGTATTTATAATGCCTTATTCTATAATTCATTCCCACGAGTGTTTTTTATTATTATGCAAATAAAGGTCACAGGATACATATGTGATTTTAATTGGTTAAGCTTTTTTAACCTAAACTTAGGTAAATCATTATAATAAATAGTGTGTTCAAGTAAAATAATAAATATTGTCATAATACAATATAGCCACAATTACAATAGCAACAATTAAATACTACCTAAGCTATGCTAAAAGTAGTTGTATAAAGCTGACCTGTATATTGGACTTTATTCAACTCCTTTTACGCTTTTGCGTTGAATATAAAAAGTTTGTATTCAAAGATGACAGTCATAGTACGAGTTCTCATTAGCCTTAATGTTCATTACTCATTGAAATGCGTTTGTGTTTTTGAAAATTTTAAAATGCATGACAAGTGTACTCGCTTTAATTGTACACAAATGAGTTAAAACTACGATACAATTTACATACAGAACAGTATTTAATATGGCCTTAAAATAATAAAATAATCAAATGCCAAACACAGGTTTAGTGCAGTACTCTAGCAAAGTACAGGTCGTAGGTTCAAATCGTACTCGAGGTAAACTTTCTATTTATGTATTTAATAAAATTAATAATATTAACTTTTAAGGTTAGGGGAGGCCAGGGCCAGTGGTCACAATTTTAGTAAATTATTTTCTAAAAAATGATGTGCGCACTTAGTACATCACTGACATGGTTCATGTTTTGGAAATAGTATATAAAATTTATAAGGTTATACATAAATTCAAAATGTAAAATTGGAATTTTTCAAAAAATAGACACAAATGTGACAATTAGCCCCTTGCCGGGGCTGTATATCACATTACTTGTCACGTGCATTTTTGATGATAAATAAGTTCTAAAATTATCTAAGAAACTGCAGCGGGCGTAGTACCCTTAGATACTACATTTACTTTTTTATAATTCCAACATTTCTGAATAAAATGTAATACCTGAGATGATTATTTTTTATTATGTTTTATTAAAACTGAATGGGTTCAATTTATAAAGATATCATTTACTACTTAATTTTTACTTCGCTTGCTAATTAATTACGGTTTGCGTAAATGAATTTTGAGAGTTACGTTTACTAACTCCTTTCTTAATTCGCTGCAACGGCTAACTCAAGTTAATATAAAGAAACGATTTCTGTTATCATTACCCAAAATTATGCTCATTTCGATTTATTTATTTATCTGGATTCCTATTGGGTTGACCTCTTCCTGCATTTATATATTCAATAATTATGTAAGCTTGTTATATTAATAATCTTAAACAATGAAAGTAAATCAAACGTTATATTCATTTAATTAAATTCCAAATCTGAGCGAAAATGCATCAACACGTTGTTTACAAATATTTATATAAAATCGAACCTATAATATAAGATAACCTTCTTAAAACTAACATGTAACAAATAAAATCTTTATCAGAATCAAACAATTCGTTCTCGTTTAATTGTGATAATCAAATGTAAAGTTTCGAGAAATCAAACACACAAAAAAGTTTTATTTATTAACACATACAAAAAAGGTTCTGACTTATTTTCGTTGCAAAACTGATGATGTAATGCTGGCGTTTCTTTCTCCCTAAAGGGTGCCTCAGATGGGCTAGCGCCTGCTCTTCCGGTGATGTCACCTGTTGGCACTCTGGCACCGTTTTTCTATTGTTGTCGTTATCTTTCCTTATACCTCTGTGTAGTTGAATACGCTTCTAATTCTCTTTCATCAAGTAATGATTTTAGTAAGTAATTGCTCGATATATTTACACTAGACAGTTTTTACTTAATCGTTCAGTTTTAACTACAAATAGCCTGAGCAACAAACTCAAGCTAGCTACAACCCGCGAATGCTCCCTTTATACTTTGATTTCCCAATTTCGGTTGATTACTGTCTATTATATTTATGGTTCACTATTTAAACACAATTGATTACGTTTCTGAGACGTACAATACACGCTATCTTCACTTATTACGTCACTTTTAATTATTTTAATAAGGCAGGTAATTTTCTATTTCTTCCCTATCACCCTTAATTAAATCTTATTTGTCATTTTAACACTTTATAGGGCAGCTTGACTATACAATGTCGTTTAGACTGCGAATCCTGATCGCTTACTTTTTAAGCGACCTCTTGTGTTCGCTTACTTATCGCTCCCTGTAAGCGACTGACTTTAAAAACTGCACATCGTTATTACAACAACGTCATTCCTTCCCAACACATTAATGCACTTGTAAATGCCGCGTATTTTAAATATTTTCACATTGAATACATAGATAACTTATTAAAACAAACTCAAGCTTTTCACCTTGATATCAATTACATTCAAATACAAATAAACAATAACCGTTTTTTTATCCAGTAAATACCTAATCTCGTATAATTAGCGCGAAATTTAGATTTTTCTAAAGCTCCCGTTACAGTACCCCCTCTTTGTTTTTGAATTAATAACATTCATTCGAAAACAAACATAGAAACCACTTCAACCAAAAAATATGTTTTTTAAACGTTATACTCATTTAATTGTTTCACGTATTTTTTTAAATTGATTACATTATGGACTACCCTGTTTTCATTAGTCTGTGAGTTCTTTAATAAATGCGCATTTGGGTAATTTTCACGTACTACTTCATATGGCCCCTCGTATAAAAGAAAAAACTTTCGAATCTCTCCACTTAATGCTGAAGGTCTGTGATAAGTTCGTAAGAATACCAAGTCTCCTGAAATATATTTCACTGGTTTTTTAATTTTCCCATCATTTTTCACTTTTCTCTTTTCTGCTTTGGTCCTCAACCTGTCTCTAGCTAATACGATCTTTTTGGAAATCGCACAATAATACTGCCTCCGCTTCCCTTTGAATAATTCAATGGGTGTAGATCCTGTTCTATCATGCATGGAATTGTTTAACCATGTCTCCGCTTGCGTTACCCATCTTGCCCAACTCGCATGATCTTCATTAAAATATGACGTACTTCGTAAACACGTCCATCATAACAAACAAATGTACAACCCCCCTTTTCCTCTCGACAAGGGTCCAAAAAGGTCTACAACTACTATTTCCATCGATCGATTGGCCACTACGTTTTCCATCAATCCTTCATGTTTTTGGTTCGGTATTTTGATTTCTGACATATGTCACAGGATGCTACATACTTTTTGACTTTTTTCTCAACGTTTGATATATAGCAGTTTCTCTTTATGGCTGCTACTGTTTTCTGTGTACCGAAATATCCCAGGGACTCATGATATTCCAGAATTAATTCTCTTTCCATTATGGTAAGAATGCATACAATCCAACGTTCTTCCGATTCTTTTCCTCTTTTGAATAAGATTCCTTCATGCATTTTGAATTTTTTCTCCAGCTCTTCCTTTTTCCCTTGTTGATCGTCCTCTAGCTCACTTCGAATTCATTTTATATGTTTATCCTCTGATTTTTTGTTCTTAAAGTCCTTTATTATCTGATGCAGTTTCCTTCCTTCTTTCTTTTTTCTGACTTTCCCTACCGTAACCGCCGGCTGACTTTGTCTTCTTTTCCCAAATCTAGATAGAAAATAGGCTATTTTATTATTAACTCCTTGGCAGTACTCAATTGTTAGGTTATACCCTTGAATGATGACCGACCATCTTCGTAAACGATAATTTAGAGATTTGCACGTTTGCAAAAAAGTGAAAGCTTGTGATCTGTATAGATGATAATGGGGTATCGTAATATGTAGGTCCTGAATTTTTTACATCCAAATACGATAGCGAGTAGTTCTAATTCGGTTATACTATAACGTTTTTCGGCCTCCTTTAATATTCTACTTGCAAAAGCAATGTTCCTAATTTCTCCCTTCTTTTCTTGAAACAGATGTGCACCGCGTCGATCAATGCACTGATCGACGCGTCGGTATCTAGTACAAATGGTCTATTAAAGTCCAAAATTTTAAAACCATGTCCTCCGTGAAACAGTTTTTCAAAAACTTGTTGATGTGACTCCTCCCATTCCCACACTGAGTTTTTCTCTAATCGGTTAGCAAATTGACTGGTGGCTTCTGAGAAGTGGTTCTTGAATCTTCTATAGAAATTACTAATCCTAAAAACGATTGCAGTTCCTTTTTATTTGTTGGCAGCGGACAATTCCTAATATTAACTAAACGTTCCGGGTCCATTTTAATTCCTTCTTCTCTATTAATATATCCCAAAAAACGCAGTTCTCCTTCACAAAATTTTGATTTCTTTAAATTGACTGTCATGTTGGCTCCCCTTCGGCGGGAAAATAATAAGTGAAGTTGGTCGCGGTGTTCTTGAAAGTTTTCAACGAAATTAAAATGTCATCTACATAGACAGAAGCATACGCTAATACTTCGGGTCCTAAAACTTGGTCTAGACAGCGGTTGAATACGGCGACTGATACATTTATCCCAAACGGTAAAGCTTTATATTGATAATTTCGCTTATTTACCAAAAACGCGGTATAGTTCCTTGACTCCTCATGTAAGGGAATTTGCCAATATCCTGCTGTAAGATCTACGGTGCTCAAATATCGAGGGTTATCAAATCTTTTAACACTTCTTCTAGATTCGGGGGTGAATTACGGTCTTTTTCTAGTATTTCATTCATTTTTCTCGCATCGAAACATACTCTCACTTCGCCTCCTGGTTTTGGTAAAATGACGATAGGATTTGAGAAAGGTAAATCTGACCTTTCGATTACATCATTTTCTTTTATCCGTTTAATTTCTCTATTAACTGTGTCTCTCTTAGCAAACGGGATTGAGTAACTTCTGCGAAAAAATGGTGTGGTGTCTTTTACTCTTAATTTGCACACAAAGTCTTTTACTCTTCCTGGTTCATCCGAAAACACATCTTCATATTCAGTAAGTAACTCTTCGATCATTTCCTTTGCCTCGTTAGTATTATTTTCCATATTATATACTCTAATATTTGCCGATATTCGGGTCGTGCGTCCTTCTTCCGAAAATTTGACCTGATAGTCAGTTCCGTGTTCGCTGAAAATCACCTCTTTCCTGGCTACATTTACTTGAGTTAATTTGGCACACATCCAATCCATTCCTAGTATGGCTTTTGGTTCCAATTTTTCTGACCATAAAGAATTTATGATCATGTTGACTTTCTCCTAGCTTCATATTTATTGTACTTGTTGGGTTACTTTGACGATTTTTCCCGTCACGCCTTGTATAGTAATTCCTTGGACCGGTAACACTATAAGTTTTAGATTCCTTTCCTTTAATTTACTAAATACACTTTCTAAAGTAACGCTTATCTGACTTCCCGTATCGATTAGTATGTTCTGATCAACCCCCTCCAACTCCCTTTCAAAACTGGGTGGTACGTGGCTTCTTCTTCTTCATAATCCGCGGTTGAATCATCCTCCTGATCATTTATTTCTTCACTATATGATTCTATTTGGTTATTTTCTCCTTCTTTATTGTATTGGTCTTCTGTATTTAAAATATTCAACGATTGTTTTCGGCAGTTTTGGTAATATACCCTTCACAAAATGAAGTAGTTGGGTTTGCTCCTCTTTATAAGTCACTTGCGAGGCGAGTGGAGCTTCTCGACTCGACTCCCTTAGTTTTCCGATGCGTGGGTGACGGCGATCTCTCTCTCTCTCTCTCTCTCTCTCTCTCTCTCTCTCTCTCTCTCTCTCTCTCTCTCTCTCTCCTCTCCTCCCCTGAATGGTCGCTGTCTCTTTGTCTTCTATTTTCCTCTTGTCTTGGTGGTGGCGATTCTCTCCTGGTCCTCATCATCGCCATTCTTCTTCTCAGACCCCCCCCCCCCTCTCTCTCTGTGATAGTTCGCGAAGCTCACATTTCTCCAATTGTCTGTCCTTTCGTTGCTTGGTCTGCTATTTTCTCGATTGTAATCGTTCCTGCGATTGTAAAATCCTGTAGGTCTATCTTCGTAATTTGCTGATTGTATTCGTTCCAAAATATTCGTTAGTTGGTCACATCTCTGGGAAAATGTCTAACTACCGTTTCTACTTCTACTAGATGTTCCTCTTCAATTGGTGGTTGTAAATATATCCAAAACCAAACCTGGTCCACATATTTTCCTTGCCTTGGGTTGTATAATCATGGTGTAGCTAATCTCAATTTAATTTTTTCTTGCACTGATTTCGACCAAAATTGTTTTATAAAATCTTCTTGGAATTGCGCAAAATCTGTCTAATCAATACGATGTAATTCTACCCACGCTTTAGCGTTGCCTTCTAATAAGTCCATTGCTGCTCTTATTTTTCCTCCTTCGCTCATTTCCGCTTGGTTCAGATAGTTCTCTAATGCCTCTATAAAATTCGTTGGGTAGATGGTCCTTATCCATCAAACTTTTTGGTCGTTGTGGTGCCCAGTGTTCTGATCTGTATACTACTGTTGTCTTTTCTTTTCCTCCAGTTTGCTCCTTTTCGTACAATTTTTCTTCCAAAGTTATGATAGCTTCTTCATTTTTAGTAACCTTTTTCTTCATTTTCTTCTATTTAACATCCTATTTCGCCTATTGTACGGCCTTTCTGAGCTCTGGCGTACTCATTTCTTTCTTCGATTTGTGTCATTTTTATATTCTGTATATAAAGTTGTTGATCTGTGTCGTCTTTTTGTTTCTTACTTTTAATTCTTCTTGATTTGCTTTTAATTCTTCTCAATTAATCTTTTGACCTACATCTATTCTTTTTTCTATTTTCTCTTGTTTTGTTTCCATTTTCTTTTGTCCTTCTTCCATCTTCTTCTGTCCTTCCAATAACATACTCAGCATATTCATCATCATTGATTCTTCTGGTTTTTGTTGGATTGGTACTCCTCCTATTGCCAACCTATCTATTTTTGGGAATTTATCTTCTTCTGAAATGTTGCTTATATCTTGGCTTTCTTGGCTGAAAATGAAATCTTCGTTTTCCTTTGTGTTTGCCATGTTCTTTGTTTTAATTATTTCCGATAATTTCCTACCTGGCTTTTTAAAACCTGACCTTAATTCCATAAAACGATAAAAATAAATCAACCTTTGTAATCTATATAAAATAAAGATACAATTTCAACTATGTCACTGGTAATTATTCATTGCTAAACTTTTTTCGAATATAAAACTAAATCAATCAAAAAAACAAAATTTTTTTTTCAATTCCTAATCTTTGATACGCCACTGGTAATTAATTAAATTTTCATTTATTATAACAATTTATCGGCCTTCGTTATGGGTTTATGGGTCAATCGATCATGCCCACCACGTTTGGCGCCAATTTGCAACAGGCGTCATACCCTTCGATACCACTTTTATTTATTTAACTCACTCCAAAGTATAAGATTTGAGTTCTTTTAAACTTATTTATAATTCCAACAATTCTGAATAATACCTGAGATGATTATTTTTTATTACGTTTTATTAAAACTGAATGGGTTCAATTTATAAAGATATCATTTACTACTTAATTTTTACTTCGCTTGCTAATTAATTGTGGTTTGCGTAAATGAATTTTGAGATTTACGTTTACTAACTCCTTTCTTAATTCGTTGCAACGGCTAGCTCAAGTTAATATAAAGAAACGATTTCTGTTATCATTGCCCAAAATTATGCTCATTTCGATTTATTTATTTATCTGGATTCCTATTGAGTTGACCTCTTCCTGCATTTATACATTCAATAATTGTGTAAGTTTGTGATATTAATAATCTTTAACAATAAAAGTAAATCAAACGTTATACTCATTTAATTAAATTCCAAATCTGAACGAAAATGCATCAACGCGTTGTTTACAAATATTTATATAAAATCAAACCTATAATATAAGATAACCTTCTTAAAACTAACATATAACAAATAAAATCTTTATCAGAATCAAACGATTGTTCTCGTTTAATTGTGATACTCAAATGTAAAGTTTCGAGAAATCAAACACACAAAAAAGTTTTATTTATTAACACAAACAAAAAACGTTCTTACTTATTTTGGTTGCAAAACTGATGATGTAATGCTGGCGTTTCTTTGTCCGCTAAAGGAGGCCTTAGATGAGTTAGAGCCTGCTCTCCCGGTGATGTTACCTGTCGGCACTCTGGCACCGTTTTTTATTGTTGTCCTTATCTTTCCTTATACCTTTGTGTAGTTGAATACGCCTCTAATTTTCTTTCATCAAGTAATGATTTTAGTAAATAATTGTTCGATATATTTACACTATACAGTTTTTACTTAATCGTTCAGTTTTAACTACAAATAGCCTGCGCAACAAACGCAAGCTATTTACAACCCGCGAATGCTCCCTTTTACACATCAATAAATTCGAGTTATTGTCCTTTATACTTCGATTTCCCAATATAACATTTTTAGGATAATGGAAATGTTTTACGAGAAAAAATATTTCACTTTTAAATAAAGCGATGAATAAATAAAGCGTTACAATGAAAATGTGAGCTATTTATTGCAATAGTTTACAATATAAAACTAAAAATTATGCATATGTTTATCTTAAAAAAAATGTTAAATAGTTTTTGAAATGTTCGCACTGTTTTACACAAAAATTTAAGATATACAAAATTATATGTTTTAAATAAAAATTTCACAGTTAATCCTTTTTCTTCAAAGCAACGTTAAAAATTCAACATGGTCCACCCCGACACCTCACACTCTTAGTTTTAAAGTCACTCAATGCTGCAGAGGCTTGCGTAAGCTGTGTGGGTGGTTCTTCTGCAAGGTCCTCCTGATAATTATCATGCTGTATTAATGTAAGATTTTTCCCACCATACTGAATAGGTCGAAGTGTTGGTGGCAGCGACTCTGGTGCGGTAGCAACAACAACTGGTGTAATACTAGAAAAAATAATAAATTACATTAATAATGTGTTAATCAATACATAAATTGGTACTCACTTTCCAAAAAATCTAGCAATCATCATCCTCTAGATCACTATCTCTGATTGGGATAGGAGGTGTGAGGGCTGTGCTGTGGTGAATGGAGGTACCGAGGCTTTTGAGGGTTGCAGCAAGATATCCTGCAGGATATTAACTTCATTCTTCTTCTTCAGCGATAATTTACATTTCTTAGTAGGTGGAGGCATTATCATCATATACTACTAGGTAATGAATGAGTATTCGCATAATACTTTAACCCCTATATACATGTAAATCTGCTAACGTTATCTGAATTGGGCAAAAGTGGAAGTGGTTACTATGGGCGAAACTGACCTCTGTAGGCAAGGGTGACGCAGCATAAGACGAGAAAAGTATTGATGTCTATAAACGCTACAAAGTATGCATCTATCTGGTGCTATTGCAGCGTAATCTAAAGCGTGCGACAATCATGAGTAGCATCGGCAATAGATATTATCAGTAGCGAAAGTGCAATGTATGCGTCTGTCTGAGGTTCTTGCATCGTAATTTAAAGCTTGTGAAAAGTATTCCACAATCGTGAGTAGCAGACGTGATATCAGCAATAGATATTCTCAGTAAAGAAAGTGCAATGTATGCATATGTCTGAGGTTCTTGCAACAAGTTATAACCGGTTTGACCTTGAATGCGGGTTTATATGACTATATAAGCAGATAAAGAGAAGTTTTATACCACTTAGTATATTGCACTCGTAACAAGAATTTTAATTGTAAACCTAAAGTACTTCTATAGATATAATGAATATTTGTTAGAAGTCATTACTGCATAATCGACAGTGTGTGTGCGCTTCATATTTTCATATTGTTGGATACAGTTTTGAAGGTAACTATGAGTGGTGATATTGTGAATTTAATAAGGCGTATTATTCCATTGTTGAAAACAAAAAATAAATTTGTAAAGCACACCCGTATAATTAGCACTAATATTAAGATGTTGCAAGATATAATTCAAAATAAAATTTATTTGGAGACAAATGATAATTTGCTTAAGCTCGAAAGCAATTTATCATTGTTAAAACGTTATCTTGTGAGAGTTAAACGGTTAAAGAACGCTTCGGAGAAAACAGGCAGTGGAACTGTCACTAAAAAACGTACACGTAAATTAGGTTGGTTCTCTCTAGATTGATGCTTTAATGATAGATTACTTACGGGAATTATAGTCAATATAGCAAACATCAAGGACCCTCTTACTTTTTTACAAAATGCATACAATAGTTTTGCACGAAAGGTTATATTAATGCTAATGCAATCGATACTAAAGGTGAATGTCCTTTTACCCTGCAATTTTATGCAAGTTATCGAGTTGAAGACTTTTGCCATAAAAAAATACGTCATCGATATTGCGACCAATTTACGCTTGTGGTATAATGAAAATGTTTATTATAAACTACAAAAAAATTAGAGGAGTTTTCGAAAGGGATTCCGGTTGGGCTTACATGAAGTATTACATTTAAAGGTAAATATTAATAGCTCTTTAGAGGTGGTCTTTCAATTTACGTTAAAGTTCCCTACTTCATAGTAATAAAATATGCGGTAGTGAATGTTAAAAATGACGGCGAGTATTGCTTCCTATGGGGTGTGGTTTCAGCATTATATCTCGCAAGACGTCATACGGAAAGGGTTCAAAGTTGTCCTCATTTTAGAGATGTTTTGAATTATGATTCAACTCACTTCCCCATCAAACTAGATGATGTAAAAAAATCGAAAAATTAAACGGCGTCTGCATTAATTTGTTTTGCATTCTATGGAAAAGTACATTACCACTTGTATTAAGTGAATATCGAAATAGTGTTAGGGAACCTATAAATTTTTTAGTACTTTCTGCTAATAATCAAGCGCCTGATGATATTAATACAAAAAATACTACTGTTTATCATTTCACGTGGATTAAAAATATGTCAGCTCTTTTTTTCTAAACAACTATCGAATAGGGAGCACAAGAAATATATTTGTTATCGATGTTTGAATCACTTTTCTTCAGATCACCTTCTACAAGAACATGTTACTCACTGCCATCAACTTAATCGATACTCTGTCAAGCTACCTACCGAAGCAGAATTGTTTCTGCAGCTCAAAAATTTCGCTTCCAAGAAAAGGTGCTGTTTGTAATTTATGCGGATTTAGAAAGTATTTTAGAGAAGTGTATAAATTTAACAGACATCGAAAGTAATACTCTATTTTACTCCAAACATATACCCTTCAGCATTGCATACTACTTAAAGTGTTCATACAATGATTCTTTGTCTCGATTTGACTTTATAGAGGAAATGATTGTATTCAATGGTTTGTTAAAGAACTTCAAAGTATTGCACATTGGACTACCGAAATAATCAATAAAATAATTCTTATGGATACTTTAAGCATCACTCAGGTTGAGAAATTTGAAAGCGCTATGGTTTGTCACATTTGCGGAAAACCATTTACTGAATATGATATAAAAGTTAGAAACCATAACCATTTTACTGGAGAATTTCGGGGGGCATCACATCAGAATTGTAACCTAAACTATAAAGACTCACACATTCTACCGGTTGTATGTCATAATTTATCAGGTTACGATTACCATTTCATAATTATTAATTGGATAATATTCCCGGTTCAATTTCACTTCTGCCTATAAACATAGAAAGATATATTTCTTTCATGAAGAAGGTAGGAAAATTAGGTTTAGATTTATTGACTCTTTCAGATTTATGAGTAGTAGTATTGAAAAGTTGTCAAACTATTTGGAAAATAGTAAGAAAAATGATTACCCGCGGTAATTGTAACAATGATGTAAAATTTTCTCTACTAGTTCGCAAAGGCGTGTTCCATATGAATATATTGATACTTGGGATAAATTGAGCGAGGACAGGCTCCCTCCCAAGGAGGCGTTTTCAGTCATCTGACTAATGAGGGAATCAGTGATGAAAGTTTTGCGCATGCAGTTAATGTTTGAAACAAATTTAATATTAAATCGTTAGGGGAATTCTCGGATTTGTATCTAAAAACGGACATTTTCGAAAACTTTCGACATACTTGTTTAAGTACTTATAAACTTGATCTCCTGCACTATTATACAGCCCCCGGTTTAGCATTCGATGTTATGCTTAAAATTACGCAAGTAAATTTAGAACTATTTACAGGCATTGATATGCTAATATTTACTGAAAGAGGAATTAGAGGTGGTGTAGCTCAATATTCAAATCGGTATGCTAAAGCTAACAATAAGTACTCGAGGGAAAAATTTGATCACACTTCCGAAAGTGTGTATTTAATGCACTACGACGTAAATAATTTATACGGAGCTGCCATGTCAGAATTTCTACCATTTGGCGATTTTTCTTTTGTTGATGAAGCTAATTTTGAAACTTTAGAGTTAATAAACCATCCCGATGGTTCGGAAATTGGTTATATAGTCAAGTGTGGTTTAGACTATCCCATAGAATTACATGAGAGGCACAGTGATCGACCGCTGGCACCCGAACATATGGTTCCACCCGTACCGGATTCAAATTCAAAAATGAAAAAATTATTGATTACATTGTATCCAAAACGTAATTACGTAATTCATTACAGAAATTTGAAGGTATATTTAAAATATGGATTGAAGTTGAAGTTGATAAAATTACATCGTATATTACGATTTAAACAGTCACCGTGGTTAAAAAAATATATCGATTTAAATACCGCCATGCGCCAGCAATCTCAAAATTAATTTGACAATAATTTCCATAAACCAATTATTAATAGTGTTTTTGGGAAACTGATGGAAAATGTACGTAAATATAAGGATATACGTTTAGTAACGAAATGGGATGGTCGCTGTGGTGCTCGAACTTACATATCAAAACCAAATTTTCATAGTTGTACAATATTTAGCAATGATATGCTTATCATTAAAATGAATAGGCTTGAAGTATATTTCAACAAACCTATATATGCAGGCTGCAGCGTTTCAGACCTTTCAAAAAATTTTTATACAATTTTCATTAAGGCTACACGCCCCCTAAGTTTCCCAATAATGCCAAGCTCCTGTATACGGATACAGATAGTCTCATATATGCCTTTTCAGTTCCCGATATTGGTGAATGCATTAAAGAAGACATTGATAAAGTCGATACATCTGATTATAGTCCTGACAATATCTTTGCACTTCCATTAGCAAATAAAAAGTTCCCGGCTTAATGAAAGATGAAAATTATGGCGCAATTATGTTAGAATTTGTAGGAATTCGTTCAAAAATGTATGCTTACACGATTGATAAAACAGTTGTAAAAAATCAAAGGATTCTACCCAAGTAAGCGTCAAACAGATCACGATAAATGATTATAAACATGTTTTGTTTGATGTTGACGCAATAAGACCATACCAACATTTGATAAGGTCAAAGAAACATGATGTGTTTACAATCAAACAGAATAAAGTAATACTTAATCCTTACGATGATAAACGATTAGTAAATTTTAATTTCACTGATACTAGACCTTGGGGCTATAACTTTATACAGAATTTTCTCTTCTGTTTCAGTAAACAGTTCAGTATGAGTAGTAGTAGTTGTCTTGAAAATGAATTGCAGGAAGAACTGCGCTGCAGTGGTGATGAAATCTACAGAAAGTACCTGAAGCGTTCTTTGATGGGAAAATCCACCCCTGAAAGCAATTTATTTGTACATTGCAACATATGCAACATGTGCTATAAACTCAAAGTGTGCAAATGAAGCTATTATTAAGACATTATTTGACAGAAAAATTAACTTAGGCAATACCATTAAAAGATTTATGAAATTGTGTGCCGGTAAAGGTTACAATTTATTAACTTCTAATAAAATAGATAGGATCTTAGACGATATGATTTGATGTGGTGACATACAGCTTAAAATGTATGTATACAATTTATTATGGGTTGATGATTAAACCACAAATGTTAAATCTAGCTTAGAAAATATTGCTTATAAAGACACTTTCTCTATTATAAGTGAATATACTGAGAAGGTAGCATAATATGCTAATTACAAGCGCCTCGATATTTTGAGTGAAATATTATTAGAACAAAACATCACATATAAGTTTCAATCGTAGTAAAACGAGGAGCACAACAAAATCTACTACTGGATATTAGAAAACATCGATAAAAGTGAAACAAATACAAATTCCTGCTTGGGATGGACATGTGGACCAGATTCGGAAATATGGCCATCCGGTAATTTAAATGATTATAGAAATACTTGAGGTTTACTATATAAGATGATGAAATTTTAGAAACTACATTGTTTATGTGTAATATTTAAAAATAAAATACAATAATTTTTTTTATGTGCATTTTTATTTCATCTAAAAGTTACAAACTATTCCTATGGCTAGTAATTTATTTCACAAAGTTAAGTGTCTACTTATAAAACTATATCGTCTTTATCGATCCATGATCTTTCATCCAATCCCCACCACTTTACGAATTATTATTATTATTCTTGGTGTTTACAAAAGCCTCCCAGTACAGGTGCTCCTTTCATGTCCTCCAACATGTATGTGGTGGGGTTAGTAATGGGAACTTTCACAATCTTAAATAGTTCACTAGACCAATTGGGTGTGTAGCCTTTAGCAAAAATACTTTTAGATTCACTGATTCGTACTGTCACCCACACAATATCGATTCCTATCGAATATTTTTATGTCAGTATAAACCTCCAGCATTTTATGATTACCGACATCGTTGGGCTTCATTCCTTTAGTTCTATGCTTACGATTGTTATAATCCATCGTTACGGTATCAATTGTATCAATCCATTTGTATTCACCTTGTAGGCTAAACGACTTATATAGAACAGACTTAATGGTTCTGTTACCACGTTCCGCAATTGCTGCCTTCTTTGTGCTGTAGGTAGAGTAATGATTGACTCCAAAACGCTACATTAGTTTAGTAAAATGCTCATTATAGAATTATTTTCCTGCATCCGTCTGCAAATTGGTAGGTTTCCGACCCTTTTTGAAGATTGTCTGTATGGCTGTATGGCCTTGTTAACTCTATGCCCGTTTTTGTTTTTAATCATTTAGTCCACAAGTATTTCGAAAAACAGTCGATAACCACTAATATATACTTGTAGCCCTTATTTTGTTTCGCATACGTGTTAAGTTCGGCTAGATGTACTTGCCAAAGGTCATCAAAGCCTTTAATTATTGTTCGCCTTCGTTTAAAATTTTTTCTTGCGGGTTTGTGCAATTCGTTGAGGAGTTGTAATTTGGACATGGCACTGATTTATCCACAATTTCTTTAAGTTGATGTAGTTTTTGCTCCAACACTAGATAAGCGTTAGAGTTTCCTTTAAAAGCTTTCTGAACTGCTTCTAGACAAAAATCAAGGTATCCTTTACTTATAGCATCACCATCTCCTTCGGGGTCCGCCAAGTGTGTCAAATGGTTTCCATCCAAATTGAACCTTGTTGATAAATAGTATTACTTAGTGATGACATCTTTAAGATCTATGGGATTCGAAACATTGCTGAGTCTCTTATTCTCGATATCAAATTGATTATCATCAATCAGCTTAAACTGAGGGGTTAATTTCTTGAATTGATACTGAGTGTGTGAACGTCCAAATTTGTCAAGGGGCATTTTAGTTATGATATGAAAAACATCAATGCATTCTCATTTATACTGTTTAGAAAACGACTGTTTGGTTTTTCGATGTATTCATCTTCATATAGTTCTTCTACAATCGATATTATGTTATTTACGACACTCGTGTTTCCCGCCAATTTTTCCGCCCAAAATACCTCTAGATCACGAATTAGTTCATGTATATCATTCCAATATTTATATTCAATCAGCCTGTTTGTTAATTCCTTAAAAAACATAGCTCTGCCTCTCTTAGTTGTGGGCGATGATAATAGCAAGGGTTTGATTATTTGTGTATAATTTTTTCTGCGGCTAACTCGAATCTGTCCACTTACATCATAACCCCTCCTTGCAACATTCGTAATCTCTGAAATACTTTTAATAATTCTTTCTATCGTTTGAATTTACTAGTTTTAAATCGGGTTAATTCATAATAAGCAGATCATATAAACCTCGAGTCCCTTTATACGTGACACCTTTAATAACCATATCGTTTCCTGTAATTGTAACGAGTGTATTACCAATTGTCCATTTTTCTGTTTTGGTATCATAGTGAACTCCATAAGTATGATCAATAGCACTTTCAGTGTGCCGTTCAACGTAACGAGGTAATTCATTGTACTGCTCGAGAAATTCTTCCGAGATGGGCTGTTTACGGGAATCATCTGCGATACTAAGAGGTTCTTCTTCTTCTTCTTTCTCAGTATTAACCTCTCCTATGACAGATGTATCTAAGAAAGATGGTGTACGAAGGCCTGGAGAAAAACGTAAGCTAAGCTAGTGGGCTAGCAGCATCAATGGACTCCTTTTTAGGTGTTTTAATTTTTTATCAGGATCGATTTTATTTACTATTTCAGTTAGAGGTTCTATTATCTAACATTATTTGCCCAGGTGGATAAACCAGGGTATTTATACCTAAATCGAGATCATACGAAAACAAATCATAGTTATAAATATATTTATTCAGTAAATACTATACATTAGATAAGCAGGACGATAATACAATATTTCCATTAAGCATACAGTATTATGTGAATTAATATTATACTTAGCATTTATAACATCTTCAATGTCTTTATAAATGCCATCATCACTACCATGGAATTCTTGCTCACGAAAACGACGGTAGTCAACAACTTGCTGTTTGAAGTTTTCATAAAACGCGCCAGATTGTAAGATTCAAGAAATTCTAATCTATACCTTATTATATCCTTTAAATTGAATAGTTCTTCTACATTATTAGCATTGAATGTGCAAGAACAGCAATTGTAGTTTTCAAAATTCTGTCATATCCCTTAATCAATTCCCAATTGTAATAAATACCAAGATTGCTAGATAGAGATTCATAATGTTGATCATAAATTATATCTTCTTCTTCGTTTACACTTGACCAATCAATTTTGTTTTCAATTTCTTGGAATCGGAAAAATTGTAATTCTACATATGAATGCCATCTTAGAAGTTCATTCCATTCCTTCATGTCTAACACTACATTATTACTTTGATCGCAGTTGCCACACACCATACGCACGACTGGTGCAAGGTTGAGATGTGTACTGTATCCAATTTCAATATGTTTTGCATGATGAGTATCGTTCCATAGTTTATAAGCACAATCGATTAAGCATTCGTTAGCTGCTTGTTTATACACTTCATCCTTATCTTGAGACCAGTCAGTGTTAGGAGAAGAATAACCTTCATCTTGTTTCTCTTTACTACTACTACCATCACTATTTTGACAGCTCCAACAGCACAAGTTACTACAACTATGTAGGGTATCCATATATAGCAGTGAACTTCTAAGTTTTGATCGTCCCAGAAATGATTTTATTCCTGCGTGCATGACTTTACTTGCTCACAATTGCACTACGACTAAACACTATGATTCTAGTTAATGTGTGGGTGGGTGGCACTATTAACAACACAATGTTGTTTGTTGTTTTCCCGGTTGCACCCAAACTACTTATGAACATATCCTTCGTGTTTAGCAGCGTTTTAAACTCTTCAATTCGAGTTTCTTGTTTGAAATACTCATAAAAGCGCATAGCATAGAGCAGTGAACATTCTCTTTCTCTCTCACACACTTTTCGCGTGGGTCAGGATATGCCCTATATCTTCCTCGTAGGGATCAGAATCGGCCCTATATGATTAACGAGGGAATCCGCACGTGCACTACGGACTAACTGATTTGTCCTTGAATGCAAAATTCGTATGATGTGGATCAGAACCGGCCCTATATCACTACTAGTGTTTACATTTCGCCCGGGAAACGCATATTCGAAATCGGCCAAGGTAGCTGTTTTTTGGAAGTAAACCGTAGGTTCCGCATCTATGTGATGTTCGGCACGTTAGAGATCCCTTGGAGAGGATGATACTTCCTCAGTTAAGGCAATAATTACCAAAGTAGTGGATTGGCGTAAAGATGTTTGGAAATCCACTATTGCTAAACTTTCGCCCCCAATACAATACAAAACAATGCAATACATAGAAAAATTAGGCGACAAAATAAATTTTCTCAGATGTTTTATAACTTACCTAACTAAACGATTCTTCTTCTCTTTTTTTAATTTTCTTCTTTTCCTTCTGCTAAGGTAGGTTGTCACCTGTTTTCCTTAGTCCTAGTTGTTATAGTCTATGCCAGCCAACCTTCCGTTCATCTTTTTCTCGTTCCTAGAATTATCAGGTCGGTAAGATCCGCTCGATATAATTATTCCACTTCTTTCTCCCTTCCTTTGTAAATCTAACTAGATCTGTTTCTTGATTATGTAATTTTTTACTTTATTTCAGCTGTTTTTTTCTGCTAGGAATATGTAAAAATTCCGTAGTGCGTCAACTTCTTTTGTTCTGGCTCTCTCAGCTGTGACCTCTTTAGCGTAGCTCATGAGGGGCTCACAATTTATTTATACATCTATAAAGTTTGACTTTTACTTACTTCTCCATGTAACATCTCTGTGTTACGATTTCAAGTTTAACTATTGCTTCAATTTTACGTGTATATATATATATATATATATATATATATATATATATATATATATATATATATATATATATATATATATATATATATATATATATATATATAATAAATAGTAATAATAAAACCCTGACCTCAAACTTGTCTTTATCTGTCGTAACAATTTCATTCCGAAAACGTTCCTTTTTAAAAACAGTACGAACTGTGTATAGGTGCTTGTTGTAATCACAGGATTAATTATTGTTTATAATGATTAAGCCAATTATAAAAATAGGGATGTAAAACAAGATACCTTTTATAATTGAAAATATTTCTCAGTATCAATTAAAATTGGATTTGTATGGTACACATTCGTATTGTAGAAATTTGTAATAAGCGACAACCTTCTATTACAGGGAATTTTTTTTTGCAAATAACTAAGCCTTAGGCAATTACAATTTTAGTTTTTTTTTTTGCGATTTATTAAAGTATAAACTGATAACAACGTTGACATACTTTACTACAACGTGGTGAATTGCAATGATAAGTACGATTATCGATCAAAAATTTTAATTCTATACTTCGGAGACGGTATTGAAGTCTGGTACACAAATACAGTTGCTAGAGATTATTAGATTACTTGTTGGGAACTTCTGGATTATCTATACGATTAGCCTATGCAAACGACTCGGGAGATGTAGAAGAAAAGAATTTCTGAATCACATTTATTCATCTCATTTTTTCACTGTTCACATACGCATATCGACATTCATACTATTTACGGCGCGTTCGCATTTGTAACATTCAAAGCTCATTTGTGTAACATTAAATTTAATTAATAAAATGTGAATGTGTATTTTAGAAGTTTCCAATACCAAAGACGACTAATGAATTGCTACTTACTTTAATCCATTATTTTTTTGGGTACGCTACAATACGGGCTTAGTAAATTATTCAGGTAATCTATTTTTTTTTAAACAAAACTAACCAAAACGTAGCACCTGATACTTTAGCAACTTTGAATACTTCTCGCCATACTTCCGTGCATAGATTGCTATCACTTGATATTTCACTCGTAGTTCAAACTGCTTTATTGTTTGACCATAGCTCTCTCAATCTTTAGTTCGCAACGCACTGGTGTTTTGACATTGTCATTGATTTCGTGTCTACTATGGAAATGATCATATTACATCTCTTAGAAGTTAAATGGATCCTATACGAGAGCTGTTGAACACCATATTTCGTGTTTGCTGTTAACACGGCATCGTCTGCATAGCACAACTGTCCTTGTTTGTTTACGTTCGATTTTGCATAATTCAATCGAGCAGAATTGGGTTTAATGAGTTCCCTTACCAAACTCCTTTTGAACACTTAATGTTCAGTTTATTCCCTTGAGTTCAATGCAAAGTAGGGTTTTGCGTATTGGTCTCACAAATCACAATGACTTACTGTGTGTGTGTGTGTGTGTGTGTGTGTGTGTGTGTGTGTGTGTGTGTGTGTGTGTGTGTGTGTGTGTGTGTGTGTGTGTGTGTGTGTGTGTGTGTGTGTGTGTGTGTGTGTGTGTGTGTGTGTGTGTGTGTGTGTGTGTGTGTGTGGTGTGTGGTTTGATATATATATATATATATATATATATATATATATATATATATATATATACATACATACTACATACAATACATACAGGTTGCTCATTAGTGCGTCAAAGTGGATCTCAGTAAATATGAGTTTTAGAATGTTTTATCAAAGTTTTTTGTATTAAGGATGCGTATTTTAAATGATCTTCCAATATACGGATTCGTCATACATGTGTGGTAGTAACAGATTATGTTTTCAAATAGAACCCCCCAATGTTTTTGCCATATTCAGATTTATCGTCAAATTTTAATGGTAATTTATATAAGATGTTTTATCTTTAAATTTACAGTTTCCGAATTATTTGGAAAAATATGAAAATTTTGACAGCTGCAGGGTTCCACAAAAATCGGTGCTGTAACGTGACCTTTGCAAATTTCGGAATCGGTATTCGGGGGCCGTAAGAAAACCTAATAAGCTACATTTTGACGCACTTTAATTAAAAAACAGCCCTCTACAACCCCCGAAATATTCATCCGAAGAATTTTTTTTTATTGGAATACCCTGATTTTTATACCGTTTTCGGATTTATCGTCAAATTTTGTCAGTTTAGGTAAGGTGTCCTGTCCTTAAAATTTACCGTTTCCGAATTATTCGACACAATTAAATAATTATTTAATTTTTATTTTGATCAAGTCAAGCGCCTACATGTTGACATGGAAACAAAAAAAACGTTTGTTTATTCCTATTTATGTTTGCGTTCTTTTTTCCGAAAATATCATAAATATTTGTAAGTGACACGTAGTATTGCCTCTGCTGATCAAGTTTGCTAACTCAAAGAATTTATGCGCGATAATATCCCGATAGAAGACAACCATCGGTTAGAAGCTTAGAAAAACTTAAAGAAAGGTTTAATAGCACAGGCAATGTGAAAGCGCTAAGAACACAAGCTATGAAGACTAATTGAATGTTTTATTGTCTGTAATTTCGGAGCGTTGTACCAGTTCGGCAACAATATCCACAGAAACTCATATACTCCGATCTACCGTTAGTAAAATTTTAAAGAGCAACAAGTGTCATGACTACAGTCCTTTCATCAAGAACTGTTGGGTCTTGATTTGGAGATTAGGAGAGGATTTTGCCAGTGGGAGTTGGCAATGGAAAGAATAACACCTAACTTTTTGCAAAATTTATTATCCTCCGATGACTCAACTTTCACTCAGAGTGGTAACCCAAACCGTCATAATCTTCACTATTATACAACGGAAAACCCAAAAATAGTAAGATTAGTTAATTCGCAGCGACAGTGGACTGTAAATGTTTGAGGTGGTATTATGGGAGATTTTATAGTTGGGCCACATTTCTCTAATGGAAATTTGAATGGTGCTAAGTTATTTGTATTTTTTGCGAAATGATTTGCCCCAACCTTTGCAAAACATTCCTATTGTTTTAAGGCAAGATATGTGCCAACAGTATGGCGGTGCTCCTGCGCACTTATGCCGTGGAGGTCCCGTTTCTTGCCTGCTTAGATCTCCAGACTTAACAAAATTAGATTTTTGTCCATGGAGTCAGATAAAAAGCGTTGTATATCAAACTGTACCGACTACTGCAGAAGATATGAGACAAGGCATAATTAATGCGTTTAGTAATAGCGTAAGCATTGAGGTGTTACGAGAAGTAAATAGGTCTTTTCTGACAATAGTGGAATTGTGTCAGGATTGAAATGGAGGACAGTTTGAGAATCTGTAAATTAATAAAAAAAATAATAACGTCAATTCCATTGTTATCTCTAAAACTGATGTTAATTCATTAACTACCATTTATGTATATATAGTATATATATATATATATATATATATATATATATATATATATATATATATATATATATATATATATATATATATATTATCGCAACCTTACACTAAAAAAAGTAGAAAATAAGTGATACTTAACAGAAATTATTATTATATGTTTTAGTCCTCAGTTTTATTCCTTAATTAATTTTTTAATAATTTTTTATAAACGTTAATTGTTAATTAGCTCTATATAACTGTTATTTCTTCAATTGTAATGTTATCAGTAGTAATATCACAAGAGAGTGAGAATCAATTGAAAATAATTTGACAGATTTTCGAAAACCTGTTGCCGAATGGCAACAGGGTAGAGAAAATATGGAGAAATATTTTGTAATTTATCGAACTCTCGTATAGTTCGTTGGATTATTTTTGACGTTGCAATAAGAAATACGTTTTCAATCTTATATTTTTATTTTAACAAATTAAGGTTTCTAAACTCTCAAATTGAAGACCGAAGTCAAATAAAAAAAAAGTTGTCATTCAATAAAAACAAAATACTTAAAATTATTCTCACGGTAATAATGTAGGAAGATTATTCCCACTATAATAATGTTTCGAGTGGCTAAAACGTACGCACATGACTTAAATTTAACTTTTCTATTGGTTCTTAGAAACGTCAAAAAATAATCATAATAATGTAAGAGGCATGTCGGCCATCTTGGACGTGTACTTTAGTCCCTGATAGCTTTTTCATAACGGATCCTCGACGTCTTCCTATGGGGATATTGCATACCGAGGGGCCATGCAGGTAAGTTCTTCGCCGTTGCTGAAGAAGAAGAAGTCACCTTCGTTCTTTGTCTTCGCTGCAGAAGAGACGTCGATGTGTCGTAGAAATATAAACCCTGAAAACAATTGTTTGTTCGTCGCGAGAGTCGAACTACAGAAAGCTAACATGGTAAATGCACAGCATCGCCTCTAGACCACCGAGCTTTGTTAGATATGTAATGCAGAATGCTGGAATTAGTATGATTTGTGTGATCTTGCCTACAATAGTAATTTCCCTTCATAATATTCCAAGAATAGTTAGCTAATCTTGGTTATTAGCTGTATTAGTCAAATAATCAATTTGAATAGTATCACGAATTGATTTTTAGAGAAAGTATTTTCACTATATATTAATTGGTAATTCATGTTAATAAATTGTTGTTATAATGTTACAATCAGCTGAGCCAAAAACAAGCACGACGTACAGCACGAAAGTAATTATATCAAATGACGAGGGAAAACATAGATATGTAAAACATACATATATATCTGAAATATTAAATTAGAATATATGCCTAAATAATCCTCTCCAAATGATTTATATTTTCAAACGGTCTTTGCTGATAATCTTGCTGTTTTAAGTAACTCCATAAGAACAGTCAAGGGGAGTTAAATCAGGAGACCTGGGAGGCCAAGAAATCTCTGAATACATGAGAATCACCTTCCAATTAAACATATTTTCAAGCAGAACTGTAACATTTGCTGTACTGTGGATGGAGGCACCGTCTTCTTGGAATCAAATTTTCAGACGCTCGCCCTTTTCTATTTTATTACTTCAAACATTAAATGTATGTTAATAATCTATTTGCACAGTTAATAAATATAGGTAAGTAGTATATTGATTTTTAAAATGTGATGATATATTTATTTAGTACATTCATTATACTGTAAGCAACGCTTTAAGTGAATAATTAAAAATGTAAATTATATTATTATTATTCAAGCGTAGACTACTTCCTTGAAAGAGTGAAAAATCATTAGGGGGAGCTAATGCTCTCTCACTCTTTCGTTGACCTATAACTGGTGATGGATTTTTATTTGGTTGGTGAGAGGGAGAGAGAGAAGAGTATGTAATTTGGTTTTTATGCATTATCACAATGAACGATTATATGATGTTTTAGTATTAATTATTTTAGAATATAATGCAATTACATACAGCATGTAGTATATTCTTAGCAAACATTTATTAACAATTAATTTTAGAATGCGCGCGGATGTTGTTTCCATCTCAACTTCTCGAATACGTTCTCTCCAACTGACGCATATACAAATTCTCACTGCAACCGAATAAATGAATGAAAAGCCGTGTATTAGATATTTATTATCAAATACATTAATTTAAAATGTAATTACGTATTATTATGATTATTTATCATCAGAAAGTAAAATGCAATTTTTTAACTAGTAAATACAACCTTACATATGATTTTATTGGAATGTTCTAGAAGATGCTATTTAATTAGTATATTCAATGCGCGCCGAATGTTGTTTCCATCTGATCTTCTCGAATACGTTCTCTCTCTAACTGTTGCATGTACATGTTCTCACTTCAAACCAAATGAAAGCTGCATATTGGTTATTAACTACATTAGCGAAATAATCATTTTAATGTACATTATTGATAATAGCACCGACCTTTTGTAATCATCCCGCAAATAATTAGTCTTGAATATTCACCATTTAACCTGTGATAATTATTTTGTAGCATTGTTTAGAAAAAAAATATTCATGGATGCTATACGTAAGGTAAGATATATATTTATATTTGAATCATTAATTTTATCAATAGGCTTCATTGATTACATATTAGATAAATATTCGTACTAATTCAAATTTAAAGTAATTATAACAAATGGTGAGGAATGATAAAAAACTACATACAATGTACAAGGTATGTAAAAATAAATTTATTAGGAAATTATATAATCTAAAACAACTAATTGTATAGCTTTAGGATTAACCTCGATTGTTTATGTATTTTAATGGAGGTTGATCATGACCCCACCTAGCGGTATATTTTTAAAAGTAGATTAGAGGTTGATCACCGCTCCACCTGGTGGTGTATTTCTTTAAAAGTAGATTTAGGTTCCTGTGATTGTTATGGCGGGAAAACTTGAAATAGGTTCTAATAAGTGAGCTCGCTTTTGAATCCATCTTAGAAGATGATGCTGCAACTAGGAGATACGTAGATCGACCGAGGGCAGTAATTAATGATTATGATAATGATAATTAAGACGGTCCATGTGAATCTAAGGTAAAATAGTTGCAGTGGCCATTTATCTCTATGGATTGCAGGAGGTTGAAATCAATAAATTTCAATGATTGTAATTGAGATTGGTAGATTTCAACGAGCATAGATTGAGAGGCTCGTGAGCTGCATGCCGTCGTTTTTGAGTAAAATTAAAAAGATCAGTAGAGTGCAAAAAAATTTTCCTTAACCCCCTGAATCTTCTGATTAGAGGTTTCATGTCGCATGCCAACTTCGGGACCTTGTAACGACGGGGCAAGTGTAGCATCTAAATGCTGCCTCATACACATAATAAAAAATGAAAAATTAGACATTTTTAGATATTGGAACATGTTCACCTCTCACTTTCAGAGATATCGAATTGTCTCACACTTATTGACGAAAGCTTTGCTGCCGAGGATTCCTACTTGAGCAATTCCAAGGTAACACTAATCTGTAACTTATCGCTTTTTGTTTTTGTACTACAATTTTGGCGAGCTTTTACTCAGGAATTGAGTGAAAATGAATCTCAACAAAAGTCACTACAATTTAGAAAATTTTTAAACTGAGGACACTCTCGTAACTAATACAGTTAGTCAAGTGCTTATGAAGACAAAAGTAATTCATCGCATGAAAAAAATGAATCATCGAAGAGTAAGGTAAAGCCTAATTTAAATGAAAGACACGTGATATTCTGTGACACAAATATTCTTTCTCAGGAATTAAGTAACATAACTGAAGTAAGTGTGACCGAAAAAGTAGTTGATTATTTAAAAAGTTTGACCGTTGACTCTAATATAAATAAATCTGTAACTGAATGTTCTGATAATGTGGATGATGACATTTCTCAAACGTCTAGCCCCTATTACTGGACTGAGTAAGCACTTGAAACCAAACGTTTCTCTGAAGAGTCCACCATTCTCATTCCAGAAACGGAATATTCTGGAAGAAAATATTCACATAAAGATTTCTTACGCAGTTCATCAGAAGAGTCGGAAAACAAATCTAACAGCAGCATTTTAAAAACTCAAAATCCGCTAACAGCAAAATTAATAATAACGGTAAACAACCTTATACAATATTCACGCTATACTTATCATACTATAGCGTAATTCAGTTGTAGCATTAAGTACGTAAGGCAGTTGTAAAAATCGTAGGTACATAACTAATAATTGCATCCCGTTCGTTTTCCATTTTCCTTAAAAAATGTGTAGTAGACACCAGGGCCCCCGCAAGGCTGAGCGGTGCCCGCGTGCGGGACATTATTTTGGCGCCCTTTATTAATGTACGAAATCCAGTTATAAAAAAAAATATTTTTATTTATTTTATAATCAAACAGAAATTTTTTTTAATTTAATTTTTATTGGAAATAATAATTAATAAATTATTAATTAATAACAAAGAAAAACATCTTTAATCCGTCACGTAAAACTACAACTTTTATTAGGTTAAAAAGGTATTGTTCTTGATTTTAACGGCAGCAAATTCTTTTATTACTTCATCAAAATCCATTTTATCGACCATCTCCTGCTCTATAGCTAATATTGCTAGCCCAGATTGTCTCTCTTGACGCATAATTGATCGAAGAAAATTTTTTATTATTTTTAATTGTGAAAGTGACCCAGTAGCCACAGATACTGGTAATTGTAACATTTGGCAGAGATGAGGTTAAATTGTGTTCAAATATATATTGCAATATATCCAGAGGATTTGAAGAATGAGGAATTGAAAATAACTTTAAAGCTTCAATCTCATTAAACAGTAAGCTTCTGTTCTAGAGCTTTGCAGTTCTTTAGGAGATCATCGTCACATAATGTAAAAATATTACTAAAAAAACCAAAAACATTGTCATAATTAAAGATCATATCAAATCTACTATTTAAAGAACTTAGTACTTGATCAATTATTCTTAAAAAAAAAGTTAACTTTAAACGCGGTTTTGGCATTTTGAGGTGCTTCATCCCTATGTTCATAATCAAAAAACTTTGGTTTATATTTTCGTCTAGTAGTATTGATTGCGAGAAAATCTTGCTCTATCTCAAGATCGGCGGCTAATTTTGCCGCTTGAGCAATTATTTCCTCAAAGAAATTATCATTTCTATCATTTTTGAAATGATCGACTAAATTCTTTAAATAGTTTTGACATACTTTAATGTCAATTGTTACACTTTGCATCATTTCGCTTACAATATTAATCTTAAATAAAACATCATACCAAATAATTACACTACAAATAAATTTAAATGATTGGATATTTAATAGTAAAGAACTTGCTTTATGCCTACTTTCTATGTTAAACGTATCGTTATCCGCTATTTCTAGAAGACTCTCACAAATTTTAATTAAATGAAATTTTAATGGCTTTATAGCATCTATCCTACTTGACCATCTAGTATCACTTAGGGGTTTTAGATTTAATTCAGGAACATTTTTTTAAATAATATCCCATCTTTTTGTGGAGGAAGACAAAAAAACGTAGTTCTTGTACTATATTAAAAAAGTTTACTGTTTCATTTGATACTTTAGCAGCATCATTTACTGCTAAATTTAAGCTATGTGTAGCGCATGGCACATAAAAAGCTCGAGGATTAGCGTCCAGTATACGTTTTTGTAAGCCAATATGCTTTCCACGCATATTGGCACCGTTATCATACCCTTGACCTCTCATGTCTTTAATATCTAAATTTAAATTTCGTAAAAGTTTAACTACAAAATTAAATAGTCGTTCTCCTGTAGAATCGAATATTGGGCTAAAAGCTAAAAAACTCTCTTGTATTTGAACTTTTTTACAATCATGATTTAACACCACATAACGCAAAACAAGGCTTATTTCTTCTGTGTGACTTGTATCTGGCGTACAGTCCATAATTATTGAATAATATTTGGAAATGTATACCATATTTAAAATACTATTTTTTACTTTAAAAGACATTAATTCTACTATTTCGTTTTGAATTTGATAGCCTAAATAATGAGTTTTTTTAAAGAATTTTCCTGGGAGTTTTGCACTCTACTAAGATGTTCTCTCATAACAGGGTCAAATGAGGAAATCATCTCGATAGCCTTAAGAAAATTTCGTTATCATGTTGAAAAAGTATTTTAGAAGAACCCTGAAATGCTAGACATTGTCGGGCCAAAAATTTTACGACTGCAACAATTCTTTCCAGAACATCATGCCAATATTTTTTTTCGGTTTCTAAAACCCGTAAATGATGATCGTTTACAGTAGTAGATAATTTTAACATTTTTTTCAAATTCATCCATGTATTCATATGAACATTATGTACAATTGATGTTTCATGTCTTTTTATAGCCAACGATAAGTGTTGCCAATCAGAAAAACCATTTGAATCAGAAAAAGTATTGATAGTTTTACCAAAAACCTTACAACAAAAGCAGAATATAGAGTTTTTTGAAACTGAATAAATAAGCCAAATTCTCTCTGTTGTTTCACCATTCTCAAGTTTTCTAACAAAGTACGTACTTGAAAATTTTCTTTTGTCTTGATTTGTAGGAAATTGATAATTGCGTCCTATCAAAGGAGGTCCTGGCTCAACCAACCTTCTGACTTCCTCGTTGTTAATGGTTCTAGGCCACAGACCAGGATCCTCTGATAGGCTTCGGTTTCAGCTTCACTTGTAGCCTCCATTGTTGAGCCGGTGGGTTCGACCGATTCTACGTTTTCACTGAGAGTTGATGTACTCGTAGATGGTTCAAGTTCAGAAACAGGTGAAGCAGCGACCGCTTCAGAACATTGACTCTCTAAAGCTTCTGTTTCTGCATTGGAAACTGGTGTTTTCGTCAAGAAATCTTTCATTTTGCCAGCCATCTTCTCCATTTCTTGGGCTCTAACTTTTTTGCTCCCGAAATTTTTCGCCAGAAGGTCCTTTTCTCTTCTGTGGTTCCTAGAATTAAGCTAATATGCTAGATCAATATAAAATGTATTAAGATGTACTAGGCTCAGAAACCATTTAAAAAAGAAACGTGGTGAGATCGTTGGACGAATAAAATATTTTGACAGTTTTGGCACTACCGGCTATACCGGAAAGAGATGTCAACTTCGGTAATCTAAATGAAACACCCTGTATATTATTACCTATTAAGGTAACACGTAAAAGACTAATTACCTAGATTTTTGCATATTTAATATCCTATACCTATTTTAAGTGGTTTTTAAGAAATTTAAATTTTTATTTCAGAAATTACATTTGCATTTTTTTTCCATAAACAAGACATTTATTATTTAATTTGAATTTTTATAGGCAATGACTTGGCATAATAAAATTTGTATAATATTTGATTTAAATTTTAATAATTAAAAGCTATATTATTTGAAATAATGAAAATTAAAATATCCCAAAAGCGATTAAATCTTAAGAGATTATCCTGGAGTTTTACGTAGAATCTAACTATGTAACTATTGTATAATAATATAAAGGGTGACTATTTACATTGACAAAATTTTTAAAATAAACTTTGATATGCCTTAAAAAACTAATTTTGGATTTTATTACTCTATTAGAATATGTCCAATTACTATTTTT
Organism: Vesta saturnalis; assembly: GCA_036346205.1. Lineage (NCBI taxonomy): Eukaryota > Metazoa > Arthropoda > Insecta > Coleoptera > Lampyridae > Vesta > Vesta saturnalis. Next base: position 1,131,425 of record JARFJB010001857.1, on the reverse strand, counting down.
TGTATGATATAATATAATACTTACCATTTCACCCTTAATTTAATTTCCACGCCAAACACAATAACAAAAAATATAAAACACTTGATCGAATCGAATATTTTCTTTCTACCACTTTAAAACACGTCTAATTTATAATTCATCTTCCGTTTTCTTGTGTGAATATCAAGAACTGTTTAGCTAACGCCTTTCGTTGTTTTAATTTATACCCCGTGAACCTTTCGAATCCGAACTGTTTAATTGTTAATAAACGATTTTATTTAATATCGCTCGACCTGTATACTTGTTTATTGTTTGTTTTTAATCTTGCAATAGCTTTTTGAACTACTTCTACTCAACCGATTCTTACAAAACTTTCCGCACATATTTTAGGTTTCTGTGAAAATATTATATTATCATATTTTATGTTTAACCCCACAGTATCAACCCCTGAGCGAGGGTGAGAGCTGCCCTTCAAATTTTTAAATTAGAAGGAGATCAAGTGGTACCTCGTTTTAAAGATCTTTTTATCCTGAATTTAATGTTGCAGTCGTAGAGTAGAGGTAATTCTAGTCAAGTGAAAAACTAAGAACCAAAAAATAGAAAGTATAGGTAAAAATATTTCTGAGATATCCTGACCTCTGGAACAATTAACAACTAAAAATAAAAACGTGGGGGCGCAAGTTCACTAAAAAAATATTTTAACCTACATCCCACATTTTAAATTAATTGTTAATTTTTAAAGAGGTTAGAATCTTTAGAAAGTCTCATAATGTGTCCTAATAATTATTTTCCCATTTTTAGTGCACCAGATTTTATTTAAAGTAGTAGTTTAACTTAAAAATATTATTTATGTATATTATATACAAATATTGATAAAATTATTAATTTCATCTCTAAGTGTTTAATAAAACCTTAAGTTAAAACTGTATGAAAATTTAATATGTCGTAGCACCAAAATAAACATTTCTTACATTGAGCCGGGTGAAAAAAAACAAGTGAACGCTTTTACCCGTCAATCCGAAAGTTAATACTTGTTAATCTTTAACAAACTAAATGTGGCTACTAAGTATTTGCTTGAAACTTGACAAGTAAAGGCATTTACTTGTTTTTATTCCACAGTTCGACGACAACCGTAGCGAAGCGAATACGAGCAGCAGTAGAACGGTCACTGGAAACACCGACCTCAAAGCGGCAAGTCAAGCGACCTAAGTATCCGAGAACTAAAACCCGAGCGAGCAGTTGAGAACCGAAAGGCGACAAACAGCAAACTAGTTAAATATTTGAATTTTTTAATTCTCTCTCTATTTTTATTCACCCCGCGCATTATTATTTTTTTTAATTTTTTTTTCTGGATTTTTAAAATTTTTTTTGCCAAACCTTCTGTTTGGCGCCCCTTTGGGGTGGCGCCCACGTGCGTTGCACTCCCGGTTACGGGGGGCCTGGTAGACACTACAGGAGGTTTCCTTACTCTTTTCTTACTTACTTCATAACAACTGCCTTTATCGATGTTCTTTAATCAAAACTGGACGATTGGCAGAAACATTTTTAGCTGCAACAGGATTATTAGCAAATTATCTGCACATAAAAGGACATAAAAGGAAACAAATATACATGGCAGCTTCAAATCGAATGCGTGAAATGTCAAGATTAAAGCTAGCTTTAAAAAAATCTACAATAATTGATGGTTTAATAGATGCACTTAAGCCTGAAATGTACGAACACGTTGTTTCGGCTGCAACAATTAGTGGTTATAAGTATAACCCTGACACCCATGAATTCAGCGCTTCGTCTCTTGCACTTCATTTTGGTACTAATTTAAAGTTTATTTGCGCTGTTGCAAAGAAAGAAATCATTACAAAAACTCCGCTATTTTCGGAAATGAATCGAGAGACTACGGAAAAAGAGATTAATGAAATCCGAGAAATTATACATTGGTGCAACGACATTTCGAGTTTAGCTCACAAAAGCCTCAACTCTCGTAATAATCATAAACCTAAACTTCTGCCATTAAAAGAAGATGTAAAAAAATTTAACGACTGTATAACAAATATGGCAAAAAGAGCTTTCGCTAAACTACAAAATAAAGAAGACTTGAAGAACTGGTATAAAGTTCTTGCAGAGTGTACTTTAGCTAGCATTCTGGTATTTAATAGAAAACGCATCGAAGAAGTACAATTTCTAGAAATAGGGACGTACCGGAAAACCTATTTCCAAAATAAATGTTTGCATACTCTCTCTCACATAAAAGTATTTATGAGCGGTAGTGTAAAACGTGTTGTAATATTTGGAAAAGAAGGTAAAGTTGTTCCTATCTTATTTACAACAAAAATGCAAAGATACATAGATTTACTTTTGAAAATACGAGAAAATTTTGATTTGGTTCCATCTGTTTGCCAATCCAGGTTCTACTGGTCGATGGATGAGTGGTGCCTCAACGTAAATATGCTAAAAAATGCGGTGCAAAGGAAACCCGTTTACTTACAAGCACTAGATTTAGGAAACAAATTGCCACTATACTTCAATTAATGAATTTCGAAGGAAACCAAATGGAACATATTGCTCGTTTTTTAGGACACTGAAAAAACACATAAAGAGTTTTACAGGTAAATTATCTTTTAGTTGTATTTCGAATCATTGTAAATAGCGCGTTTTCAAGAGCTATCTCTAGACCTATAATACTCAGTCGCGTAACTTTTAACATATTGGTATTTATGAAATATAAACTGAGAAACGGTGTATCATATACATTACCGTCTGATGGTAGTATTCAAAGTTTCAAAAGTGTTGTTAGTGTCTTAGATCGTTTCATTAATTTAACCAAGATTATAATAAAGTGGCCGAACTGGTATAAATGGTAATCGCACAAAATATAAAGTGTTTTAAATAATATTATAAAGTAATAAGAGTAAAAAGTTCTCCAGAAACACAAATCGTTAAACTAACTGCAGATACTAACCATTCACCACAAATAATGTCTTTGTCCCAGTCGATAAATTAATATAGGGCCAGTCTTTTGATTTGCTTGATTACCACAAAATCTGCTAGCTTACTTCCACTGAACATCAATATAAAAAATTGCAATGTAACACTAATAAAAATGATCTCGGACGCCAAGTTATTTTTTAATTATGCTCGGAATAACTAAACCGAGTTTTACACCAAAAATTTTATCAAAATGTAAAAAAATAAAATATATACAACTATGTTTATTAACAGTTAATGATAGGGTTAAATAAAATATATCTTAAAACTAGCCTTAAATTACTAAAAAATCATTACATAAATACCTGGTTGTAAAAGTTTGTACACAAATTTTTTAATAACCTCTGGTATCTAAACGATTACGGAAATTTCAACTAAGGTGATGTCATCTTTGCATCTATATTGCGCAATATCTTGTAATAATGCTTTACGTAGTAAGCCACACCCAAACTGGAATTTTATTTCTTATAAATTTATCTTCATGAAATGGAATAATCCGTTAAATGCATTATCTTGAAATTTTGAATGCAAAAATTGCAATCATAAAATGAAAGCGTACGTAACAGTAGAATTAATTGTGCAATCCAAAGCGATCAAATTAAATGTAAAAGTAAAAAAGTAAAAGTTACAGTAAAAGTAAAAGTGCCTGAAAAGAGCAAATGTTTTAATTTTTAATATAATGCGTTAAAAGGTATCTTACCATCAAATCAATGGCGCTTTACACTAAAATTTAAGTGGAAAACCCAAAAAATGCTTCCTGCACACACAACAGTCATCAGGAAGTGAAAAAATGGATGCAATGAAATTAGACGAGGTAGTTGTGCGCGAAAAGATTTGCGCAAAGAATTAAGTCAATAATGACGCGTTGCGCGAACGTATTGAGCAGAAAAATAATTTGAAGTGGGAGTATAAACCTTTAAGAAATATATGCCCTTAAGAAGATATGGACTTAAGTTACACCAAAATGCAAATTAAGTTGCCTACCTCATAGCTATAATGCAAAATTAATTAAATTTTTTTCTTATATTTACAACTGAATGAACGAAAGACATTAAATTACGGTATATTTAATACAACTCAAAATGGGTTGTTACACACCCCCTCCTAAAATTTGGACTCGGAGATCACCAAAGCGGAGATTCCAAACACTAAGCTTTTAAATGAATTTATTAAAATTTAAGGAAATAAAAAATGTTAAGCTAATTAAAATTCAAGCAAAATGTGAACACTAATACCAAAATGAAATGTAAATAAGATAAAACGGGAAAATTTAAATGCTAAATAAAAGACTAAATAGAACAAATCCTATACTAAGTGTAAGAAAAAGTACGGAAAATGCGGTGATGTTGGTCAGGAAAGACCCCTCGCAACACCATAAAAGCTAATGACGCGCTACCACCCGCACACGCCACTAGTCGAGAATAAAGGACCCGAAACCTAAAATAAAGTAAAAAACTTTAGCTGGTGGGGTTTGTGAAGCAAACCACCATCAGAGGAGCAAAATGAAGAACCGGTAAAAAAATTAAAGCTAAGGTGAAAAAATAACGGAAACCAACCATGACCTGAAGGGTCAGCGGGCAGGAAACAGTTTTCGGTGCAACGATAAAAAATCACGTCAAAATGCCACTCCACTCGAGTCAAAAATCCTTCCGGACAAACTAAAAAAATAATCGCGAGACTTGAGGCCGAGAGAGAGCGGTCCCAGTACCCTACCCCGGTGATCTCAAACCAAGCCTCCTAGGTACATCACTACACAACCACCACAGTCATGTTCGGTAAGTCAAAATCGGTAAATCCAAGATACGACTATTTCCATGGCAAATTAGTTCAGGATGCTTCGTCGTGGAGAACAAGAGAGGCCACTCTACCCTTCACGAGATTCAGGTTTCATGTTGTTCCACAGCCGTCGTCCAAGACTAAACATACCCCTAACTAACATGCACGTTTTGTAAATAAGTCGAAATCTAGATGAAGTAGCAAAGGAAAGGATGATGCACTCTTACGAACACAACAACCCCCCTACCCTAAAACTACCGAAACGTCATAATCAGGAAGTCACAATCGGGAAGTGAAATAATCGAGGTTAACACGAGGCGAACCGAAGTCCCCAAGCACCGTCCAAGAATAGAACACTAAACATATCAGGAATAGTCAAAAGCTAGAATTTCGAAGACAATTTCAGGGAAACCAGAATAAATAAATCAAATAAAAAATAAAAATGTATACAAGCATTACTAGTTTTCTTATCAACGGTTAAAAGTTTGAAAATTTCACGTTAAATAACGATCAGAGGTAAACTCAAAATGGTTATCTTAAATTTTACTATTGTAACAATAGCAAATTGTAAATCCAATAAAAGAAGATAATCTGCCAGAGAAATAATGTCCCAAAAAATCGGCAAAACAATCGCACGATGTGATCTAAATATCAATCATCGTGCTAAATAAATGTAGCAAAAATAAAATAAGTGGTTTGCAAAGCGATAAAAATATAAAATAAAATAATGTGCGAAATAAGCACAAAAAATCAAATTACTTTGAAAAATCATCAAAATAATAAAAATGTAAATAAGAAAACCAGAATGTAAAAATCTCAAAAATACTAGGAATAGAAAAATAATTAGAAACTAATGGGGTTTTAAATTTTTAACATGAAAAACACCTAATGGTTTATTATCAATAGGGGTGGCCAATCGGTACGTAGTTGGACCTAACACCTCAACAACTTTCGCTTCAATAAATTTTGGAGCTAACTTTTGACAATAATTTCTAGGCGCCACAGATAAAGTAAAATTCTTTTTCCAAAGTAAATCGCAGACGTTTAATTTTAATGGACGCCGTCGCAAATTGTAAGATTTTGAATTTCTTTCCTTAAAGATTTTGGAACAACTAATTTCCATTCCACTAAATTGGATTCGATGTTTAAATCATTTGAAATAAATTTGTAAAGTTTACTATCTTCAACTCTCCAATCAGGAAATAATTCAGGATTTTTAGAAACGTTGGCTAACATTTTCTTATACCAATCGTCTAAATCTACTGCAGAAAATTCTAAAGAACTAACTTCCAAAGGGGCTCTAGAAAGTGCATCAGGAACAACATTTAATTTACCTTTTCGATGAATAACTTCAAAATCAAATTGTTGAAGTTTAACACTCCATCTGGCTAATCGACCTGAAGAATCTTTTAAATTATTGAGCCAAATCAATGAATGATGATCAGTAATAACTTTAAAATGGGTACCTTCAATATAAGGTCTAAACTTTTGAATTCCAAAAATAACAGCTGGTAATTCACGTTCTGTAATTGAATAATTTTGCTCGGCTTTATTTAAAGTACCAGAACCACAAGCAATAACAACTTCATCCTCTCCTTCACCATGAGTTAAAACACATCCAACACCGAAATTGGAGGCATCACCTTGTAAATAAAAAGTTTTAGAAAAATCAGGGCTCGCTAAGATAGGAGCATCAACTAATAAAGATTTAATTTTCAAAAGTGAATCATTCGCTTCGGTATTCCATAAAACTTTTTGAGATTTCTTCTTACCTTTCAATAAATTATTAATCGGAGCTAAAATAGTGGAAAAATCATGAATGAAACGTCTATACCAAGAACACATTCCAATAAAACGCTTAACTTCAGTAAAAGTATTTGGTTGAGGAAATTTAGTAATAGCTTCCACCTTTGAAAGACCAGTGTGAAGACCATTCTTATCGATAACAAAACCTAAATATGATAATTGAGGTTTACAAAATTCACATTTATCTAAATTAATATTTAATTGGACATCATTAAGCCTTTTAAAAACTTCTCTTAAAGTAACAATGTGTTCCTTAAATGTACTTGAAAATATAATGATATCATCCAAATAAACAAAAACTGATTAGGATAAATCATGTCCTAAAATTGAATCCATAAATCGTTGTAAAGTACTGGGTGCGTTGGTAAGTCCCATGGGCATAACAGTATACTCAAATAATCCTCTACGTGGAACAGTAAAAGCAGTTTTTTCACAACTCTCAGGGTCTAAAGGAATTTGCCAAAAAGCTTTCTTTAAATCAATTGAAGTTAAATAACGAGCATTTCTTAAATTATCCAAAATATCATTTAAAAATGGTAAAGGGTAAGCATCTTTCTTTGTAACAGAATTTAATTTCTTTGCATGAAAACAAACTCTAAAATCGCCTGACTTCTTTCTAACTAAAACCATTGGAGAATTCCAAGGAGAAGAACTGGGTTTAATAATTCCTTGCTCTAGCATATTATCAATTTCTCTGTTCGCATGCTCCAACGTAGCAGGAGATAATGGAAAATAACGTTGTTTAATTGGTACTACATCACCAGTATTAATTGAATGAAAAACTTTATTTGTTTTACCTAATTTTGAATTTGATAAGGTTTTAAAAAGGTCAATAACTTGATTTAATTCAAAAACTTGATCATTATTAAGATTATCAATACTCCTAATCATTGAAAAATTTGTCTCTGCAGAATTTGCAACGAAAGAATTTTCACTAAAATCAGCTTTAATTTCAAATAAATGACAAAAATCTACACCTAAAGTAATTGCAGTAGTAATAGATTCAGAAACAATAACAGAAATAGTTTTAGTAATACCATTAGCAGTCAAAGATAAATCAACACTTCCCAAAATGGATTGTAAAGAACCATCAGCAATAATCAGTGATGAAAAAGGTGAATTCCTATTTAATTTTAAATCATATTTATCAATTAAATACAAAGCAGGCTTACCTAAAATTGTAACGGTAGCTCCACCATCTAATAAGGCAACAAAATTTTCATTAAAAATCTTCACATTAATAAAAGGTCTAATATCATTATTTTTTTCAACAAATTTGGAACAAATTTTAGGAGTTCCACAAAATTTATTAACTGTAATTAACCATTCTTTGAAAACATGCTTGTCAGCCTCTGAAAAATCATAAGGAATGTGTCGACTAACAGAACACTTCCCATTTACAAGTTTTTTAAAAATTTACACTTCAGACAATTAGTAAAAGTAACATCAGAATAACCACATTTAAAGCAAAAGATTTTATCATCACCCTTGTCGCAGGTGTGATAGGTGTGACCCAACTGTTTACACTTAAAACATGTTGTTGAAGACTTAGCTGTATTAATTTTTGAAATATTAATAGTTGAATTTAAATTTTTTGGCTTAATACCAGTAAAATTGACCTTAGGTTTAATGTTTTGAGTCAATGTAGAAGATTTAGGTTTGTATTCAAATTGTCTCTGTGAATCTGAACAAGAATTAAATTTGAATTTAGAATTCTGAGCTTTCACTTGCTGTAATTTTTTACATAACTCAACGAAATGGAAAATATCATTACCATTAATAAGAGCTAACTGAGTAGCGAACCAAGGTTGTAAATTTTTCATAATAATTTTTAATTATTCAGACTCAGAAGGAGGAACGTCTAATTGTGAAAATAAATTAATTATTTCAGAGATAAAGAGGGTTGGAATTTCATCAAAAGCCTGTTATCTGTTCTTAACTTCATTTAACAAAACTTCGTCATGTCCTTCGGGTAAAAACTAACTTTTTAATTTTAAAATAAGTTTATCCCACGTATGAATCAAGGGCTTAACCGCTCTGAACCATATTAAACCTTTTCGTGAAAATAAATCAACACCAGATAAAAGCATCTCCAGCTTTGAAATGTTTCGTACAATCATCAACTCCACACATCTTTGAATAAATGTAAAAACTTCTTTTTCATAAACAGGAACAGAACTTTTAATACTTGTAAATTTTGAATTAATTTGGAAAAATCTTCAGCAGGAATACTAACTGAAGTATTAACATTGTCATTAGGTGACAAAAATATTATAAGTGTCTAAATATGGTAAATCATTATTCAATTCAAAGTTTTCGTTAATAGATTCACTTAATTCTAAAGATTCATTACATAAAGTCAACAATTGATCGTGTAAATACAAAAAATCCTTATCAAAAGTGGTATAAATTCAAACCTTTCAAAATATGCAATAAACGAGTATGAAGTCTAAGGTATTCTCCTCTACTAGGCTTATGTTTGAATAAATTAATCAACGATTGTATGTAATGAAGTTTTTCTTTTAATAATTCCAGCTCGAAGGTTTAGTTTATTTCAACTTTCTTGTACGAATCAAATAAATTTGGATCAATCCTTTCTAAATTTAATTTACGTCTTAATAATTTACGTTTCTCATCAACAGTTAACTTTTCCGCATCATTAAATATTTCTAAAATTTAACTCTACTAATAACTCATCACTACGTAGAACATCCACTAAATAATTCAAATTTGACATGGTAACGAACAATACAAAATACAAAAACAATAAAATTTCACTAATCGTAAACACAATAAAAATATAAAATCGTTATAATAAATGGTTACAATACCTTTAAAATGGTGAACTCTAGCAATCGAAACTGAAACAAATAGCGAAAATAACCAGCAAATGACAATGAAAGCAAATCAAGTCCCTGCTCGGGTGCTAGTATAATAAAGTGGTCGAACTGATATAAATGGTAACCGCACAAAATATAAAGTGTTTTAAATAATATTATAAAGTAACAAGAGTAAAAAGTTCTCCAGAACCACAAATCGTTAAACTAACTGCAGATACTAACCATTCACCACAAATAATGTCTTTGTCCCAGTCTTTTGATTTGCTTGATTACCACAAAATCTGCTAGCTTACTTCCACTGAACATCAATATAAAAAATTGCAATGTAACACTAATAAAAATGATCTCGGACGCCAAGTTATTTTTTAATTATGCTCGGAATAACTAAACCGAGTTTTACACCAAAAATTTTATCAAAATGTAAAAAAATAAAATATATACAACTATGTTTATTAACAGTTCATGATAGGGTTAAATAAAATATATCTTAAAACTAGCCTTAAATTACTAAAAAATCATTACATAAATACCTGTTTGTAAAAGTTTGTACACAAATTTTTTAATAACCTCTGGTATCTAAACGATTACGGAAATTTCAACTAAGGTGATGTCATCTTTGCATCAATATTGCGCAATATCTTGTAATAATGCTTTACGTAGTAAGCCACACCCAAACTGGAATTTTATTTCTTATAAATTTATCTTCATGAAATGGCATTATCTTGAAATTTTGAATGCAAAAATTTCAATCATAAGATAAAAGCGTACGTAACAGTAGAATTAATTGTGCAATCCAAAGCGGTAAAATTAAATGTAAAAGTAAAAAAGTAAAAGTAAAAGTGCCTGAATGTTTTAATTTTTAATATAATGCGTTAAAAGATATCTTACCATCAAATCAATGGCACTATACACTAAAATTTAGGTGGAAAACCCAAAAAATGCTTCCTGCACACACAACAGTTATCAGGAAGTGAAAAAAATGGATGCTTTGAAATTAGACGAGGTAGTTGTGCGCGAAAAGATTTGCGCAAAGAATTAAGTCAATAATGACGCGCTGCGCAAACGTATTGAGCAGAAAAATAATTTGAAGTGGAAGTATAAACCTTTAAGAAATATATACCCTTAAGAAGATATGCACTTAAGTTACACCAAAATGCAAATTAAGTTCATAGCTCATAGCTATAATGAAAAATTAATTAAAATTTTTTCTTATATTTACAACTGAATGAACGAAAGACATTAAATTACGGTATATTTAATACAACTCAAAATGGGTTGTTACAAGATGTTTGTTAGGAGTAGTAAATAAAACAAGTTAATTCTCTTCTACTCTAATGAGCATAGAACCTTTGAAATTTGATGTCGGTCACAAAACATTAGCATGTTATATTTTATCACATTATTTTTTATTGAATTCTGGTAAAATTGATGAATTGAAAGGACAAAATTTAGAAGGGCTTAACATAGCCAATGATATACTAGAAGAAGAAGAAGAAACATACAATGATTCCAATGATGCAGAAAGTAATGCTAATGCGCCAGTTAATAAACAGGGTGATGTGATGAATCAAGGAGAATATTCACAACAAACGATTTCAGAGGTACCAGAAAGTGAAATGCCAAGAAGCTAAGATAAAGAAACAATAATAACCAAACCTGACACGTCGAAAAAAAGTAGTCGCACAAGTTGGACAGAGAAAGGAACATTTGCAAAAACATAAAGAATAAGATTGCACCGAAAAAAACAGAATGCAATCAACTAATTGAGTAACACCCAGATTTGTTTTAACAAAATGACTGGGTGTACAGAGACAAATAGTTTTTAAGATTACTTTAATTCCGAAATCATATGATTTTTTATATTGAGAGATATTTTATTCACCTACTTTGTGTTAATGTATTCGAAATATGATGATAATTAAGTTTTTATATTTTTTCATATCATTTTCCTATATATTTGTAGGTTTTTCTTATAGAAAATAATTCGTTTTGTACTACATTTCTGTATTTATGTTTTTATTAATATTTAAATTTAACATAAAGAATAAAAAAACACCGGGTGTCATCACACCTCACACATATGCTAACATTAACAGAACTAGAAAAACTTAAAATTTTGATGGCATTGACATATTTTGGGTATCATTTAAATCATATTTCAACAATATTTTCACATTTTTTAAGTATTTTGTAAAGTGTTGTAATATTTTTTTTTAATATAGAAGACTAACTTGTTTACAAATTTTGCGTATTATTTTCTTATTATTTTTATATCTTTGTACTGGAAAACTTTTGAAGTAGTTTATAAAGTGGTTTTGTATCAATATTTTTACTTCACAAATATGATTAAAATCATACTAAAGTTCTTGAGATACAGGAAATTGTTTTTGCTAGAGATACAAAATTTAGCTGGAAAAAGTGAATAAATGATACCTTGTTGAAAAAAATACTTCAAATAAAAGATGTAGATAATTAATTACATTCTTTCACATATTTTTGTGTATAATTACCTTTAGTGTTCTTGAAGATATTGTTAAATGGCTAGTGATTATCACCATAATAATGCAAAAATAAATATCTCTATCGAGTGACACACTCGATAGAGGACACTAAAATAAGAAAAAAAGTTCCTATGAACTTAGGTCCGCAACGCCTTCGTTTACAATGATGTAATAAGCGGACGAAATTTTGTATACAGGGACTTTTTATCACGCAGAATTCAAATATGACCTTAGTTCTTTTATTACTGAAGAGCAGTGATCATATTACAAGCCCCCCACGACAAATCCACCTATTTTCAAACCTCCTTTCAAAAAATTTCCTTGCCACTCAAGAAAAGTGAGCTAGCTTGCCATCAAGCATAAAGTCCACTCTTGCAACAATGACTAATGAAACATCTTCTACTAATGTGTTCAGGTTATTCCTTTTCAACAGTGCGACGAGTTCTGGAAACTCCCACTATTAACTCTTTTTTAACCCATTGTCGACCAGTGTCCTATACATACGACAGCAAAAATAAACTGTTTTTGCAAAACACCTGTTCCTAATAAAATATTTTTTTCACTTCTATTTACTTCTTGAAACTACGGTCAAAGTCAGTATATATATTTCAAAGCATTTTTAACGAATTACAGGCGAAGAAAAATTTTGAAAGTTGAACAAAATTTCTATAAAATGAACTGCTACATTATTGTTTTATTTCTTGGAATAAGCAATTTTTTTTTTCAATGTTTGTGCATTTATTTGGGTTCCCAGAACTAGTAGTAAGCATATTATGAACTTACAATTATTTAGTTATTTGTAATTTCGCCACTATAAGCAAAAGAATTAGCTGTCCTATACATATGACACGGGTCAGATACAATATCATTGCAGGAAATTTTCAAGGTTGGCTGCGTTTACATTCTGAAACAAAACAGCGCGCTAGTGTTTTATGGTTAGGTACATTTTTTGTTGCTTTTTACACGTTGTGCTGTTTGTACCGCTTATATTTTTTTCTGTTTATTTGCGAAATGCGTTTTATTCCAAAAGTTCTATTATTATTATAGTGTTGATTTGTGTTTTGTGCCGTATAAATTCTTTTACTAATAATATTTTATTACCTAGTTTTACAATTATTATTGAAGAATAAATTAAATTTACGTGGTGTGTAAGTTTTTTTCTGTCATGTCCGTTGAAAGAGCGTTAACTATAAGCGAACTAGAAAGTATATTAGAAGATGAAACATTTTATGTTGATGACGATCGACCAAGCATTGATATAACGGTCATACCACCAGATCCTGATTATTTGACGGACATGGACGAAGCTGATGATGACCAGCTCGGAATTGTTGAAGTACGAGAAGTACCAGGGCCATTGGAAGTAGAAAATGACTATGAACTTGAAGATGAAGAACAAGAAACCACTAGCAGAAGTCAACAACAAAGAGTTAGAAAACAACGACTTTGTGACATTGAACCTAAGTGGAAAAAAATAGACCCGGTATATGCATTTGAAGAGGAATCATTCACTACTATTGATTCTAACAAAATTGAAAAACTGAAAGAGAGTTTGTCATCTCTTACACCGCTGCAATTGTTTGAAAAACTTATAACCAACGATGAAGTTATACATTCCCAAAAAACAGTACCGTGTAGGTCATTCACGTTCCAAACCCTGGTTCAATAAGGCTTGTGCTGATGCAATACCTTTAAAAAATAAATATTACATTAAATGGAAATCTAATAAATCGGTCGACAGTCATGTAGAATACATTGGTGCTAGAAATATCTGCAAAAGTGTCATCACTAAAACTAAAAAAATGTTCGAAGAACGAAAATGCAATGAACTACCTACATCTCCTTTAGGCAGTCGTAAATTTTGGTCTTTAGCTAAAACCATTAGTAAAAACTTTGGAACATCTTCATTTCCCCCCTCTGACGTCTATTGACGAATCGGTAGTTGCTGATTCTGTAGACAAAGCCAATGTTTTTGTGGATTTGTTTGCATCAAACTCGTGTCTCAATGATTCTGGAAAAGATGTGCCCCTAGTCAACTCTTCTTCATACGCTCTGAAACCAATTCATTTTCGGTACAAGTTCTTGGAATCGATCATCAGTAGGCTTGATCTCAATAAGGCGACTGGCCCAGACGGTATCCCAGCTATTGTCTTAAGGAAATGTTCCCCCGAACTAGTACCAGTCCTATCTAAGCTCTATACGATCACTATGTCTTTTGGGGAATTTCCTTCATCATGGAAGTTAGCAAATGTTCAACCTATTCCCAAAAAAGGCGATAAGACCGATCCCTCAAACTACCGACCAATTGCCATCACTTCCATTTTGTCTAAAATCGTGGAAAAAGTCATCAATCAGCAACTTTTCACGTTCCTTGAAACTAACAAACTCCTTAGTGACCACCAATATGGGTTTAGGCAAAGTCGTTCAACAGGCGATCTTCTTTCATATGTGACCCAAATTTGGAACAATACAGTAAAGCAGTCCGGTGAAACAGTTGTAGTCGCTTTCGATATCTCAAAGGCATTTGACCAAGTTTGGCATAAGTGTTTACTTGCCAAACTCACCTCGTTTGGGTTAAATGATACGCTCATCAACTGGGTTTCTAGTTTCCTTGATAAAAGACGAATATGTGTCGTAGTTGATGGCTTTTTTTCAAAAGAAGTTAGCATTAACGCGGACGTACCACAGGGATCCGTTATAGCGCCTACACTTTTTCTACTGTACATAAATAACCTTATTTCTTCAACAACTAACCCCATCCATTGCTTTGCTGATGTTAGCACTCTTCACTGTAGTTCATCTCAGTCTACTCATAGTGATATCCACCTTCTATGTCAAATCAAGAAATTAAAGCTGAAATGGCAAATTCAATCAACAAAGACATTCAACGTATTCTCGAATGGGGAAGCAATAATTTAGTTAAATTTAATGCTAACAAAACTCAATGTTGCCTTATGTCCGCCAAAAAAGATCAATCATTTCCTGTTATAAGTATGAACGGCTCAGTTCTTAAGTGTTCAGACTCTGTTGGGTATGACTGTATCTTCAAATCTCTCATGGGTTGACCATCTTCTGTCAGCTACCAAAACAGCTGCTCGTAAAATAGGCTTTTTGTACAGATCTAAGCAGTACTTTACCTCTCGACAACTCCTTCTGCTGTATAAGGCCCAAATTCGTCCTCATCTGGAATATAATTCTCACCTTTGGGTTAGTGCTCTCCAATACGCTCTCGATATCGTTGATCGTATTCAAAAGAGAGCGATTAGGCGTATAAATGACCCGTCCTTAACTTCTCATATACAGTCCCTTGAACATAGAAGGATGGTTTCAGTTCTTTCTTTGTATTATCGTTATTACAACGGCTACTGTGCTGCTGAATTATATTCTTTGATACCATCTCGGGCTATCTTTGCGAGAAACACTCGGTTCGCTCATTCACATCATCAGTATGCAATACAAGTCTCCACTTGTCGTACCAAATGGGCGCAATTCACATTTTTCTACACGGCTTCTAAACTCTGGAATGATCTCCCTAGTTCCTGTTTTCCTCCCACTTATGATATGAGAAAATTTAAGGTAGCTGTTCATAGGCATCTATTGGCAATTCATTACCCCTCTATCCATCCTCCTAAGTGTTCCTGAGTGCTTTAGCACGATAGGCCTAATTTAGCCTGTTCAGGTCCACAATCATATACAGGGTGATTGGTCGAAACCATTCATTAGAAGTATTAGGAGTTCCAGCCGTGGCTGATTTCTGAAAGTTTGTATCTGGACTAAGTGATTCATATTCTATTTAAGGAAAATATTTTCATGATGACTACACTTCCGGTTATACCGGAAGTAGCCATCAACTTTGTTATTGTAAATTGAATCGTACCGTTTTTATGGCATATTCGAATTGTACTCGCCATTTTAGTAGAAATTTTATCAATGTTCCCTATACTTAAATTTAATATTTTTTGAGATTTAAATTTTTTTTCGAAAATTATTGGTTGAACACTATGACATTTTTAGTACGAAGCAAGTAATATTGACGTTATGCATAGAGGTATCCTTAAGATTTACGCTGATGCTTCCGGTACTGCCGAATTATCTACAGGGTGTTCAAAATGTGACTTCCATCTTTTGAAAATAAAAACCATCAAAACTTAACTTTTTCAAATACAATGCCCAATATTTTGTTCATTTAACTGATGCAGAATAAAATTCTGCATTGATTTGTATTAGCATTCCCTATACCTACCTTCAACAGTTTTTCAGTTATTCAGGTATTTCTAAAATCTCGTCCGAAATTTAGAAAAATTAATTCGATTTCTCCACGAACGAAGCCTACTACAGATGCAGCAACCAATTACATTAATGTAGTTTGTCAAAGCAAACAGAACCGTTAAATTTCGTCAACAAATAAGATGAGAATAAAAGTAATATGCAAATAATAACTATTAATATTATTGAAAGTAAGAAAAACAATTCAAAATTTTATAAATGTTCTATGTGGCCTCCATTTTGTTGAAGACAACCTAAAAGTCTTGACTGAACTTCTTTCGTGCAAGCTTTTTTGACGTGATGACGATTTAACTGGCGAAATGCCGTCGTTACTCTTAAGCCTAGGTCTTCTCTTGTGTGGACTGGAATGGCGTATACTTGATTCTTGACTTCGCCCCACACGTAGAAGTCGAGTGGAGTTAGATCGGGAGATCGGGGAGGCCACTGCCATGGTCCGTTTCGACCGATCCACTGATCACCAAACATAGTGGTGAGCTCTTGATCAACGTCACGCGTTGAATGTGCAGGAGCTCCGTCCATTTGATACCAGCAGTATTGTAAAATATTAAGAGGCAGATTTTCTAAAAATTCAGAGACATCCGTTCTCAGAAACTCCAAATATTTTATACTTCTCAAATTTTCATCATAAATTTGAAAAGAGACACGACCATTCATTACAAGACAAAACATGTTAAAACTAAATTTGTTTTGAAAATTTGGTTCTCGCTTGAAATGTGGGTTTTCCGACGCCCAATAGTGCCAATTACGTTGATTAACAATTCCTTCTCTGGTAAATTTTGCTTCGTTCGTCCAAATTATTTTTCGTAAAAAGAGCGGGTCTTCCTGAATTCTGATTAACATTTGCTCACAAAATTCCACTCGCTTGAAATTATCGCCTGGATGAAGTGCTTCAACCAAGGTAAACGAATAATCATGCATTTTATGCTTCTTTAACATGTATTGTATGGAATAGTAAGACAGGCCCAAATCTTCTGCAGCAGATCGTATCGAGCCGTGGGGATAGTTATTAAAATATGCTAGGACATTAACTTCATTAGCTTCTTCGCCAGTAATAGGCTTTCATCGTGTTCTGGCAGCTTTCTCTGTTCCATGCCGTAAAAAGTTTGACTCTATTCGCTTAAATTTGTGCTTGTTCATTGGTGTTAAATGAGAATATCGGTCATTAAACAAACGGCAAGTTCTGCTAATAATCTTATCGCATTCTCCATGAATATAAAATAAGTTCAAAATATCCCTATTTGAATACTTCCCATTTTCCATTTTGATAAACCGAACACAGAAACACAACAAAAGGTATTGACAGTTACTAACAACAAACTTAGCTGTGGTTTCCATGGCTATCCATGGAAAAATCAGGTAAATCGTTTTGAATTTCAGAAGAAATGAACAAATACCTCAATATGAGAAAAACTATCGAAGATAGGTATAGGGAATGCTAATACAAATCAATGCAGAATTTTATTCTGCATCCGTTAAAGGAAGAAAATATTGGGCATTGTATTTGAAAAAGTTAAATTTTGATGGTTTCTATTTTGAAAAGATGGAAGTCACATTTTGAACACCCTGTAGATAATTCGGCAGTACCGGAAGCATCAGCGTAAAGCTTAAGAATACCCCTATGCATAACGTCAATATTACTTGCTTCGTACTAAAAATGGCGCCAGTAGGCATTGTCAAATATAGTATTCAACCAATAATTTTCGAAAAAAAATTTAAATCTCAAAAACTATTAAATTTAAGTATAGGGAACATTGATAAAATTTCTACTTAAATGGCGAGTACAATTCGAATATGCCATAAAAAGGATACGATTCCATTTAAAATAACAAAGTTGATGGCTACTTCCGGTATAACCGGAAGTGTAGTCATCATGAAAATATTTTCCTTAAATAGAATATGAATCACTTAGTCCAGAACTTTCAGAAATCAGCCATGGCTGGAACTCCTAATACTTCTAATGAATGATTTCGACCAATCACCCTGTACATAAAAAAAAACACATAATCATGTCCCTCTATTCTTCAAAAGTATAGTGATCCATTTTAGGAACACAAAATAATATGTACTATTGGAGTGATGAAAATAACAGGCGATGGAAATTTACGAAAAAAAAACGAAATGTATGACCTTGTCAAAATATGTTTGTCTTGTTAGAGGTATTCAGTATTCTTGATTAAGTTTTTCATTGATCCTCTTATTTATTTTTCAAAATTACTTTCAAAAATGGTTCACTACACTTTTGAAGAATACAGGAACATAATTATGTGTTATGGCGAAGCTAGATCAAATTCTTCCGAAGCTTAACGTATCTATCGAGAAAGATATCCATTAAGGCATATTCCTCAAAATAGGACATTTTTGTCGTGCATAGGCGTTTGGGTGAAGACGGCTGTTTTAAAAAATCCAAAGTTAATAGTGGAATTCCCAGAACTCGTCGCACTGCGCGAAACGAAGAAACTGTTTTACAAATGGTAGAAAATAATCCGAGAACAAGCACCAGGAAAACAAGTTCAGCGGTACGAAATGTTAACCGTGAATCAGTTAAACAAATTTTCAATGAACAACTACTTCGCCCGTATCATTTCCATAAGGTTCATTCACTATTAGAACATGACTATGTTCCTCGTGTACAATTTTGCGAATGGTTGCAAAATCAAAGACACGATATTTTTTCTTCAATTCTGTTTACTGATAAAGCTGGTTTTAGCCGTGATGGTGTTCTGAACCTACATAATATGCACCATTGGAGTGATGAAAATCCTCATCAAACCGTAATTAGAAGTCACCAATATGGGTTTTCTATTAATGTGTGGGCAGGTATAATTGACAATTACTTAATTGGCCCATTTCAATTGCCCAATCCATTGACAGGTGAACTGTATCCAAATTTCTTGGAGAATGAACTAAATACGTTATTAGAGGATGTTCCATTGGCTATTATTGGTAGAATGCGTTACATGCATGATGGCGCGCCAGCTCACTTTTCTCGATTGGCAAGGGAATTTTTGGATAGGAGATTTTGAAATACGTGGATTGGTCGAGGGGGACCTGTACCCTGGCCAGGTCGTAGTCCCGGCCTTAATCCCCTCGATTTTTCATTTTGGGGATTCATGAAAAATGATGTTTATTCTGTAGAAGTACAAGGACAACAATTTGAACATCTTCTAAAAATTTAATGTTTTTTTTTAATCACTGCCCTTCATTGTTGCTATTAAAATTTAATTGTTGAAGTGTTATGTCATTGTTTTTGCAAATTAGTTACTTTTGCGCTTTTGGATAATTTGCATGCATCGGATGCATTTTTCTTGTAAACCTAGCGACTTCAATGAGGTATACGTTTCTGAAGCAGAAAATATGGGAGAACAAATTTTTCCAGTCGAAAATGACACACAGTGTAAGTCAAAAAAGTTATGACCGATTCAAACAAGATGGAAACCGGTATGTGGCGCCCTCTATCAGTAATAAAAGAACTAAGATCATATTTGAATTCTGCTTGATAAAAAGCCCCTGTATTCAAAATTTCGCCCGCTTTTTACATCATTGTAAAAAGATGTTAAAAAATAATTAAACTTCAACTTAAACGAAGGCGTTGCGGACCTAAGTTCATAGGAGCTTTTTTGCTTATTTTAGTGTCCTCTATCGGGTGGCACTATGCATGGCACTTTTTTCTATGTCACCCTGTATATATATACAGTATGTCCCCGGATCGACTTTAAAAGAGGGAAAATTCTCTTATTTTTGATTTCTCAGAAAATATCATTCTTGATGATTTTCCCTGCTTGTTTTCAAACCCCCGAAACACAAATTACTTTCTATTCTACTCGTACAGTTCTCGAAATAATATCATTTTTCTTGAAAAATTGGACTTAGAATGTTTTTCCTAATTTTTAGAAGTAACTTTAGTAGGCGGATTTCATTGAAAAACATCACTGACAGAAATTGTCAAATGTGATAATTCTGTTGAACTGCAAATTAATTCATGCTAATTTGAATTGTATGCTATAATGTTGACTTTACAACAAAGAATTTATCTAATTCAATGTTACGGAACTGGGGAAGAGTGCTAGCGAGTTGTTATCAGAAAATTCAACCAAAAATACCCGGAGGTTGCCATTTCGAATGCCGGAGCAAAAAAACTTGGTAACTAAATTCCTTCAAACAGGCTCGGTTTTAAACCTAAAGAAGCCAAAGAAGTTATTCAATGAAGAAGATGCTGCTACTGTTCTCGCCGTTCATTCCGCAACAGAAGTTCCTAGGTTGTCTTTAAGAAGGAGGGTATTACGAATTGGGATAGGTAAATCTCATTTACAAAGAATCTTCAAGGAGAACAAAATTTTACCATTTAAGCCGCAATTAGGCAAACTTTAGAGAACGGTGATGAAGCCAAACGTCTGGATTTTTGTTTGGAAATGGGCAATAGTTTTGGAAGATTCAAATTTTCATAAACGAATAATGTTCTCCGATGAATCGACCTTTTCAACTAACGGAGTCGTTTCCTCCCAACATTGCCGTTACTGGAGTAGGACGAATCCAAACTTCCGAATTGCTAGTCGCAGACAATGTTTGAAAAAAGTTAATGTGTGGTGTGCGGTTTCGTACCATGGAATTATTGGCCCATATTTTTTTGATCAAAATTTAAACCGTTATTCATATTTGGAAATGTTGCAAAATTTTTTAACTGATAAACTGGAATTTGAACTACCAAATTGAAATGTTCTTCCAGCACGATGGGTGCTCTGCTCATTATGCCGGTACTGTTCGCCAGTGGCTCAATACAGAGTTCCATAACTGGATAGGAAGAGATGGTCCCATTTTATGGCCGCCGAGAAGTCCTGATCTCACAATAATGGACTTTTATCTGTGGGGTCGTTTAAAACAAATTGTGTACAGTGAGCCATTAGACAATGATGAAGAGCAATTGAAAAGTAGGATACGGAATGCTGTCCAGTCCCTTTCAATCGAAGAAATAAGGCGCAGTTTCAATGAATTCAGAGCTCGCATTGAAATCTGTGCGGAAAAAGGAGGAACATTATTCGAATAGAAAATGAATAGTTCAGTTTTTTGAGAATTTCATTTCATTTTACCATCAATTGTTAAATTTATTAATTAAAACTTGTGAGACCAATTTGATTTTTCCTTTGAAACAAATCAATTTACTTCAAAAAATTACGAAAAGCTCAAATTTTTCAAGAAAAATGATATTATCTCGAGAACCGTTTGAGTTAAATAGCAAGTAATTTGTGTTTCGGGGGTTTGAAAACAAGCAGGGCAAATCAGCAAGAATGAAATTTTCTGAGAAATCAAAAATAAGATAATTTTCCCTCTTTTAAAGTCGATCCGGGGACATACTGTATATACAGGGTGAGTCGCAGTGAAATGTGTATTGAAAAGAACGGTTTACATTTTGAACAAAGTGTCTAATTTTATTATACTAGTGTTATTGTTATTTATTTATAAATCGTTATTGCTAAGAATTCTTATTAATTTCACAATTATTAATTAAGTATTGTTACAATAATAAATAAGGATTGTTAAAATTGGTGTACTAAACAGATTTCAATTTACAAAAGTCTTGTATTTGAGTATGGCTTGATACAGTGGCGGCTCTTTAATGAGAGCAAGTGAGCAGCGGTCTATAACTTATTAGAATCTCACTTAAAAACTACATACAGGTTTATGGCGAAATTGACACATACATAATTATACAGAAAGTAGTGACCGCATAACAATAATAATTATGCATTTCTTTTTATACGAGGATAATAACAACGGATACTAAAAAAAAACGATAACCTACCTATTTATAAATGAAAATGTATTTGAAATTTTAAAGAAACGATCGTTAGGTACTAAAATGGCTCTAAATGTTTTATTATATCTTTTTTATTAAAAACTTTATATTCAATTATTCACATAAAGCACATTACTTAACTTAGTACCACATCAAACACTAAAAATCAAAATAACCCGGAAACGCACAGGAATTTCGAAACAGAAGAAGGTACATTATTTTTGTTAAACTGTATGTAGATAATGAAAATAACAGTTTTTTAAAAAAATAGTCATTGGCGTAGAAGTTCTGTTTATGAAAGGGGTTGAACACCCCCTCCACTCCGCCATTGTGCAATTTTGTGAACATTCTTATCGCTTGTTTTATGCCCCTTAATTAACAGACATTATCCCCCCAACATGAAAGAAATCTAAGCATTCGTTCATGAGTTATAATGAAAATTTGAGAAAAAAAAACACCCTGTATCTCGGAAACAAAGCCTTCTACGACATATGTTTATAGGAACTTTTCTTTTTAGAAACATGTGTTCTATCTCCTGTTAAAGTTTGTCTACAAAAAACTGACTCAGGCTGTATATATACTATATATATATATATATATATATATATATATATATATATATATATATATATATATATATATAGGGTCCGGCAACAAGAGCGCCTTCTTCTATAGCTTCCGTTTTATATAAGCTAGATTAATAAAATTTGGGATGTAGTTATAGTTTAGTTGTGTGCATATTTTAAAATTGTTCACGGATACAGGTTGTTTATTTAGAGAGGATTATAAAAATATTTAAATGGAACACCCTGTATATTACTACTTTTTTTAATTCTACACATTGTTCCTAACAAATTCGCAATATATTTCCCTATCCCTAAATATAGCCGTTTTTGAGTTATTTTGATTTTTCTAAAAAAAATTGAAATTACAGAGTTTGCTTTGAAAATGTACCTCCTTAACTGTTGAAAATTAAAAGTTATCTAATTTATATGAGAATAAGTACACAGATAGAGTTTCCTTTTAATGTGAAGAAAATGAGATAATTGTATACAGGGTGCTTATAATTGACTTGCCAATCAACCATTATTCGAACTAGTAAAAGTGTACTTTTGCAAATAAAACACGCTGTATATTATTACATTTTTGGTTTCTACATATTAACCCTTATCAGTTCACCATACAACTCCCTATCCCTAAATATAGCCGTTTCCGAATTATTTTCAATTTTTCTAAATGTATAACATTATTGAGACATTTTTAAATCTATGGCCTCGTATAGATAAAAAAGAACATCATAAAACAATTGTATTATACATTAAAAAACGCAACAGAAACTAATATATTATGATAGAAGACTAATTACAATTTTTGTACTGGAGGCATTGCATGTTAGCAAGAATTTGGCAAATATTTACTTCAATTTCAAGTAAAATTCTAAAATCAAGTGTGCTTCTTATAAAAATTGAAAGCTTGACGTAAATAAATAAAATTGTAGTTAACCATTTACGAGTGTTATTGTTAGTAATCAAGATTTTTATAAAATGAATTTTACACAACATGAGTTAGTTGATATGATATTCGTGTTGGGTGCTGCAGAAAGAAACTGTTTATTGGCCAGCAGAATTTATGCTGAAAGATATGCAGATAGAAGATATTCAAAAGCAAGATCGTTTCAGAAAGTTATGAGTAGATTTATTGCAACTTCATGTGCTAATTACTCCAAACATGAACGTGTTAAAACTTCTACGGTGTCGGTGTCCGTGTCCGTGTCCGTGTCCGTGTCCGTGTCCGTGTCCGTGTCCGTGTCCGTGTCCGTGTCCGTGTCCGTGTCCGTGTCCGTGTCGGTGTCGGTGTCGGTGTCCGTGTCCGTGTCCTGTGTCCGTGGTCCGTGTCCGTGTCTCGTGCCGTGTGCGTGTCCGTGTCCGTGTCCGTGTCCGTGTCCGTGTCCGTGTCCGTGTCCGTGTCCGTGTCTGTGTCGTGTCGTGTCGTGTCCGTGTCCGTGTCCGTGTCTGTGTCTGTGTCGTGTCGTGTCCGTGTCCGTGTCTGTGTCCGTGTCCGTGTCTGTGTCCGTGTCGTGTCCGTGTCCGTGTCCGTGTCCGTGTCGTGTCCGTGTCGTGTCCGTGTCGTGTCGTGTCGTGTCCGTGTCCGTGCTGTGTCTGTGTCTGTGTCGGTGTCTGTGTCTGTGTCTGTCTGTGTCTGTGTCTGTGTCGGTGTCTGTGTCTGTGCCTGCCCTCCAATCAGATCACCGTATGCGCGCGCATTTGTACTCCCTCCTGGGGTTGAACTGCCAAAAAGTCTCTTAATGCAGCCAAATGGTCACTAATTAGGGGTAAAAATGACTTCAAGGTGTTGAAAATGCTATCAAGAAATTTAAAATGGCCCCGAAAAGAAGCCGACCCATCCCTCAAAGACGGCGAAAAAGTCACTAATTGGGGTATAAAGCCTTCAAGGGTTGAAAATTCCATCTAGGGGTTGAAAAACGCCCCCGAAATGAAGCCGACTCCACCCTCACCTTTGCTCGCCCCCATTCCGCCACCTATCACACTGGTGACATCACGTCCTCAACGGACTTCATTCTACTTCCATCTTCTTTATCTGAATGAACAACTATACATCTAAAAACAGTTAAAATTGTAATGTAACAACTAAATTACAACAAACCTTTTTCCTTCATCCAATGGCTTCTCCTTCATGCTTTCCTTAGATTTATCATGCCAGCTTCTTTTGTGCGATCCTCGACTGAAAATCTAAGTTTCATCTAAGAGCACATGATTGTATAAGTTTTCTTCTTTATTTTTGAAATATTCTCTTAATAATCGTACGCGATCGGCAGCAATATGTGATTCTCCTACCATCATCTACTTTAGATGAAAAGCCAAAGTATGTAAGAGACGTGTTAAGCTTGATCTACTGAAACTGAAAACTTGACTATTGCTTAATTCTTTTTGTAATGTTGCCCATGTAACGTGTATACCCACAAAACAGGTATAGTACCAGATATGTCTTGCATGTTTGCATTTAAGTTTTGAATACATTTTATTAATTTTTCTAACTACAGCATCCTTCACATAGTCGTCAACTTCGCTAGATTTTCGTACGTTTTCAGCGCGTAGCTACTGACTGTGGAGGTTTCCTTTTTGGGCTCCTATAGCACTTTCTTTCATAGCACTAACTGTATTTTTACTAAGCCCACATGCTTCAGACGTGCGTTAAATGTAGTCCTTCCAAATATCATATTTGACACAATAATGTACTACGTACCTGCATAACAGATTCAAATGGAACGAGTGCCCCTTGACTGCCACGTTCACGTTCAAAATAATTAAGCACGTTCATAACTACGAACTGCGCTTGAGATTTAAGGTGCTTATCCGTAGCATACCTAAAATCTTGTAAATTATATATGAGAGAGAGAGAGAGAGAGAGAGAGAGAGAGAGAGAGTGTGGGAGAGAGAGAGAGAGAGAGAGAGAGAGAGAGGAGAAGGGGAACAAGAGGAGTAGAGAGGAGAGCGGGAAGAGAGAGAGGGGAGAGAGTGGGGAGAGAGGAGAGAGGGAGAGAGAAGGAGAGAAGTGAGAGGGGGAGGGAGGGGTAGAGCGCGGGTGAGGAAAAGAGGGAGAGGGGAGAAAAGAGGGGAGAGGGAGAGTGAGAAAGGGAGAGAGGGAGAGAGGGAGAGTGGGAGATAGGGAGATAGGGAGAGGGAGATCGGGAAAGGGGAGAGAAGGAGAGGAGAGAGAAGAGGGAGAGGGAAGAGGGAGAGAGGGAGAGAGGGAGAGAGGGAGAGAGGAGAGAGGGAGAGAGGAGAGAGGAGAGGGAACAGAGGGAGAGGGAGAGAGAGAGGAGGGAGATAGGAAGAGGGAGAGAGGAGAAAGGGAGAGGGAGAGAGGGAGAGGGAGAGAGGGAGAGAGGAGAGAGGGAGAAGAGGAGGAGAGGGAGAGAGGGAGAGGAGAGAGGAGAGGGGAGAGAAGAGAAAGGGAGAGAGGGATAGAGGGTGATAGGGAGAGGAGGGAGGGAGAGGAAGAGAGGGAGAGGGAGGGAGAGAGGGATGGTGGGAGAGAGGGCGAGAGGCGAGAGGAAGAGAGGAGAGAGGGAGAGAGGGAGAGAGGAGAAGGGAGAGAGGAGAGGGGAGAGAGGGAGAAAAGGAGAGAGGAGAGAGGTAGAAAAGGAGAAAGGAGAGAGAGAGAAAGGGAGAGAGGAGAGCGGGTAGAGAGGGAGATAGGGAGAGAGGAGAGAGGGAAGAGAGGGAGAGAGGAAGAGGGAGAGGGGGGTGAGGGGATACTGAGAAAGGGATGGAGGGAGAGAGGGCTAGAAGGCGAGAGGGAGAGAGAGGGGGAGAGAGGGAGAGAAAGGGAGAGCGGGAAAGAGGGAGAGGGTGTGAGAGAGAGTGAGGGAGAGAGGGAGAGAGTGAGAGAGGGAGCGAGGGAGAAAGGGAGAGAGGGAGAGAGGGGAGAGGAAAGAGGAAAAGAGGGAGAGAGGGAGGGAGGGAGAGAGGAGTAGAGGGAGAGAGGGAAAGAGAGAGAGACGGAGAGAAGGAGAGAGGGAGAGGAAGGAGAGAGAGGGAGAGAGAGTGAGGGTGAGACGGGAAGAGAGAGGGAAAGAGAGGGGGAGAGTTGGAGAGAGGAAGAGAGAGGGGGTGAGAGAGTGAGGGAGAGTGAGGGAGAGGGAGAGAGAGGGAGAGAGAGGGAGAGAGGAAGAGAGGGAGAGAGGGAGAGAGGGAGAGAGGAGAGGGAAAGCGGGAGAGAGGAAGAGACGGAGAGAGGTAAGAGGAAGAGAGGAGAGAGGAGAGAGGGAGAAAGGAGAAAGTGAGAGAGGGTAGAGAGTGGGGGGAGAGAGAGAGGAAGAGAGGAAAGAGGGGAGAGGGAGAGAGGGATGGCGGGAGAGAGGGCAAGAGGGCGAGAGGAAGAGAGGGAGAGAGGGAGAGAGGGAGAGAGGGAGAAAAGGAGAGGGAGAGAGAGAGAAGGGAGAGAGGAGAGATGGTGAGAGGGAAAGAGGGAGAGAGGGAGAGGGGGTGAGGGGAGAGGAGAGAGGGATGGCGGGAGAGAGGGCGAAAAGGCGTGAGGGAGAGAGAGGGGAGAGCGGGAGAGAGGGAGAGAGGGAGAGAGTGAGGGAGTGAGGGAGAGAGGAGAGAGGAGAGGAGAGGGAGAAAGGGAGAAAGGGAGAAAGGGAGAGAGATAGAGAGAGAGAGAGAGGGAGAGAGGGAAGAGGGAGAGAGGAACGAGGGAGAGAGGGAGAGGGAGGAGGGAGAGGAAGGAGAGAGGGAGAGAGGAGAGAGGAGAGAAGTAGAGGAGAGAGGAGAGACGGAGAGAAAGAGAGAGGGAGAGAGAGAGAGTGAGGGTGAGAGGGGAGTGAGAGGAAAGAGAGGGAGAGAGTGGGAGAGAGAAAGAGAGAGGGGGGTGAGAGAGTGAGGGAGAGAGAGGGAGAGAGAGGGAGATAGAGAGGGATATAGAGAAGGAGATAGAGTGAGAGAGAGGGAGAGGGGGGAGAGTGAGGAAGAGGGGGGAGAGAGGGGGGAGAGCGTGAGAGAGAGTGAGAGAGAGGGAAAGAGTGTAAAAGAGGGGGAGAGAGAGGGTGAGAGAGGAAGAGAGTGGGAGGGAAAGGGAGTGAGGGGTGAGGGGTGAGGGGTGAGGGGGTGAGGGGGAGAGAGGGGGAGAGGGTGTATAATGTACTATACCAAGTACAATATCATATTGGATTGTATTGTATTTCTTACTATTGTGTTATGTTGGTTTGTGATGCGTTGCATGTATATTATGACGTTACACTGTGTGGTGCATAGTATTTATATGGGATCATTTTTTATAATATCGTTTCCTATCTTATCGTATCGTTATTATCTACTACTTCATAATGACTAAAATACTCCACATAGCATGACTATCAGTTTATTATCTTTGACTTTTACAATCTGTATAAAAACGATTACAATTCGATTATAAATTTATGTGTTCATACAAAAAAGAATATAACTTAAGATTCCCTACTTTGACGATTTTTCCTTTCGGTTTAACATTTCTTGGATTTCTAAAAAAGTTTTACCTTTAGTTTCAGGCAATATAATATATACTACCACTGCACCAAGAAAGGTTATGCAACCATATATCCAAAACATAGTATACATACCCCACGCCTCCGATAAAGGTTGGAATAATTTTATCACAATAAATGATAAAGTTGACCCATAAAATATACAGATAGATGCGGCTTTACCTTTAATATTTGTTGAAAATAATTCACCCATAATAATATATGGTAACGTTATTAATCCTACAGGGCTCAGAATTAAGTAAAGAATTAATGCGGCAGTTGGTAACCAAGCAAAGTTCTGCACATCCTTATGAAGAGCATCATATAAGTAAAAGTAAGTACCTTCTGTTAATAATGCTATAGAACATCCAACCGATGAAATTACCCATAGCGGCTTTCTTCCGACTTTATCTATGAGAGCGGCAGCAACCAAAACTAAGCACGTTATTTACAGCGCATGATTTGTGTTTTGATAGGTAACGTACCTGCAGGTATCTGCACAACTCCACTAATCATGTTTGTAATTTCAGGTGAAATACTACTTCCACTCAACTTTATAATAATTTGTATGTAAGGATTAATGGCGTTGTTTCCACTAAGTTGTTGAAATGTCTTAATACCTGAATTGCAATTATATTTTCTTGTTAACAAATCAATATACCTACATAGCACTATCAATAATGGTTTCCTGTATTTGCTCTCTGAGAACAATTGCCAAAAGGAAGCTTTGTTCTGCATGTCAAAATTAATAGTATTTACTACGATTTCCATACTTTTTTTGGAACTAGCATCACTGTTAGATAGCTTTAATAAATTTTCTTCGGCTTTATTAAGTTGGCCATTTTTAACTAAGTAATAAGGAGATTCTGGCATAAAACAAAACAGAATAAAGAATACTAAAGGAAATATGCTACATATTACTGTAAGCACAGTGTATGTAACGAAAGGTCCAGTACAGTACACAACCAACGTTCCAATTAATTTTAAAACAGTAAATAATACACCTAATCTTCCTCGTATATCTTTTTCAGCTATTTCTCCAACGTAGATTGGAACTAACTTAATGAAAAATAAAACCGAGTCATAAAATAAAAATTTACTCACAATGTCTCCTATTCCACTTGCAAATCCACCAATAAATTGTGCAATAATTATCATTATCGCTGAATTAGCAAAAATACAAAGAAACCAAGGAAAAAACATTAAAACTGCACCAGATAATAACAAATATTTCCGCGATATTCTTTCAATTATAAAAATTATTATTAATCCAGAAGGAAGTACGGCGAGAGAATGTGTTGCTGCAATCCATGATCCTTCTTCCTGCAGATACCATCATTTAATTATATAGAAAATGTTCTCAATAGAATAGACTAATTACATCGGTTATTGGTCTTTCAATCGGTGAATCTGTGCTATTCAATTTTGGTAAGGCAGGTGCCAACCACGAAGTGTATATAGATCCGCTTGGTATAGCTAGTGTTACTACATTTTTTAAACATTACCAGATCATATTTATACTAAGGTAATTTACTTACCAATAATAGCAGCTAAATACTGCATATATCGAGTATTTCCAAAACATTGTTTTACATTCAGCGGTAACGTCATTTCTACGCGATATTATTAAGAAAGTATTTTTAATGTTTCTATTGAATGTTACAAGTTCATTATTATTTATTACCTTTCGTAATTGTGTAGATTGTTTTGAAGTGAGAAATATGTAAAAGATAAGAAATTATCTTTTGAAACATAATTTTTTGTGTCCACTAACCTTAAAACATTAGTATACTCGTGATTGATCAGTTTTGTTATCATTTATTATTTAGATTAAAAAACAATTTGTTTTACATAAAAAAAATGTAATTTTAAAAGTTACTACCGCAATTACAACAGGTGTGTTCAACTCGCATTTTTAGCCTAGTAACAATTTTCAAAAGTATGAAATCTATCTAACAACTACACACGTTTCAACAGTAAAAAAACCATCATGAAAAACAAAATAATTTGAATAGTAATATAAAAAAATTCAATGAATGGCATGTGAAATGTTGAAAGCGTTCACAGACAAAATTTAAATAAATTGTAAGGTATGTAAATTTTATTATATTATTATTAATATAAGTAATGTGATTGTAATCTCATTATATTTAGAATTACTTCAGTTCTACATACATAAAGACAAAATTTACATCTATTGAAGCTTGTATCTCGATAGTTGCGGTAAACTTTTTATTTATGTATTTAATAAAATTAATAATAATTTTTAATTACATATTTACCTTTGAACTTATTCGTTCATAACAAGAACTTATAATAATGTAAAGTATGTAATTTAGATAACAATTATGAGAATGTAAAGTTTCATGATTATTACACATACTTAAGATACTTCTATTTTAGGTATTAAATAGTGTTTTTATTTATCTCTATATAAATTTATGTGTTTCGGTAACAATTACAGTTACCGTCCTCAGTAAATGGTTTGCTACCAACACTAATGCATAATACTATTCAACACATTAACTAAAATATAACTCAACTCCGATGTGGGACGGTAGCATAAAATGGTCCAGGCAACTCAGTTCGGGCGTGGGCAACACTCTAACTGACTAGATGTAAGAGACATATACGGCTCAATCGTATTTATTTAGTAGGTGCCAGGCCCTTTGGAGCTGTAAGAGTCAAAAAAAAAGAATCATAAATTAATTTAAATACGTATAATGCCTGAATATTTCCAATATAATTAATAATGCAAAATAAAGAAAAAAAAACATGAATAAAGTTAGGTGTATTCGCGTTATCGTTGTACAGGCACACCACCTCCCTCTTCGTTATCTTTGGATAGTGTGGTGTCAAAAGTAACGCGTCCTTCTTTTACCTTAATTATTACTACTAATGAATAATTCTCACTTTTCCCTTTTCTAGCTCAGTCGGAATTTTGTACTTGCAAAATTGGGATCGGGGTTCGTTATTCAGGCTCTCAACACGTTGAACAAATAGATTACAAAGGTTCATATATATATATATATATATATATATATATATATATATATATATATATATATAACTTTATTTCCTATTTATTACACTTCTATATTATATGGTTATTTAATTTTCAACTAAGATATAGATACAGGTAAATATACTGAACTGTGATCCCGGCTCTCGAGTGTCCAATGGAACGGTTAACTCGTAGTAGCATCTCTAGGTACTAATGGACTGTTAATTAACATTAATAGAAGGTTTGGGGTTTTGACTGCTGGGTTTTGTCCTCGAACTGTTTTAATTTATACCGGTTAAATGTCGAAATAAATAAATAATTTTACCTGGATACGTCCCTGTATAAAATACAGAAGCAGGTAGCAAGATAACGCGGTATAAACACGTGCGCGATAAAACACTGAGTTCAACGCTCTGCCTTTAAAGAAATAATCAATATTTTAAAGCGGTCGGTTACAAGTGTAAAGTTTTATACCTGCTTTTCTTATGAAAATAAACTCATTCACGTTTACATTCAATTTTTGCCCTTTTTAAATAAATGAAAGCTTTTTGTTTATTTAGGTAGCTGGTGTACGGTAGGCGTATTATTTGTTTACTCTTACGAGATTAATTATTTTAGTATACCGGTTTTTATTTAAACAAAATAAAAATTAAAAGCTTTTTGTTATGTTGGCGTTTTAAAATATAAAACCTTCGTTTTCTATTTTAAAGTAAATTCTTTCGCGTCTAACTTACGTTTTTACGGTGGAGGTTTGTTTACTTTACAGGTGGTTATTTAATACTGACGGACACGTCTCGTGTTTACGGTTACGTTTCTATATTACTGGATTAACGGTGTTTACGAGGTGTTCAGCTTAATCTTCCGACGAGGTTTTAATTACAGGTATCTGGCGGTCGCTGGTACGGTTGTCGAGCTGTGTTGTGTTGTGGTGTTTGTGTAAATTTGTATAGGTGGATTTCTTTTGTTAGAAATCTGGGCAAACCACCCGTTAAACTAAACAATAGGATCTCGTTCGGTCAAATGGAATGTCGGGCAACTAGCCTTCAAACTCCACAGTGTAGATGTGTATAGGTGGATCTCCTTTGTTAGTAACCTGGGCAAACCACCCGTTAAACTAAACAATAGGATCTCGTTCGGTCAAATGGAATGTCGGGCAACTACCCTTCAAACTCCACAGTGTAGATGTGTATGTGTAGTAACAGAAGAGTACGTCTAGTAACAGAAGAGTACGTCGGGCTTACAACCCTGCAAACTCCACGTCACCAGGTATCTCAACTTACGTACTTTCACCGTTCGATCTCTGCAACTCTAACCTTTTAACTTCGGTGATGCTATCACGTCGCGGAATCGCGGTTTCTACTCGGACGACAGTTACAAGTGGATGGTTTACAACAGGTAGCAATCGGCGCGAACGCGACGATATAGTACACGGTTTCGGTTCGAATTCTTCTGGTAGCGTACTTCCGTGTCGGTTTACTTACCGCCGACGGGAAGCGCATACGACGGCGACGAGCTCGTGGCTAAATTCGATCGGGTTACGCGCGCGCTAAACGGAAAACTCACGATTTTTGCGGGAGACTTTAACGCGAAGTCACCGCTGTGGGGGGCCCACGAAGAAGACGCGAGGGGCGAGGCGATTTGTGACATAATCGAAATTAGGAATTTAATATCGTATAACGACAACGTGAGACCGACGTTCGAAGGTCCCAGAGGAACGAGTTACGTAGACGCCACGTTCGGAACGGTAGAAATGTATAACGCGTCGCGCGAATGGAACGTAACGGAAGTAGAAACGCTGTCCGACCACAAATTAATCACGTGGATCATGAAAACGAGCGACGAAGGTCAAACCGTGAGGTACTGTAACGGTAAGGCGAAGTGGGAAGAGTTCGACCGCGTATATCGAGCGGAAATAGGCGACATAGGGGAAATAGCAACTCAAATCGACAGTGACGATGCCCTGGAGGAGTGCGCAGCTAAATTAAACGAAGCCGTAAGGGTAGCGTGCGAGGTTTCGATGCCTCGCAAAAAGAGCTACAGGAAAAGCGTGCCGTGGTGGACGCCGGAACTGACAACCCTGAGAAGGGAAGTTAACCGGCTAGCCCGTAAATCGAGACGACACACTACGATCTCGGGAAGACAAGAAGAAAGGATACGGGAATTTCGCGAGATAAGAGCAAGGTATAAACGAACGATAGAAGAAACACGCACGCGGAAGTGGAAAGAGTACTGCGCACAAAACTCCGGAAAGGACCCTTGGGGAACGGCGTATAGGATCATAAGGGGTAAGCAAACGGGAAGACGCGGCCTAACTACGGTTAGGCGGGAAGACGGGTCGATGACGACAGGCGCTCTAGAAACCGCGGAGACGCTATTGGAAACGTTCTTTCCGACGGACGACCGCAATAGCGACGAGCCGGTTCACCGGGCAATAAGGAAGGCGCACGAAACACCGGGAATGTGCGGACCGGACTACCGAAGCATCACCGCGGAGGAAATCCGCAAAGCATTGAAACGCATGAGCACCAAAAAGCACCGGGACACGACGGGATCACACCGGACGCGGCGTTAAAGCGCTGGACGCTACGCCGGATGTCTGGTTGAAGATTTTCAACTCGTGTTTGGACAGGGGAATATTTCCGGCATGCTGGAAATTACAAACGATGCGATTCATTCCGAAAGCGGGAAGAAGCGACGCCACGGACCCTAAAACCTACCGGCCGATAAGTTTACTTCCAGTCATAGGAAAAGCCCTGGACAGAATAATAGCGACGCGTATAGAACACCACGTAAAAACCGCGGGAGGATTTAACCCAAATCAATTCGGATTCAGCTCGGGAAAGACCACCGTAGACGCGATAAGGAAGGCAGTCCGGGAAGTTAAAGCGGCGAGAGCGAGGGGGGATTACTGCGCCGTCATATCGCTCGACATCCGAGGCGCTTTCGATAGCGCCTGGGTGCCGGCGATAGGATGGGAGATGCAGAGACTCCTACTACCCCGGAATTTAATCAAGATCGCCGGAAGTTACTTCAAGAACAGGACGGCGCAGGTGCAACTGACCAACGAGGTTGCGAGGAGGCGGGTAGAACGCGGATGTCCACAGGGAAGCTGTACCGGGCCGGTATATTGGAAGATAATATATGACACTATATTCAGAGCCAGGCTGCCTCCGGGATGCAGCCTAATAGGATACGCCGACGACACGTTATTAATCTCAACGGCCGCCCAATATAAACGGTTAAAAGCGTAACGAACACTGCACTTGAAACGTTAGTCGCGTGGGGACGCGAGTTTAAACTCGAATTTAACGCGAATAAGTCGGAAGGGGTATTTTACGGGAAACACATAAACCAGCAGAAACCATCGTTTAGGTTGGGTAACGAAAGAATTCGCTGCAAGGAGTTTATTAAATATTTAGGCGTCCTGATAGATAACAGGTTAAACTGGAAAGAACACATTAAATACGCGAGCGCAAAGGGAAAACAGATAGGGAATAAAATAGGAGCGGCCGCGAAATTAACCTGGGGAATCAAGGGAGCGGCACTAAAAACTATATATGAAGGCGCGATACAGCCGGCTGTATTATACGGGCAGAAATTTGGGGGAAAGACTAGGCGTAAAGGAACGAAATAAACTTTTAAGCGCGCAACGAACGATGGCCCTGAAGACGGCCCGGGCGTATAGGACGGTATCAACCGAAGCAGTACTAGTCTTAAGCACGTTATTGCCGCTAGATTTTTTATTACAGGACGAAAGAGACCGTGCAGCGGCCCGAAGAGGCGGAAGGGCAAGCGGGAGAGTACTCGGCGGACTAGGATACGCGAACAGAACGGTCGAAACGAGGGTCGACGCCGGCGAACTGGGGCATCCGGCCGACGTGGCTTCATCCTCCGACTTCTACATCGGAGAGGAGGGAGCGGCCGACGTCAGGTGCTACACGGACGGCTCGGCATCGGAAGGGGGAACGGGAGCGGCGTACGTAATATACCGAGGTGGGAGGGAAATAGCTAGCGGCGGAGTAAGGCTGGACGAGGGTTGCAGCAACTTCCAGGGCGAGCTGGTCGCGATCGTCGAAGCCCTAGGGTACGCGCTGGGACATTTGCGAAACGTCCCGGAAATATCCATCCTGTCGGACAGCAAAGCCGCACTGCTCGCTATGACAAACGTCTCTAGGCCTACCGAACTCGTGGCGGAGGCCTGGCGACTGTTACGTCGGGTAGCGGCGGTGTCGGCCGTCAAGCTACATTGGGTGAAGGCACACGCCGGAAACGAGAGGGCAGACCGGCTCGCAAAGGAAGCAGCTAGGGACGACAACGCGCGGATCGCCTACGCCAAGATTCCGATGACCACGGTAAAGAGGTTACTGTTAAACAGGACAATGGAAAGATGGCAGGGAAGATGGACCGGCGCGGCGACCGGCCGCTTAACCTTCAGGTTTCTACCGGACGTCGCACAGAGGATATTTACTGCACCCGAGTTGGACCCCTTTACAGTCCAGCTCGTAACGGGGCACGGCGGAACCGGAAGTTACCTAAAAAGATTCGGGAAGACCGAAGACGAACGGTGTGCGTGCGGGCACGCCACCGAAGACTCCGGTCACATAATTTTCGATTGTGAGATCGAGGAAGGCGCTAGAAGGTTGGCGGATACGAGACTGGTCGGCGCGGGCCTACGGTGGCCACAAACGTGGGAGGAAATCACGGCGATGGCGGGCGAACGGGAATGGTGGACGGAACTATCTAAATTCGCGAAACAAGTGCAGAGACTTAAACCGAACGTTGCGCGAGTAGTGTAATCCGGGTCGTTATTGCTAAAAATCGCGTCTTTTACCTATTGTGACACATTACCGATTATGACTTTATTACCGATTGGGACAATATATAAACCGGATTTGACAGTGGCGGGCGCGCGTGCGGCATCAAGTTTCCTCATGTCGCGCGCAAACTATTTTAAGGACCACCGGATCTAAATTGCGTTCCGGTGTTAGGGTAGGCCCCCTCGGAAGAGAGGCGGAAGAAACGGATCCCCGATAACCACGTAAAGGTCTTGCGAATGGTTGCCGTGGGTGGGATGCGGGGCGGAAGAAGCCGCAGGACGGTGCGGACCTTGCGTCAACCGGATGTCGCTCGTAAGGAAACGACGGGCGAATGAAGGTCCATCCACGGCATCGTTTCGGGTCAAGTGGAAGTTGCCAAGTTTTTTATTGGACGTCGCCGATCTTCCGAGGGCATCGAATCGATGGGAAGGAGTAGCGGATAAGGACCACCGGAGCAGCCACGGAGCCGGAGCGACGTGGGGGCGACGGTGTTAGTGAAAGTGCTAGTGCTAGTGACCGCGAGTGACAGTGTTTATCCTGCGGAAATGACGGAAAAGTGCTAGTGCTTGAGTAGGTTTGACCGGACGCAAGCTTCACTTGCGTACAGTCGACGCATTTCCTTCAAGGGAAAGCGTCGACTTAGATAAGTAGCGTCGAGGGCGTGAGCTTCACTCGCGTACAGGCGGCGCCGTTTCCGGTGACGGAGACTATAAGCTCCGTCGTCGGAAAGGGCGCGTACCTTATGCATGTACGGGTGCGGGCCTCACTCGCACACAGGGACCACGGTCGCCGACTGTATCCGGCGAACGCGGACCCTTAGCGCTATCTCTCGAGGGCGCGGGCCTCACTCGCGCACAGGAGTTGCGGCCGCCGACTGTAGCCGGCGTATGCAAATCCTTAGCGGTAGCCTTCCGGGCACGGGCTTCACTCGTGTACAGATGCCGCCGTTCTCGGTTCACCGAGAGCGGCGGCATCTTAGGGAGTACGGAACGGGTACGACACCAGTCGTGCACAGGCACCTTCCTTTCGACGCCTGCCACCAAAAGGACGGTGTTCTTAGTTAGCGTATACGAACACGGGCGTGGCTCGTGTATGATACCTTTGATTTTCTAGTTTCGGCGAAATCGGGGTATCCTAGTTAAGTAGTTTTAAGAACGTAGATTAAGTAACTAAAACGGGCGAAGGCTTCACCGTCGCACAAATTTTCTTTCCCCGCTCCAACTCTGGGAGAAGGAAGTTTTAAATAGAATAAGAGTAAGGATACGGACGCGAGTTGCGCTCGCGTACAGCCGCCTACTACCACGTGGAACAAGGGCGACTTACTTAGAATAGATACTTAATATTAATTTAAATAGAGGGCACGAGCATCACTCGTGCACAGACGACTGGGCCGCCGGCTACGTCCGGAAGCCCAGGATTCTTAAATATTTCGTAAGGTAGATTTAAGAAATAGGCACGGGGCGTCGGAGTAGCCGTCGCTCGGACTCCCATTGGGTCTTAGTTAAGAAATATAGGGAAAGGGCGCGGTGTTAGGCCGCGTACAGGTGACATGTGACGCCTTTAGATAAGGAACATAAGGGCGGGAGGCGGGCAGCCCGCTTCACAACCTGCATCTGAGCAGGTTTAGAGTAATTCTTAAATTAGGAATAGGCGGACAGCTGCCGCTAGGTAGCTTAGTTAAAGATAAGAAGGTAGGAACGGGCGTAGGATTAGCTTACGCACAGATGCGATTGCCGCATCTTAGACAATACGATTTAGGACGGGTGCGGGAATAGCCCGTACACAGGCACCTGCGGTGTCCTTAATTAAAGGACGAGGGAATAGCCCGAGTACAGATGAGGGAGCCGCCGCCTCGGCGACGACTCCAACATCTTAATATAGGTAACACGAGGGAGGAGGCAAGCGGAGCAGCGTGTTCTTTATTTGATTCAGGATTGCTTGCACAGGGTTTCACACTACCCCGGAGCTCGGCGAGCCCCTTCCCTACCCTAGTTAAGGAGCATTATTGTTGAATTAGGAATGTAAGCATTTCTACAGGGCGTTGATTGGACACCTGGAGGAATGTCGATAAAATACTACTTGTAAAATATCGATTATGGGACAATAAATATATATTGAATTGAATTGAATTGAATTGATAGCGTACTTCTCGTAGACTTTTGACTTCAAGACTCAAAAACAAAAAAAACACACTTTAGCAGCGCGTGCCGCGTTTTTATATAGAATTCGCGAGGGTGGTTACGAAACTTTGGTGGTGAGCTTCCGTAAGCCCGTATTGGTGGAAGATTCTCTGACGTATACAAACTTTTAAACGTTTTTGGGATTTACGTCTGGAGGGAGGATGCATGATTAATTATTGTGCAATTTTATGCAACGTTATGAAATCTGTTTAACTTTTACTAGAACTTCTACGAATTTTTATAATGGCTTGCACCTGTGCATTTAGCGTGTCACGTTATCTTACTAAATTCTGTGAATCAGTACCGGTATTTTACTTAGCAAATAATTAATCATGATAGGAAAATTTTTATAAAGGACGGCGTCTTGCTAATAAACTTCGGGAACTAATTAAAAATAATAAAAAATCGGGATATCTGACGGCGTCCCTTTACATACCCTCCTTTCGTCGGGGTTTTCGACGTCCGTCCTCTTCACCTTGATTCTGGTGCCGGTGGGGGTGAAGATTCCGATACGGCGGCGGTTTCGGCGTTTTCGTGCGGATTGTGCTCTCGGCGGCTGTTGTGCGGGCGGTGGCATTTGGCGGCTGTCATCGACTTCCTGCAGTTGGATGTCTGCAAATTGGCGGGTGATTTCTCTCGTTTGTCGGAGGTGTTCCGGTCTACCTGGCGTGCGTGGTCTGCCGTTGGTGTGGAGGCGGGGCGGCGAGAGTTCCCAACTGACGTCCATGGGCGTCGGTTTACGAGGGTCGGACGGTGATGGAGTTCTCGGCGTCGGCGTGGGCGGTCGGTTCTGGATGGGTGATCGGTCCCTCTCATGAGAGTTATTTAGAGGCACTGGGCGGTGCGATAGGAAGGCGGTTGGTAATCCTTCGGTCCCGGGTTGTCGGTAGCTCTTCGGTTGCCACGGGGTTATTTTCGGGCGACATCTCTTCTCTGGCTTTCTTACCGGTGCCATTTTTGTACTTATATCCGTCCTATTATCAATTTCTCTATTTATATGTTCATTTAAGCGCGGGTAATCGATGACCGTTAATTTTTCTTTGCTTTCATTGGTTACGCGCGTCGCCTGGTTCGTGACGTCAGCTGCTCTCTTCAAATCCTTAACGTGTGTTTCTCCCGCGGATTTTTGCGTGCTGGGTTCTCGGAGTTCTACTATCACGGGCGATTTTATTTTGTGGATCAGGTATGGTCCGTCGTACTTTTCCACTAATTTTGCAGCAAACCCTTTAGCTTTACTTGACAGGTGGTGTGTTTTCTTATATACTAGATCTCCTACGCGGGGGCGGTAGGCTCTATGACGAAGATTATAATGTTTGCGTTGAATTTCGAAACTTTTCGTTAATTGATCCCTGGCTAATTCTTGTAAATCTTTCAAATATCTCATGTGCTTCTCTTGCTCCGTGGCGGTTACTGCGGTACCTTTTTGCGGTAGTTCCTGTTGCGTGATCCATGCTCTCGGGGGATCAAGTTCTCTACCCAAATTTAGTAGGGCTGGTGAAAATCCTGTTGAATTGTGTTGGACCGTGTTAATTGCAAACGATATTTCAGGCAGGCGGACATCCCATTCCTTTTGATTGTCTTTGGTAAATTGCGCGACCATCGTTCCTATTACTTTATTAGTTCTCTCAACTGGATTAGTATGTGGGGAATACGGTGGGGTCAGGCGGTGGTGAATTTCATGATCTTTTAAGAACGTACGGAATAACTTGCTAGTATATTGTGGACCATTGTCGGATATCAGATTACGCGGAGTACCAAAACGATAGATTACTTGTTCTTTTAGAGCCTGTATAATAGGCGGGCTGGTAGCGTTGCGGAGCGGTTTGATCTCAACCCATTTGATTAAACGGTCTTGAAAAACTAGTATAAACTTATGTCCTTTCTTGGAGCGCGGCAGAGGCCCGATGAGGTCGGTACTCACATTATCCCAGGGATGTGCAGGTTGTGAGAAATACATTTCTCCCGGCGGTTTTTGTGTAGGGGTTTTGTAGGCTTGGCAGCTTCTACATAATCTTATGTATCTTGTCACGCCCCGCTTTATGGTAGGCCAATAATAATTTCTATATATCCGGCACAAGGTTTTTGCGATCCCTAAGTGACCTGCAGTTGGGGCATCATGACACTCGTTTAAGATCTCTCGGCGTTTTTCCTGCGGTACGCATATCTTCCAATGTGCGTGGCTTCCCATCTCTTTTTCTGGAGTCGTGTTCGGAAAGGATCGAAATAACTGTCCTCCTTCTACTTTATATCGAGGATGCTGTTCAGGATGTTCTCGGGTTTGTTGGATTAAGCGCTGGTACCACGGGCAGGCTACTTCTTCTATTTCCAGGGGAGATAAGTCGGTGGGGGATTTGTTGTCTTCGTGTAGTCGGGATAATGCGTCCGCCACGTTATTCAGGGCACCCTTCCGGTATTCTATTTGGAAATCGAATTGTTGTAACTCCATTATCCATCTTGCGAGCCTGGACGTCGGTTTTTCGAGCGTGCGAAGCCATTTTAGACTTCTATGATCGGTGAGTACCGTAAATGGGTAGCCTTCTAAGTATCCTTTTAGCTTTTGTATCGACCACACCACAGCCAGGCATTCTTGTTCGATAGTAGAGTAGTTTCTCTTGGCTGGATTCAGTGCTCTACTGATATATGCAATCACTCTTTCGTCGG
Organism: Vesta saturnalis; assembly: GCA_036346205.1. Classification (NCBI taxonomy): domain Eukaryota; kingdom Metazoa; phylum Arthropoda; class Insecta; order Coleoptera; family Lampyridae; genus Vesta; species Vesta saturnalis. The sequence goes on along the minus strand of JARFJB010001857.1, from coordinate 1,090,776 downwards.
GTATTTGTCCCTGCGTAAGAACAGCTCCGATGCCGGTCGTGCTGGCGTCTGTCTGTAACACAAAGGGTTGTGAAAAATCTGGACAAGCTAACACTGGCGGGGCGGTTAATGCTTCTTTAATTTTGCCAAAAGCCTGATCCTGTCTTTCGGTCCATTTATATTTAGTGTTTTTCTTCAACAGTTCGGTCAGGGGTTGACTTAGTTGAGCAAATCCATTGACATACTTACGATACCAGGATGCGAGACCCAATAACTGGCGTAATTGCTTAACGGTGCGGGGGGCGGGTATCTGGGTTATAGCGTCGATTTTCTCTGGGTCTCGTAGGATTCCTCAGGACGTAACTATGTGTCCTAAGTATTTCAGTTCTGTTCGGCAAAAACAGCACTTGTTTGGCTGTAACTGAAGTCCGTTATCCCGGAGTCGTTGAAATACTTCGCGTAGATTCTGCAAGTGTTCTTGGAAGGTCTTTCCCAGGACGATAATGTCATCCAGATACACAAACGCGCGTCCAACTAGTTCAGGACCGATTACCGTATCTAGGAATCGCTGGAAGGTAGCGGGGGCGGAATGAAGTCCAAACGGGAGAACTTTAAATTGGAACAATCCTCGTCCGGGTACTGTAAAGGCGGTAATTGGTCTACTTTCGTCCTCTAAGGGGACTTGCCAGTATCCTTACTTTAGATCTAAGGTACTCACATAACCGGCTCCTCGTAGTTGATCCAATATTCCTTGAATGTAGGGCAGCGGGTATGCGTCTTTTACGGTGACTTGGTTTACTTTACGATAGTCCACACAGAATCGGTATGAGCCTGCGGGTTTTTTGACTAATACGACGGGGGAGCTCCAAGGACTGCGAGACGGTTCAATTATATCTTCTTCTAGCATCCGGTCAACTTCTAGGTTAATTATCTCCTGCATGACTGGATTGCGGGGATAATATCGTTGTTTTATCGGGAGTGCCGTAGGTAATAGTGTGATCCGGTGTATAACGTCCTTGGCTTTTCCTTTCACGTTTAAGAATTTTCCTAATTCTTTTTCTATAAATTCGATGAGCACGGGCAGCTGGTCCTTTTCTAGTCCTTGGATTCCGCTCAAGCCTCCTTGGACGGAGCTTTGCAAGGGGATCCGTATTCCTGAAATTTCTAATTGCTTCTGGTGTACATGAATAACGGCCTGGAGATGTTCAAGTACGTCTAATCCGATCACGAAGTCGGTGGACAAATGCGGTATGTAATAACCTGGTAGCTGGAGCGTTTGTTCCTCTATGTCGGCGGGGAAAATGTACAAGCCGTGGGTTTCTGCGAGTGAACTGTCAGCCAGGCGTACAGTTGCGGTTTTTAGCATGCTCGGATATACGTGGTTAGCGATCAACAAGTTCTTTACTTTCTCTCCTATATACGTTCTCGATGCTCCGGTGTCGATTAATGCATTAACGGGTGTATTAAAGATTACAATCTTGAGAAATAGTCTGTCGTCAGAGGGACGGTGTGACCATTCATCTGGTTTTCTCTGGTAAAATTGTGCCACGGTTTGTAGCCAGCGTGCCATTCGGTCGAGGACATTCTTTTTCCAGGTCTGGAGGCCGGGGTGATTAAAGTTTCCTGGTTGGTCTTTACCGGCGTGCACAGTTTTCCGACTTCGGGCAGGGGCAGTCACGTGATAACACATCTGTCTTTCCACATCTAGAACAAAATGCCTTGAAGGGACCTCTACAGTGAACCTTCAGGTGTCCTGGTTTTCCACATCGCCAACAGACGTCTTGTCTATTGTACGGGGTCGTCTCTGGTGCTGGTCTTCTTACGGTGACAACGGTAGTTTCAGGGGACCGGGCTGGTGGTTTATCGGTTGCAGGAGTTACGCCACTGAAATGTACTTTCGGTCGGTTATAGCTGGGAGACGGAGAATGCGTTTGTGGTGGTAGCATTTCAAATTGCGTAGCTAGTTCCAGGAGTCCGGTCAGGTCAGTAAAATCGTGCTGTCTTATGTAATATTTGTAATCTACCTTCAGATTATCGTAGATTCGCTGTAGTTGAGCTTCCGGGGACATGTTTCCGTGACGTCGCGTTAGTGTCAGGATGGCTGTAACATATTCAGACGCTTGATGACGTGGCGGTAAGAATTGTAATCTAAAACTTTTAAGAAAGTCTTGCCAGGTCGTCCAGGATCTTTGATTATTTCGGTACCACAATAAGGTTGGTTCTTTTAATAGCTCCGGGAGTGCGAGTAAAAGATCGTTGTCTGAGATGTTGTAACATGCTTGCAATTCTTCGATTCTTTCAAGGAACGAAATCGGGTCACTTATCCCATCATATTTTACACCCCATTTGCGTATACGATCGCAAACGTCTGCGCGTCTAGTCTCTGGGTGGCCGGTAATATTTTCTGTCGGTGGTGACGGTATTTGAACGGTGGGTGTAACAATTGTGGATGTGTGTGCGGTGACTTGACCTTCTCCGGTGCGTATGTATTTCACTAAACGAGCTCTAAGTACCTCGACGTTTCCACCAGTTTCCAGTTTATATTTACGGGCTTCTTCCGTTAACTCTTCCTTCTTCAGGTGGTAGATCCATCCTACCTTCGTGTCCGTTTCTTCAGTATTCCTCGGTATACTCATTCTGAAACAATTTGTTAGTATTCCTGAAAAAATATATACGTAAATATTAGTCAATTACAATACGTAATCGCTACATAACCTAATCGGAAGCCATGTACTTGAACTAAGTTGAGGCGATAAATTGGAGGAGTATTTCGATAAAGATTTTGGTCTTAAACAAAGAGTTTCGCTTTTAGGTACGAGGCATTAAATTCCAGCGTCGTTATAAAAATTTTAATTTACAGGATATCGGTTACATTGAAAACACTCGCTAGTTGTTTTGGTGATGCAATTTTCCCGACGGGTCACGAGTTTGATTTGTTTTGGCGCGTATTAGAAAAATTTAAGTGATCTTCTTAAGGATTGGCTAAATTAAGAAGTAGAGGAATAAAAACCCATGTGCGAAATATGAATGTAGCTTAAACCAGTCTTGGTAAGGATGTGATAGTGTCAAGGCTCACCTTTGTGAGGGTTAGTGTTGTAAAAAGGAACACGTCATATCGAACCGAGGGTGTATCGAACATTACGACTTACATTTGTATGGGATAATTTAAAGTTTCAACGCACTCCCGGGTTATCTTATCGTAGTGTTTCGTTTTGTGAGTAGTGACAATTTTCGGTTATATAAGTAATTGGTTTTAGTGTTTTTTGAAGTGCTGAATCTCTGTACTGTTAACCTGTTTGAACGCATTTTGGTTATGCGGATTAATTTTAACGAGTTCCTGTTAAAGGGGTAGTTACACGTATACAGGGTTTTCCACGGTAGGCGTTCGTTAGAAGTTTATGTGGTTAGAAACAATTTAGAAATCTGAATCTTTGGACTTAAAGGTTATTTAAGATTCTCTTTTATTCTAAAATATTTTCAAGGTCATGTTACTTCCGGTTATACCAGAAGTCGCCACTAACTTCCTTATTTTAAATAGAATACCCTGTATATTATTTTATTTTTGGATTATTGACAAAATCTTAGGATGTCTTATAAGGGTTTCCTATACCTTTTTTCAACTGTTTCTTAGATATCTTGATTTTTTCAAAAATTTTGAAAGATGTAACCCTATTTTCAACACTGCTTGTCTTACTTATTTTTGACTGATGAAAAGTGCTTCTGGAGTAGACAGAAGCATAAGAACTATACTTTTGAAATACTCATTAACAATTGATTTATTGCATACATGGTGTTCAAAATTTGATGAACTATTAAACAATTTTCAAAGTTGAAAACTTTGTTAATTCAAATGTGGCATCCTGTATATTATTGGATGAATAGATGCAGGATTTAGTTATGCAGCGTTTGGCTATAACATTACCTATACCTATTATCGACAATTTTCTTGTTAATTAATATTTTCTACTTTAATGTGATTTTTGACAGAAACTGAAATGTTTTTCAAAAATAAAATGAACTTAATTCAAACTACACCAATTCTATTTTATTAAAACAATGAAATAAAACAAGAAGATAACACAATTGAGAGCATAATAACAAATGAAAAACATAAAACAATTATTTGAACATAACTAGAAGAAAAGTGATAAAGAAGATAAAATGAATCATTAAAAATGTTCCACATGACCGCCAATAGCACAGCTAAAACAGAGGAAATAGATTAACATTAAACAACGCTTTGTAATGCAATGTTAGCAAGTACGGATAGATATTGGTACATTTACGTTAAATCAGATGAAGAATTGGTTATTTGGTGTATTCTATTTTTCTAGGTGCTACCTAAGGTAAACTTTTACTTTTTTATCCGGCTCGTAATACAATAAAGTGTGTTTTTTGTGTTTTTGTGAAGAATGCATTCGCTTGCTTTCGGGTAAATTATTGTATAGAAGCCCTTCACGCAATTTAGAAACATGCGTATTCAATCACCCGATTTATTTGTTAATAACCTGAAGTTTTTTTATCTGTGTATTGTTGTAAATTGAAAGTTTATTTCACGAAGATTAGTCAAACTTATGTTACCGAGCTGTAAGATTATCTTTCCCCGGAAAGGGCCAAACCAGGAAACTAATTCCCACGAGTCGAAAAGAATCATAAATTAATTTAAATACGTATAATGCCTGAATATTTCCAACATAATTAATAATGCAAAATAAAGAAAAAAACGTGAATAAAGTTAGGTGTATTCGCGTTATCGTAAATATTAATCAATTACAATACGTAATCGCTACGTAACCTAACCGGAAGCCATGTACTTAAACTATGTTGAGGCGATAAATTGGAGGAGTATTTCGATAAAGATTTTGATCTTAAACAAAGAGTTTCGCTTTTAGGTACGAGGTATTAAAGTGCAGCGTCGTTATGAAAATTTTAATTTACAGGATACAGATTTCGTTTTGTCAGTAGTGACAATTTTCGGTTATACAAGTAATTGGTTTTAGTGTTTTTTGAAGTGCTGAACCTCTGTTCTGTTAACCTGTTTGATCACATTTTGGTTATGTGGATTAATTTTAACGAATTTTAACGTTTATAATGCAATGTTAGCAAGTACGGATAAATATTGGTGCATTTACGTTAAATCAGATGAACAATTGGTTATTTGGTGTATTATATTTTTGTAGGTGCTAACTAAGGTAAATTTTACTTTTTTATCCGGCTCGTGATACAATAAAGTGTGTTTTCTGTGTTTTTGGGGAGGATGCATTCGCTTGCTTTCGGGTAAATTATTGTATAGAAGCCCTTCACGCAATTTAGAAACAGGCGTATTCAATCACCCGATTTATTTGTTAATAACCTGAAGTTTTTTTATCTGTGTAATGTTATAAATTGAAAGTTTATTTCACGAAGATTAGTCAAATTTATGTTACCGATATCTTTATTGTTTCCGTTGGATTGATTAAGAGGTAGTTATTGATAACATAGCCTTATAAGAGCCGACTAAATTTTATTTTTATTTTTTTTTTTTTGGTTTCTTGTTTTGAATTACAAAATATAATGTTTTTTTTGTAACTGTAGCTACTAAAATTTAATATGTAAATGCCATAATGTTTATAACTGTTTTATTAATAGATATGAATCTATTATGACTTCGTCTTCTGTTCCTACGATTTTGCCAACGTAAAGCAATGCGTTGAAAGATTAGATATTTTGATTCACGTTTAGTGCTTGAATTATTTTTGAGACATTTCTGGTTAAGTAATTATACAGCCACAATATCCATTTATCGTTACTTTTAATTGTTTTTAAAGTAACCCTTTGAATTATTATAAGTAGGTTCAAATCCTACTCGAGGTAAACTTTTTATTTATGTATTTAATAAAATTAATAATAATTTTTAACCCTTTGAAGTTTCATTAAGCTTTAGCATTATTTATATGTGCGAATATAGTTGCCTTTCCTTGAGAAAGTCGATTATTTGATCTTGGTTTGTTTTTTCTGGGATTAGTGCAATTTTTAGTTGTTCCGAAATTTTTTTCTTTTTTCTTTCTGTTTGATATTTAGGACAATCAACAATTATATGTTTTACCGTCACTATGTTGTTACATGTGGTGCACACAGGTGGTGGTTCTCTTTTTAATAGATGTTGGTGTATGATGTTGGTGGGACCTAGTCGAAGTCTTGTTAGTATGATTTGGTGTTTTCCTTGTGGTGTTGTTTTTTCCAGAGTACTACTTTTCCTTTTATGGTGGATAATTTTCTCTGAGCTATTCCATTCTTCTTACCATATTTGGTTAATTTTTGTTTTCACTGTATTAGTTGTATTCTGTGATATATCTATTAATGCAATACAATCTCACAGTTTATTTTATATACTACGCGTTTCAATACACCATATATTATTATTAAGAGAAGATATATAAGCAAAATAATAACAAATAGTTATGGAAACAGATCATTAAGGTAAAACAGCAAACGATGTAAATTATAATTCGATATTTAAAATATTTGTTAAAGGTAAGTCTATAAGATCAACCTGTTCGTTCGTTAAAGCAACTTTCTGTTTATGCTATAAATTTCGAATGCTTCCAAAACATCTAATCTGTCTTTTGTTATTATAAAAATATAAAAGTTTAATGTTGCTTTGTGAAGTCATAATGTGATTATTTACTATAAATGTTTGACATAATTTGATTTGTTTGTGTGTTTATATTTGTAGCATCTAATGTTCTTTGTATCTAATATCACATTTGTTCTATGAAATGAGAATTACAGAATGTGAAATTCAATTTATAAATACCAGACTTCAAAACGTTGTTAGTTGAATCTTTGACGTTAAATAAATATTTAAAGGACACTGGTATTAGTTTTGAAAGATATTTTGTAGTTTATGTTCTTGTGTAGTATGTATGGCTAGTTTTTCTGATATTTTCCAAAATATGAAATTAATGTGTATTTATTTTCTGTCGGTTCTGTAACTAGGTAAATGTTTTTGATAGATAATTTGTACTCTTCATTTTTATTTGAAGTGACAATTATATTTGAAATGTAACCATTTGCTTGCGAAGTTGGTTTTATAATTTCTATTTCTTTATTGCAACTTGCTTGGTTTAATAATCATGGCATTGCTCTATGTACTAAATATCTATATGCAACTAACTTATGGGTTTTATTGTGACATAAATCGTTTGGAATTGCAATGCCTGCATGTGTAGATTTATTGAATATGGAGAACTCAAACTTGTTCTATGTATTAATTTTTAAATCTAGAAAATTAAAGGGTTATATTTTGTTTCTTCTCTAGTGTAAATTGTATGTTAGGATGCAAGTTGTTAATATTTATTAATAACTCATCAGTAAAATCTGATGAATTATCAAAACATGCTAAAATATCATCAACATAACGAAACCAAAATACAATCTTAACAGAAACATGTAATTCGAAAACGTGATCTTCTAAATTATTCATAAAGATGTTAGCTAAAATGGGCGACATTGGGCTGCCCATAGGTAAACTTTTTTGTAGATAAGATCAATTAATGAACCCAGATAAACCTAATGTTCTAAATATAGTACACTTGTTGCGAGACCTGACACGTTACTATTTGCGCGTGCAGAAGCTCTCTGTGTATTAAACCTCATTCTCCGCGAGTCTTTCAAGCAAGTCAGTTATTTACAAACAGCTTGTGCAAAGTTTTGAAAGTTTATTGAACGAACGAAATATTGCTTTTTGTGGAAATGGAAGATTATGGTATCCGGTTAGTTAGGTAAGTAAATTATTTATATTCAAAATAATTTATAAGAAGTGATAATTGCCAAATAAGAATCAGGAAGGATGTAACTTTCGTTGCATACCTATTTAGCTAGACACAAGCTTTGACATAACCCCATTTTTGTCGTTTGTTCTTGTCCTTACTAAATATAGTGCATTAGGCATATGTACGTTTGATCTTGTTTCAAGGGATTTTCTCTCGCTGAAGCCGTACCAATGGGAATGGTAAATGCCTGCCATAATTTAACTGACGAAGACTCTGGCGATGAAGACGCAGTTCATATCGATAATCTTCCCGGTTCCCAACTAAGAGCTCCCGCAGAAATCAACTTTGCAGCTCATGAATCAGATGATGAATTCTCATCAGATGATGATCTCCCTCTATCTACTTTTGTAATGTCGACAGTAAAGAAAGATTCCCAGCCGAAAAAGAAAAAGCAATATCAGTGGGCGAAGGAAGATATTTCACCACCAAATGATGATTTCTTAAGGACCACAGCTACTCCTCAACTGAAGAACCCGATAGAATACTTTTATAATTTTTTTGACGATACTCTAATAGAATTGATAGTTCGTGAAACAAACAGGTATGCCCAGCAGAAACACCATTCCCAAACCGTTACCGATACCGAAATCAGGGCTTTCATTGGAGTGCTCCTTTTGAGTGGGTATGTACCCTGTACCCCGCCGAAGAATGTTTTGGGAACGAGATCGAGACGCTCACAATGACCTAGTGTCCAACTCAATTTCTAGAGACAAATTCTCCTTTATAATATCCAATATCCATTTACGTGACAATAATGGCTTGGATGCAACAGATAGATTCACAAAGAAAAGACCTTTATTCGACCATCTGAATAAAAAGTTCATGGAATACGGCCGGTATGAACAAACACATTCAGTAGATGAGGCAATGGTGCCATATTACGGAAGGCTGGCGCAAAACAATTTATGAAAGGTAAACCCATTCGACACGGGTATAAACTTTGGATTGGTACAAGTAGACTTGGACATGTATACTGGTTCGAGCCCTATCAAGGTATTGCTACAAACATAAGTACCACTTATGCTGATTACGGTGTTGATACTGCTGTAGTTCTGAAATATGCTGATGCATTACGAAAGAAATGGCATTTATTCTTCGACAACTTTTTCACGATCATTACTCTACTTGAAATTCTTTCTGAAAAAAACTATTATGGTACAGGCACTGTGCGGGAAAACGGTATACCAGGTCATCCATTAGCTGAAAATAAAGAAATGAAAAAAAAGAACGCGGTTCATATGATTTCAGAAAGATTTCTGACCAAAATATAATTGCGATAAAATGGAATGATAACAGCTTGGTTTCACTATGTTCCAATTTTGCTGGAATAGAGCCTCTTCACAATGTAAAACGATATTCTCGCAAGGAAAAGAAGACTATCCTAGTCAAACAACCACATACGGTGCATCTATACAATTATAATATGGGCGGAATTGATCGTTCCAACGAAAACATTGAATTGTATCGCATTTCGATCCGTGAAAAGAAGTGGTACTTTCCATTGATAGCACATGGCATTGATCTAGCCATACAAAATTCTTGGCATATTTATCGCAACGATGGCGGTGATATGGATCAATTGAATTTCAGAAGAAGGGCTGCCTCTGCAATGCTTGCCTAGAACAAGAAACCTCCTACTTACCAAAGAGGTAATCCTTCTAAACATGAAAATATAGGTATGAGGTATGATTGTCTAGATCATTACGTGATTCGCCAAGAAAAGCAAACAAGATGTGGAGAATGTCATCAATGTGCTACAACTAGATGCTCAAAATGTGATATCGCCATTCATGTACAATGTTTCATCGATTATCACACATCAAAACAGTATACACTTATATTCCTAATGTACTATATATGGTACACTTTTTTTTGTACTTATTGAATAAAAATATATCATTTTCGACCAAAAGTTTCTTTTTTGAATAGATATCATGAACCTCAAGAAAAACAGGCCACCCAGCGGGAAAACTTTAGCTATAGGCTTATCTGGGTTAAATTAACTCCATTCTTGTAACTAATTCAACATTATTGGTAAATAAAACATTTAATTTAATAAACGCATTCATTCCTGAGGGGGTATGTTAAAAACATACTAATAACATTAAAACTTACATTTTATCATATGTTTTGTAGTTTATTACTTAGTTATAGAGAATTCTTAAGAGTTTCTTAAGAATCTTTTGATTTGTACTATAAATTGTTTGTTATCAGGTGGTTTAATTTATTTGCTGAAATATGATTAGGCGTTTGGATGTAAGAAACTACTATCGGATACGGATAACAAACGCGTACCCACGACTTTTTTAAAGAATAAGTGTTTCAAGGTCTTATGAAACACGTTTTTTTATGCTATTTATTGTAATTTAAACAAAAAATGTTAGTTTAGTTGATTTAGGGATTTTTGTGGCGGTTGGTAATGTCTTAATTTTAAAAGTAAAAATTTGATCTATTCGCCAAAACACAAAACACGAAAATAAAAGATAATCTTGCATGTACGCCCTTAAATTGCCAAAAATACAGTCGCGAATTTGCTCGTATCAAAGTTTTCCACTGGACGCATCCTGTTTATGACACATATTGTAAGAGTGACGTGCATGATATAATTCCGGACCAAGCTTTGCCCACCTAAAAATTTTCGTAATATGTTCCGTGAATTAATGACTATAATCATGATGTAAATAGACAGGTGTCAAACTAATAATCTACAGAAAACGGTAATAAATTCTTTATGCTATAAATATAGCGAAGATGTGCCCAAAGTCCATCGGGTGAAATTTTTAATGTAAAATTCAAACCAACATCCATAATTAATTCCAAATTTTTAGCTTCTTTAGAAAATTGTAAATTAACACCCCCAATGTTAATCTTCAAAAGAGAAATCTCTCGGCGGGCGATGGGGCTGTGTGCAGAACCAAATAACAATAATTTGCATTTGGTAGGATTAATATGTAGTGAACGCTGGTAGGAATAACTAACAAAACTCTGAAGGTCCACGTTCACTTCACGACGCGCTTGCTCAACTTTTCTTTAGAGGGTAGTGTAATTGGGTATCGCCTGCGTATAGATAGTAATTACAAAATTTCAGCGCTTTTATAATTTGTGAGGTATAGACTGTCAATAATAGAGGACCCAGAATACACGCTTGAGGAACTTCGGAGTTTATTTTGTCCTCATTCGAACAATTATTATCGACTACAAATTGACTTCTTCGTTGCAAATAATTTAATATTAATGTATCCGAGCTTATGTCAAAGCCAATGCAATTTAAAATAGCTATTAGTACGTCGTGGTATATTGTGTCCAAGGCTTTTGCAAAGTCTAGAAGAATCGGCATAGAAAATTTGTTTTCACCCATAGCAGATAAAATATCGTCCGTTACTTTTAAAAGAGCTGATTCACAACTGCATCCGCGCCTAAAACCCGACCGACGTTCGGGTAGAATTGGAAATTTATCCAAATACGTTTTTATTTGATTGAAAAGCACTTTTTCAAAAACCTTGGATAATAAGGGTAATATACTGAGCAGCCTTAAGTCAGAAAATGTGCTTGGTAACAAAATTTTGGGTAACGGATGGATTATTGACTCCGTCCTGTCCAAATCCAGCGTCATCAGTGAAAATAATATATGAAGTAACCGTGTTGCATAGGTTCAAATGAGCCAAAGGATTTACGGGGGTATATTGTGTCCAAGGCTTTTGAAAAGTTTTGAAGAATCGGCACAGCAAATTTATTTTCACCCATAGCAGATAAAATATCGTCCGCTACTTTTAAAAGAGCTGATTCACAACTGCATCCGCGCCTAAAACCCGACTGACGTTCGGGTAAAATTGTAAATTTATCCAAATACGTTTTCATTTGATAAAAAAGTACTTTTTCAAAAACCTTTGATAATACGGGTAATATACTGAGCAGCGTTAAGTCAGAAAATGCGCTTGGTAACAAAATTATGGGTAACGGATGGATTATTGACTCCGTCCTGTCCAAATCCAGCGTCATCAGTGAAAATAATATGTGAAGTAACCGTGTTACGTAGGTTCAAATGAGCCAAAGGGTTTACGGGAGTAAGGAGCTTGCACCTATTGATAGTGCTAAGGATAAAGCTGTTGCTGTCGTAAAACTACATATACTGTGCTTCTTGGAATACCTTCCTAAGTAACAATTGTTCTTACTCTAATATTTGGATTGTTCTCGATAGAGTTCGGAATACGCACTTCTGTTTCTGGAGTTCGAGTTCTTCGTGGACGTTCTGAATCAAAACGTGAAGTTTTAAAGGATCGATAATCTCCAACTCTATGATGAACAGTACTAAACATCCGCAACGGTGGTATCCTTCTACTCCGAAATGCCTCGCTTTATAAACGCCTTGCTCCTAGTGCATTGCCGTCTGCTTATCGATAATAAAAGTCTAGGTCACGTAGTTCTCTATCAGAATAATTATTATTGTTCATTTTATTTTAAAAATTAACAAACTGTTACTGTCGTTGACAGATGTGAATTAAACATTTGTTACTTTCTTAAACAATTCTTATGTTTTATCCACAGCACGCTTTGTTAAATGTATTTATACATGGCATTCTTTGTAAATATAATAATAAATTTATCACATCTTGCTTGATGGAACTTTTAAAGACGTTTTTATTTCGAATGCTGTCCATTTTATCGTCATGCAACCTTTATTCAATAATATTTGTTTCCCTTTAAATTAATGCAAAGAAAAATTAAAAAATATTCCAATAAAAAAGATATGGAGCATAATACATAGGTTAAGTGCAGAATAGGCCCTTTGGAATTGAAATATTTTCATCAAATTTGGTACAATAACGTAACAAGATATTAAAAATGTGTATTCTAAATTACAAGAGAATCGATTCAGTAACAAAAAAGTTATTAAAAAATAAAATTTAAAAATTCAAACTGTGAAGCCTTGTTACTCCGTTATTATTGAGTTTTCAAAAAAAACGTTATAGGAACTTGTGACATTAACTTATCGAGTAGAATAACCCCCGAATTTTTGGCGCATAATTTCCGAACACCTATATATATATATATATATATATATATATATATATATATATATATATATATATATATATATATATATATATATATATATACAGGTGGTCTTTTAAAGTGTTACAAAGCGATATTGAGAAAATGGCTGAATGAAAACAAATGAAATATCTAGGGATACAATGGGTCGTTGGGTGACACTTTTTGACAGAGTAAGTAATGTTTTAACCCTCTCCACTTTTTAGGGGTGGGGGGTAACTTTTAAACGTTAAATGGAAAGGTGCAGTTTTCTTTCCAGACTCGTAATCTCCAGAAAAAACTACATTATAACCAATGAATAATTAAATGCCAATGTCAATGGCACTACGCTAAATTTAACAGAATTAAAAATAAAATCAACTAAAGAAAAAACTGATATTAGGTACATTATTTTATTATAATACATAGATTATTGAGCTCAATAAAATTCACACTGGATGCGAACAGTCGCTAATCAACACTCTTGGTCGATAAATACCTGGTGTGGGATATTTGGCGATGTTGTTATTGGACCTCATTTTTTCGATGGTAATCTTAATAGACAGCGATACTACGATTTCCTTCGAAATGACTTGCAAAGATCGATGCCAAATATTCCAGAGCAACAACGTGAAGCAATTTGGTTCCAGCAAGACGGCGCACCACCACATTTCTGTCGAGAAGCACGTGCTATATTGAATGACACTTACCCTAACAGATGGATTGGACGTGGGGGACCAGTAAATTGTCCTTCAAGATCGCCAGACAACCCCTCTTGATTTTTTCTTGTGGGGTTTCGTCAAAGAAAAAGTCAATCACCCCAGATATGTTATTCAGAGTGCGGAATTCTTTTCGAAAGAGGGTTGATAAATGTTTAGAACAAAATGGTCGTCATTTTGAACACCTATTATAATAAAATAATGTACCTAATATCAGTTTTTTCTTTAGTTGATTTTATTTTTAATTCTGTTAAATTTAGCGTAGTGCCATTGACATTGGCATTTAATTATTCATTGGTTATAACGTAGTTTTTTCTGGAGATTACGAATCTGGAAAGAAAACTGCACCTTTCTATTTAACGTTTAAAAGTTACCCCACGCCCCTAAAAAGTGGAAAGGGTTAAAACATTACTTACTCTGTCAAAAAGTGCCCCCCAACGACCCTAGATATTTCATTTATTTTCATTCAGCCATTTTCTCAATATCGCTTTGTAACACTTTAAAGGACATATATATATATATATATATATATATATATATATATATATATATATATATATATATATATATATATATATATATATTAAATTGAAATGGCTTAAATAACTCAAAATTAAATATAGGGGATAGAGTTCTAAATGTATTTGTTAACAATTATTTATTATGCACCGTACTAGCTCAAATCTCTGTTGGGGATAGAGTTCATTTGTTGGGAAATTAGACATAAATATAAATATAATTTATTTTTTGGTGCATATTTAATGTTTGTATAATATGAATTGAATTGAATTAAATTGCATTTAAAAGTACTACTGGTATTATTAAATGGTTCTTTATTATGTGGATTCCACGTTATATCAAAGATCTTGTATGTTAAATGTGCCTTACTAAAATTTGTACAATAACGCATGCGTTGCGTATTAAATGAACTCAAATACCAAACTGTCAGATTTGTTAAATAGTAACTTCCTAAAATTGTGATTTTAATTATGTAATTGAAATTGAAATTTGGAAAGGAAACTAAATTATTACTTGTTTTACAGATGTTTACACAGCTATTGCATAAACATTTACACCTATACATAAAATAATAAATGCAGGAAATCACACAAATAATGAATACAAATAGCAGGGTTAAGATTAAAAATTAACTCATATGTGCGGCATATCTGCAAAAGGATGTGTTCATACAGCTGGTTCCAATTACACACGTAGGCTCCTTCCAATCGGTGATCGAAGTTATTGATCCATTCTGTTTGCTGCTGCAGTACTTCCAATAATTCCACACTGTCCCACGGATTAATGGTTGCTTTTTGTTGTGGTAAACGTGCTTATTATACGCTTAAATGTTTCACTCAACCACTAAATTATTAAATATAATATTTATTTGATTGTTTTAAAATGTTTTAATAATTTTCGGTTTATCTAATGTTTTAAAGTTGTAAGAATTTTAAATTAATATCACTTTTCTTTTTAGCATCCGAATGGAATATCAATTATTAAAATGTCGCAGCAGGAATAAAATATCAATTGGAAAAAAAATGAATAAATTTTATTTACGATAACGTAACCATAAATAAATTTCAACAACCGAACTTTTTTAAACACGTCAAACGTAAATCGTAACAACTTTAACTCGTAATAAACTTTACGAACATGGAAATATATCGGTAGTCTAACTTTATTTTAACAAATGTAGGTTAATAACAATTGTTTCTGAACTTTCGTCTCTTCGTTAAACTCGTATTAAAATTTCCCGATAATAAACGTGGTTATTCAACTTACTTGTTAACACAAACACCACACATTTTCAATAAAAATTTAAACTTTGCAAAACAAATGGAAGAAGAAGAGAGAGAGTCTGTTCAGGAACAATTCCTTATATACCCTCCTTTTAGTTACAACAATTTCAATTTTTTTCTAAAAATCCAAACAAGATAACCAAGTCTGTGATTGGTCAAAATAAATTCGAAAACCTAACTAAATTATAAATTATGCTACAACTTTTTATTAAGCTACTGATTTAAATTTTAAAAACAGAAATGAAATATATGCAAGATTCCGCACAAAATATACAAAATATACCTCTGTTAAAAATTTTACGAATTGACTTATTCTAAACTAAATTTGCTTATATCTAAAAAATCTTACTTTCTACACTTAAACTAAATACATATTCGTGATCTGCACGAAAATTTGATTTAGAAAACATTTATTATATGTCCAAGATCTTAAATTTAGAGGAAAATTCTGTTTAGCATAGGAAATTCGTATAGTTAACCCCATTTCACTAAATTTATGTTCAAATAATTTGTACAAAGTAAATTACTGCATGGAAATGAGGAAAACCTCCTATTAATTACATTAACAATTTATTTTAAGCTCATATTACTTTATAAAACTATAAAAAAACCTTAAATTTAAAACTTAACCTAATTTAATTTAAATGTTCAAATAATTTCCGTTTTTAACGTCCAAATTAATCAAAATGTTATTCACACAACTTATAAAATCTGTCTTTAGTATTTTCAATGTTCACTTTACTTGTATCGTTTAAATTTTAGTCACTTTAACAAACCATATTGTTTAACACATTTCTTCAAAAATCTTACACAAAAATGTATCTGCATGTAAATCTCTTTATGTTAAATTGTTATGTACATTGTGCTTAATGTTTACTATGCACTACTTTTTCTGTCGCACATCCACTTTCATTAATATTGTGAGTAATAATTAAATCATGTTCGTACTGTAACCCTTTCTCGAATTTTTACATCTTTCCTGCATTCTACCTAACTTAGAATAAGTCCCTAATATAAACATAACTCTACACTGTGTGTTAAACACCTGTAAAATACCCAAATGCCAAAATACGTTATGTGAACTGTAAATTTAATGAAACAATATCTACGAACTTAATCGTACTTACAGATATAACTTTATTTAACCTTCCTGACATGTTTTTATGTAGCACAATGCTTTTTATGACTGAACCAACTTGTACAAATTTTATTAAGCCTGTTTCAATCAAAACAAATCCACTTTCTTGCAATCGTTTACCAAATTACTTCAATTAAATGCATTGTAAATGTACCGTAATTGATCTCAAATTGTTCTATAGAAATTACAAGCTTAAACTCTCAAATCCCTATCTTAATCTTATCTAAACATCTCAAAAATATATATATATATATATATATATATATATATATATATATATATATATAGTTATGACCTTTCATTTAACATTTTTCCGTAGCTGTCTCATTTTTCGAGATATCTTGTTTAAGCTTGGTACAGAGGAGTTTTTCGGATAGATAAACATGAATATCTATTTACCTACAGAATGTGAATATTTCACTTGTATATTTACAAACAACTAAAAAACTATAAAAACTGGTATTTAATTATAATGAATTGTATTCTCAAAATGTCCGCCATTCGCCCCAATATATCTTTGGCATCTTTTCAATAAAATTCTTCTTACTGCAAAAAAAAAAGATAGATGCAGATTGCTTATGTATCCCCAGAGGAAAAAGTTCATTGGATTTAAATCAGGGCTTCGTGGAGGCCAACGATGTTTACTTCCTTTTCCAATCCAACGATCCGGGAATGCATTATTTAAATGATTTTACATCGCGAGAAGATAATGGGTAGTGACGCCGTCTTGAAGAAACCACATTTCACGATGAACGTTTAAAGGAACTTCCTCCCGCAGGTTAAACAAGTTATGGCGAAGGAAGTTTAGTTACTCGCGGCCATACAGTTTAGCTGAGAGTTCAAAAAGACCCACAAGAGAATCGTTTACTATCCCAAACCAAATATTACTTTTAAATTCGTGTTGTAAATGGCGCTCCCCTGTGCGTTTTGGGTTTTCGTCAAACTAGATACGGCAATTTCTGCTGTTAAATGCCCCTTTCCTAGTAAAGGTTGCCTCATCCGTAAACAAAATATTATTTATAAAAGATTGATCACGTCGAGGATGGCTTAAAATCCAGTTAGAAAAATTCGCTCTTACCAAAAAATCATCTGTGTGATGTACCGGTGTAGTTGTTGTTCATGCAACATGGTTGATATTTCCGGTGAAATAACCCAGTATTTGCAGATATTCGCCGAATGCTAAAGGGCGAATCAATATCAATTACATGTAAGACCTCTTGTTCTTGTTCGACGGTATGCATTAGGTCGTCTAGAATGCTGGCGAGGACGAAAGCAACCTATTTCTCGCAATATTGAAAACAATCTTGAAAATCATTTTCTTTCTCGTTGTCTACGATTTGGAAAAGTATTTCCGTAACTTCTGGCCGGCAGTATGTTCATTGTTGAGCATAAATTGCATTTCACTATTTGAGAATAAATTATGTCGCAGCATTTTTAAAACGGAAACCTAATACTTAAACAATGAAATACTCAAAACAACGTAAAAAACATACCAAATATATTTTATGAGAAATCAAATCAGAATTACGATTTTGTGATGGACAACTGCTAGATTAAATTGGCAATAAATTTTATGCAAATGAAATATGTCCATTCTGCAGAGTTCACTTTAAGTGCAATTTCTGCTAAAGCGGGACTATTTAGCTATACACAATAACAGTGCCTGTTTTAAAGAAAATAAAATGACCTTTTAGAAATGTTAACAAGTCTTTCAAAATTTTTATCCACAAAAAAAAATACAGCGGAAACCAGAAATATGAATAAGGTGTTGGTGGTGACCTCCATCTTTTACATTGAAAGTAAATAGATATTCATGTTTGTCTACATGAAAAACTCCCCTGTGCCAAGTTTAGACAGGATATCTCAAAAAATGAGGATATCGAAAAAAGTGAAATAAAAAATGCATCTTTGAATGGTCATAACTTTTTAAGGAAGCAGAATTGTACTAAAGTAAGTTGGCCTAAATGGGGTTATTTTAACGCAAGGAAACTACCTCTCAACTATGGCCCATTCTTTACGGGACACCCTGTATATATACATATATATATATATATATATATATATATATATATATATATATATATATATATATATATTATATATATATATATATATATATATATATGGGCACTACAGATTTTGCTCTCTTAGCAGAGAGCTATATCCACGTTTACTGGGTACTAATCAGGACACCTGTGCATACAGGGGATACCAGTATAACTCCATTATACAGCGGGTTATCATTAAACTTTTGTGAGCAGAAGGTGAAAAAGCTGTTAATATTCTTCGTCGACTTGTGGCACAATTTGGGCAGGAATATCTTTCACGTATTCAGGTATTTAAATGTTCAAGAGCGGCCGTATATGTGTAGCAAACGCTCCTCATGCTGCAAAACCTCGTACTACTATCCGACAAGTTGATGGGCTTATTTCAATCTACAGGCAAATATCAAAGGATGTTTTAGCAAAAATATTAAAAATTAGTGTTCGTAACATACAAGTTATCGTACATGATAAGCTCAAACATTTCAAAGTTAGCTAACATGGATAACAAAAAACGAACGTAGACAGGAACAGATCATGACCTCTTAGCAACATTTCCAACGTTTTCAAAATGAAAGAAACGATTTCTTGGCACATATAATAACTGTTGGTGAGTCATGGATTCACCATTACATCCCACAAAGTAAGCAAGCTAGCATGGAATGGTGTTACTCAAGTTGTCTGCCGCCCAAAAAATCTAAATCTCAACCATCGGCAGGAAAAGTGATGATGACACTGTTCTGGGACATTCAAGGTTCAGTTCAGAAAAACCAGAACACTGATTCTCGAATAAGAAGTAAAACCGTAGGTCCCGTGGCAACACGATGGTTGACACGTTAAACATCGATGGAATTCCTTTAGTAGAGCAAAATTCTAATGACGAGTAGTGCTAATAACCATTAGCAGTTGATGTGAATAGAAAAGCCTAATATTTACACTATTTATATTCTCACAATTTTTAATTAAGTATTTTAAAGTAAAATAGGGAAAGATAAATAGAACAATTTATTGATTTTTACCAAAACAGATCGTAAAAAAGTTCGTGTAATTCATAGCTAACTTGATAAAATCAAAAATTAAATAAAAAAACTGGATTTTGTTAATAAAAGGAAAATATCTCGGAAACCGTCGAAGTTAGGTATAGGGAAATGTTAATAAAAATTAAATGGTTATTTAGTGGCTTCTTAGAGAGCACAAAAAATATAGGGTGTTCTATTTAAGTTAAGTGAGAAAAGTACAGATTTGCATTTTGGTTCGCCCTGTATACAAAGCATAATAATTGCGAAACATACTGGATCTGGTGAACTTCGCTTACTTACAAAAAATAATGTTTGTCATAAAATACAGAAAATTAATTACATTAGTAAAGATACAGGGTCCTGAATTCATGACGATTTTTACCTTAAAGTGACCATAACTTTTAAAGTCCTCGGTATTCTCAATCAAACATAATATCAGGAGATTTGTAAAAACGAGCCGAATTCAAATATAAAATAAAAAATATGTGATGCCATTTAAAAAAAGGCATTTTTGGATAGGTTTAAAGTTATAGAGTACCCTGTGTATTTATAAATAATTTTGGACTATGCACCTTGTGATGGTTAACAATTATGCTTTTATAATTTTTTTAACTATTATAATAACGCTATAAAAGAACCGCATAGCGCAGGGTGTCCCAATAGACACTCGGTATATATATATATATATATATATATATATATATATATATATATATATATATATATATATATATATATATATTGATAATGGATTTAGTGTCACGTGTGACCTCGGTTAAAATCAGCGTATGGTAGGACTGAGATGTTCTTGTACGAATGTTGTAAATTAAGTGACATTGAAGTGTAGATAACCTTGAGTTTCTTCGGTCTTCAGTCTGTGTTGTTCTTGGAAATATGGGATCTTGTAATTGTGGTAATGTTGGAAATGTGAGACTTTGGAAATGTGGTTTCTGAACTCTCCAAACTTACCTTCTAATACACCTCCACTCTTTAAATGTTCTACATTAAGAACTTCTGGAATAGCATTAATTAAATCTATATTCTATCTATATCTATTTATATTCTGTAAAATGTCAAACTTAGTTTTATTAGCTGAGTGTTCATTTTTCTTAGATTAGCCAAGAATAGTATGGTTGGGTAAGATTTTTATCTCAGAAATACTTATGTGTTTTTGGCAGGATTTGAATGAGAAACGCTTTTATAAATGGAGTTACCACGTAAATCTCAGTTGCTGACGGTAATTTAGATATGACCGAAGAGTTAATTTTTTACTAATTCAGTCTTTAGTTAGTATTCTGAGTTTTTAAGCACCAATTTCACTTATATTACAAAATCGAATGACGGTTCATTAGAGTCAACAACTATGATTTAAATTAGGTTTACATGCAACAGTACAACCAAATAAGATGTCTTAGCAAAAAAAAATATTTTGAACTAATATCAGATCGCATTACATAGAATAGTGGTTCACTTCTGATCCTTTTTATAACACATCCATAATTGCTTTTACTGTGTTTCTTTATAATAGGAACAGTTAACGACATGTTTGACTTTTCAATCAAAATAAGAATAAACACCTTTTAGAACTAGAATGGAACAATGCTTGAAAACTGCTGTTGATCGTATATTTGTAAAAGTGCAAAAAAAGAACACTAAAGCACACTATAGTTACATTTAGACATTAATAAATTGCAGCGCCCATGTTAAGTACACGTGTGGTACGTAACCTGCAGACTCGTTCACGTTTGTAGTGTGTAAGTATTCCGCTTAAATAACTGGTATTTAGTGAATTAGGTATATATATCTGAGTCTGAATCTGATGGTGAACGAGTCTTCCTTTGAGGTGGGTTCTTTTTCTTTTTATTAGTTTTCATACCACGAATTCTTCCCGCTTGCTTGGCCTGAGTTTCATATTTCTTTCTTTGCAGGCTTGTCATTTTGGACCATTCATTGGCACCTTCAATAATTATTTTTCGCGGTTCCCAATTTTTATGTAGTTTGCTAAAGTCTGGGAGGAAATTTAGAAAGGGATTGCAACAAAAGTTCTTTTTTCGCATTTTTTTACTTTTTTTCTTATTGGTTTACTCATTTCGGATTTATATAAATTTTTCAAAATTCAAAAAATTATCAATGACAATTTTGTTGCTACTTAATTACAATTATACATTTTCAATTGTTCAGTAAATACTTACGTCTTGATTATTATGCTACATTACAAGATTTACAAAAAATAACTGACAATTTTGATTAGATCTTGCCTACCTCTCTTCAAAATTTCGAGTTATTTCAAAAATATTCGTAAAATTTCAAAATTTTTTGTGTGGATAAACTTTTGTATTTTGGGGCAATGTTTACAATTCAAACATCATCTAGAAAAATTCATAACTTTTTTTGTAATGTTTGAACAAACCGTTAAACATTTTTACTACGTTCATTCAAAAACTAACACTGCATAATTTTTATCGTAAAAAGTTGTCGCCTAGAGCAAACGCCAAATACGAAGACACCTGCGCAGAAACCGAATATTGCATTAAAAAGAAATGGAATAATGATGTGTTTACAAGTTAGTTGTAGTTGTAATCCACAGTAATATGTATTAATATAATATATTGATTTAGTTCGTTGTTTATAATGGGCGATGCGAGTACATCGTCTGATAGTACATCAAACATTCCAGCAAAGAAGCGGCGTGTCTTATCGCAAGATACCCGCGAAATTATTTGGAATGTTTATCAGTTTCATAAAAATATGAATGAAGGTATGTCATTATTGTACGATTAAAATCTGTCAGTTTTTTTCACGGTTACATTTCTTTACAGTTAACGTTCTTGATATTGTTGTGAAAGCAATTGGAATATCTAAAAGTACCGTCGTTAGAATTATTAGAGAAAGGAGTGCAATTCAACGTGGTGAAATAGAATCGTTCAAGACTTCTAATAAAAGAATGAAAACCGCACCAAGATCATCTGCCGATAATTGTGGGGAACAAGTCATTCGACGTATTGTACAGAATTTTTATGTCACGGGGAAACGACGACCAACCGGCAATGCTATCTATAATATTATTAAAGATGACGAATCCATTGGTTTCTCTGGGAAGGAAACGTCTTTAAGAAGATTATTAAATAAAATAGGTTTTAAATGGACGAAAACCGTAAATGTTTAATAGAACGATACGATGTACGATCTTTACATTGTGCTTATATACGAGCAACAACAAAGTATGGAAGAGCAGGGCGACCCATTGTGTATACAAATGAAACATATATACATGCATCGCATACAACGCCACATTCCTGGGTACATGATTCCAACGAAGGTTTAAAATGTCCAATCGGTAAAGGTCAACGTCTTATAATAGTACATGCTGGTGGTGAAATGGGATTTATCAATAATGCCCTCTTAGTTTTTAAATCAGGCTCAAAAGCAGGTGATTATCACAATGATATCAACTTTATTAATTATAAACGATGGATTGAGCACCAGTCATTACCGAATTTGCTCGAAAAGTCGGTTATTGTTATGGATAATGCAAGTTATCACAACACGTTAGCAGTTAAACATCCAACTTTTAGATCGTTCATGATGAATCCCAAACAAAAGTGGAGATGTATGATTTAATAAAATATAATAAACCGAGCTACACGGAACATTCAATTGATGCTATATTTGCGAAACATGGTCACTCTGTATGTCGACTACCTTCATACCATCCGGAGATAAATCCAATAGAAAAAATATGGGCCATTGCAAAAGCTTGGGTGGCATCAAGAAACACAACTTTTAAATTAGCCGATGTTGAAAAACTAACTCGTGAAAAGTGTTCGATGGATTTGTAGAGCCACTGGTAAGAAGTGTGCCGTCATGTTAAAGAAATTGAAGAGGACTGCATTAATAAAGAGCATATTATGGATGTCGTTTGTGAGGAATTGGTTATACGTAGGAGTGGAGACTCATCGGATGAATCTGATTTTATATCAGATTATGATAACGGAGAAATAACTGTAGAGTAGATGTGTAATATTTTATTGTATTTATATTGTTAATTTCACATTGCAAATGTGTTGTTCATGTTCTTAGATATGTTTCTAAGGTACTTGAACTTCTTAAGCACTTTTTAAACACTTAGTCTATGATCTACCAACATAACGTCTTCGTACCATAACCCTTTTTATAGTTCGCAGAGTTTTTATGCATTGTACCAATTATTATACATGTTCTACACATTAGGATTATTGTACTTCATATAATCAATATCTGTTTTGTTTAATTGCTTAATTATATTGATTTATATATTTATTTATCTTTAATACACTAATATGTATCGTGTTGACCTTTTTAACATGCTACTGCCATAGCTCAATGCTTTTATGAATACAACATCAATGTGCAAACCCCATAAAGCCTGTTTTGTTGTATAAAAACCATCTGTTTATATTCGTATACTATATTTTCCTCATAACAAATTATATAACTTCTTCAACTCTATTTGAACTTGCATACTATCTAATATTTGAATTCGATAAAACTCTACCCCCTCTATTACACCTATTTATAACCATCGCAGTATAAAACTATTTAGACACGAATTATTCACCCTTAGAACTGTGGTTAATAATTAAAATGCGAATTACATTTCCGAGTAAATTTATGAACAAGTAACATAACCTTATATTTCACTTTTCACAATTAAATAAATGTTTTTTTTGTTTAAATTGTCTAATTATAAAATATACACATCATAATTAAGAGGTTATTAACTAAAAAATGTACAAAACGTAACTTTTACTTTTCTTAAAAAAACTAATATTTTCCCGTTGAATAGTACACGGTTACGTGATTTTTTTCGCGCAGCTTGGTATCTTCGTATTTGGCGTTTAGTCTAGTACACTAGCGCAATAAAAATTAATCGCACGCTACGCATGCGTACACGGGTGCAACTGCAAATGTAGAAACGTCAGTAAAATATTGAGTGAATGACAAAAGAGTCAAACTTCATTCGAACAGTATTTTAGGTTATTACTACTTTAATTTGCTTTTTTAAGTGATTTTGTTTAATTAGGTGCAATGTAATTAAGTAATTGTATAATTAAAAAACCACAATTCAATTTCAAGTATTCAAATTACGTTTTGTAATTTTGTTACGATCGAGTGTACGAAGACTGTACCATGCCCACTGCATGATAACAAACAGATTTCTGCACTACTTATTAAAAATTATTCTGGTTTGTCAGTTTAAATAAATAAAATAAAAATGCGTGTGTAAAAGATGAATGACAGTAACGATGAAGATTTTTTTGTTGTTTATGTAACCAGTGCAAAAAGTGAGTGTTTATTGGACGAGACGTCACGTTCATACAAAAGAAAAATAAATGGTTTTACTAGGTGGCCATTATGATTGTTAGCGTATTTTGCTGGCTATTAAATTGATATGTACTTAATTTTCCAGTGCATTGATGTCTAGTGGGGTGTCAAAAAAAATCTTCATCGTTATTGTGATTCATATCTTTAATAACTATTGTTCTAACTGCACTATTTTTATTTATTTAAACTGATAACCCAGAATAACTTTTAATGAGTAGCTGAGAAACCTATTTGTTATCCGTATTCGATTTCTAGTAAAAAAAAAGGTGTACTAAAATATATCGACAGAGTGCGCATCAAACAACCTTCGTATACTCGATCGTAACATTTTGAAAACATTTTAAATGAATTGAAAAATTTTAATGCTTGAAATTTCACCGTAATGGATTAGTAATGAAAAAATGATCTATTCATTTTTACCTAATTAAACTATACCAAATCTTTAAATCATAAAAGCCTAAAATCTTTAGCATTTGTACAAATGACGCTTAGATCTCTTGTCAATCCGTATTTTACTGACGTTTCTACATTTACAGTTGCATTTATTAAATCAGCGTAGTATGCATGCGTGGCCTGCAATAAAATTGTTATTGCATAAAACAAACACTTTTTGCAACTTTTCAGTGCCAAAAGTTATTGTTTTTTTCAATGAACGTAGAAAAATAACTATTAAATAATATGTATACCATTAAGGACAATTAATTCAAACGGATTGAAATTATATTAATATTGAATTGTAAATTTGGATTTATACTTTGTCCTAAATACCTAACGGCTGCCATATTTGTCCATATGACGCGCCAATTACTCAAAACGCCTACACCCCTTGTCGCAGCTTCATTGGCTGGAAATAGTATTATAATAAGGGGGCCCGAGTGCTAACTTGTAAGGCAGATATAAGAAGTTTTGTTAGGGTCTGTGCCCCCTTGTCGGAAATAGTATTCTAATAAGGGGGCCCTAATGCTAACTCATAAGACAGCTATAAAAACTTGTATTAGGGTCTGCGACCCCTTGTCGCGGCCTCTTGTTGTAGAACTTGAATTTGTTTGTAGGGAATCTAATCGTGTATGGACTAATGAATATTTTCTGTAATAAAGGTGGTGCTACCTAACGGTATATTTCTAGGACTAATTAGGGATTGTTTGTGGCGCCATCTAATGGTGTGTTTTTAAAGTAGCGAGTGTTTTCTGTAATAGAAGTTGATCATGCACGCCTCTCTCGGCTCTTGTTACGGAACTCTTTATTAATTAAAACAGCTAAACTACTTTTACGCTTTTATTTATCAGAGTAGAATGATCGAAAAGCAAGCATTATACAGTAATTTGATTATCTCATCATTTATAACTAAACATGTAGTGAAAAACTTATTTAGAAAATCAAGCATTGGTAAATTATTTATTTTAAAATACAAAAACTTTATCGTATAACGTCCACACACATCCGAACGGTAATCCTGCAGCGTCGTTTTCTTGTAACGGAACCATCTAGAATTCTTCTCAAAGACACGTAAATGGTAACCTAGCGGGGTCGTCCAAAGGAATCAAAATATTCCCCGTTACAACTCTCGCTAATGTAGATAGCGGTCCGATGCTGATGTGGTTTGTTTGCTGGATTCGGATTCACAATAATTGCACAAGGTCTAAGTGCGTGCTTCGGAAGCTGATTAGAAGCACATACAAGTCGAAACACATTCTTGCGGGTAGTGATCGATTTCAAATATTTCAACACTTGTACCGCATACATTTTTGGAGTTGGTATGCGTCTAGTGTCGCAATAGTAATGTGTTTTCCACAGCGCACATAGGCTCCTCGATGTTATGGTTTAAACAGCTATACGCCTTTGCTTCCTTTTTCAATTTTTTAATCGACGGACAACCAATCTCGTCCAGGTTTGGTATTGCTTTGTTGAAGAATCTTAAAAAATGTTTTTTGTCACTGCCCCTAACGTGAATTTTGTTAAACGGTTGCAGCGTTCTTATCAGCTCCTCTTGGAAAACGTAGACTACATCACCCGACCGGCATTTCAGTCCTTGATATTTCTTCTCTAAATACCTTATCTAACTAGACAAGAGCTTTGTTATAAGGTGGCTTTATGAGTATCAACAATAAATGATCTGTAACCACGGCAATTTCTTTTGGTATGATTCGTTATTAACACCTCTAAACCCTTGTACGTCCAAGCGTGCATCCATCTTCTTCTTTCAGCTACTGTTGTACGCTGAAGCTTGTGATCTAGGGTTGTCCTCTTTAACAGGCGAAATCCAGGACGACATTCCGATGTTTATGGAATTCGGCGTACACCAAACAGTTAACGGTTTCTACAAGTGCTTCTTCAAACCGACTTCTAGGCGCAGGGAACCATTCTAACTAAATTCCAGTGCATGCTAGCGTTTGCAGACAATTCAGGGTTAGGTTGAAGACCATTAAACAATAGCCGTTGGGGTAATCGCTTCTCAATATATCGTTTCCCTCACTCAAAAAGTGAATACCCGTACTGGAGAATAAGGTGTGATATGCCCTTACATATAAACCACTAGCTGTAAAGTTGGATTGTAAGCCCTTTGAAGGAATTTGTTGGCCTTCAATATATAACATCTAGTTAATATTGCTGTGATGAAAATTGAATGGATTTGAGGAATAATCACCGTTGGAGGATTGATTTGCGACAAAACCTACGATACATCGTTTATGTAACTGACCAAGGAAGATATTATACAATGATTTTCGCTGTATGCCTGTAAGTATAGTTAACACTTTTACTTCGGTCCTTGTAACAGAATATTTTGCCCCAGTTGTTTCTAAGGCTCAAGCGTGTGCAATTAGAACGGTGGGGTTGATTCTCATACGTCTCACCAGTAACCTAGCGTCCATAATTCGCGTCCTGTAAGTTGAACCGTGCGCCGCCATTAGACTAAAGGTATCTTGATCGTACAAATTTGGCTTTTAATTCAACACCGCTTATGAGAAACTTTTCTTCATTAAACAAATCTGTGTGCACGTGACCAATCATCTCAATTTGTTTGCTGGTTACTGCAAGTACTTGACGTTTCGAGAAACCGTTACTTGCGGGCCCCAATGTATTCATCTGCCCGGCTGTATCATTCTGCCATAAGGTGCAACCTAGATGTGAACTCTTGGCTCATTTCCATAATCTAGCAACGTTTCGATATATATAGGTATAGGTGTTGTTTGGTAGTGACACCATCTTCTGATTTAAGTAAACCTCTGCTTGTGAGAAAAGCGAATGCATCCAATTATTTCCCGGCGCTACAACATCCGCGTCAGTAAGTGCTGTATCGTCTTACTTTAGAACTTTAGCTGTGATGTAGAGCATGGTCTGACTTAAACTCTATTGGGGTGTCATCACTAAGAGCTGATACGGGCTTGTAAAATATCCATTCGCCACTCTCGATACTTGTCTGCGTCGACAGTAAAGCTGATTAGAAGCACATACAAGTCGAAACACATTCTTGCGGGTAGTGATCGATTTCAAACATTTCAACACTTGTACCGCATACATCTTTGGAGTTGGTATGCGTCTATTTTCGCAATAGTAATGTGTTTTCCACAGCGCACATATGCTCCTCAATGTTACGGTTTAAACAGCTATACGCCTTTGCTTCCTTTTTCAATTTTTTAATCGACGGACAACCAATCTCCTCCAGGTTTGGTATTGCTTTGTTGAAAAATATTAAAAAATGTTTTTTGTCACTGCCCCTAACGTGAATTTTGTTAAACGGTTGCAGCGTTCTTATCAGCTCCTCTTGGAAAACGTAAACTACATCACCCGACCGGCATTTCAGTCCTTGATATTTCTTCTCTAAATACCTTATCTGACTAGACAAGAGCTTTGTTATAAGGTGGCTTTATGCGTATCAACAATAAAGTTCCATGACCTGTAACCACGGCAATTTCTTTCGGTATGATTCGTAATTAACACCTCTAAACCCTGGTACGTCTAAGTGTGCGTTCATCTTCTTCTTTCAGCTACTGTTCTACGTTGAAGCTTGTGATCTAGGGTTGTCCCTTTTAACAGGCGAAATCCACGACGACATTCCGATGTTTATGGAATTCGGCGTACACCAAACAGTTAACGGTTTCTACAAGTGCTTCTTCAAACCGACTTCTAGGCGCAGGGAACCATTCCTAACTAAATTCCAGTGCATGCTAGCGTTTGCAGACAATTCAGGGGTTAGGTTGAAGACCATTAAACAATAGCCGTTGGGGTAATCGCTTCTCAATATATCGTTTCCCTCACTCAAAAAGTGAATACCCGTACTGGAGAATAAGGTGTGATATGCCCTTACATATAAACCACTAGCTGTAAAGTTGGATTGTAAGCCCTTTGAAGGAATTTGTTGGCCTTCAATATATAACATCTAGTTAATATTGCTGTGATGAAAATTGAATGGATTTGAGGAATAATCACCGTTGGAGGATTTATTTGCGACAAAACCTATGATACATCGTTTACGTAACTGACCAAGGAAGATATTATACAATGATTTTCGATGTATGCCTGTAGGTATGGTTAACACTTTTACTTCAGTCCTTGTAACAGGATATTTTGCCCCAGTTGTTTCTAAGGCTCAAGCGTGCAATTAGAACGGTGGGGTTGATTCGCATACGTCTCACCAGTAACCTAGCGTCCATAATTCGCGGCTTGTAAGTTGAACCGTGCGCCGCCATTAGACTAAAGGTATCTCTTGATCGTACAAATTAGGCTTATAATTCAACACCGCTTATGCGAAACTTTTCTTGATTAAACAAATCCGTGTACACGTGACCAATCATCTCAATTTGTTTGCTGGTCACTGCAAGTACTTGACGTTTCGAGAAACCGTTATTTGCGGACCTCAGTATATTCATCTGCCCGGCTGTATCATTGTGCCATAAGGTACAACCTAGATGTGAACTCTTGGCTCATTTCCATAATCTAGCAACGTTTCGATATATATAGGTATAGGTGTTGTTTGGTAGTGACACCATCTTCTGATTTAAGTAAACCTCTGCTTGTGAGAAAAGCGAATGCATCCAATTATTTACCGGCGCTACAACATCCGCGTCAGTAAGTGCTGTATCGTCTTACTTTAGAACTTTAGCTGTGATGTAGAGCATGGTCTGACTTAAACTCTATTGGGGTGTCATCACTAAGAGCTGATACGGGCTTGTAAAATATCCATTCGCCACTCTCGATACTTGTCTGCGTCGACAGTAAAGCTATATATCGTCGTAAGTAGGTTTCTTCTACTTAGCAGCAACAGCTCTTGGTAGAGACTGGTTATTATCGGCCAGACGTACTCTTTTATATCCCGAGCCCTCCATCATTTTATCGATTTTCTCATCGGCTTTACGTTTAAGATTTCTACCTGCCTCGTGAAAGATTTCTGGAAATGGTTCCTTAACGAGTCGATCCTCTATGAAATCACCAAGAACATTGCCATCCGTTCTAAGAGCTTCTTTTCCAATGGCCTTTGCACCAAACTTAAGTAACGGTATTATACGTCTAAATATACCACCTAGCCAGCTTCCTATTCCGTGACCACGTTAATGTGGTCCGCCTCTTTAGATGGAGCCGATACCGTTACCTACCTGATAACGACAAATCATAATTGTACTTTCTAAAAGTGTAGCTTCAGACACCACGTCCCAAACTCGAATTGCCTTGCTGCACCCGTATCTGTTTTTATATTAACCTCGATGTTTTCAAATTCCCGTAACATCACTGGCATGTAGTATGCAGGCGAAAAAATCACATCTTTATGACCCCCGTAAGCGTAGTTTTCTGAAGTAACGTTTATTATGTGTATAAGCGGAGATAAAACATCACCCGCAATTTACGGTCCAACGATGTTGCAATAAACAAACATCTGCATAGGTAATCCTATCCATATACTAGCGGAGTGCGGGGGTATTCGTTCCATAGCTATGTTTGATACGGCCGATAACCCAACTGTAAAGCGAAACGTTGTGAGAAGCCGAATAGCGAGAGAGGTTTTTAATTTCGTAGTGACGCGTTTAGTTAAATTATGGTATTCGATTGTTAGCAATTTACTAATTAGCTCGTTGACAGTTTTTTCTGGCATAATTCCCTAAGGCGAAACGTAACACATACCATCCGTCCTCAATATAAATGGCTTACTCGTTGTCCTGTTGAAAATGTGATGCTACCTTTTTTAATTCAGTCTCTAACACACCCTCTTCTCCTGCGGGTGGATCAATTCTATAATAAATTAAATATCCTGTCGCACTTACACTGGCAAAACAACAACTGAATTTACAATGTGTCTACAACCCATTAACCTGTTAATCTTAGTCGTTTTGGCAGTTGTGTAATGAAACTTGACGTCACATTTTTGGGAAAATACGTCATAGAACTATTACTCAATAAGTTAAGATAAAACTTCATTTTATATATCTCTCAGCTGCGGAGCTAATGTCCAACTATTAAATTTGTCACTGTATCCAAGCCACTTGGCCAGGTATTGTTTGTATCGCCCGCGGCCCTTCTCAGCTAAAATCTTATCGACTTTGAATAGCGCGTCTTTATCAACCGTAACAACTTGCAACTCCTCCTCGTAACTACAGGATCGTTATTCATATATCGTATGCGGTAAGCTGGCAGTCTTCTATTTATCACTGCACTAATTGTAAAAACTTCCTCGCTCCAATTCCGTTTCATATCCCTTCTCAAAGGTGTACCTAGTTCTGGCGATTCTAACATGTTCAACGACTTTATATTTAGGATGACGTGATGTGCCTAAGCCTTTCGCGTACAGGTTATTCCCACTTCCAAAATGTTTTCATCGTTTACAGCCGCAGGGGTCATTTTTATGCTTTAATGAGGACTATTGTTGTAAGCAGTCACAAGTTTTTGGAATACATCAATATACCTGTAGGAACTTTTGTAGGTGAAATAACGCAACATCTTTGTTTTCAATGTTTTATTAATCTTTCAACTACAGATGCTTTAACACCAGGGTTATTTGTTACATAGAAATTGATATTTTGTTTCTAGAAAAGGTTCTGTACACTGCCCGTCACAAACTCTTTGCCTCTATCCGTCTGTAGATTTTCTGGTGTATTATCACTTTCCTCAAAAATATCGGCGAATGCTTCAATTACAGCTGCGTTTTAAGAGCTCTCGCCCACGCCCTCTTGATAAACACATCCATAACCGTTAGTATGTAATTGTAGCCGCTATTGTGTTTACTTAAAGTTCGCATATTGCAAAGATTCGCTTGCCACAGCTTGTAAATATTGCTCACAATATACCTATTTTTCACCTTACCATATTTACCCTTTACAGCATTAACTAACTTATACCGGAAAACCCTGTCGGATGCGAGGGATCACAGTATACACCATCCATGTTATGTCCGCCACGTATGCCAATCTAGTGCAATTCTTCTTTTTCTTTGAGAGGATCTTCGCGGTGTTTCCCTCGATTCACTATCAGAATCGTAATTCTCACCTATAGTCGTAAGCGTCCATTCAACGTTAGGTCATACAGCAGCCGCATCACGTCCACGTATATTTCCAACCTGGTCGCAGACTAACACAAGTTCTTATAGCTGTTTTTCAAGTTAGCATTAAGGTCCCCTTGTTAGAATACTAACGCCACGACAAGGGGGCGCAGACCCTAACACAAGTTCCGAATACCTGTCTTATGAGATAGCATTAGGGCTTAAGCCAAGCTAGTGTAGAAATAAAACCCATATGGATTCCAATAATGCGCGAAGAGCTTAAGCGCAATACACCTGCGTAAGAAGTTACGGGGCAGCATGCAATAAACTTCTGGGCAACCACGAAAAAGTTTAATATATATAAGTTCTAAAAAACATATATTGGATTACTCAGTGGCTCAGCGGTGAAGGTGCCAGACTAGTAAGTGAAAGGGTACCAAGTTCGAATCTGAGAGTAGTCAAGTGCTTGGGAAAAATTATATATAACATATGAATTCGACTCAAGTGCGACAACAGTCCTTCTCAGGAAACGGAGTCCGCTTCCGAAACATCGCGCTCAAAAAGCAAAAGCTGTGGAAATAGGCCGATGAACTCCACAAGTATATATACACATATATATATATATATATATATATATATATATATATATATATATAATTTGTATCAGATAACATAGGTGAAGTAAATTGTATGATAAAGTTTAGGGAAAAAGACGATTTTATAGAAGATTCATATAACTTACAAGTGAAAATGTAAAATTAAACAATTACGAAAATAACTTACATATTAATGTGAAGAGAAAGTGTTGCAACTTAAATTAACATCACGGATGCAAGTTAAGTGCAAATGTTGAGAAACTCGCTTATATCATCTCCAAACATAGGTGTTGAGACGGGGCCAAATTAAACTATATTTGTGTTAGAGATTGGTGTATCGTTATGTTTTTTGGGTCATATAATCCATTTATGGTCATAGTTTTCTTTTAGATAGTAAAATAAGTTAGATATAAGTAAATTTGTATGTGTAAAATTGTATAATTATTGAAATTTGTATGGATTAAGTAGTTTAAACGTAAATAGGGCAGGTGGGGTACCGTTGGAAATGAAATTTGGCGTAGAATCCAATGCTAATAATATTTTTAAGATCAATCCTCATAGAAGAAACTTATTTGAAAAAGTAATAATTAAAAATTTTAGAAAAATGAACAACCAATAAGAATTAGGGGCTGTTGTGTTTGTATGGTAAAATTGCTCCAATCAAATTGGTTGTTAGGGAACAATTTGGTACTGCATTTGTTAACTTTTCAATTTAATCTGCATATAATCTTCAAACTGAA
This sequence comes from Vesta saturnalis, assembly GCA_036346205.1. Lineage (NCBI taxonomy): Eukaryota > Metazoa > Arthropoda > Insecta > Coleoptera > Lampyridae > Vesta > Vesta saturnalis. The sequence goes on along the minus strand of JARFJB010001857.1, from coordinate 1,057,067 downwards.
AGCATGTTACTCGATATGTATATGTGACCAGATTTAAGATTGATCGTGTGTTTCGCATAACCTAAACTAAATTAGAAATAAAACATTTGAAATTTTTTTTAATTAGTTGATAGTGAGGTTAACGTGAATTATTTTTACGAGTGATGCCGAACTGATAAATAATCGAATGTTAAATCATGCTTTCAATTTTTTTTAATATAAAATTTTTTAAAAAAAGTTTACATTGTGTTGTTATTTCAATTCAAACAAAATTAAAAGTTTCAACTAAATAAAATTGTATGCAGATAAATGATTGTATTTAATAATACGATAACCTAAAATAATAATATTGCATTTAATTATGAAATAAACAAAATTAAAGTGTTTATGAAAAATCTTAAAGAAATATTTCATCATTGTACCTGTACAACCTGATGCGGTGTATCAACAACCGTTGGGCCAATATACTTCATGGGATTCACAACACATATGATTTGGATAATGGATCTTCAATAATGAAAATTGGAGTAGCTGAAAGAAGATTTTTATATCAATGTACAGTCCACGCGGCCAAAGAATGTCTCGTGTCGCGCATGGATGTTCGTGCATTCGGCCGCACTCGTTAACGCAATAGCGACTGAAAGCATTACCAGTGGCGGCGGTGTCGCGCTTTCAATTATTCGTCACCGAACCACAAGAAATTTTAAATGTTTTATTTATTTGAATTACATATGAACAGTAATAGTTTAAACATTTATAAAATAAAAAAATAACCATGTTGACAAGTAATAAATTTTATATTTGAATTACAAATGAACACAACAGTTTAATCGTTTATGAAAATCAAAAAAGTACAAGTCCCAATGTAGAACTCATATTTCTACACTCGCTTTTAAATCACAGTTGAAAACGAATTAACTAATAAAAACATTTTTAATATTTGCTAATCTGTTGTTAATGATACCAAGGAATCTCAACTATTAGGATTTCTTTAATGAGAATTTAAGCAAATGCCATTAGCATTACATGCGCCGCAAAACTACTTATTTATTTTACTGTGTATTCTGAAAGTATTTGTTGTTTATACATATTTGTCTAATAAATTTGAGTATTATGAGCTTTAAAATTCACATAGGACACAAAATGGTTCACTGTCGTGTTGTTGCAATAATTGTAATAAAGATAAATTAACAAGTATGTATGTAAATTAATAACAGAAATAAATAATTAAGTAGTGTAATACATGATAATAAACGGAACGCGCTTTTGGTGGCGACGCCACTGACATGCGGCGCTTAAGAGACTTGAAGTTGGACGAATGCGCATCCAACGTTCAGGCATTATTTGGCCGCGCGGACTGTAAATTAATGAATCTTACAATAGTATTCGAGGTTATGTTCATGATTATTACTTATCACCTAAGTGTACATATGTAAAGGATTCGAGTAGATTACATACCAGTTTGCATATTTTATATTGATACAATATCACTTTAAAAAGAAAGTACACTTACTGAAATTGAATATGATTCATTCAGTTAAATTCAGTGATACCCGCATGCGCGCACTATGTTGTGTAATCGCATATGATACAAGGTGTTGGAGAATAATCATTTTATACGATTCCAAATTTATTTCAAAAAAATAATTGATTTTTATTCTACTAAGTATAGAATTTAACATAGATGTTCAATAATGTCCAAAATTTATGGCGCCAACATTTTTTTTAAAAACAATGATTGAATTTTATGTTGCAAAAGAACGTAACGTAAATGTTTAATACTATTTTAACTGAGCTAAACTGGAAGTCTATCCCCTGATGAGCTAGTCGAGGCGAAATAAACAAATATAATAATTAATTTCATAGAACCATATTCCCCAGAGTTTTTATTCTTAGAGTTTATATTAAACATAGCTATATATATATATATATATATATATATATATATATATATATATATATATATATATATATATATAGGGTCCTTCATTTCCGCTCCCGTCTTTTGTAGCTTAGTTATTATTTAACTTAAAGTGTTAATATTTTGCACACTTTATCTCTGTCTTAGGGAGCATTGTAGGAAAATGTGATTGATTATACAGGGTGGTCCAAAAAGTGTGACGTCATAATGGCATATTTTTTTAAATGACATACCTTATATTTGTTACAGATTTGATAGACTTCCGTGATTGTCTACATAACCCTAAAATTTTATACAAATCGGTTGGATAAAATCGACAAATAAAATAAAATGTTAAAAAATGATTTTACACCACTGGTTTAAAAATGGTTAAAAATAGAAATAGTGGCTAGTTTTCAGATAATAAGCCAGGAACACAATCAAACTGACCAAATTTGGACAATCTAAATTATGCAGGGTGTTCAAAATTTACTGTCAAACTTTTGAGAATTTAAAGATCTTTTTTTAAATATAACACCCTGTATACTTTCATGGCATTCGATGCGGAATTAAAAAACAAAACTTTTTAAAATATGTCCCTATCAAAATTCCTAACACTTTAAAAGATATACGCCAAAAACTCGTTTTATCTAATATTAAGGTGGTGTTAAATCAATGTAATGTCATGAGGGCTATTTTGACAAGTATTGCATGACACTTGTAGCAATTTTGATTTAAAATAACTTTAAATAAATTTATTTTAATTTATTTTTATTTTTCAATACTTAAGAACAAGCCAAAACTAAACTAAATACATAATTAAGAACGCTTATTTTGGATTCTTTAACTAATAAAAAAAATACTAAAATTATTTTTTTTTACTATAACTTATGTTCAATATGTCTTCCCTTTTCTTCTAAACACAAACGAAGACGTGTATTGAAAAACCTTGCCACTCTTCTTAACACAACAGGTGTAATTTTACGAAATGCATTTTGTATTCTTTATTGCATGTCTTCAGGGGTGGTTGGAGCTTTATAGTAAACGGTTTCCTTAACGTAGCCCCACAAAAAAAAGTCTAACTTAGTTACGTCCGACGGCCAATTACATGGCCTTCCTCTTCCAATCCAGCGATTTGTAAAGGCTCTATCCAGATGGTTCCTGACTTGCAGTGAGTATTGTGCTGGAGCTCTATCGTGTTGCAGCCACATTGCATTTCTTATTTCTATCGGTAAATTTTAACACAAACGGGGCAACTCATTTTGTAAAAAGTCTGGATACATGTCCCCGTTTAAATGGCCGTTAAAAAAGTGCGGACCAATAACATGGTGTCCAATGATTCCCCGACCCCCCCCCCTCCACACATACACACATTAATAGACCATCTATGTTGTCTATCGATCTGGCTGAATATCCTCGGGTTGTGGTCCAAGTAGTAATGAAAATTATGCCGATTAACAAATCTGTTTTTATGGAAAAGTCAAAACTGAACCTTATTTTATCCTGTGCCCAATTACAGAATTCCATACGTGCTTCAAAGTCTCCTTGGAAAAGTTCTTGGTGAAACTGAATGTGATACGCATAGAACCGATTGTCTTTTAAAACACGTTGAACAGTACTTTCACTAACATCTACCGCATCAGCCACTACCTTCTGACTAATGGACGGATTTTTCGTAACCTGTCGTAGCACATCCAACTTCTGTTCGAACCCGTTTATTGCGAACTCTTTTCAGGTATTCCACTTTTTCCGTTTGTGTGAATCTCTCCAATAAATTATGCAGACTACGATTGTCCCGATGCCGTCGTTCTGGATAACGCTCTGCATAAGGCCGACTCGCCAAAAAACAGTTCTTTTGGGACTCACCCAATGTGAAAATCATATCCACAAGCTCTTCCCTGCTGTAGTTCATCATAAAAGGTACAATTAGAAGCAGACCACTTTAAAGGAGATCTTACAATAGTAACAAATGTCATGCAATACTTGTCAAAATAGCACTCATGACATTAGATTGACTTAACAGCCACCTTATTTTTTTTATTAAAATTGCTAATGAAATAGTTGATAAACCGAGTTTTAGGCGCATATCTTTTAAAGCGCTAGGAATTTTGATAGGGACATATTTTAAAAAGTTTTGTTTTTTAATTCCGCATCGAATGTCATCAAATTGTACAGGGTGTTATATTTAAAATAAGAAAGAAAAGATCTTTAAATTCTCAACAGTTTGAAAGTAAATTTTGAACACCCTGTATAATTTAGATCCCCCAAATTTGGTCAGCTTGATTATTAAACCTTACTTAATGTGTTCCTGGATTATTATCTTAAAACGAACCACTATTTGTATTTTTAAAACCAGTGGTGTAAAGCTGATTTTTTTAACACTTTATTTTTTTGTCGATGTTATCCAACCGATTTCCATACAATTTTAGGGTTATGTAGACAATCATGGAAGTCAATTAAATCTGAAAAAAAATAAGGTATGTCATTTAAAAAAATAAGCAATTATGACGTCACACTTTTTTTGACCAGTCTGTAAAATGCTCCCTTGGTAACAAATAAAGTGTGCAAAATATTAAAACTTTAAGTTAAATAATAACTAAGCTATAAAAGACGGGAGCTGAAATAAAGGACCCTGTATATATGCATTGGTGGCAAAATAAATTCAGTGTCGATATTTAAAATTAATTTACAAGCGTAAGTCAGAATTACTTACAATATGAGGTGATTTACCTGATGGTTTTTAAAATGACAGAAACTTGTCGTTTGAATGCTAGTCTGAAATGGTAGTTGATTTCTAAAATCACAAACTGAAGATGGTATACGCATCCTGTGAATAGGAACGTACAAAACTTTGGAAATTTTATAACTTGTACGTCAACTTAAACCCTGGTCAATTTTATGGGTACTGAGGAATGTCTCAATCAACCGTTAATTACATTCTTCAGCTCATGTTGATGCATATGGGTGCATGTGAAGATAGGATTGATGCTACTGAAACTAACTCGTTGACACTATTACGTTGGATTCCGTATAAATTTTCCCAAAGCAGTTGTTGAAGTTTAATTCTGAACCCCCATTTGTTCCAAGTGGAAACTTTCTGGCGTGAGGTAGTAAAGATCTTTGTTTGGGACTGACGATTATTTTGCCTTTCTCATTTTTAATTTTTCTCTATCTATCTCCAATAGTCTTCTACATATTACTTCCATTAGAGCTCGTAGTTTCTTTTAACCTAAATGCTCAGTATTCTCGTTTGTAACTGTAATAGAGGAAGACTGCAAAGGTGATTCTGAAGCAGATGCGCGAGGAGGTGATATATTGTCACTAACGTACTCTGAGTCATCTTCTTTACTGGAACCGAGCTGGTAGTGTAGTGGTGACACGACCTGCTTAGCATTCGGGAGGTAATGAGTTCGATTCCCGTTACCGTCTACCTTGTATGAGGTTTTTTTCAAGGGGTTTTCCTCATACACATGTAGCGGCATGGTCACTGCGTATATGCACACCATGTGCGGCTTAATGGGCGAATGCTGGGGTAGTACTTTCCCCCTCAGAACCCTAACTCCGTTCCTTCCGATCCTATCCTGACCACACCTATCCTTAATCCCACCATGCATATATACGTAATGTATGTATGTATGCTCGGAATCCATGATTGTAGCTGAAGGAGCTCGGGAAGCTCGAGCAGCCCGCCCTCCCCCTTGGGGAGGGAATGAAATACGTTGCCTTTTCCTTTTCCTTGTTTTCTTTACTGGGAACATTTTCTGTCTCAAGAGCATCGATGGTTTCCTCTATATTACTACTTGAGGATCTTTTTTGAGAAATCTCTTTATACTTTAAACTTTATACTGCTGCCTTATCACTTACTGTTGTTAGCTACTGCAGCTGAAACAAACATACAACCGTTAGTAAATTCATAATTACTAACAGGTTGTGACCAAAGCTAATAGATCAATTAAAAGTTGAAATTCATTTCTAAACATTGTAGGTTGTAGTTACTTATCTAACAAATTGTAATATTCAGAACTCGAAACAAAACTGTGATCTTTACGAGCTACTATTTTTAGAAATTTACGCTGTACATTTTCAATTTTGTTAATAGAGGAAGTATAGTAAAGAGACCACACAATACTGCAATATTCTAGATGAGACCTTATAATAGAACAATATATTACTCGAAGACCATGGGACCTAAACGTTTACTAGATGTAAACAGTAACCCAAGTGTCTTAGCACTTTACGTGTAGCAGCGTCAATATGATTATTACATTTAACCTGAATCCCTTATAAGATTCAGGTTTTCGTGGATAATACCATGTATATTGTACATATAGTTTATTTTACACTTGGATCGATAAAAGTTTATCTCTTTTACATTTATTTAGATTCAAATTTAGATTGTTAGCTTTACACCAACTATTAAGATTGTCTAGATCTTCTTGAATAAGAAAAAATATCATTAGCAGATTTAACCGTTTTAAATATTTTTAGATCCTCAGCAAATAGTAAGTACTAAAATTTTTTAAGTAAGGAGCAACATCGTTTATGAAAAGTAACAATAAGATAGGTCACAGTGTGAACCTTGTGGCACTCCAGAGGTCACTGATATATTATTTGATATGAAATTATTTTCACTTTTAATGGCATTTTCCAAACAAATATGTAATATTGCACAAACCGCATCTTTTTTACGTTATTTGTACAACTAGAGAAGAAGGTGATGTTTTTTGAACTCTAGTTCAATGTTTGGTATACGAGCGTACCGAGTGTGTCAATTGGACGAGGTTTGAAAAAACACTTTTTCTTGTGTTTTTTTCTACATTTTTTTTCGCAAACCACAATTAAAATGCTAAAATTATCATAATTCAGTAATAAAGTTCGCGCACAATTGAAGGCAGTAAGTAATGTATACTTTGTTGTTTATTTTTTAGGTCAGTTTCTGTTCATTGCGTTTTTGTGGTTTTGTAGGTTAAAATGTTAAATTAAGTAGAAATTAACCCATAGGTTCGTGTTTACTCTCCATTATTAATAAAAAATGTCTTAAAGCTAACAATAATTTATAAAAAAATGACAATTCCACAAGTAAATATGGTTTACGAATGTTTCCGCCACGTGACCGTTTCTGATTATTCCTGTTGGTACGGCATCATCCATTATATTACTAAATTGCTTATGTAATTGGAATTGTATTAAGAGCTACTTTAAGAGTTGACCTTACGACGCGGAATAGCATTGATAGGGGTATCTTCCTACCTACTTTAAACATGTAATGATCAACGTGGCAACATTGCTTTTTTACTTTCCTCACTAGAGAAGAAAATCCTATTTCCCTTGCCCTTTATACCTTTTTCTTACCTGTAAACCAAACTTAATAGCAACCTCGCCCAGCTCTTACCTAACACGTATCTGTTGTGATGGGATCTGTACCATTAGTCCCATACTGCAGGTCTTTAAAGTACCTACCACAGAGATTAAGTGCTCTTTATATGTACCTTTGAATGTAAAATTTTTATCTATCTTGCTGAAAGACTGCTGCAACACTCAAATATTAATGTAAAAATAGCAAATGTATAATCTTGAAAGGGCCAATTACAGAACCACTTTCAAACAACTGCATCCTGAAAAACAAATCGTTTTGTTGGTCGAAATGTGTCAAAGTGAACGTCATGGTGCAAGTCGACGTGAATTGCTGTATGTGAGATACGAGTTATCTGTATGAAGTTGTTTTGTCATCGGTAAATAGCGAGGTTAATAGCGAGCAAAGTGCCAAGGTGAACAACTCCACTATCTTGGTATCTTAAGACCTGCACACATTGACGTCGTTTCTCCAATTAGCACCTACCAAACAGGAATAATTACCGTGAACCGTGCACTAAAGATGAAAAAAGTTGGTGGCTCTGTCTGGTTGTTTGTAAAGGAACTCAAGGGAGTAGTTGTCAGTTTTTCTGATAGACAACACGACTAGTCACAAGAAACAGGAGGCAGGAGCATTGGCAGAAATTGAATTAATTATTTGGTCACCCGTCAAAAGATCGCAGGCAAAAGGTCTCGCGACAAAAGATCGTATAAGAAAAAAGATCACATACGAAAATAACTATAGAAGTGCGTGTGTGTGTGTGTGTGTGTGCGTGTGTGTGTGTGTGTGTGTGTGTGTGTGTGTGTGTGTGTGTGTGTGCGTGCCTGCATGCGTATTGTGTGTGTGTGTGTGTGTGTGTGTGTGTGTGTGTGTGTGTGTGTGTGTGTGTGTGTGTGTGTGTGTGTGTGTGTGTGTGTGTGTGTAATTGAAAAATTTTTGCGTTTTATAGGTTACGTTTCTTGCAAAAAGGGGGCAACTTTGCACTAGCTACAATGGTGGAGTAAAGTAGCCCCATAGAGAAGTTTCCATTTCTTAGCGATGTACCTTCGCAGCCTTTGTTTATATTTGTATACCGTAACTACTTATTTTTGAGTGTGTGTAGGTGTCTAAGATCTTAAAAACATAAACATTAGAGTGGCATCCTAATCACCTTTCATCTTTTTTCAAATGGTTCGAGTATATAAACGAAAACCTGGTTCTCGTCGCGGCCCAGACTACATACTTAAGAAGTTTCAGGACTGTTTAGAAGCCATCAGAAATGGCACTTACAGCCACCGTCTAGCAGAACACTTTGGTATACCACGACCTATTTTGAACAAGCTTAAAACAAACACGGCAGCCAAGCAGGAATAGTTTGTATCCTACATAGAGCCGATGGTTTCCGTTAGGTACGGAAGACCTTAAGTATGTTTTTAAAACATATTGGAATTGGTCAAATATAAGAGTTTTAAGGAAACAAACCAGGTCTTAACTGGATGAAGTCTTCTTTGAGACGATACCCAAGGCTTAAAGAGCGTATTGCATCCAACATAAAAAGAATTCGAGCTGCAGTTAACAAAAATTTCTTACGGGAATACATAAATAATTTGCAAGAGATCGTCAAAGATGTCCCTCCTGAAAATCTGTGAAATTTTGATAAGACCAACTTATCCAATGACCCATTAAAGATGAAAATTATTAGGCGCAGAGGAATCAAATATCCTGAGAAACTGTCCAATTTTTCTAAATCCATCACCTCTGTAATGATTTGTGGAAACGCAGATGGTGAGCTTTTGCCACCCATTGTCGTGTATAAAGCTGCCTAGATGTGGGACCAGCTTTTAATTAATAGTTTGAGAGCTTGTTGCTTCCATGACTAAAGAAAGCAACAAGAAAATCAATTTTGTGGTGGCAGATAATTTATCCAGTCATTTGAATATCACTGTATTTGAAAACTGTTTAGCAAACGACATCAATTTTATCTGCTTACCTCCGAATAGTACACATTTAACACAAACCACTAGATGTGGCCTTTTTTGACCTATGAAGGTTGCTTGGAGAAAGATATTGTGCGATTGGGAGGTCACTCCAATTGGTATGAACACAGGGGTTTTTGGCAAAACAAGCTTTTCTAGCTTTGCTAAGGAAGTTCTAGAACATTTGGAATCCAATTTGAAAAAGAATCTAGAAAGCGGATTTAAAAAAAGTGAAATTTATCCATTTGATATTCAAACTCTTTCAGAGCTGGTAGAAAAGTTGAACCATCAGCTATAAGGTCAGCATGTTTGGAGCTTGTTTAAATAGAAAGGCCGGTATGCCAAAAGCTGCTAATTTTCTCTTCTGAAAGGAATAAATATGGAAACGCAGCCATGTACTACATCGCATGGTAAAACGCCTGTACAAAAGTAAAATTCAACCCAAAACAAGAGATTACGCAGATGTGTTCAGGACAGTGGGTACGAGCTTCTCAACGAAAGCGAATTACATCTCAATGACAGTTCAGATGAGTACTGAAAATCATTCCGTAAAAAAGAAGAAGAACATAACAAACCGATTAAGCCAAACGAAAACACAAAAAATGAGGTGTCAACTTTTGTTGTGTAGTATGAAGGTGCTACAGTCAATGTGATCAGTGGGATGGTTAGAAACCCAAAGGGTTATTGGAAATGGCCTGAAAGAAACGACGAACTGTATTATTGTTGAGAAGACATTGTAGGCAATATTAATCCCCCACAAAAATTAACAAAAAAGGAACGTTTCGGATTCCAAAACTGGCTCAGTCCGAAACTTCCACGTCTAGATGGTGATACCTAAAGTATTTTTCCACAATTAATTGAGCTGTTTTTATGTTTTGGGTTTTTTTTAGTCAGTATTTCACCCTGAAGCCTAAACCGTTGTGAACCATTCTTTCCATAATTGCATTGGTGTTCAATCATTGACTAAAGAAGTATTACGCAATGGTTCAATAAACTTTTCTTATATCTTGTATATCTTCCTTTGCAGTATTTCCATAAACCTATTTATTTACGTTTCAGCATCTTCCAATACTACTTGAATATTACATCTTAAAAAACATTGATTTTTCATGTGGGGCACTGTCCCCTTCCCTTTTACATGGGACAACTTTGCCCCACTTCGTAAAAAATGGTAAATCTTCCGTTTAAGTACTTAAAAGCGTTTAAAGTATACATTTTAGTTAATTAGAATTGAGACTAATGTTTTCCTCTCATATCTCTCTCAAGAATTTGGTTTTTGTCTCAAAAATGGGAAGACGAGGAACAAATTATCCCCGGTTTACGGTAGTTAATTAAATTGTTGACATGATCATGACTATACAGGTTATAAGATTGAAAACCTAGTTTTTTAACAAATGTGGATGCCGATTTAATATCACTTACCACAGTAAACCTACGTTACATCAATGATGGTTGGTTCTTAATTTATATACATCAAATAATCACTAGTAATGCCACGAGAAGGATAACTATTGTAATAATTCATATAATTTATGAGCTAAACAAAGCTTATCTTGTGATAGAAATAGCACAAGTTGTGCAACAAAGATTTATATTTCTTGAAGGGAGCATACATTGAGTTAGCTAATAAAAGTCTGAATTATAAAATTATTCATTCTATGAATTACCTATATTTTACAAGACTATTTCATGCATATAGTACTAAAACAGAATAATTATAAACAATGTTGTGATAATTAAAAATTATTAATTTTATTAAATACATAAATAAAAAGTTTACCTCGAGTAGGATTTGAACCTACAATCTGTATTTTGCCAGAGTACCGTGCTAACCAACTGCGCTATCGAGATACAAGCCCCAACTGCTTTGACTATTTTTATCAACATACTCAATCGTCAGCGACAGGACGGTATTCAACAACAAAGAATTCACTCGAAAATTTCAATTTTTTAACATATAATAACTGTATTTTTAATTGTAAATAGTGGAATAATGTAACATTGTTAGTATTAGTTGTTTAATAAATAACTATATTTACTTATTATTTTATTAGTTCATCAATATCCTTTCTCTGTGTTTTTTCCTTATACACATAGAAATGTTCTTGGCTCAGGAAATAATCTTAATAAATATAACACGACCTCAATAAATTAGCTACTATTTTTTTTGCTACTAAATTTCGAAAATATTTCATAATTTGTCTCAACATAATTTGGGCATTAATAATCAAAGATTAAAGCTCTCGGACTTTAATCAGATTATTAATGCCAAAATTATGTCTCGACAAATTGATTTTATAATACACTCGAAATTTAGATGCAATAAAAATAGTCGACTATTTATCGAGGTCTTGTTATACTACTGTCGACAATCCAACTCAAAATTTAACAACCAAACGAAACGGAATTTTTTGAATTTGAGCCATTAGGATCTAATAACACTGGCAATCTTTCCATACTAAGGAGCAAGTTCTTACAGCGATAATACAGGTGAGAATAAAGGCAAAAGAATTCAACAATGAACTGTATTAATAATTATTATTATTTATAACACAATTACTATAAACTGTTTCATTTTGCAAAAAAAAAACTTCAGTTTTCCTGCATTTTCTTTGGACTGTCTTGCTGGATACAACTCGTGATAGCAATCTTTTGGTAATTTTTGTCTGTCAGAGTCATTCGTAACTGTCTTTAGAATTTTAGATTTTCGTCAACAAATATTTGTGATCTGACAAAAATTACCAGCAAGATTCCTACCACTTGTTGTATTATGTACGATAACAACTTCTTGTGGATAATTTACAAAGATTGCAACAATCTGCCAAACTCACAGATGATAATAATTACCTATCAAAATTAAATTGTTTTTAAAAACCATAGCAACCTGTGGCATGGCTAATATGATTTGATTATTTTAATACCCAAAGACAAGTATTTTATTAATTTATTAATGGACCTAATAGGTATAACAAAAAAATAATATCCCTTATTTGAAAATAAAAAATGAGTGGCATTGGCTAGTGAAAGTCTTATGGTTGTAAGTTATACCGTTTTCACACAAAAATTTATAAAAATTTTAAAATCATATCGAAAAAATCGATTTTTGAAAATTGTTATCTTCAGTTTCTTTATTCTGCCATCCTAGAGTGCCTTAATTGAAGTATAAATTGCTCCACTTGTTTTGGTTGTAGTGCACTTTGTATTTTTGAAAAATTCAATATCAAAATAGAGAAACTTTAGAGCTCCATAAGTCAAAATCTATTAAGTTTAGCTATAGGATATGCTACATAAAAAATGTTTAGAACATCTCGAAGAACTCAAATACCTATTGAAAATATACTAGGGTTGCCATTCAAAATTTTAATTGTTTCCGATGAAACCGTAATTGTCATTTGTTTTTTTGCTCAAAATATGCATATTACTTAACCCAACCGTCAACTAAAATTTAAAATTATATTTAATGCGGTTTTAAAATACGAGCCTGGGTAGTTTCGTTGTCACACGATATATATATATTTTTTAGGTGGTTAGTAACTACCTTTTATATCACATATTTTTATATATTTGAAAAACATTGTGTACAGATATATACACGTAATAAAGTATTATTATTACAGTTGCAAAGTTGTACAAAAGTATGGAATGGGTTCGCCATTTAATGTCTGACTTCTTGAAATCAAACAAAACCTTGCTCAAAAAAGAAAATTCTATGTGCGACCTGTTTATTTCAAGATACTCCAGTATTACAAAAAGGTAATCAGCACAACATTGCACTCAATCCCTGAGTTTAACAATGGAAAACAGCTACAAACAATGACAATGGTTGACACCTGTGTAAAATGGAAACTATTGCCATATATGAGGAAATTTAAGGAAAATCGTGAAAGTTCAGGCTGTTGAAAATTTCCCTTGCCCATAGAACGGACACAAATCAAAACAGTAAGATATGGTACATGCAACATAGCTACATCCTCGAAGGCTGAATGTGCGTTAAGTTTAAATGGAAAGATCATGTAATTCTAACCCTCTCTCTTATTCTTCTGTGCATTTATTTTAACCTTAAAGGTAGCTATTTGTGTACAGTGTACAAAAGAATATATTCCTTTATTATCAAAATTATTACACTTTTTATTTATACTATATTTCATTATAACCTATATTTATACAAAAAATAGAATAACTTATTGTAAAAAGATTAAAAATATTAAGATTAATGCAGGTCTTTAAAATTTTTTCGTTGTTTTATTGAAAAATTGGAAAGATTCGAGTCCCCTTTGAATTCTAAATTTTGTTCATTTGCGAGATGTAATAATGCAACAAATGCAAGAGGACAACTCAATTCTTGTCGCATTTTCTCATTTATTCGGTCAGGTATACAATTATACAAATCGTAAAATGTCAAATCTTGAAGTTCTTTTTTATACATTTCTTCATCTGGAATCTAATTTAAAAAAATTAGGTAGAAATTTAAATAAAAATAAAATACTTACAATTTCATTTGGTGTCTTACTAACTAAACTTTTCCAAATTGCTATCTTTAATTTCTTCATGTCCATCTTTTTTGCTTGCAACGCATATGGGATATAAGTGTTTGGAACCTAAAATGCGCTAATAAGTGTTTTGCTTTTAATTAAGCTAAATTTTACCAATTCAGGTGCATTAACAAGATTCTCAGAGTTTAAGTTTTGTTGTGGTATTGGCATTAATTCATCATCATTAAATTCACCGTCATCTGCTCCATTGTCGTCATCTACTGCCTAATAATAAGTTAGTAATAACAGCAATCATGCATATTGAAAACTTACTCCATTTTGTGAACAATACTGTGAATCGTTAGGATTTTCATAGTTGTAGGGTTGTACCTCATTGTCAATTATATTTTGTTCAATTTGTTTGGTAGCTTTGTTTAGAATACATAAAGGTTTTAGTATAAGTGATGATTTTTTGTGGTCTAAATTTGCGAAGAATTGTGGCAGTGTACATCTAAAACAATAGTTTTACAGAAATGTTCACAACTATTATTATCGCCAATAACAATACTTAATCATGTATTTTTATACATTTTTACAACTTAGAAAAGTAAGAAATGCTTTGACCCACCCTGAAGAAACAGAAACAAAATTTAACTAATTGGGTGTAAGATCTAATCAATTTAAAATTCCTTTATTTGAATCAATATTTCGAAATATTTTATTACTTCATCAGGAAACAAATACATTAAAATGTTGCTGAACATGTGAGGATATGACTCTAAAACTGAAGCATTTAAAAAACCAACTAAGTGGTATGAGGTGAAAATTACAATGGTTTATGAAATTTTTAGCGATTGCAGCTGTCTTATTCAGCAAGAAATGTTTTATAAATACTAATGTAAAATAATTTTTACAATAGAAAAAATATGCAAACATAAAAAATTAAGTTTATCATGATAATAACATAATTGTAATTATAGAAAATCATAAAAGTTGAAAATAATAAATATTCACTAATCTACCAATGATTTAAAGAAGAGTAATGGTGAAAGTATCTGAAACAAAGAAGAATAAGTAATCATAATTAAGAAGTGTTGTTAATAATACTTTCTCATATACGTACGTACAAAGAGAAAGCTATATAATCAGTTTAAATTTTCAAACACTTTTTTTTTACATTTCTCAACATTTTGTGGCCTAAACAATACAAAAAACACATTTTTGAAAAGAAAATCTCGTGTCTGGCTGTGTCTGTTTGTGTGTGTGTATGAGATATCTTTCGAACCATTAAAGCTATCGATATGAAATTAGATACAAAAAATTCATTGCTTCAGATTTTAAAAAGTTACGTAATTAAAATAACAAACTAATACTTTGGATCAAAAATGAGGGATT
Organism: Vesta saturnalis; assembly: GCA_036346205.1. Lineage (NCBI taxonomy): Eukaryota > Metazoa > Arthropoda > Insecta > Coleoptera > Lampyridae > Vesta > Vesta saturnalis. The sequence continues at coordinate 1,042,013 of JARFJB010001857.1, read as the reverse complement.
ATCGTGTTTATTTAATTTATCAACCAATTTTTTTGAAAGTCGGGTATTGGGGGTTTTTTAGATCGCTAAGCATAAATCATTTGTCAAAATAAAAAATTCAAAATGGGGATTATTGTGTTTAAAATCCGATATGACTAAAATTCAGGTATTGTGGGCTAATGATCAATTTTGCCACTTTGTTAATTTGTAAAACATTATCTAAATAAAAAAATTTTTTAAACTGTCAGTGGCGCACCGTTTTTAGGGTGCGAAATTTTTTTTAATGTGGGGTATTGGGGTTTTAAGATCGTTAAGAATAAATCATTTGTCAAAATTAAGAAATTCAAAATGGTGGATTAAAAATGGGAAATTATCGTGTTTAAAAACCGATATGACTCAAATTCAGGTATTGTGGGCTTTGAAGTTATTTATTTACATATATGAGAAAGCATTATGGCAAATAATTTGGCAGCGGTTTATTACAAACAGAGCAATTGTGTTGGAATTCACATAAAGCAATATACAATTTAAGTTTAATTTAAATAGTAATCAATTTTAACATGTAAAGTAGTGTGATAATCATATAATCTCACTGATTTTGCATACATTGCTAAACTTAGTTAATACCTAAAATGATTTGGTTTTACTCTAATAACCAATAGATTTCATTGGTAGATCATTAAGTGTTAACTTATGACATCTTTCCTGGTTTTATTATTTATACAATTAGGAATTAATAATTTCTGTACTGTTGTGAATAAAAATTATAATTAACACCTATTACATGACTATAGTTGAAATTTAGAGAGAATTCCGATATCGGATTAGCGCTTTTATTCAAGCACTATGGTTGAACATGCAACTTTGTCGTTTTTACACATGTTATATGACGTAGGCGGAAAGAAATTTGTTGTGTAACCCCGCGGGTGGTGAAGTAAAACCTACACTGTACGTTAAAACGTAGGTTCAATTTAAGTATATGCGTCAGAAGAAGATGCAAATGTGCATCGGCATGTTTTTATACAGGGTGTTTCATAGGTAAACAGACATACGTTACCCGCAAATAAAGGGCACTTGGGTGATTCGAAATAACTTAGGTTACTGGGTCTAACGCTTTTAATAACTGAGATATAGGATGTTTTGTCAATTTAATCCGATACTTTTATATGCCGTAGCTTTTGAACCACCCTGTAGATTTTTTCATATTTGTTACAGGTACATGGTTTCAAAAGCCCAAACGTCCACTGCAAAAATGTGAGTCAAAATCCAGGTCCGTCTTTTAAAATTTGATAATTACCAAAACAACACCCTGTATATTAGATTTTAAATACTGGACCGAATATTTTAAAAGTACGGAAAAAAAGTTACACTGAAATATGTTTATAAGTGCGCATTTCATTCTACTAATAAAATTTTTAAAGCCAAAATTCAATAAGCGTCCTGTAGATTTGGTGTAGGTGTATAACTGTAAAAGCCCAGTCGGCTACTATGAAAATGTAAGTTAAATCCAGGACATTTTTACAAGTGCAGATTATATTCTACTACTGAAATTATTAAAGCCAAAGTTAAGTAAATGCGTTACTGTCATTTTCCGGCGCCATAACTTTAGAACCATCCTATAGATTGTAAGAGCGTAAGCTAAATTGCAGGATTGTCCTAAAAAATTGTACCATTTGGGTAAGTCCCAAAATAACACCCTGTATGTTAGAATATTAAAAATTGGACCGCATATTTAGAAAAACAAGAAAAAACTCACTAATATTTTTAACAGCATACATTTTGTGCTACATATTATTACAACTTTAAATTAAAATTGCATCCATACTGTCATGATAATTGGCTGACTTTGATTTTGCAGCGAATATTAAAGTTGCATCCCCAATGAAACCGTTTGAATTACTGGCATGTAGGATGATATATCTTTTCCCAGTGGAAGAACATAGTGTATTTTTCACAGACTTTGGTGTATGATCTTGCCAAGACCGTTTAACTGACCTTTTATTAAATATCCAAGTTTCATCTAGACACACGACGGGAAGAGGTGATTCTTTTTGCATATTTTGGACATATTTTTAAAAATTGTACTCGTGTAAATACCACATCTCTCTTTTCGCAAAGTGCTCTGCAATGTGACATGTTCCGTTCTGGCATACATACCATATACAATATCTCTTATTGTACGTTTTAATCCTTTGGGCATATCTTCCCTTTGGAAATTTTTACGGGATCTCTTAATTGTTTTATCACAAACTTTTAAAGCACTGGATGTGACAAAATGCAGAAGTATTTGTAAACATTAAAAAGTAACTTCTGACAACGTTCGTTTAAAAACTTTCCGAACGAACATTTAAAATTTTATTCAAGCACAAAAATGACCTAAACGAATTATAACTTATACACAACTTGTTACTGTCCGATACCGGTTACTTATTTTTGTCATAAACACATTAATACGTTTAGTGTCCACATTATTTCATAATTGATTCCATTTCTATACTCAATTAATCTATTCTCATTAACCGACATTGCGCATCTACTTTTTTAACGTCAATGGTTTTCTATATTTTTGACATCTATAGTGAGATAGTTTGCGGCGAGTCCGCTGAAGTGATTTTTGCTAAAATGGCATGATGCACCAGTTGAAGGAATTAATTATTTTTCTTCTAATTTATAAGGCATCCAACCTGATATGGGATTGAAATTGCTTTAGATTTATAATATTCACACCTGGTTTACTAAGGATACATTATTTTTTACTTGCTTAACTAGTTGTCTTTCCAGAGACTTTTAATTCTCTCCTTTTAAATACAGTAGGCAGTAGCTCACAGTTAAGACTCTGCTTCTTTTAAAGAATTGGAAAAACTTGCAAAATTGATGGATTTAAATTTCGATTAATTGTTATAAACGATCTGTATTCAAACAATTTTGTTGGGATCTTCTTTGGGACATTAATTGGTTACTTGGGAAGATCTGTTGTTATTTCGGAAGGTTTACATGAGCTGATTGGCTGGGAATCCTCTAAAAGAACCTCAGTTAACCAGATCGGAGACAGGTTACCTTAAGATAGCCACTTCCTTTATAGTTTTGTATTGCTTTATGTATCTGTTTAAATTTGCAGAGCAGTTTGAACATTCAAACGTAAGCCTCTACCTAGCTCTCCGAGCACATCGATAATTTAGCTTAAGCTAAATTAATTTTCTCAAAAAATAACTATCTGCCGCGTCGTTATCACGATGCCGCGCAGATTGTGTGAAGACGCCGACGACGACGGGATCTGGATCGACCATGGGGAGGACTTCAGAGTGACACCAAGCACCGACGCGCCGATTTGGTATGGATCCGCCATGCCTAGCCACCTACCATCAACACAGCGACAGAAGAGCAAAAGAGCAAAGAAGACGCCGCCGACTGACGTCGCCCCGTTAGTGGTGACCCCACTAACGGCTCCGACGACGTCTGCCGCCGCACAACCCGCACCGATCCGAGAAGAAGACCATAGCCAGGGATCCACTAACGACGACTTTAGGACACAGAAGAAGCCGAAGAAAACGCCGAACCCTACTCGGACAGCCCTGCAGCGATGGAGAAGGCAGCAAGAGAAGACGCCAGGGAGAAGGTACCTACGGTAAACCTTCGTCAGAAGGGGAACTGGATCGCGTTCTACCGAGAAATGGACCGACAGCGGATCGCCTTCACGAGGGCCAAGGCCTTCAGCGAGGGAATCCGGATTCAGCCTGCCTCACTCCAGGACCGAGACAGGCTGATTAGGTATATGGATAGGTGTGGTGCTCCGTATTACACCTACCAGATAAAGAGCGAGCGATTTGCTTAGGTGGTGATACGCGGCGTGCCCGTAGAGCTATCCGAGGTCGACGTTAGCTTAGAGCTAAAAACGCAAGGTATTAATGCTCTCTCTCTTTTTAGAATGAAGCAGCGAGGATGCCCGATCCCCCTCGTGATGGTGGAGTTGCCGTCCGAGGAGGACAGGAAGAAGATCCGGGAGGTGCAGCAAGTCGCCCGCCTCCGAGTCACCGTCGAGGATTTGCGGCGAAAATCCGGCATCGGGCAGTGTCACCGGTGTCAAGGTTTCCGTTACGCACAGCGTTGCTGCAGGGCGGCAGCACGTTGTGTCAAGTGCGCCGGCGATCACCACGGCAGTTAATGCACAAAACCCCGTACAGACCGGGCAAAGTGTGTTAACTGCGGTGGGAACCACCCCGCCAGCTACAGGGGATGCCCGAAGTTCCCTCGACCTCCACAATGGAAGAAGACGGAAGGACATTAGAGACCGAAGAGGACACCGCCGACGGCGGCGCCTTCTTCAACCCGGACCGGCGTCAGTTACGCCCGAGCGACAGCAAGCAAGGTTGAGAAGGCAGAAGTACCGAGAACGGCTCCCGCCGCTGTCGTTACCCCGCCTGCTCAACCCGCCTTAGGGTTCTACGCCATATTGGGCCTCCACGGAGGTCTCGATATGGAGAAGGCCCTACCTGTCATCCGTAAGGTGGCAGCGGCGGTCGTTCAGGCGCAAACTGCGATGGACCTGTGGGGAGTGATCCTCTCTCACGGTTCAGAAGTGGTTGCCCTTTTCGGGTAATTATACAAAGGTTCGGAGCGAAGTCTGGTGCCCCAGATAAGTATACAGTATCGACAATTTAATTTATTCTGTTCTGTTAAAACCGACAATGTTTCACACAACTAACACATGTTTCTATTTATTTCAGATACGCAGGGCATCAGCAACCAGCCACTACCGAGTGACAACAGGACAGTCCACACAACATACTCCAACATCACCACATCTCCACAACTCATCTTTTTTTTTCGAACGACCAACAATGCAAAGCACAACACTGTCAACAGATAATCCACACGACACGCAACCTAACAACTTCGCAATCCACGCGCTGGAGAGAAAGCAGCGCACCACCAATACAACACAATACACATTTATTATTATATTTAGTTTTAAGAGTGATATGTAGTATATAAATGAATTGTTAATTTCTAAAATTTTTAATAAACTTTGTTGAACTTGAACTTGAATTTAAATTTGCATATATATATATATATATATATATATATATATATATATATATATATATGTATATATGTATAATGCCTATTTTAATTTCGGCTGAACTAGATTACTATTTGTGCTTAATATTTTGTGCGCACTTCTTGATTTAAATTCAATTTTATGCTTTCATTCATGACTCTTAGTCAACCTAATTAACAGTAAGTTAATATCGAGTAACCAGTTCTAAGGCTACATTCTGGCTCATTTAGTTGGAAGCTAATGACACTGAATTTATGTGGTTTGCTTATCTAATTGTTGCATGTTTAATTTTTCTTTTCAGAGTTACTGAAAAATACTATAACAGTTTTTTTTAGTTCCACTGTAAACGCTCGAATTACAAATTCTTTGATGGCCGTTATGTACTTTTGTAATTTTTTTCACCGTTTAGTAAAATGTAAATGCTTATGAGTAACACATTTTGTTGTTCCCTATTCAAGGAGCATCTGATTATGTCTATAAACTGCTCCACATAAGTTGAGGATATATCTGAAAATCCGCACTATTTTTTAATTTTCAAATTTTTGTTATGTTTGACACTTTATTAAAGTTGCTAGTTATCATGCCTATGCCATACGGATAAATGTAGCATTATATTGCAAGTAGAGAGCTGTGGAGAGCTCTTCTCTTTCTAACCTGTTCTAACGAATCAATTGTTTGTTTGGTATACTTGTCACTTTGTTGTCTTATTGTACAAATTTGGTACCAAAATTTTGTGCGTTGCAAATTCCTAATACCTAGACGTAAATTAACATCTGACGAAGCAAATAGAGCAATTGATTTGCTACAGGGTGGTCAACGACATAGTGACGTAGCAACTTTTTTTCAAGTTGGCCAAAGTGCATTTCTAGACTTTTTAACCGTTTTCAAGAAACTGGATCTGTTGAAGAAAGACCTAGAATTGGACGCCCATCAATAACTACCCCTGCTGAAGACCGATATGTCCCCATTTCTTCACGCCGAGAACTTTTGAGAACATGTCGAATGTTGAGTAGGAGGCTCGCAGAAGCTACAGGAACATTAATATCAGCTGAAACTGTCAGAAGACGTTTATGGGATGTCAATTTACGTTCTAGACGACTTTTTAGAGGTGTACCATTGACTCGCGAACATAGACGACAAAGATTAGAATGGACAAGAGAGCGTGTCAATTGAACAGAAGAGTGGAAGTTGGTACTATTCACTGATGAATCGAGATATGGTCATTTTTCGGATAGTCGTTGAACGCGTGTCTGGACACAACCTTTGGTGCCAAGACATCGGCAGTCAGTACAAGAAGTTCGCCCTTTCACAGGAGGTACTGCTTGTGTATGAGGAGGCATTTGTTATGATGGCCGTACCGACTTGCTGGTTATTCCGGGAAACATGAATTCAGAAGTATGCTTGAATCAGGTGATCAACAACATTGTGCCAGAGTTTCATGCTGCTGTGGGTCCTGGTTTCCTTTTTTTGGACGATAACGCTGGTCCACACCGATCCATGGCAGTTATGCAATTGAAACCAATGGAATTCCTCATTTAGCTTTACCTGCTCTATCGCCTGATTTAAATCCGATAGAGCATGCTTGGGATCAATTGCAGAGAGTTTTGGATCATCATAATCCACAACCACAAACAATGACCAATTGAGAAAATTGCTTCCACAACTCTGGCAACAGATGCCGCAAGAAAACTTTAATAATCTCATAACCAGCATGGAAAGACGAAGCCCACGCAGGACATACTCGTTATTGCTGAAAGGGAAATTTATAATCATTTTCTTTGTTTTTTGATTAATTTGAAACTTTTTTATAATAAAAAACAAGCATTTAAACACTAAATAGCTTAAAATCGTCTTTGAAAAAAATTTTTCCTTTGAAAAATCAAATTTTCCATAATATCCCTACCTTATGTCAGTTTACATTCAGATCTATTTAATGATTATTTTCGACTCAAAATCTTTATTAAGGTATTTCTATAGTTAATGTTTTTTAAAAAGTGTAATTCATTTATAATTAAATGTAATTATTTATAATTAAATGTAATTATCTGAATATTTTTTCTTTGCCGACTAATTAAGGTGGTCACATTAGGTTAATCAAACATTTGGGTTGCGACTCCGGTATGAAGCAGACACTTGTTTAATTGCCCTAAGGATCAGTTTAGTTGTTTATTTAACGAAGTTATTTTTAGTGAAACCCTTATTGGTGCGACCACCATCATTAGCTTTATTCTTGTTAGTGTGTCAAATCCTTTCCCACGCCTCTGCCTCCCTACTGAAAAGCTAGTCGAAGAGCATTGTATCCTAAAGGTAGGTCATAAATTAAAGAAAATTTATTTCCTGGTTTAATTTATAATATTTAGTAATTACCATTTGCATGAATTTAAAGAAAGAGAAAGTTGTAATGCAAAATGTATACCTATACATTCCAAAAATTTTATAATAATAATAATGACTTTATTTAGCAAAAAATGTTACATAAACAAAACTAAAATATGTTTAATTATAACAACATTTAAGAGAAGTCTATATTGCACGTTTTTTTTTAAGAAACAAATAAAACAGTTTTTTTTTATTTAATACATGTTTTAAACAGTGTTGTATAATTTCATTAGTATGTGAAAATTACCTTATCATCGTTTTGAGTTTGCACTTTTGCAGTAAGCAGTAACCAGATATTTAATCTTCTTGATAATTTAATCATATCATTAAGACTTACCATTAGTATTATATTTCCAATGCCAATCTTTGTGTTTGTTTTCTCGTTTTATACTTTAACCGTTATTCGTCAGGTGCAGTTTAACTGTCTCAGTCAGTCTCAAGCATTAACACGATTGTTACAAAAATAACTTCTAATTTCAAATATTCAATATCGAATATCGTAATTTTTTGTGAGTGACTTCTATTATTTTAAATCTGTTATGCAAATTACTTTTTCAAAGTGTCTGGTAGAAAACTACATCCTATTTGGAGAGATTTTGAAGCTTATGATAGTCAAGACGTTAAATTGAAAAGAGCTAAATGTAAACATTGCAGAGAAGAAATGGTTGCTCTAGTTGCACGGATGAAGAAACACGTTAGCAAGTGCAAAATCATTTCTAAAACTGATAATATACTTCAAATAGAAGTGCCAGAATCATGACCGGGATTATCATCAGGATCGTCATCGACATTGTTATTGTTAACGGAAACAGATGATGAAACTTCAGTTACTTAACCTTTCTCTGATAGTAAGTCAGATTCAATTTTTTAACGTAAAAGTTATTATAATATCGGTCAACAATTCAAACAGTCAATTCAATGTTTTTTCTTATTTCTCAGCTATTCATAAATCACAGCTTATTTTATTATTTTTAGGGCCATCTGCATTAACATCTGGAAAATTAGATAATGATAAAAACAAGTATATCTGAAAAGAAAAAACTTGACATACAGGTAGCAAAAAAGAATTCTACAATTCAGTTCGTTTGATCCATCAAAAAAATTTAAAAAATAAAACTGTTTGCATGTCAATGGATCGAGGGAGCAATATTCATAATGAGCCGTTAATATGTATTGCAACAGTGTCACGTGGAAAGCCCAATGTAATTAACACTATTAATACTGGCGATAGAAGCCATACTGGAGATTATCTGTTAGAATTGGCAATTAATGAAATCAAATCGTATTGGAAACTGAATTGCCATGTTGGTAGATTAGTCACTGACAAAAATGAGGCACGAGTTGTCAAAAATTGAAGAAATTGGAATGCGCGATATTATTACCTACGGGTGTTCTGCGCATATTCTCAATTTACTAGCTAAAGACTTAGATAACATACCAGGTCTAAAAGAAGAAATTATGACGATCATGAAATATTTTAGGAATCATCATTTTCCGGCCGCAAAATACAAAGAAGTCGGAGGATATGCATTAGTTCTTCCTCAAGATGTGCGTTGGAACAGTTTGGCCGATTGTTTAGAATCTTATTTAAAAATTGGCACATTCTTTGCAAAGTATGTTCTGAAAATAGAGTATCAATTGATACCGACATTGTTGCTAAAATTCATGATCATACTTTAAAAATAAATTGTGAAAATTATCTTTTTAAATTTAAAATAATTGCTGTAGCACTGGATTAAGTTCAAAAAGGAAATTGTAGTATAAGTGAAGCCGTCGAAATTTGGATTGAGTTGTAAAGCGAATTAGAAACAGAATGCAACCTACAAGAAGTTCAGAAAATAGAATCGAGGATGAAGATGGCTTTAAGCGCACCTCACTATCTAGCAAATTTATTAGATCATGATATACTGGACAAAAACTGCATGATTGACAAATTGAAGAGGCAATGCAGTATGTTCATCAGTATCATCCTGAAGCAATGGCATATGTCTTAAATTATCAAGATAAATCTTTTCCTTTTGGAGAATATCTATTTTCAATGCAGTCCAAGAAAAACGTCGGTTGCATGGTGGAGTGCATTGAAAATAGAATAAATAATGAAACTTTGTCATTGGCCACTCAACTGCATACAGCCATAGCATCATCAGCAGGGATAGAAAAATATTTTCTACGTTTGGGATGGTAAAAATTAACAAATAAGTTAGGTGTTGAAAAAGCTTCAAAGTTAGTAAATATTTCTAAACTTATATATTTTTGAAACTTACTTTACTTAATACATAATTATTATACTATTACTATTGAATTTTGAATATTGCAGTTGGCTCCCAATTATGTTCAATTTTAACAATTAATTATTTTCAATTGTTCAAAGTAAATTCTATAAATGTTACTAGTGTCGCTTTTTTTTTGTTTCATCAAGTTTATATTATCTTATTTTATCGAGGTAGTAGTTATTAAACAAGTTTTTTCTTTATCGCTTATAAAAAAGATGTAGAACCTCACACAAAGTTTGAAGGGCCCGAACATGTTTTGGAACCCGGACCAGCTACTGCGTTGCTACACTGCTGTTCCAATATTTGCTTATGTATTTTACACATATTTGCACGTTTTTTTGGTAGCTTGTTTTAAACCTGTTTAAAACAGTCAATTTTAATCATTTGATTTAAAACATTCCAACCCTGATTGCCTGTTCTTTCAATTTGCACTATAATTGCTCTAGAAACTTAATTGGTTATATTGTTTAGGTACTTTACGAACTTGAAAGTTTATATTGTCATAATTAAGGTACTTATGCATATTTTAAAATTAAATTTCAGTTTTTGAATTTTGTGAAATAAAGTTCGTCTCTTTTGTGTAAAATTGACATTTAAAAAGCTTTTAGAAACAAAACAAAATTTGAATTTCAATTTTCTTAACTGAAATCTTTTTTGTGTACAATTATAGTTAAAAGTTACAAAAGTAACTGAAAATAATAAATTTGTAGAAAAAATCATAATTTAAAATTTAAGCAGCTTGTTGAAAGTTCCGAATTAAGGAATAAACCGTAAGCCATTTGATGATTTTATATAAATTGTATATTAATATTTTATGTATGTATTCGAGCTCATCAGAAATTGTTTTTTAACTGTTTAGGTAGTTTTAGGAAATTAATTGTTTATATTGTCATAATGAATTTATTTATACATATTTTAAATAAATGAGAATTATTCAATTTAATTTAGTTAAGTTGGTAACATTTTAAAGACGATATAAGTAAACAAATTTGAAGTACCGCTGTGTAAAAGACTCTAAGTCGATATTTGCCATTTATGTAAGGACCTACCGATGCAGATTTATATCTTCTTCTAACGCATGTACTTTTAAATTGAACCTACGCACAGTGTGGTAGTTTACAAATCTAGCTGGACAAAATTATTTTATCCCATATTTGTGTGTTATTAGGTGGTAAAAATAAATGAATACATCAAAAAAATATTTTGAAAGTTTTAAACGTATATTTAAAAATAAAACATATCTTTACAACTAATTAAAAACATTAAAAATAAATGAATACATCAAAAAAATACTTTGAAAGTTTTAAACGTATATTTAAAAATAAAACATATTTTACAACTAATTAAAAACATTAAAAATAATATTAAAATAAAAAAACAAAATAGAAATACGAAATTTAGCGCCGCGGGATTAGTTTGAATTACCATCAGATTCTTGAGGATATTCATCAGATTCTTCAGGATCTTCATCAGATTTTTCAATACTTCCATCGGAGTCTTGGGATTTGATATCAAGTCCTTCAGAATCTCTATGTGTTTCGTCTACTGGTATCTCACGTTCAACAATTGGAGTTGTTATTTCTAATAGTTCATATACTTCAGGTTTAATTTTAACACGTTTTGTTCTTGGAGCCGCACGCAAACTCGCAATAAAAGGGTCTGATGAAATTAACAATATATTCAGTAAATCTCGGTTTGTATCAACTCTAGAAGTTTTTCTTGTGAAAAGTTCTCTGAATTTCCTGTTGTGTTTGTTTTGTGCCTCTTGAGCTTCTTCAGACATTTGACCGATTGGTAAAACACATGAAGAAATTATATCTTTCCCATGAAATAAAATTTTATGCACGCTTACTGCCATTGGGTACCACGAATACTCCCTAATATATATTTCTCTTGTTGCCTTGAAGAATTCATCGAAATTTGTCAACATTTATAAAATACCCGCTATTTATGGTCTCTAATATGACATGGAAGTGTTTGATAAGTTCAACATTGACCCCAGTTATTTCTGCTGACTTTTCAGCATTTTGGAAATACTTACGAGCTGTGTTTCCGTCATTAGTGTTTCCGGTTTGTTGTTTTGGCATATCTACTAAAAGACCCAATTCACTTCTGAACTTTTCTTGCATGTACTTCTTTTTTTTAGCCATTTTGTTTTTATTTTCGATTTCCCTAGCCTGTCATGTTTTTATATCCAGACGGTAAGATATATGTAAGATGCATTCAAATAACCTAATCCAAGAATGCAGAGGTGACATGCCCAGAGATAGAAATTCACTTTTTACAGTCTTTTCTAAAATGAGCTTTTCACTATTCATTTCTCTGGGTTTGGCACCACATATATAACATGTTTGTGTAGATGCACATGAAGATACTGCATTACAAATTTTACCGTCGATCATACAGAATATCAAGTTGGCTTTACCAATACTTCCATGTCATTTATAATAATTTTAGTAGGCAGAAGTGATGTAGCTTGTTCTTTGATTTTGTCAACTTCAGTCACAATAATATTTGTAGTTTCTTTGACAAATACAAACTTTATGGGTCGACAATATCTCGTTGATGATGTCGAAGGGTTTTGCCATACAATTTGTTTATTACTTTGGCCATTCATTGTATACATTTGTATTGACACCATTGAAATTCTGAACAAACTTTCATCACTAGAGTGTGTTTCAGAAAATTTTTGTTTGTATCGGTTTTGTTCTGCTCCATCACAACCCCATTTAACAATAATATCGACGATCCTCAAGTCTCTTATAGTTTTCAGAACTTCTTCTTGCACTTTGCATAATCTTAATATCGTATGATCCATTAAAGATTGAAGTTTAACTTCAGCATGTGTTTCTGTAACTTTAATTTCACTTGGATAACACAACTGTTTTGCCGCTTTCACTTTGTAGTATGGTGGATACAGATCCTTGTTAATTAATTTCATTTGCTCGCGTATGATACCGTATTGATGTGTCGACAGATTGGCATCAACCATTAATGCCAGCGCTTGATCATTCGAAAGCGCACGTTGGCGTTGTTTTGGGCTGATAAAACACCTCCGTGCTTTTTTTATTTCTGTACCTCTTCTGGGTGAAAACAGGCAAAGCTCTTTAACAATAGCTGCTGAATCCCTTTTTCCTGACTGTCGAAGCTGTACTTCGGTGGTCTCCCGGCCCGGTTACTTGTACCAGGTAGTGAAACATCGATAGCTTTACTGACAATACCCGTAAATGAAATGTTCGCTTCTAACCATGACGAATTCGCTTTTAGGAAACGTTCTCGGTGTCTTCCAGATTTTGACCATTTTTCGTCGATTTTGTGACTAACATTACTGATCGTTGCTTTTAAACTCTTCAAAATATCATCCGAAACGAACTGAACACCAAGTTCTTGCAAAATATGATGTAACAAAGCATCTTGTCTTAATTCTTTGGCGTTAGCAAACCAAACGTCAAAAAACGAACGACGAGAAATTTGTGAAGTTATTCTGAAAATAAGAAAAAGTTGTATGAGTGTCGCAAACTTTCGCAAACAAATGAATATTTTTCTTGTGGTGTATAAATAGACCTTTCAGAAAAATATAACCAATGCATAGAGAAATACGGAGAAATAAACTAAAACCCTAGATGAAACTGAAGAAGTACCGTTTCCGATTAAAAAAAAACCTCACTCAGTTAATTTAACGTTTATGATTAAACTAAAATACGTACTAACAAAAAAAAATATGAAAATTTACCTCGAGGGTCCCACAAAAACGATATTAACATAAAATCACCACTAGGACACAGAAACACATCGTACTCATCGAGCAAACTTAGACGAATGCCAAGAGCGAAAGAGCGGTTGATCGATAAGGTTTATATAGCCGGCCGTCCCTGTTTAAACCTGTTATTGTTTCGCGTAGGTTCCTGGAAAATGTACAAGATTGTAGTATAACTTGTTTGCTTTGAATTCGATTCGTGAAAGAACTTGTTAAGACATGCTCCTAAATTGACTTTTGTCTTGCTAGATTCTTAAAATATTACACTGTGGTACGTTTTAACGTAGAGTGTAGGTTTTAGTTCACCACCTGCGGAGTTATACACAACAAATTTCTTTCCGTCTTCGTCATACAACATGTGTAAGAATGACAAAGTTGCATCTTCGACCGTAGTGCTTGAATAAAAGCGCTAATCCGATATCGGAATACTCTCATCATTTCAACTATATCTTATGCGTTTTTGTACATTTTTTCGTATTTAAATTTTTGATATAAAAATTTCTTACTGAACAACACAGCTAGAATCCCTATTGAAACTTTTGTATAAAAATACATAATTAAACCCAAAAAGTATTGTTAACAGTAACAATAAATGTTTAAACAATAAAAACAAATTACTTGAAAGCACAATCTTCACTAGCCCGCCTGCACTTATAAAGTTTAGATTTATCCAAAATAGATTCACAATTAAAAAAGTCTACTAAAATTGGCTGTACTCTAACCTTCCTTATAGATTTTGCAGTTTGTTTTTCTTGTTGCCCAGAAAATCGACTCACTAAAAAAAGAATTTGTATTTCTTAAAAAATTTTAATAGTTCACTCACATGTTGGCCTGACGTATTTTAATTTCCAATGACTTGGCCCAGCCCATACTTGTGTAATACGTTTATTTCCCATTAATTGAATAGAACTAGAGTATGAATAATCATCTGGACATATATCATTATCTTCAGGTTGAAAATCGACAATATGAGTAACAGTTTTATTCTGAAGTGCAATATGACCAATACCATTAACATCTTCCTCATCCGTAATGCAATCATTTTCGGACTCTACAAAATGGAAACTTAAGTGAGAGATGTCATAAGTAATTTATAACATCGTGCTTTATCATAGCTCATAAACATTGTTTAATTTCTTTGAGTTTAAGCTGAGCTTTAAGCTACCAACTAATTTGGTTTACTATTTTATTTATCTAGGCTCGGATCATTTTAACAAAAACTATTCTTTGGGTTTTTTATAAAGTCATAGAATTCCATTGCGTAATTCTTTTAATTTATGTGATGTGTTTTAGCAAGGTCACAACGCCTAGATACAGCATAAGACGACGATATCAAAAGACGTACTATTATTGGTTTGCTTTAAACCAGTTTTAATTCAGATTAGGAGGAATCCCAAACCCCTTATTCAGGCTAGGGTATGAAATAAGAAACCGAAATTATATTTGTTCTGACACTGATTTATCAATATGGACTTATATACGTTTCAGTAATCAGATTCGAGGACACTTTAAAATTTAACGTTTGGTGTAATACTGGGTGTTTCAAAAAACGTTCCGCTACTTTCTAGGGTAAATAGAATATTAAAAATTACGTTAGTTTGGTTAATAAACATGTGTCCGAAAATGCCTCCTTAAGAAGATACGGCCCTGTAAAAGTGGCCTTAAATCCTTTTTTTTATTCTCTGAAACGGTTTAAGATACCTAATGAAATTTAGATCACAAATACCTTTGATTAAGTCATAAAAGATAGTGTTGACAAATTTTTAATATTTTGTACAGGAGCGTCGGTAAAGGGGGGTTGCCACTTATTTTGCTCCCAAACTTTTTTATGGGGATATTTTTAATTTTTTGGGCAAAATAATATTTTTTAAACAATTTGCCACAAAAAAGGTACTTTTGTCGAAAGTCGAAAAAATTACTGATTTTGGAGTTATTTGAGGTTTTAACATGTCTGATTTACTTGAATTAAGTAGGCTTAGACTGCAGACTCGCGATTTTTTTGTTTGACAGATTCGTTTGACACATTTTGGATAGTTTTGGTTTGTTTAACAAGTAATAACGCTTTCAAAAACTTTGAAAATGAATATGTACACTAATAGTAAGTGTACCGATATGTTGTTAACATTAGGGGAATGTGATCGAAATGCTAAAGCAGCAAAAAGAAGATATGCGGAAAAAGTGTTCCGGATCAAAAACATTTTTTAATTTAGTGAGGCGGTGCCGTGAGACTGGAACCTTTAAACCAAAAAAGGTAAATTCTGCTAGACCATGAGTGGCAAGAATTCCTGAAATATTTTAATTGTTGCGAATCCTACGATAAGTGTAAGAGATGTGGCAAGGGCAAATAGCGCAAGTGTTTCTAGTGTACATCGTGTATTAAAAGAACAATTATTGCTCCTGTTTCACTAGAGGCAAGTACAAGAATTATTGCCTGAAGATCTTTTTTTGAGAAGAGTTTTGCGAATTATTACAAGAAAGAATGAGACAGAACCCTGATTTTTTACAACATATTCTTTTCACCGATGAATCAACTTTTGCTAGACAAGTTATGTTTAATAGTCATAACAGTCACTTCTAGACAGAGGAAAATGCAAAGGTTAAACGTGTAACGCATTATCAATATAATCTTAAGTTGAATGTATGGGCTGCTTCAATAGGCAACCGCATCGTTGCATACCATATTTTTGATGGAAATTTAAATGGTGATGTATACTATGAATTTTTGGATAATCGTTTATTTCAGTTATTAGAAGAAATATGGTTTGTATGCATGATGGTGCTCCACCTCATTTCAGTAGACAAGCTAGAAGATGGCTCAACGAAGATTTTCCAAATCGTCGGATTAGTCGAGGCGCTGATACTCCTATCCACTGGCTACCAAGGTACCCTGACCTAAATCCCTTGGATTTTTATGTGTGGAGTTTAGTTAAACAAAAGTATATTCATGCAAAATAAATTCCATTGAAGAACTTCAAACGAGAGTTGAAAATAATTTAAGAATGTTAATTCAAGAACCACGACCACTCCAAAGGATTATGTTTTCACTAGAAACACGTTTATGATTATGAAAATGGTAAAACCTTTTTTAAGTTCTAAATAATTTACAATATTTTTACCTTATAGTTGTTACTAAAACAATCATTATTCCCTGAGGTAGTTTGTTCTCGCGCATGAAAATTATTGTTTCATTTTAAAATAATTTATTATTTTGGTCAGCATTACTTGCTAACAACTCAAATAACTCCAAATCGTCATTTTTTTGACTTTCAACAAGAGTATCTTTTTTGTGGCAAATAGTTTAAAAAATACTATTTTTGCCCAAAAAATTAAAAATATCCCCATAAAAAACTTTGGGGCAAAATAAGTGGACCCCCCTTTAACGACGCACCATTAGAAAATATTAAAAATTTGTCAACACTATCTTTTATGACCTAATCAATGGTATTTGTGGTCAAAATTTCATTTAGGTATCTTAAACTGTTTCACAGATAATTACAAAAAAAAGGATTTTTGGGGCCACTTTTACAGGGCCATGTCTCTTTAAGGAGGCATTTTCGGACACATGTTTATTAACTAAACTAATGTTATTTTTTAATATTCTATTCACCCGAGAAATTAGCGGAACGTTTTTTGAAACACCCTGTATAACAAAACGCTGATTAATAATACTGTGAACTTGCTAGTATCATTATAAAAAAGTTTTCCAAACTAAATACAGAATAAAGCCATTAAAACACAAAATAAGGGCTTCGCTAAATGAAAGATTTACAATTTTGTGTTTTAGAAAATTAGGTCCTTATCTATCCAGTAGTAAAGTTTATCAGTTACACAATAAAATATAATATCTAAATTTAGGAAGTCTCAGTATGCAGACTTATGCATTGTAATAAAAATAAAATAAAATTTATAAATTCTAATAAATATCGTACAAGTAGTACAACTTAATTATTATTAATTTTATTAAATACATAAATAAAAATATGAAAATGTAAACAACTTTCACCATTATCACACATAATAAAATACTTATCTTTTTTGAGTTTTTTAATGGTGTATTTTAAATTATACAATCTACACGTTTCGATAATACTTACAGTCATCTTCGTCAGTAGTAATATCTATTAAAATTGTTCAAGATGTTGACAACAATTTTGTCAAAGGTTTAGCTCGAGTAGGATTTGAACCAACGACAATGCACTTTGCTATGGTACCGCCTAACCAACTGAGCTATAGAGATACAAGCCCCAATCGATGTAAATTTTGTCTTTATGTATGTAGAACTGATTTATTTCTAAATATAATGAAATTATAGTCAAATTACTTGTATTAATGGAATGTGAGCCTGCAATATCGCAGTTGGTTAGAGCGATACTCTAACAAAATACATATCGTAGTTTCACAACCTACTCGAGGTAAACTTTTTATTTATGTATTTAACAAAATTAAAAATATTTTAATTACATATTTTGCTATTCGTTCATAACAAAACTTATAATATAGTAAAACTTGCTTAAACATGAATATTAACTGCACGATATATTGTAACTGGGGTTTGTTTTCTCGTTAATTTACTTAATTTATTGTTGAGGCTTACACTAGTTTACTCTACATAATAAAAAATTATTAAATATTAGTTATGGGTGACGTAATTTTAAATACATAGTAACTGTCATGGTTTAAACCTCCAAATCCAGTGTAAGTGCCACAACAAATCGCTAAAACTTTGAATTATTTACTCCGATTTTAACTAACGGTCTACTAGCACGTAAATCGTATAGAATCAAAATTGACAAACTTGTCATTTACAGTCGTACGTCATTTATGACCGACGTAAATGACATACGTGTAAACGTAGAATTTGAGTCAGCTGACTCTGAAACTCTATTTTTTTAAGTGTATTCAATCAAACAAATTTAGCGTGGTTTTATCATACAAACGAACTATCTTCAAAACCGAATCATAATGTTTTCTTAATTCGTAATCTAGCAAGTTCTGTATCTTTAAATGTAATTAAAACTGCTTTCTGTGGCATTTTTCAACCACTAATCAATTACGGAATTCTTGTTTAGGGTCATTCTGCCTCCTGTAACAGTATATTCAATATACAAGAGCGAGTTAAGTAATAATGGCTAGTTGTACATCAAAAGTGACTGCAGCATGCTTTTAACTAGGGAATTCTTATTATACATCTATAATTGGTGGATATAAAACAAAATTTAGAAAAATTTAAACATCATTCACGCCTTCATAAGTAGAATTGGGGGAGAATTCTACAAAATGGAGTGCGGGTAAACCACGCTTGGTTATATTTGTTATTGTATAGGTATTTTTACTAGTTTAACCGTAAAACGTATTTTTAGCACTGTATACAAAACCTGGCAATAGTGTTACAAGCTAATTTGATGCTCGTATATTGCCGTAAGGCCGTAGGCTATCTCATGTATTTTTGAATTGTGGTTGGATTTTTATCAAGCTGTAAGTTAAGCCAAACCAGTATTTTTGAATTGTAAGCTGATTTTTGAAAGCTGTAAGTTATGATTTGTTTTGAGATTTATTTGTTTAATTGAATTGTTTGATCGAGGTCGATTGTTTTGGTTTGATACGGTTCGATTGATTGATTTGATTAATTTGTCTTTTGACAAGGGGCGAAGACCCGAGACCAAGTTCCGGTGTCCTATACCTGTCTTATGAGATAGTATGAGGGACTGTTTCAAATTTCAAATTTCGTGTTAAGGGGGCGAAGACCTGACAACGCGCAACGACACTAGAACAAACTCAGGAGTCCTGCAACTCTCTTATAAGTTAATATGAGAGCCCCTTACTAGAATAAGAATTTCAAATTTCTCACGAAAAACAAAAATGGCCTCGAAGGTGGCTGACAAAACAAGTTAGCCTACAAAATTTAATTATGACTCCTACTTAAAAGCAAATCAGTTGCGGAGTTTTGGGGCGAAGGTCCTATGTTGTGCGAACAGTGGGACGAGGCCCAGATGCATGGTCTTATATCTGTCTTACAAGTTAGTGTTAGAGCCACTTATTTCAAATTTCTCTCCATAACCATTACAGGGTCCAGTATGTATTTTTAAAATATACAGAAAACATTCATTAATCTAACACAGCTAGATGGTGCCACAACCAAATTCAAATTTCCCGCAAAGGCTGCCACGACAAGCGGACGAAGCCCCGAGAGTAAGTTGTGTAGCCCTATATTTGTCTTACAAGTTCGAATCAGGGCTCCTTATTAGAATACAAACAATTGGTCTTTGATTATGTCACATTTAAAAACAAAGGAACAGAGGACTTTGATTTTATACAAGTAGATGGCGCCACAAACAAATTCAAATTTTGAGGCAAGGGGGCCACAAGGGGGCTAAGACCCGAACACAAGTTCCGAAGACGTATACCTGTCTTACAAGTTAGAATTAGGGTCATTTATTAGAATACAAATTCGAATTCCCCGCCACAACCAAGCAGAATACAGAGACTTAAATACATATTTAAAAACAAAATAGCCGAGGACTTTGATTTTATACAAGTAGATGGCGCCACAAACAAATTCAAATTTTGGGGTAAGGGGACCACAAGGGGGCTAAGACTCGAGAGTAAGTTGCGAAGCCCTACAACTGTCTTACAAGTTAGCATTAGGGTCCCTTATTAGAATACAAATTCAAATTTCCCGACACAACCAATCAGAATGCAGACTAGCTGGTGAGGTAAGGACCAATCAGAAGACAGAGGGGCGGTCGCACGTACAACCAATCAGGTAAAAGGATGGGTGTGGTCTAGCCTTAGCCCCACCTTAATGAAGCCATAAGGATCTTATCTTGTCTTAACCCCCTTAACTCAACCAAAATGGCCGCTAGACCACAGCCTAAGGGCATCCAACACCCCTAACTAGGGGGTTAGACCGCCATAAAGGCTCTTAATATTGCCAAAAGGACCTTAATTAGGGGCTAAAACCCGTCCAGTGGTTGAAAAAGGCTTCCGAAAAGAAGCCGACCCACCCACAGATCCCCAGCTCCGACCCCAACCACAAAGGGGGCGTAACTTACCCCCCTCCATTTTGTCCTATTCTGCCCACATTCTACTTTCATGGTTACGAAACTAGACAATGTAGTAACTTAGTAACTAAAAATTATTATTAAATACATAAATAAAAGTTTATCTCGAGTAGGATTTGAACCTACGACATCTACTTTGCTAGAATAGCGCTCTAACCAACTGAGCTATCGAGATACAAGCACAGATCGTAAATTTTGTCTTTATGTATGTAGAATGTAAACTAAATATAATGAAATAATTTTAATTATAATTTTTTCAGGGTAACTATGTAACCTCTTTTTTATATGTTCATAATGAAAACACTACACTTTTTCTTATAAAAGTAATCGTTATTCAGATATTGAAAAAATTTAAACTAACACTTAAATTCTACCTTAAGAATTTTTTTTTCGCTAAATTACGTGTCGTATCAAAAAATTGCATAGAACAGAATTAATCGATATGTTTACTAGGTCTATATCTAGGTATTTTTATATCTTTGAGATAAACAGCTGTTTTAGAAATATTTGATAAAAACTAAAAACTGACCCTAATAAATCCCTTCTCTCCACCACTGGATTTCTCCCAAAATCTTATCACCTTCAAGCCAAACGAAAACAAGCTTAAACACAAAATTTTAATTAAAAATTATTATTAATTTTATTAAATACATAAATAAAAAGTTTACCTCGAGTAGGATTTGAACCTATGACATGTACTTTGCAGTGCTAACCAACTGCGCCATCGAGATTCAGGCCCCAATCGATGTAAATTTTGTCTTTATGTATGTAGAACTGATGTAAATTCTAAACATAATGAAATTACAATCAAATTACTTATATTAATGGAATGTGAGCCTGCAATATCGCAAGGATTCAGACATAGGTAAACTTTTTATTTATGTATTTAATAAAATTAATAATAATTTTTAATTACATGTTTACTTTTGAACTTATTCGTTCATAACAAAACTTGTAATAAATTAATATTAGTCAAGTTGCTTTGGTATATATGAATGCGATATTTCAGGCTCACATTCCATTAATATAAGTAATTTGATAGTAATCTCATTATATTTAGAATTTACATCAGTTCTACATACATAAACACAAAATTTACATCAATTGGGGCTTGAATCTCGATGGCGCAGTTGGTTAGAGCGGTACTCTAGCAAAGTACAGGTCATAGGTTCAAATCCTACTCAAGGTAAACTTTTTATTTATGTATTTAATAAAATTAATAATAATTTTTAATTACATATTTCCTTTGAACTTATTCGTTCATAATAAAACTTGTAATAAAACAAAATGTTAAGTACGTAGGGATTTTCGATCTGTAGATACCAACATACATCCACACACCCACACAGACACAGACATTCAGACATCATGGCCGATCTTGGCGAAACTTCGCCAAATGTTGTAAAATGAGCAAATAACCCGAGTTAGTGATAGTGAAAAAAAAGTCGATTTCATAACCTTCTATACCTATTACCTATATGTATATGTAGGTTGGAAGGTAAAAATTGTTATTAAAATTATTTCATTTCTTTTAATTTCCATTTTGTAGGTTGGAAGGTCGAGTGTTGTTCCACACCAGATATGTTATAAATTGTTGATATTGTTTGAATAGAAAAAATAAATAATTCACTAACTGCATTTCATCAAAACGATAAGAATTATAAACATAAGATTACTTAAGTATGTTTTTGTTATCATTTGCAGATTTTGTTTCAATGAATAGATAAGGTAATTACACAAACTATAAATTGCATTTCAAAGAATAAGTAAGAAGTATAAACTAACTTATCATCGACATAAGCAGACTTAAATAAACATAAACACAATGGGTGGTATGAATAAAAATGAAGTATATGTTAATGCTACAAATTTAAGGATCTACTTCATCATGAAGCTTCTGATCAGTTCCGGTAGTATTTGCTTAACGTCGAAGTATTAACTACACTGCTTGTAGGATCTACTTTTAGTGCGTAGTACATGCTTCAACACGTGCAGCATCTAACCCAACTTTGACTGCTGCTCTGAAATGAGCAGGGGTTATGACAAGTTTATTAGATTTTCTGCTTTATTTTATCTAAAATATTAAAGTGGTAGTGTTCACATGATTGTCTAAAATGTCTTCAGATGAAGAAATGCCCCATCAAGAAGAGTCCCAAAATGAAGACTTACAAGTAGCATTTATTACAATGCTAGAAGATTACAAAATAATTCTGGATAAAAAAATTACACCTGCCAAGTATGCAAAAGACGAAGCCCTTAAAGAATTATCCGAGATTTATAACAAGAACATAAAACAAAACTTAGATATAAAAATTAATATGAAAGGTAAAATAAAGAGAATTGTGGATCTAAAAATAACGGGAAATAAAAAATGAAATTAAATGAGTGGCAACAAGGATTTTATGACGTATGGAAGGGAAATGAGAATCCAGTTATTCAAAGAGTGCCAGGTACACTTACACGCTTTTTTTTTTGTGAAATGCATGACATCCATGTGTATGGTATGTATGTGTAGTACGTATGTCTGTAGTATGTATCCAGTGTAGTTTAGATTGTAATGTAATTATATAATACGTTTTTAAGGGAGTGAGTGCAGCAACCAGTAGAGATGAAAATGCAGATCGAATTATTGATGAAGAGGATAGGACACCTTTTATTTTGTGACAACAAATCAATTGAACAATTGCAAAAAACATTACTTATTAAGCAAACAAATACTGCTATAGTTCAAGAAACTCAGGAAACCGCCGCTGTAGCTCAGAAAAGAGCTGCCATAGCTGTAGGAAAAGCATCAGGGCTGTAGAGCAGTTTGTAGACGATTACTTTGCACAACAATATTTGAACATAAAACATAGGATCTTAAGTACCTATGTTTCGTTACTACTTAATTGTTTTTGTTAAAAGAGATTTGAGATTTACGTTCTATTATTTTATAATGAGGTTTATTAAGTTTAATTATTATAATATAGGTTTTCATCGAAATAAAACATGCAAATTAAAAAAAAAAATTTATTGATTTACTGATTGAACATTGTCTGTACATCAATTCTGCAATTTCATTACGAAAGTGGATACTGCAGCGTCTAATTTCAGCGTTATTTGGTTCAGCACATAACGCAGGCACAATTGGTTGTTCTTCTACATCAATTTCTTCTAAAATTTCATATGGATCATTCAAAAATTTCACGTTCTCTTGCATGTATTTGATTAAAATATCTTTCAATATTAGTTAGTTGTTGTTAATTGCATGTAATATAAGTTCCTTGTCAATAAATATACTTCGTTTATTACTGAAATTTATTCTTATAAAAGAATCAAAGTACGCACTATGCAACAGGTTATGGGCTTGTAATATAAATTGCTACATAAAATTGATAATGTGAGGATGGTTGGCCTAAAGTAGAATCTTATTTTCAAACAGCAGTTTACCATTCATAGAGAAGTTGATTGGCGCTGATAACTACAAAAATTGGAAATTTACTATGCAAATTTTTTTAAAACATGAAGATTTATACGAATATGCAAATGGTTCTTTAAGTGACAATAATTATGACAAAAAGAAAGATGAAAAGATTATGGCTAAAGTTTGCTTATTGATTTGTCCAAATTTGTATGTTCATGTTCATGTTTCTGAACCAAAAACAGCACAAGAAGCCTGGGACAATCTCTTGAAGTTATATGAATAAAAGGGTTTAATGGGTCGTTTATGTCTAGGACAAAATCACTTAAAATGTTCACTGAAATATTCTGATATGCCTTCTTATATAGCAGATGTTATGACTTTCTCATAAATTTTATGATATGAGAAAATTTAAGGTAGCTGTTCATAGGCATCTATTGGCAATTCATTATCCCTCTATCCATCCTCCTAAGTGTTCTTGAGTGCTTTAGCACGATAGGCCTAATTTTGCCTGTTCAGGTCCACAATCATAAAAAAATAAAAAAAAATAAATAATTAGCCGATATTGATGATCCAGTAGTTGATGAAGATTTAGCTGCTATTCTCCTTAATGGTCTACCAGAATCTTATGAACCTATGATTATGGCTCTAGATAGTAGTGGAATTACAATTTCTACTGACATGATTAAAAGTAAGCTTTTAGCAGAAGGATCCAGGAGAGAAGATAATAGTCAATCTGAAAAAGTATTCTCATCAGTAAATCAGTCCTCATCTGGTACTAGAACAAGCAAATTTAAATATAAATGTACCAAATGTCACAAATTTGGTCATAAAAGGAGTGAGTATTTCCTTCTGAAAAATAATAAAGACAAAAATATTGAGCCCAAGTTCAAAAAACCTGACGTCTTGTTAGTTTGTGATGCTGCTTTAGATGTAAACCTGGAAGATGCTCAAAGCTGGTTTATTGACTGTACTGCGACATGTCATATGACAAATAGATGAGAAAATTTCTCAACTTTTGAGGCCCGATTGTCTGAAATTAGTATGGCTGATAAAAAATTGAAGCAATTGGCTTTGGAGATGTCCATGTTAAAAATCAACCCAAACCAATTAAACATGCTATATTTGTGCCTAATTTAGCAAAAACTTATTGTGTTTCAAAAATAGTATAAAAAGACCTGCTTGTAACCTTTACAAAAAATAGTTTAAAATATACCACAAAGATAATTGTAATGTCAAGGGAGATGTTCTGTTTTCTGGTACAAGAACGAATGTTATGTTTCGACTAAATACAACTACCAATTTTTCATCCCTGAATGCTGCAATGATGACATGCGATAAAAAATCCATTCATTTATGCCACAGCGCCTTGGACATTTGGGACCTCACAATATGAAGATCATTCAAAATCAAGTAGGTGGTTTGCATTATGCTAATAATGATAAAATTGATTGTTGCAATGCATATCTTAAGGGGAAGCAATCTCGTTCTTCATTTACATTCCTGATTAGAGATTAGAGCTATAGAGAGCTATGATTAAGTAAAGTTGTTAAATTTGTTACTAAATTCTAAAATATAATTTGTTCAAATTTATTTTTAAACTGACATACCGTCAAAATATTTTAACCTCTTTTTGATAAATCGTGTTCACACTAAGTTCGAGATATTAGCAAAAAAACCATAAATTTTAAAAATCGTTTTTCTGTAAATAACTCGAAAACTATTAACTTAAAAAAACATTACAAGAATTTTTTTCGATCAGAAATTTGATTTTCTATATAATGCCAAAATTAAACAAAAATCGTGTGGACGTGTACCAAAATCTATTTTTTTGTAAATATTTCGAAAATGACAAAATTTTTGAAAAAATTGCAAACACTTTGTGAGAAATTTTATTTCCTATCTAATGGTCATTTCACTTTTTGAATATATGGTTTTTTGCTAATATATTGTAAACCGTTTGTTGTACAGAAAAATTATAGGGATAAAAAATACTCACAATTATATTACTAATTACATATTAAAAGTAAAAAAATATAAAAAAATAAAAATTTGAAAAAGGAGTACTTTACCCCTTTCCTCATACCCCATTGATATGTTAAGTCCTTCGAAAGTTATGGAACACATACACAGACAAGATTTTTTTTGCTCAAATTTTGTTTTTAGACGTTTTCGAACATTTTAAAGCGATTGAGCAAATAAAAATTTTTTTAATTGTTTTTAGCGATACAGTACTTCCTATCTGTTGGATGTGGAAGTAATAAAACATTAAGGTTTGATGGTGGTGGAGAATATGCTAATCAAAGCATAAAGCAGTACCTAAAATCCCATGGTATTAAAGCAGAAATAACAGCTCCATATTCACCACAACAAAATAGCATTGCTGAAAGAGCTAATAGGTTAATATGCAAAACAGCTAAAACTTTGATGGACTACAAATGTAAAAAGTCTTTGTAGGCCGAAGCTTGTAATACAGCAGTTTATCTGAAGAATAAGAGTTTCTCATTCTGGTTTGAACGGTAAAATTCCTGAAGAAAAATGGAATGGTAAGAAGCAAGATCTGAGACACTTACATGTGTTTGATTGTAATAATAATAAACGGAAGAAATAGGAAAATAGCAAAAAGCAAAGAGCACGTATTTGTTGGATATTGCGAAGACTCGACAGACAATAATTGTTACATATTGTTGGATAATAACAATAAACTTATCAGAGCTAGGGATGTTATCTTTTCGAAGAGAATCTCAATCAAATTAAAACAAAGGTTGTAGACGAATCTGTTCCATTAACAGAATTTATGATTCATAATGCAGAAAATTCTTCGTCTACTTCATCCTCTACCTCAAAATCAATTTTGAGTGATGTGAAACTCTTGTATCCGATAATATATTTGAAAATTTTACAGAGTGGACAAGATACCCCGTTCGTGAAACGAAAACCAAAGAATTTCCTGACTTCATAACATATCATGTTGAGCATGATCATTTGCCAACAGGTCCAGCAGGAGTGACTGATGCTTTAGGACAACCTGAGCTGATAAATGGAATATGAATATAAATCTTTAATCAAAAATCAGATCTGGATATTGGTAGACAAGCCTAATAATGCCAATATGATTCCACGTAAGTGGAAACCTTTGGAGTTGCCTATGATGAGACATTTTCACCTGTGGTTAGAAAACAAACCCTCCGAATATTAATTAGTATGGTTGCAGAATTTCATCTGACACTTGACCATATGGATGTTAAGACAGCTTTTCTTAATGGAGATTTAAAGGAAACCTCAGGGATTCGAAAATTAAAAAATCTTTGCAAGCAGCAAGGCCATGGAATTGTAAAATACATGAAACATTGTTGAATATAAGTTATAAACAATCTACATATGAACCTTGTGTTTATTTACGAATTAAAAGGAATGTTGTTTGTATCGTTGCTCTTTATAATAATAATAATAAAGAATTTAATGCCCAACAGATCGATTGAGCCAATTACAAGACAATACTTTACATCAGTAGCGAGAAAAAGAGAAAATACAATAGGAATGATGCTATTAAAATAAAATAAAATAGTTTACCTATTACATGTGTCTAAATGTTTAAATCTAAAACTAAATTAAATTACCACTGGAATGCGCAATTTGACTACTGTGCTAACCAAGACGAGTTCTATCACTGAACTTAATCTTATAACTAGCGAGAGATGTTTTTGATTTTAGTAATAATATCACAAACATCTGAAGTATTGTTGAAGTTTTTACACATAACAAATATAGGAGACTTAAGTACAAGATTAGTATTTGCCGTAGGACAGTTAAAGGTAACTAAAGATCGAGACAAGAAACGTGGAACATGAAACTGAAGAGAATATAATAGATATGGGCAATCAATGATTCTACATCATATTTTTCCAGTACAGTGTTTTGTTCAATACCAATTTTCGGATAAGCTCCATCAACTTTGTACGATAAATATGTAAATGATTAACTATTTTTTACAAATGACTATCTGAAAACTCAACTTTCGAAGAATTTCAAGATGGAAGACTTAGAGGAAGCCAAGTTCTGTATAGGTATAGAAATTACCAAACAAAGGGAATCCATCATTCTAAAACAAAGAAAGTATATAGCTGATTTACTTCTTATGATGGATGCAAAAACTGATTGAACACGCATGGAGGCAAAATTGAAACTGACAGGAGGAAACAAGAATGGTCAACTACCTGATATTCCTTATCAAAATTTGTTAGGATCTTTAATGTATTTAGCTACATGTACACGATCCGTAAGCTTGCTAAGCCAGTTTAATTTCAATTACACTTTAGAACTGTGGCATCATGCAAAAAGAATTCTCCGGTATCTCAAGGGTACTATGGACAGATGTTTAATTTTCAAACTATCCAAGCAAAATTTAACAGAATATATTGATGCTGACTGGGGTGGAAGTGACAACGGTAAACATTCATATAGTGGATTTGTATTCACTTATGTCACGGGATCGGTTTCTTGGACCAGTAAGGAACAACGCTGCGTATCATTGTCAAGTACAGAAGCCGAGTATGTTGCACTTTCTGAAGGAGCAAAAGAATGCATTTTCTTAAAGAATATTTTAGAGAAATTGCATGTGAAGGTTGGCTGTGTGACCATTTACAATGATAAGCAGAGGGCAATAAGGATGTCTACTAATCCGACAAGTCATAATAGAACGAAGCACATTGACGTTTGATATCACTTCATTCGATCATGTGTATCTGACAGTTATATCGAAGTGAAGTACATGCCGACATCAGAGATGCCTGCGGATGTGATGACAAAAGGACTTTGTTTTGTCAAGCATGAACATTGCTTAAGAAACATCGGCATGAACCTTTAATGTATTTATTTCCTAATTAAGGAAAAGTGTTGCAGTTTTATCTATTTAGGATATAAATATGAAACACACTTTATACAATATTAATTTATATAGTAGGTAATATAAAATAGTATATTAAGTATCTAGAACAGTAGGACATTGTACCGATCGAAGATAATTGTTTGGAGTTATTTAAAACTATTTAATATTGACTAAATTTACTAACCGTTCTAGAACGATAAAATACTTACTGTAATATTTATTCTTAGCAACTAATAAACAAAACTTACTGTCATGGAAACAGACACGGTAAACAACCAAATAGAGCATAGTCACGCAAAAAAATACTTTGTTTGCTACTGAAATTTATTCTTATAAAAGACTTACAGTACACACTATGCAACATAAGCATCCAAGAAGTTAGAGCATATCCCGAGTCACCCAAAATTCTTTCTTGATTGTAGTACATAATAGGGTAAATGAAAGAATTGTACCAAATGTTGCATCCTACGCTGGTAAACATTTCTCTACTATTACATGTGGCTTGTACATTTATTGAGGACCCTCCTTTTCTATTTTATATATTTCTATTCGTCACCATGTACATAAGGTTTTAAAATTTTGACATGAATGCAGTCAATTGCACCAATAACATTGGGTATTACATGATGTACTGCCCACTCATCTTTAATTATGTTAAAAATATTACCAGTAGCAGGAAATTTAATCCAATATTTTTCTTATTGCAGAATGCACGTGAGACTTTTATCAATAATTTTTGAAACAATTGTATGATAAATCTCAACATGAGAACTAGCTGAAATCCAGGGTCCTCTGAAACAATGATATTCAAAGTATTTACTTGATTTAAGCATTTTATTACATTTTTGGTATACTTTGTTTTAGTTGTCCTATTTATTTAATTTCTATTTAAACAAACCTAAGCTTCTTAAAAACACTTCCATTTGCTGAATGTGTGTAAGCCCACATACTCTAGTTCCGTTTACTTCTGTCAGAAATGTATTACCTAGGTAAGATAAGTTTTCTCTATTGAACCTAAAAGAAACATAGATTTAAAAAATAATCGAAAATTTATACGTTATTTTCTGTTACCGGAATATGTTATGATACGAAATATATTCATTGTAGTATCCTCTTGCTGTATATTTTTCCTCTGCGTATTCCATCATTTTCAAACAAAACTAACCGTAGTATTCTCAGTGAAGCTGCTAGTATACAAACTTCGCTAACGTTAAGCAAATACTATAATTTCTTCTTGAAATCTAAGTATCTGCTGTAAGACGTCGATACTTCAAATTGTAGTACATACTTTAGTCATTTTCAGGAAAGTGCTACTTGGTATAGTAGCTTCCAGAAAAATTAAAAGCATCTACTTTGAAATGTAGTTCCTGCTTACTTTTGAAATATCTACTATGTAGAAAATGCTAATATACTATTAATAATATTAGTATGTACTTCGTGTTTATTCATACCACTCATTCTATATCAATAGGGGCATTATTGCCCCCAATGGTGTGTGTATATTTTATGTAAACTGAACAAAAAATCAAAATTAGAAAAAATCTTAAAATAAGTAAATTGTAGGAAAAGCTATATAAAAATAACATTGCTTTGGGGAACGCTATGACCCCAACAATGCATAAGGAGGCCAATAGCAATACAGTTTACCCTACATAAATCATTTACAAAACTGAAAATATACACAAATCTCTTTCCAATTGTAAATACAAATATAATTTAAGAAGTTGTAGAACCTACCATTATTTGCAAAAAGATCATGTACAGAACCATCGAGTTCTGGAATTGGTATTCCATCATTATCATAAACAACATCCTCAGTAACTGTACGTTCATAATTTAATAATTCATTCTCATTGTCCGGATCCCATTCATCTATTTCAAAATTAGAAAATTGTGGACAAATTTGTAACTTTTTAACTTTTGTTATTTCCATTGGATATGAACCTAATTGTAAATTATGATGAATATCATATGACAACCATGATTTATCACTACTCCTATAACATTAATGAAAGTAGTTAATAAAAACTAATTATTATCATCTTACAGTAACATAAATTTAGAACCAGTTTCATGTAAAGGAAGTTTATTTGTAAATAAGTTATCTGCTGAACTAGCTTCAAGATCCGTTCGAGTTTGAAAAAATACTGACTCTAATTTTGATACATCACTCAAAAGCGAATTTGGATCTTTAACAATTGTTATTTTTGGATCTGTTAGCAAGCGATTTGGTTTTTTTTTCTTCTTCGTCCCTTCCTTTTGTTTATTCTCATCACTGCTACCACCATCCTCATCATCATTCCCTTCTGGATATTAACTTATTATTTAAACAGCATGTATATAAAAACATACCTTTATCATTATCAGGATTAACCCGTGCCATATTGTTTGCAAGTTTTAGTCCATCGGAATGTATGTCGTCAACCCTTATACCATAGATTTTGGCACTAACATCTAAAGAAGTTCCCGCTACTTGTAAAGAATCCTTCCCTTGTCCCTTTGAAGATAAAACAGCACGCATATAATCAATTATTTTCAAATTCCATGCATTTTTAATGCTGATTTTCTAAAATAAAGTTAGTTACGAAAAAGTAAGAGCAAAGTTTAGATACCTACATTCTCAGCATACATTTTCAAACATATTTGGAAATGGTCACGAATTTCCTTTTCATTTGTTGGAAGTGGTGATTGTTGAATTCCAATATTTGATACACGTCTTTGAATATCGGCTTCAGTCCGTCGGCTAGATCTTTCGAGATCATCGTCAACTGCAACCTTCCTCCAAAAAATGAACATTATTAATTTGTAAAGAAGTCAAAATAATTTAGACATTAAAATACTATAGAAACGACATACTAACATGTGAAACTGGAGTTTGAAGTACAATATTGCTAAGGCGACGCATAGGAGATGCTATGTTAGTCACATCTTTTAGTAGTACACTTTTCCGTAATTTATTTCGTTCTGGTGTGTAGACGATTGGAGTGGATGTTTTTACCATGTTTTTCCTACAATTATAATAGTACCCTTGAACGTTTAAATAAAAAGTTTATTATAGGTTATAAAGTCCGTTACACTTAAATTTTTTTATAACATTAGATATTCATATTTTGCTGTAACTTACGTATTGAATTAACTAATTACAAAACTAAATATAACGTTTTGATTAAATAATTAATTAATAATTATTTATAAAAATTAGTATTAATTGAGTTTTGGAACAATAAAGCTCGAACAATTTAAAAGTGTTATTATAGATGGCGCCAATTCAAATATTTGAACAGAGACAACAAGTATCTGAATTTGAAATTATATAACGACACCTATGGATAAGAATCACATACAAAACATCAAATAAAATTTTATGAGTACAAAAAATAAATGCTTAAAAGATTTACTGAAATGTAATGTTACACAAAATAAAAGTATTTTAGTTTAATTGTTGTAAAACATTTTTATTTCATACTGTACTGTAATACTCTAGTATACTGTAAAACACGTTTTTACGGTATAGTAGGTTTTTACAGTACACTAGGAATTTTACCGTACTCAATTCAAAGGCAACTGCAGAAAAAATGTATTAACAAATTTTTAGAAAATAAACAGATACAGAATTAAAATTGAATTGAAAATAAGACTTAAGGTGAAATTCAACTGAAAAATAAGAGTTAAGGTCATTTTGGTATGTTTAAATTAATATTAATGGTACAACTTTCATTTCCATTAATTTAATTAATTAATCTCGAAATATCAATATTCTCAAACACGAGCAACATCGACTTCACCATGGAATATTTGCTCCACAAAGAAGTACCACAATATTTTGAAGACTAAAAATTTAAAAAGTTTCATTACAAATACAATTTATACTTAAAATACCAAAAAATACTCACTAAATCATACAAATACGCCAGCATAACATCCTCATCAATTTTTTCTACATTATGTTGTCGTCGCCATTCACTAAACACTTCATATTCTTTTTTATAACGCTCTTCCGACTTTACCGGAATAAGCTTGGCCGTAGCTTCTCTACATTTTTATGCAATTTCTTCCGAATGCTGGTGCTTTGCGTTCTCGTTCATTTTAAACTATTTAACCGCTTGAAAAATGTAAACAAGTCATCTTAGCAACTACTCAAACTATGCCAACCAGCGGTTTTTTTGTTATAGTTCGCGAATGTTTGATTGTTTGGACCACATTTTTGGCTTATTTTAAATATTTAAAATGTTATTTTCAGTATGAAATAAAATACGTTACGTCATTCGTCCGGTGAAAAGATATTACGTACTGATTCCGCAATAAAATTCGGAATTCGTACGTAATATCTTTTTTACCGGACTTATAACGTAAAGTACTATGGTTGGTTAAAATTAGTGACGCCAGCGCAAGGAATTTGTTTATCTAGTCAGTGGCGTCGAGATTTTCAGACGCATTTGAAACAACATTGTTTCGCATAGGTATTTAAATAGTGATTTTAATAATCGTTAATGTATATAATATGACTTTTCTGCCAGCGTAGGGAAAGGCGAATTTTCCGTACGTATTCAGTGCGGAAAGGGCTAGTGTTCCGCACTAGCGCAGAAATATTTTTTTACGACTATTATATATAAAAAAATTGTTAGACAATTTACTGTAACAGGTAAATTTATAAAATATGCAAAAGAGTATATTGTGCTACCCCAGCTAATGTAACAACTCCTTCATTTTTCTTAAACTACCAACACGGAAAATGCATTGTTCAGAAAATTGGAATCAATAAATTTACAATGGGAAGACAAATAATAACTTTCTTAAATTAAATAAAGGAACACGGCGAACAAAATACTTCAGTCGCTAGAACAAAGTATCAGAATCGCACACAATGTACAACACACAGCACAGACTAGCACTTTAAATGAGGTGAGTTTTGATCAAGATTCAACACAGACTGTATTAAATAACAATAATTGTAATAACTTCACTATAAGTATTGCCAAAAAAAATACTTAACAGGTACATGTTATTTAAGTTTTTATGTCAAGTAAAGATTTGTGATAAAACTACCATTCAGGTACATAATTTCTTGCATGTCGCATAATGGTAGAGAAAGTGTACTTTTCTACTTGCGTAGAATGACTATTATTCACTTAGATGATTCCAACACTCGCTCGCTTATGTCGGTAACTTCATACACGTGAACTACGGCCACCATTCTATGCTCGTTGAAGAATATACTATTCTGCACTGAAATGCGTGCAGAAAAGTTGATCTCCGCACGGTCGTAGACAATTTAAGTTTTTGAACAAAATAAAATAAAATTCCAGCTTTTTTTCGCTATCGCTAAATCGACTTATTAGCTCATTTTACAACTGTTTCGCCAAGATCGATCATGACGTATGGATGTGCGTGTGTATATCTGTGTCAGTTCTGGTGTCTGTATCTATGTCTGCGTGGAGCCTGCGTCAGTGTCTGTGAATGTGTGTGTGTGTGTGTGTGTGTGTGTGTGTGTGTGTGTGTGTGTGTGTGTGTGTGGTGGTGTGGTGTGGTGTGGTGTGTGTGTGTGTGTGTGTGTGTGTGTGTGTGTGGTGTGTGGTGGGTGGTGGTGGGTGGGTGAGTGTGTGGTGTGGTGGGTGTGGTGGTGCGTGTGCGTGGTGGTGGTGTGTGGTGTGTGTGTGTGTGTGTGTGTGTGTGTGTGTGTGTGGTGGTGTGGTGTGGGTGGATGTGGTGTGTGTGTGTGTGTGGGTGGATGGGTGGTGCGTGCGTGCGTGCATGAGTGCGTGATGTGCGTGCGTATGCGTGTGTGTGTGTGTGTGTGTGGTGTGGTGTGGTGTGTGTGTGTGTGGTGTGGGTGTGCGTGTGCGTGTGAGTGTGAGTGTGTGAGTGCGTGCGTGGGTGCGTGCTTGCGTGGGTGCATGCGTGAGTGTAGGTGAGCGTGTGCGTGCGCGTGTAAACGCGTGCGCTGCTCGTGTGCTCGTGTGTTATTTTTTTTTTTTGTAAGGCACCGACTGCTTTGGTCATATGGCCTTCTGTACGTTTTGCTAATTTACTTTAATCTTAAATTCTCTTATATAAATTGATCTTTTTAAGGAATTCAATCACTTTTAAAGCGCTTTCTTTGCTGTCTTTGAATATGTCCACTATTCTGTCCGTAAAACCTAATTGGTCCCTTATTTGATTACATAAAGGACAGTGTATAAAAATGTGGTTGATCGTTAAAGCCACGTTACATGTTCTGCAGATCGTTTGACCGCTTCTGCCAAGTAAGGAGGAGTGAGTTATGTAAGTATGACCTATTCTTACTCTCGTTATTATTACTTCTTCTCTCCTTGATAAATGATATTTAGTTTTTCATGCTGTCGTGTGTTTTTTATGTCTTTGTAGTGCACTGTCAGACTCGTCCCATATAGTGTTCCACATTTGCATGTTTTTGCTGTTAAGGTAGTTTCGTATTTCACTTTGTGTTAGGTACATGTCAATGACGACTTTATTTGTAGCCTCTTTTGCTACATCATCAGCGTTTACATTTCCATGTATTCCGATGTCTCCTGGTATCCACATAAATAGTATGTGTTTGTTGATCCTGACCACAGTGTCAAGTTGTTTATATATGGAGTTTAGAAGAGGATCGATTTTTCCATTCTGTATGGCTTGTAAAGAACTCATGGAATCACTACATATTATAAATTTGGATTCTTTGTGTGTTTCGCATAGGAGAAGGGCTTTCCATATGGCGTACAATTCAGCAGTATACACGCTTGTTTTTTTGTGGTGTGACCAACTGTAAAGTTTTTGTTCTACAAAGATAGCGCTTCCTGTTCCTGAAGATGTTTTTGATCCGTCTGTAAATATTGCTAAATATCCTTTATATTGGCATAATAGATTTCAAAATTTTGTTCGGTACATTGCAGGCAACGTATTGTCTTTTTTGGTCTCTGCTAATTATGTTATTAATATTATTTCAGGTGTCCTCATGGCGGAACTTCTTCGAGTTTGTTTCCCATTACTGGTGGCATTTCTATCTCCATAGTGTATGGGACCTCTTTAATTCTAGCTATTTCCGGTTTACTACATGTTGGTCTTGACCTAAAGTCTTCTATGTTCTCATTGCTTTCCCATAGTGTGTAGTTTAGGTGTTTCCGTGTTGTTATAATGTTTGTCCAGTAATTGCAGAGTAGCATTTGAAGATGGGATACCGGCGTCGACCAAAATTGACATCAGCGGGCTCTTCCTAAATGCACCCGTAGTCATTCTTATTCCACTTGTGTATATTGTATCTAATGGTTTTAATGTAGAAGGTCTGGCCGATGAGTATACTACAGTGGCGTATTTTATGACAGATAATACAAATGCTTTGTATAATTGGAGAAGCACTTGTCTTTCTGCCCCCCAGTTTATACTACTCATACATTTTATTATATTTAGTCTCCTTTTGCACCTTACAATTAAATTATTTGTATGTTTTTTAAAATATAACTTTTTGTCGAACGTGACACCAAGTAACTTTAGATCATCTACAATTGGTAATAGAGCTCCATTTAGATATAGTTTGGGTTCTCTGTGTTCCGTTCTCAGCCTGCAAAAATGTATCACTAAGGTTTTACTTTCGTAGAACCTCAAACCTTTATTTGTAGCGTACATTGTAATATCGTCAATCCCTGTCTGCAGTTCCTTCTCTATATTTCCAATGAATTATCTTCATAAAATATAATTAAATCGTCTACGTACATGCACTTATTTATTGGCGGTTTAATTATTACCAACATTTGATTAATTCCTATTAAGAATAATGTGCAGCTAAGAACCGATCCCTGTGGAATACCATTATCTTGGACCTGTACATTAGAAGTTGCAGTTCCCACTCGTACAACAAAACTACGGAATGATAGGAAACTTTTGATAATTTGCGGAAGATTACCTTTAAAATTCCATTCCTGCATTTGTTTAATTATACTGTGACGCCACATTAATTCATACGCGTTGTGAAGGTCAAAACTGACGGCCACCGTATGGCTTCGTTTTATGATGCTGTGTAGAATGTGGTTTTCTAAATACACTAGTTCATCTGTTGTACTATGAAATTTGCGAAACCCTGTCTGGTAGGTAGGTATTAATTGTTTGCTTTCCAATAACCACATTAACCTACGGCTTATCATTTTCTCAAATATCTTACTTAAACAACATGTAAGAGATATAGGTCGATAGTTTACCGCTTCGGTCTTGTCTTTTCCGGGTTTAGCTATTGAAATTATGACCGAGTGTTGTCATTGTGTGGGGTAAGTACCTTGCGCATATATGTCGTTATAAATACCTGGCAGTTGTTCTTTTTTGGTTACAGGTAGATTTCTAAGCATCGCATACACAACCCTATCTGAATCAGGAGTGGTATCTTTCGTGTTTTCCGGAGCTTTGTTCAATTCATTGGCAGTGAATGGGATATTGTAGTTTAATTGAATATCGGTTGTAAAACTAATGTTACTTTCCTGTTTTTGCTTTATTTTTAAGAAAAGCTCACTGTAATTTGCGGAGCTGCTATTTTTCTTAAACTGGAAGGCCATAGCTTCTGCGATGTCAGCGTTTTCTGTCAGTCTCATACAATTTGCTATTAGTAGGGGTGAGACAGTTTTACTTTGTTTGCCAGCTATTGCTTTAGCTTTTCGCCATATTTCACTACTACATGTATCTTTGTTGAGTTTGCCAACATATTCTTGCCAGGATGTCCTCTTTGCGTTTAAAATTGTTCTACGCGTTTGAGCTCTTGCTTTTTTGAAAGCTATAAGATTTTCCATTGTGGGTTTATGCTTAAAAGTGCTAAACAGCTTTCTTTTTTCTTTAACTGCGCTTTTAACTTCATTAGACCACCATGGAACACTATTCGCTTCAATTGTTCCACTTGTTTCTGGAATTGAATGTGGTGCCGCCTCAATTATGATTTGCGTGAAAGTATGTACTTTTTCTTCAACGTTTAGATCTACGTTTAGGTGGACATTTTCCAGAATTTGGGAGTATTTGTCCCAATCTGCTTTTTTGATTTTCTATGATTTTGGTATAGCATGTTCTTGTTTTTTGATTTCGGTTGAAATGAAAATAGGGCAGTGGTCGCTACCATAGGAGTCGCAATGGGTTTCCCATTCTAATTTT
This sequence comes from Vesta saturnalis, assembly GCA_036346205.1. Lineage (NCBI taxonomy): Eukaryota > Metazoa > Arthropoda > Insecta > Coleoptera > Lampyridae > Vesta > Vesta saturnalis. The sequence continues at coordinate 1,004,097 of JARFJB010001857.1, read as the reverse complement.
AACGCAACTGCTTCAGAACTCAACGTTAGATCTATAGCGGTGAATTTTTGTGATTTAGTGTTTAATGTGTAGGTTTCCCTGTATTTATTATTACTAAATTGTTATTATCTATGAATCGTTCTATTATTCTACCTCTCGTGTCAATGGAAGTGGATCCCCACATAGGGGAATGTGCGTTAAAATCTCCTACTATTATGTAAGGCTTTGGCAATTGACCAATCAATTTTTCCAAGTCATCCAATGTCCAGTGAGATATTGGTGGTAAATAAACATTGCAAATTGCTGCTTTTATTGGATACAATAATAAATAAATATATAAGTAGGTAGGTAAAAAAATAAATAAATAGATTTGTATATAGGACAAACACAACTATTTACAAATAAGATAATAAATAAGTTTTGTAGAACGAATAAATATACACATAACACATAAAATATCACAGTCAGTTATCGCATCGCATCGAATTGTGTTAGGTCCATTTGCTCTACAGATGTATTTTCGGAAGTTTCTGAAATCTTATCTTCTTCATCATTTGCCATAGTCTCAGCGGGATTTACCGTTTTTGCAATATCATTCGACCTTGTTACAGATGGCGCAGTTATTTCTCTAGCTTTCTTGAGTTGATTTGCGATATTGGTGTAGTTGTCTATATGTTTCTTAATAGTTTTGTCAATTATTTTTTCTAACTCCGGTAGTAAAGTTCTTATGATATTTTCACTATCGTTACTATCGAGTGATGCTGTTACTGTCGCATAGCTTCTAGAGGGGACAACTGGTGATAGTTTTAGTTCCTCTATTGCTTCGGTGTAGGATAATTTTTTAACTGTTTTAATTTCTTGTATTCTCATCTCTTCCAGGAACCTTACGCATCTGTTATAATTAGCTAAGTGGTTGCCGCTACAGTTTACGCACCTAATATTATCTGTACATGGCCCATCATGGAGTCCATTGCCGCATATACACATTTGTTCCCGTTTGCAGTTGTAAAAAGAATGCCCAAAGGTTTGTAAAACGAATGTCCAAAGGTTTGACACCTTCTACGCCTCACTGGCATTGGGATGTAATGTCGTACACGAAGTAAGTATATTCCACCTTTGATCTGATGTGGTATGTTTGGCGTATTAAATGTAACGATATGGATGGGAGTGTCCACTAATAATCCCTTTTTTTTAGTTTGTACACGACGAACTTCTATAACCTTTTCTTCTCTAATCTCACCAACAGTACAATTTAACAGGTCTGGACAGTAGATTACTCCTTTTGACTGGTTTAGAGTTATGTGTGGTGTGACATCTACATTAATTTCACACAGCCGTTTTACTGTCAACAATTTCCTAGATTGTAGGAAGGATGAGGTTTCAATTAATAAACCATCTCTAATTTTCTTAACAGATTTAGCGTTTCCAATAATACCGTACAATGGCCGAGCTATCGAAAAAGGCGACGTCTTTGAAAAATCGCCTTCAAGGCTTTTCACGAGCAGAAACCGGGGTAGGTCCTCCTTTTCCTGATGCGCTTGAGTAGGTTTTTTACGAGACCTTATTATTATTATTATTATTATTATTATTATTTATTTACAACAATTATTTACAAATCGTTTGCATAGATCGTGTTTTCCTTCTAAAAACTAGATATAATATGATATACATTTAATTAAAAACATCACATTAAAAGTAAAGAAAATTCTAGTAGACCTTGTTTGAGTTCACATAGGACATTGTTCTTGCACCAAATATATTCAAATCTTCTTACATCCTGTTTACCTAAGTACCATGCGTATTCAAGTGTTATTCTCTGTCTTAATTTGTTAACGAAAGAGTGTAAAGTTATGCCGGAGATAATTTGTTATTGTTTTGTATACGGTGATTTTAACCAATGTAATCAACATATCTGCTAAGTGAGGTTCGTTTGAGTTTCCAGCTATGTCACAATATATGTCTTTTATCGTACACAGATTACCGGTTAGCTTAAGCACCATTGCTTTTATAAGGTGTCACAGTTCTTGTGTTTTTCGGCATATTAATAGTAGGTATATGCCAAGCGGTTCCAATTTTAGTGGGACAATACGGATATACGTCTGTGTCTTTCAGTCCAGGTTTGTTTAAAAAAACCATGTCTGCCAATCTGTCTTTTGCAAACCGCCATGCTATTTCGCTGTCTTTACCGTACGTCAATTTATGTTACCCATTTAATCTCTTTTTTATTCCATCTGTTTCTACTTTCATCGTTTTCACCATACCATTCTACTGTTAGCTTGTGTTGAATGTTGTAGTGAATGTCAGTTACAGCTGGTTCTGTAATTCATTTTTTTCCATTTCTGCTTTGTAATTTGCTTCGAAGTATACTTTAATTCTTTGGTAGTGTTTTATCAGGTTTTTACGCACAGGTGTTGGATTGACAACTTAATTTTGAAGATAATTCTTGATCTGACATCCACTTATTTGTTTTCAACACCACCAAATATTTACAAAGAGCGGTGGTTTTTCTTTCCGCATTAACGTACACTCTGTGACTGGTATATTTTTAGTGTAGTTTAGTCCTCTTGGAAATTTTTTACGCTTATGTGTAAGGAGTGCATTGCTGATCTAAGAGATTGTACAAATGGTGAAACTCTACTGTCTACCTGTTTTTGTGTTGCTATAAAGAACCATTCCCAGAAAACTCCGTATTTGTTGGATGAACTAATTATTGTTTTCATTGTAGTTTTCCACTTGTTATGTTTCTTGCTTAACAGTAATTCCTTGACGGTCAATAAGCGAAACGCTATTAATCTTGATCGCAATTGAACAAGTCCTATTCCTTCTAATTTCACCGGTAAACGTAAATCCTTCTCCTTACATCAGTGTTTTCCAGTCCACATGAACCTCACCAACATTTCCTGGAGTTCTTTTATATGACGGTCCTTTATTGGCAAAACTTGAAACGTGTGCCACAATTTAGGAGCAATTGATTGATTAACAATTACTTTTCGTGCTGCCATGGATAGTTGTTTCTTTTTTTCCATCTTGCTAATGATTTCTTTATCTTTTCGTTTAGTTCCATAAATGCTAAATCCGAGTCCTTTTCTTGGTTTTCAGAGAATTTTATGCCGAGAATTTTGGTATGTGTGTTAGTCCATTGATACCCAAGCGGAGCATCACTTCTATTTTTACACATTCCTGTCCACCGTTTTTTCTGTGTTCAGCTGTGAACCTGATAGTTTCGCAAATATTTGGTAATTCACTTCAAGCACTTTAAAGTCACTTTCTTTAGAGATGAATACCGAGATATAGTCTGCATACGCGCTGACCACCAATTTTGTGTTATCAGTAATGAGTGATACGCCTGCTAGTGATTGTCTACATAATGATATGAAAGGTTCTAGCGACACGGAATAGAGAAAGCCGGTGTGTGGGTGTGGGTGCGCGCGTGAGTAAGCGCGCGCACGAGCGTGCGCGTGCGCGAGTGCGAGTGAGAGTGAGCGAGAGCGTGGGCGTGACCGTGTGAGTGTGTGTGCATGTGCGTGCTTGCGTACGTAGGTGCGTGATGCATAAGTGTGTGTGTGTGTGAGTAGGTGTGTCTGCGTGGGTATGTGTGGATGTATGCTAGTATCCACGATAACTCCAAAACGAAAACACCTACGTGCTTAAAATTTTGTATTTAAGCTTGTTTTCATTTTGCTTCGAGCTGATTAGATTTTGGGAGAAACCCAGCGGTGGAGAGGGACGTTCATTAAGAGCAGTTTTTATCAAATATTTTTAAATCGGCTGCATATTTCGAAGATACAAAAATACCTATTTTTAATTTGATTTTTAATTTAGCGGCAAAAAAAATTGTAAGGTAGAATTCAAGTGTTCAATGTTTTCAATATCTGAATAACGATTAATTTTATAAGGAAAAGTGAAGACATATTTTTTAGAGGAAATTTAATTTTATGTAACTTTTCTTTATAAAGTTTCTTAACATAACGCAAGGTAACTAAAAATTAATTAAATATAAACGTAAATGGTTAAGCTGTGTTATTGATATAGAAGCTTTGGATTTTTAAGTTAACATGTATGTATGTCTATTAATCTCTACCTGACAAGAAGTTGTAAACGTCATTCTGACATAGATTATTGTTTTTGTTTTTACAATGTTGCCTGTTTTCGTTATGAACGAATAAAAAAGAGGTTGCTTAGTTATCCTTAAAAAATAATAATTAAAATTATTTCATTTCTTTTAATTTTTTAGGTTAAAATCTAGATATCTATTAACCTCCGTTTGACATAGATGATTGTTTTGTTTTTACAATGTTGCCTACTTTCGTAATGAACTTATTATAAAGGAGGTTGCATAATAATTATCCTAAAAAATTGTAAAGTTATTTCATTTCTTCGGGTTTAGATTAGCATCTAGATGTGTATTGTCCTCTGTCTGACATGAAGTTTTAAACGTCTGTTTGACATAGATTATTTTTGGAAGGTCGTGTGGTGTTCCACACCAGATATTTAGTTTAGTGTCAACATCCTAGTAAACAATGTTCCTAACATGTGCATAAAGTGTCTTTGTCGCACCCAACTACTTAACCCAACTATATGCTTCGTGTCCGTCGGTCAACGGCAGCCTTTGAGTCCAATATACTAAACACAGTTTTCAGTAGGTATTCACGACTGTCAAAATACAAAGTTTTGAAGTAAAAAATTTTAAATTCAAGACAACATGAAATTTATAATTCGTTTGTTCCTTCCATTAATTTCAGCAATTGTACCATTTCTAACAGGAATGCAAATATTGATAAACACTAAAAATCTGATGACAATAATTGGTTAACATTTTTACAAAACGATTTCTGATCGTAGAAACCAGCCGTTATTATTGGTTGTATTCTGCTTTTGTAAACTGGACTTTTAAGTGAATATATTTAGCACTTTTTCGCCTCTTAAAAAAGTTAGATGTAAAGGAAATCGGGGTGCAGCGGACATAGGGACACGGTGGTTATTCGTAAGTCGTTAATTAAAGTGTGTCTAATTTCGCGTGTCTAGTTGGATGAGATTTTCGCAGTACAGATAAGTGTTTATTCCATACCTACTTTGTTAATTATTTCATCGGTAATTCATTAAGTTAGAATTGCGAATCTGTTGGACATATTTCTACACAAAAGAATATAAACAAAACAACTGTACTAGGGACACAAGAGTCATTAATTATTCGCGAGAACACCGACCTTGGTCGCCATTTTTTATATGCCCACGTGGGATCGTATTTTCACCCCTTTTTGTATGGCTTCTTTTCGGAGGCCATTTTCAACCCTTGATGGAATTTTTACTCTAATTGGAGCCTTTTTGGTTGTGTTAAGAACCTTTTTGTCAGTCCACTTTTTTTATGGCTTCTTTTCGGAGGCCATTTTCAACCCTTGATGGAATTTTCACCCTAATTAGAGCCCTTTTGGTTGTGTTAAGAACTGTTTTTCAGTTCACTCCTTGTTATGGCTTCTTTTCGGGGGCCATTTTCAGCCCCTTGGTGGAATTTTTACCCTAATCAGGACACTTTCGGTTGTATAAAGAACTTTTTGACAGTTCAGCCCCTGGAAGGTAGGCAAATGCGTGAGCATGCAGTGTTCTGATTGGTGGTCCTAAGGACAGCCCCTTGGATTAGTTTATAATTGGTTCTTAGCCCCACCCAACTTCTGAGCTCTGATTGGAAGCTTAAGGCTCTGCAATGGTTACGGTGGGGAAATTAGAAAATGTTCTAATAAGGGGCCTTAATGCTACATCATAAGACAGCTATAAGAACTTGTGTTAGGTCTGCGCCTTCTTGTCGTGACCCCCTTGGCCGGATATAGTATTATAATAAGGGGACTCTAATGCTATCTCACAAGACAGCTATAAGAACTTGTGTTAGGTCTGCGCCCTCTTGTAGTGGCCCCCCTTGGCTGGAAATAGTATTATAGTAAGAGGCTCTAATGTTGTCTCATAAGACAGCTATAAGAATTTGTGTCAGGTCTGCGCCCTCTTGTTGTGGCCCCCTTGCGAAACATGAATTTACTTGTAGAGTCATCTAGTGGTGTACGGGATAATGCATATTTTTTTGTAGTAAAGGCAGCGTCACTTAGCGGTAGGACTAATTAGGGATTGTTGTGGGGCCATCTATGAGGGAAATTTAAACTTGTATTATAATAAGGAGCCTAATGCTAACTTATAAGACAGACATAGGGCTTCGCAACTTGCTTTCGGGTCTTAGCACCTGGTCCCTTGGCGGGAAATTTGAATTTGAATATGTATTTAAGTGTTTACATTCTGATTACTTATTGCGAGAAACTTGAACTTGTATTCCAATAAGGGCCCATTGTTAACTTATAAGACAGACAAAGGGCTTCGCAACTTGCTATCGAGTCTTAGCCCTGGTCCCTTGGTGGGAAATTTCAATTTGAATTTAAGTGTTTACGTTCTGATTACTTATTGCGAGAAATTTGGACTTGTATTCTAATAAGTGGGCCTAATGCCAGCTTGTAAGACAGGTATAAGGCCTCACAAATTGATCTCGGGCTTAGACCCTTGTCCGCCTTGGCGGGAAATTTAAATTTGTATTCTAATAAGAGGGGCTCTAATGCTAACTTGTAAGACAAGTGTAGGGCTTCGCAACTTACTCTCGGGGCTTCGACACCTTGTCCTGACCCTTATGTGTAAAATCAGAATTTGTTAATAGCACCATCTACTTGTGTATAGACTAACGAATGTTTTCTGTAATGTAGTAGGCACCACCAAGAGGTATATTTTAAAAGTGCACACAGGTCTCTATAATGGTTATGGTGCAAAATTTGAAATAAGGGGTTTAACACTAGCTTTTAAGGTAAGACGTATGCATCTGGGCCTCATATAGGTACATTTTTGCGACGCGAGGTTTCCGGCGACGCCAACTCCAACCCTCCCCGAACATAACCAAGATTGTAAGACAGCTGTAGGGTGTCGCATCTTGTTCTCGTGTCTTCGCCCCTTGTCGTGATCGGAACTTGTTCGTGGGCCTTCGTGTATTGTCGTAGTATCCTTGGCGGAAAATATAAATCTGTATTATAATAAGGGGGCCTAATGCTAACTTGTAAAACAGGTGTGGGGCTGCGAAACTTGCCCTCGGGGCTTTGTCCCTTGTCGAGGCCCCATTGGCGGAAAATTTGAATTTGTAATTAAGTCTCTGCAGGTTATGGCTGGAAATATGAATTTGTATTGTAATAAGCGGTGTAATGCTAACTAGTAAGACAGGTGTAGGGCTTAGCAACTTACTTTCAAGTCCTCGCCCCTCGACCAAAAATTTGAATTTGTTTCTGACGCCATCTATGAGGGAAAATTTGAATTTGGATTATAATAAGGAGGCCTAATGCTAACTTATAAGACATACATAGGGCTTCGCAACTTCTTAGCCCCTGGTCCATTGGCGGAAAGTTTGAATTTGAATTTAAGTGTTTACATTCTGATTACTTATTGCGAGAAATCTGAACTTATATTCTAATACGGGGCCTATTGCTAACTTATAAGAGAGACAAACATAGAAACTTGTGTTAAGTCCTGCGCCCTCTCGTCGTAGCCCCCTATTGGGAAATTTGAATTTGTGTCATCATCTAGTTGTGTATGAACTAATGAATATTTTCTGTAATAAAGGTGGAACTACCTAGCGTTATATTTCTATGAGTAATCAGGGTTTTGTTTGCGGCACCATCTAGTGAAATATTTTTAAGCTAGCGAATGTTTTCTGTAATAGAGGCGGCGCCGCCTAGCGGTATATTTCTGGGACTAATTAGGGTTGTTTGTGATGCCATCTAGTGGTGTAAAACTAATGAATGTTTACTGCAATAGAGGTTGATCGTGTTCGTATTTCCCTCGTCTCTTTCTCAAACAAACAAATCAATGAATCACATCAAATCAAATTAATCAAATCAATTAAGCAGATCAATCCCAAGCAAATCACGTTCGATCAAATCAAACAATCAGATCAATCTCAATCAATCAACCAAATCAATCTCAATAAATCAAATCATAACTTACACCTTGCGAAAACTAGCTTACAGTTCAAAAATACTTATTGGACTAACTTACTCTTTGCTAAAAACAACCAACCACAATTCAAAAATACCAAATTGATTTAACTTAATCATACAAAATCAGCTTTCTATTCAAAAAATAGTAGTATGATTTAACTTACAGCGTGCAAAAGAAATCCAATCTCACACTTATAGTAATTACCCATCTAATCGCCATTTCGCGTTAACTGCAGCATTGTTAGTGCAGGTTCGAACGCCGTTAGGAAAACAAGTTTATTAATAAAAATTGAAGGAAGGCTTAGTGTTTGAAAATATATTATAAACAACAATACATAATTTATTTATCACATTTTTATCGGTATTCTTCTTCTTCAACATTTATTTGTCGCTATCATCATCGTGGTTTTGAGACTCATCCTTCTCCCCTACCTCATCGCTCTTCTTCCTCTTCTGTGAATCATCACCATCATCTTGAATGTGAGATACATTCATCTGATCCACGTCATCGTTTCCATCATCATCTTGAACGGTTATGTTGTAATAGTCTATTAACAAGTCGGCAAAATCTCTAATGTCCGCTGGTGTTGGCTCATAAAAGGAGAATACATTATAATAATGCTCACTTTAAAGAGCAAAACGCGCGAGAAACAAGAATGTTACCGGACTTGGGTCTCGTACGCGGGCGCACTCGTCAATGTTCGGATAAAATCGCTTATCTTCGGGGAAGTTTGGAGTGGAGGTCGCCGAAACAGCCTTCGCAGGCGTCTTAGGAGAATATCTCTGCCAAAAGAGGAGTTTAGATTTATAAACATGCCCCTAGGTAAGATATTGGAGCGTGGTTACGAAAACAAGGAGCGTACACTATGCATAACTCCCGCCTCACGTCTTAGGTTAGATCAATACACGTACAATATTATATCAGATTAATAAATGCACGGTTATAATGCATGTTATAAGTATATCCCTGCTAAGTATGCTTATATCGCCATATATGATTCATTTTCTCCTCAAGCTTCTGATTCCGCGCAATCAATAATTTTGTAATCGATATCACTCTTTATTTTAATGTCTAACACTTCCTTGCACCTATCAATATACTTTTTGGTGGTTACATCCTCATCTAGGACTGGATCGATAACGTTGCAAGCTCTTCTACCTTGAGCATTGTGATTACTGTTCTCAGTCAATTTTATATTGGCCTTATCTACGCATCTCCTAGTTGCAACGTATTTTACCTTGCATATAGTAATTATAATCCCGGGCTAATTTGGTATTTGTAGTTAGTTGAATGTTTAAAATGTGATAGCGATTGTCTGCCGAACTTATCGATGGACATTATTATGTAATTATACTTTCTTTTTGGAGCTCTTCTTAGATACTAGTGATTTCGTTATCATGTCCAGCATGATCTGCTGCTTTCGACGCCTGCAACGGACTGAACCGTAATTGATGCAATTCTGTTTAGCAGAATTACATTCATATTATCGTGAATCAGCTGCTTAGGAGGTTTCTAATAGATGTGGAAAAATAAATCGTACATTGTATAAAACAGTATTTTTTTAATAATGTAATTTACTGTACAACTTTATGCAGTTTCATAAGTTTTGCTAAAACATCATATAATTGCTTTAATAAATCTTTTATTGCATAACGAAGTTTCCCATGACCTTAAAACGAATTCCTAAGTTTTTAAAGCAAAATACAAATTTATATAAATATACCGCTAGGCGGCGCCGCCTCTATTACAGAGAACATTCGCTAGTTTAAAATATACCACTAGATGGGGCCACAAACAAAACCCTGATAAGTCCTAGAAATATAACGCTAGGTGGCGCCACCTTTGTTCCAGAAAATATTTATTAGTTCATACACAACTAGATGACACAAATTCAAATTTCCCAACAAGAGGTCACGACAGGAGGGCGCAAACCCTAACACAGGTTCCTATGTCTATCCCTCTTATATGTTAGCAATAGGCCCCTTATTAGAATACAAGTTCAAATTGCTCGCAATAAGTAATCAGAATGTAAACACCTAAATATAAATTCAAACTTCCCGCCAAGGAACCAGGGTCTAAGACCTGAAAGCAAGCTGCGAAGCCCTATGTATGTCTTATAAATCAGCATTAGGCCTTCTTATTACAATACAAATTCAAATTTCTCTTAGATGGCGCCGGAAACAAATTCAAATCTTTGGTCGAGGGGCGAGGGCCTAAAAGTAAGTTGCTAAGCCCTACACCTGTCTTACTAGTTAGCATTATACCCCTTATTACAATACAAATTCATATTTCCAGTCATAACCTGCAGAAACTTAAATACAAATACAAATTTTCCGCCAATGGGGCTTCGACAAGGGGAAAAGCCCCGAGAGCAAGTTGCTCAGCCCTAAACCTGTTTTATAAGTTAGTAAAAAATGTACCTCTAGGTGGTGCCAGCTACATTGAAGAAAACATTCGTTAGTCTATACACAAATAGATGGTGCTATTAACAAATTCAGATTTTACACCTAAGGGTCAGGACAAAGTGTCGAAGCCCCGAGAGTAAGTTACGAAGCCCTACACTGGCCTTAAGTTAGCATTAGGGCCCGTCTTATTAGAATACAAATTTAAATTTCCCACCAAGGAGGCCAGGGGTCTAAGCCCGAGAGCAATTTGCGAGGCCTTATACCTGTTTTATAAGCTAGCATTAGGCCCACTTATTAGAATAAAAGTTCAAATTTCTCGCATTAAGTAATCAGAATGTAAACACTTAAATACAAATTCAAATTTCCCACCAAGGGACTAGGGGCTAAGACGCGAAAGGAAGTTTCGAAGCCCTATGTGTGTCTTATAAGTTAACAATAGGCCCCTTATTAGAATCCAAGTTCAAATTTCTCGCAATAAGTAATCAGAATGTAAACACTTAAATATACATATTCAAATTCAAATTTCCCGCCAAGGGACCAGGTGTAAACACTTAAATATACATATTCAAATTCAAATTTCCCGCCAAGGGACCAGGGACCGAAAGCAAGTTGTGAAACCCTATGTCTCTCTTATAAGTTAGCATTAGGCTCCTTATTATAATACAAGTTCAAATCTCCCCTCATAGATGGCGCCACAACAATCCCCAATTAGTCCTACCGTTAAGTGACGCTACCTTTATTACAGAAAAAATATTTATTAGCCCGTACACCACTAGATGACCCTACGAGCAAATTCAAGTTTCGCAACAAATTCTTAGAGCTGTCCTATGAGATAGCATTAGAGCCTCCTTATTATAATACTGTTTCCAGCCAAGGGGGGTCACTACAAGAGGGCGCAGACCTAACACAAGTTCTTATAGTTGTCTTTGAGATAGAATTAGGGCCCCTTATTAGAACATTTTCAAATTTCCCCACCGTAACCATTGCAGAGCCTTAAGCCTCCAATCAGAGCTCAGAAGCTGGGTGGGGGCTAAGAACTAATCAGAAACTAATAAAGTAAAAGGGGCTGTCCTTAGGACCACCAATCAGAACATTCTATGCGCACGCATTTTCCTACCTTCCAGGGGCTAAACTGCCAAAAGGGCTCTTAATACAACCGAAAGGGTTGTAATTAGGATGAAAATTCCATCAAGGGACTGAAAATAGTCCCCGGAAAGAAGCCATAAAAAGGGAGTGAACTGACAAAAAGGTTCTTAACACAACCAAAAGTGCTCTAATTCGGGTGAAAATTTCATCAAGGGTTGAAAATAACCACCGAAAAGAAGTCATTACAAAAGGGGTGAAAAATACGACCCCCACGTGGGAATAAAAAATGGCGGTGCAAGTGTCAGTGTTCTACTTGCGCGGTATAGTATTTGTCGAATTGACGGAGAAATGACTACTGTACTCCATCACTTGATGTATCTTTTTGCAAATACAGCTTATTTACAGGACTAATATTTATTAACCTGTTGAGCACTGTCATAGAGGAGCATTACTTACGCTATGTCACAGCTAAACTATAAATCAGTCCAGTTTTTTTTTTTTTTTTTTATGATTGTGGACTTGAACAGGCTAACCCAGTTGATGAGCGCATCATTTAACCCAAACGAGGTGAGTTTGGCAAGTAAACACTTATGCCAAACTTGGTCAAATGCCTTTGAGATATCTAAAGCGACTACAACTGTTTCACCGGACTGCTCTACTGTATTGTTCCAAACTTGGGTCACATATGAAAGAAGATCGCCTGTTGAACGACTTTGCCTAAACCCATATTGATGGTCACTACGGAGTTTGTTAGTTTCAAGAGACGTGAGCAGTTGCTGATTGATGGCTTTTTCCATGATTTTAGACAAAATGGAAGTGATGGCAATTGGTCTGTAATTTGAGGGATCGGTCTTATCACCTTTTTTGAGAATAGGTTGAACATTTGCTAACTTCCATGATGAAGGGAATTCCCCAGAAGATATAGAGATCGTATAGAGCTTAGATAGGACTGGTACTAGTTCGGGGAACATTTCTTTAAGACAATAGCTGGGATACCGTCTGGGCCAGTCGCCTTATTGAGATCAAGCCTACTGATGATCGATTCCAAGAGCTTGTACCGAAAATGAATTGGTTTCATAACGTATGAAGAAGAGTTGACTAGGGGCACATCTTTTCCAGAATCATTGAGACACGAGTTTGATGCAAACAAATCCACAAAAACGTTGGCTTTGTCTACAGAATCAGCAACTACCGATCCGTCAATAGATGTCAGGGGGGGAAATGAAGATGTTCGAAAGATTTTACTAATGGCTTTTGCTAAAGACCAAAATTTACGACTGCCTAAAGGAGATGTAGCTAGTTCATTGCATTTTCGTTGTTCGAACAACTTTTTAGTTTTAGTGATGACACTTTTGCAGATATTTCTAGCACCAACGTATTCTACATGACTGTCAACCGATTTTTTAGATTTCCATTTAATGTAACATTTATTTTTTAAAGATATTGCATCAGCACAAGCCTTATTGAACCAGGGTTGGGAACGTGAATGACCTATACGGTACAGTTTTTTGGGAATGTATAACTCCATTCCCATGAGGATGACTTCAGATACTGAAAGAGCGATGTCCGAAGAAGAGGACGACTTAAAACAATATTCACGCCATGGAAAGGTTGCAAAGAAATCCCGTAAATCACTCCATCGAGCTGACTTAAAACACCACAAGGTTCTATCGGTTTTGCGAACAACAGTGGAATTAGGTACAGTAGAAATGATTTTTATTAGACAATGGTCGGAAAGACCTAAAGGCGAAAGAACCGAAGTTTTATAAACAAGAGGGTTTGATGTAAGAAAGAGATCTAGAAGATGTGGAGTATGGTTAGGGTTATCAGGGATTCTTGTGGGTTCAGAAATCATTTGTGTGAGATCACATGAAATAGCAAATGTTTCTGCACTATGACCAGCGGGATTTGTAGTAGATGAAAATTGAAGCCAATTAGAGTTATGAACATTGAAATCGCCTACAAATGAGATATCGCAAGATGGAAACTGAGACAGGAGATAGTCAACTTTCATACTAAGGTAATCGAAGAAGTCTTGAAAGTTGCTGTCATTAGGAGACCTATAAATGCAACAGTAGAATTTCACAAAATTAGGACCAGAATGTTTAAACCAAATCACGTCAAAATTTTTATTTTCTAAGGAAGAAACCCTCTTGCAAGCAATTCTGTCCTTGATGTAGGCACATACGCCTCCTTTATATCGAAAGTTAGAGTGAAGATGGTATTGAGGAAATTGCAAGTCGGGTGACTCGGAGCTTCCCGAGGAGACTTGTGTTTCAGATAGAAACAATATATCAGGTTGTAATTGTTCAAGATGTTGGTGAATAGCATTAAGATTAGACCTGATACCGAGGATGTTGCAGTAGTGAATCAGAAAGTTGATACTTTCGATGACCGAGGTCGCTTGGGCCCTGCCCTCCCGTACATCCGAATGGGGCAGGATTTTACGTCCGGAATTTATAACCCTAGAAACCACAGCCATCTTATTTTTTAATTTGGGACTTTTAATCCGATAGGAAGACAGTGAGGGCGAGAAGGAAGAATAAGGATGAGAATAGATTGAGGATGATGGAAAAGGTAACCGGCAGCCCTTACCGAGCTCAGAAAATCGGAGACCCAATATTAAGGAGCCCATGGTAAGGGTGGTGGTACCTCCCCGGCTGGCATGGAGTATACATGCCTACCAGTAGCAGTTATGCTACTCCAGGGACAAGCAAAAAACATTAATTATCCCTATCGCCCCAGAAATTGTGCAATCATTATTAAAGTTATGCAAGAACTGGCGAGATTAAAATTCAAAGAAAAAGAAAATGTATACTGACATGCCAGGAATTACACAACTTGAGGCAGAAGCCAATCAAAAGATACTTAACGCAAAAGTTTGAAAAAGCGAAAAGCAGAATTAATAATCGATTGGCAGAGGCCTTTCCAATGTTGAAAACATGGAATGAAACTAGATTGCAACAGAGAATGAGGTTCTGGAAGATGAAATAAGTTATGACAGTAATTGTGTAAATAAATGTTCAATAAAATGATTTCGTGCCTGTCAAATTTGAAACCAAGAAAACTATTGGTTACGTGCTTTATACAGAAAATAGTAACCTGACAACTGATTTTCTCTGAAAACACGGCAAGCGCTTTAAGTATTCTTCTGTCACAAAAGTATGCATGGTTAACATAAATGATGTTATTCTTTTATTTCCATCTCCCCTACATACACTTTTAATATAAATTTAGATAGTTACAATGCTAATTGATGGGATATACTTTTTACCGACTTGTATTTTCAATGAAGATTAGTTCTAAAGTAATTTTGGATTACATAATTTGCATGTTCAACCTTACTTAAATGTCTACTTTACCTTACTTATGTGCTCACTGTACCCCACTCAAGAAGTACAATGGTCCAATTAACAAAAAAAATTCCAAGTCTTCCGGCATACAATTATTGTTATTTTGAAGTGATAACAAGTGTTTCCAATTATATATCAACGAAGTTTGAACTAAATCTGACAAGTTATAACAAAAATGATAGCAATTGTTTGAAAAAGTAACCACTGTGCCCCAGTCACCCCTGTATGGTTTGTAAACATTTGTATTCGAACAATTCAAGTTATTTATACAGGCTTATAGCAATGGAAGAGCTTCATTTACATTGTGATGTTAATTATTGTTTTCATAATCATTTAAACTGTGGTAGTGGATTTTTTATATTTCCAGAAGAAAAAGTATGGTAATTATCATGATTTAATTCTGAGTGTAATGTATATTTTACAATTTTTTTTTATTCTTTATTCATGATTACTTAAAGTAGAAGGGGTTCTTATCTAAGCTGTGTCTAAATGTGTAGTTCATACTCTAATTAACACGGAGGGTTTGCTGGCGTGCTAAAGTAGAGGGTGTTCTTATTTAGAATGAGTGTCTCTGCTAAAAGGGTTGCTTCATACACAGACCAGGATGACGCGGTAAACAAAGGAACATAGGACAAGGATAGGATGAGGATGGTGCCGATGTGTGACATTATCATAGCTCATATAAACAGGTATTTAGAAATGGTTTAAATATCACTTTCAATGTCAAACTGCTAGAGAGCTGATCTTGTTGCAGTAGGAGTCGTCTTCAACTATTTTTGGAGCGGGTTCGATTCTCGGCTCACAATTTTATTTTCTCTAAGGTTACAGTAGTTTTGTTTATCTAATCTACTTTTGTTAGGTTATTGTATCAAATCTAATTAAATTAAAAAAGTATTATATTAAAATACTTATGTTTAATTTGAATAAGACCAAAGAAAACAAAAAAAAAAATCATTTGTTTCTATGGTAACAGATAACAGTAGTTTTTTTCAGTGGTACAGTAATTCCAACTGATCTAGTCCTACACTGAAGGAATTACACTAATCACTAATGACTTAACGGTACAAAAAAAAACTAAACTAAGGATATTCACAATAAAATAAAAAATAAAAAGTGGTTTTTACTTATTTTTGTGATATATGTTGGTCAGTGTGGCAACACTGCCATTAACTACGGTCATGCTTAAGTCACAGTATAATAATGAAATATTATACTGTGCTTAAGTCATGAGCAGCTCGTCATCACTGTCGACCTTACAATCAGTGTGTATGCATCGTCACTGTCCGGTTTAAAATACATTTATATATATTTATTAAACTTTTGGCAGTAATAATTGTTTTAGCCTCCTGACCAAGCTCTCCTACTCCTATCAAGTACAAATAAAGAAGATAACAATTCTAACTTTTAATTTTAACCTTCCAACTAAAAAAATGACCTTTTTAAGTAAAGTGAGGAAGGGAGGTTTGGATAGATAACTATCTCAAGCTGGAATAACATGCACAAATAAAAAACTAGGAGATTAATTTAAGGAAAATTAAATACAGGTAAAAAGATGGTGAGAATTTCAAATGTTTAAAGAAATAACATTAATTATACATCAACCTTTACATTTAATACAATTATTAACAGCACTGCTCATGTACACAATAAAAAGATTTGGCTAAAATAACACAAAACAAGCACCCTTCATAAATCCCCTTATAAATAAATTTTGTAAAAATGACATATAAACCATTCAAATATATTATTCACTATCACTATAAAGCATAGACATTACATCATCTTTTGTAGAAGAAATGTTAAGATTTGAGTGTTCATTAGAGTCGCTATGCTTAAAATCATCATTCATTATAGCAAGCAATATATTTTCACTACTAGCATGTTCTTCATTATTTCCTTCCTCAAAAAGGGATGAATATACATCCATTTTATTAACGACACTTACTGATTCACACTCCTCTTTAATGTCAGAATCATTCACGATTGCAGTTAAAATAGGATAATCATCATTTGTATAATCATAAGAAATAGTTTTTTGTGAGCTAGAAACACATTGCACTGTACTATCTTCAACTTCACTTATTAATGGTTCACACTTAGTTTGCTCTAATTCATTATCACCAATTTTAGTGCACTCTTCCGATTTCAATCTTCTATTTCAACTGAGACTCGTTTCCGTTTTCTAATAACCCTTTGTTTGGAATTTTCTATCGAGGTATTATGAAGATTATTTTCATTTGCCCATTTATTAATAATTTCACGATTAATCTGAAAGTTAATATTGCAATAAAATTATGTTTGGGAATTTCCATATCAAATCATTCCATATTCCACTTTCTCAAATATTCATATTTTTGTGTCTGTAATGGTCAATATAGTCCATATTTTCATTTTGGCAGAATTTAAACCATTTAATACTCACTTAACAATGACAAGCATTGATTAAAACGTTAATCTACAAGATTAGTAATTGACATACTATAGCTACAGGCTATAGTATGTCATTTTGAACATACATTAATATAGTAAGTACTCTTAATTGAAAATTATGTTGTAATAGTATATTTCACATAAAGTGTAGTAACTTTAGTTTTCACACACGACCACAGTTTGCTACTCGAGTGTGCAAACGAAGGTTACTTTTCAAGAAGTGCCAGAAAACAGTCAACACATGAAGCATCTATGCTATTTTTGACGAACATTCTTAAATTTATTTATTACATAAAATACTTTAATATAGATTTAAATTCAACAGATAAAAATCTATGCAAATGTGTAAAAACTTTTTTTAATTTCCAAAAATTTTTTTTTTCAAGAAATACCTTTTTTTTGAAAAAATGTAGATTTTTTAGGTTTTTGGATAGATTTTGATCTGTATTTATTTTTTCACATACTAACAGAATTACAAACGTTACACATTTAACACAATGCTGGAAGGAAAGTGGAAAACACCTCCATTAAAAACATTGTGCAATGTTTAAAAACGTTCTCTGAAAGGTTGTTGAATTCGGTTATATAATTTAACAGTTTTTGTATGTATTTCAGGTCTCTTTACATATAATACCTATAATATAATTACAAAACAATCAGATCTTTCAAAGAACGCTCTTAATACATTATAACTCAATTTTTATGAAAAGGATTTGAAGATTCTTGAAATTCTCAAATATAATAATCCTCACAGCACGGTTTTGCATATTTATTATAGATGTGAACATTGTATCATAAGCAGCTCCCCAGGATGCTATTCCGTATTGTAACGTTGAATGAAAAATAGAGTAGTAAACAGATTTCAAAGTGACAGTTAAAGCAAAATTGCGCACCTTTCTTGTCATAATGTGCAGTGCCCTTTTTGCTTTCCAACTACATATACAAATGTAGGTATAGAGGGTTATGCAATCGATTATTTTTCACTAACGCTAAATATTAGCTCATTTTACAACGTTTGGCAGAGTTTCGCCATGATAGGCGGGGGGGAGGGGGGGAGTGTGGGTGTGTGTTGGTGTATGTGGCGTGTGTGGGGGTATGAGGGCAGGGCGTGTGTGGATGTGTGTGCGTGCGTGTGTGGGTGGGTGGGTGTGTGCGTGCGTGGGTGTGGGTGTGTGTACGTGCGTGCGCGGGTGCGTGTGTTGTGCGTTTGGGTGTGCGTGTGTTTGGATGTGTGGCCTATTTTCATTTCTCTTGAAGCTGATTAGATTTAGGGGAAATTCAGGTGCAGAGAGGGGGTTTACTAGAAGCAGTTTTTGGGTTTATTACTGAAACAACTGTATATTTCAAGGATATATAAACACCAACATAAAGACCTTAAACATATCAATTATGTTCTATCCAATTTTTGATACACGTAATTTAGCGGTATACAAATTCCTAAGGTGTAATTTAAGTGTTAGTTCAACTCTTTTCAATATCTGAATAACTAATTTTATAACAAACTGTGTAGACATGTTTTTTAAAGAAAATTTAATTTTACATAACATTTCTTTATAAAGTTTGTTGTCAACTGTAGTTGACAAATAAAAAAAAACAATTTTTTTTTCTTAAACTCCTAATATTTTGGTTTATAACCAATATTTTAGTTTTCGTTACAAACAAAGAAATCACGTGCATCTAACAGATCATTCCAAACATGTCATTATTCTTAATTAATTAAAATTATGAACAATGTTTAATCTAAATTAGATCAAGTAAATTTTCTTCGGTTGTAATCTTGAATATTTTACCTTTATCGTTCTTTCTTATTGAAATATTACCCTGCTTAACCCACACAAACTCAAGTTTTTTGTCTTTAGTAAATTTCTTCACTTCTGTCAACAGCATTTTGTCTCCATGGGACAAATAGGTTCTGATATAAACACTTGATTCTGGCTTCAATTCTTCATTAACCTTTGTTGAAGCAATACTTTTTCTTGCTTTAAATACGCCAATCCAAATTTTATTAGCCATCAGTTTCATTTTAACTACTACAGGTTTTATTTTATTAGGATTAAAAGTTGGAACTCTATACCCTCTGTCCCAAAATAACCCAGAATGGATTACAAAACCTACAAATAGTTAATTAATCTTTACAACAATTCATTTTAATTATTCGAAATAATCTCCCTGAACTGAAATAAATTTGCGCGTCCACAAGTGCACCAAATGACTTTTGTATGTCGCTGATTGGGATGTTTTTGAGACTGGCAGTCGTCATCTGTTGAATTTCTTCAAATGATACAAAACGTTTCCTTTCATAGTCAAATGGAATTTAGGAAATAGGAAATAATCTCAGGGAACCAGATCGGGCGAGTACGGGGAGTGTTTAAGCGAAAAAAAATTGATTCTTATTTAAAAATCGGCGATTGTTGTCGCACGATGAGGAGGTGCGTTATTAGGCAATAATCTCCGACTGCCTGGTTTTTGATATTCAGGCCGAACACGACGAATACTGCCTATCAAACACTTCAATACTAGAAGATAATACTTAAGTATGAACGGTGCTTAGAATGAATTCTTTGTGGAAAATTACATCGGAATCGAAAAACGAGATTCATGTTTTATCACCAGTTATAATAGGTTTTAAGAAGTTTTCGTCTTTTCGATCGTGTTTAATGTCTGTGCAATGTTCAATACGATGTAATTTTTGTTATAATTCAGTTGATGTGGAATAAACTTTGAATTCAATTTCTTTAGACCGAGTTTTTCAGTTAACATGCGATAAACAGTTGTTTTCGGCATGTTAAGCTCTATTTTCATGAATCGCACGGAAGATTTCTTGGAAATACTCACGACATCAAGTACTTTATCGATGTTTTCTTCGGTAATTAGATCAGATGGACGCCATGTATGTTTATCGTCATTCACATTTCTGCCTTCCTTGAATCGTCGAAACCACTCAAACACTTGTTTTGGATAAACAATTATCACTATAAATTTTTGCAGCAATTAATTCAGCAATGTTTAGGTAACGGTTTCAGCAATTTTAAAACAACATTCAAGATTGCCTCTTTGCTCTTTATACAGTTTGGACCGATGCACAAAAAAGACTGTCCTTATGGCGTTGTATTTCGACATCCACTGACCGAAATGTCATCCAAGTTTGACAGAATGATAAGGAAGGTCCCCACTATATAAATCATCAGCCGACAGATGACGTCAATAATTCCATCTGAGACAAGGTTCGTAGATTTCTGCTGTACTATTGTAGACGGGTTAGGTCGTCGCATTCCGAATTGTTAGCAGTCATATTTGTGTCCAGTGACAGTTCATGTTATACGGAGTTACATAGTGCATATTGTTGCTTAAAAATCTATCAAAATTCCCGGATGTGCGGCTGTAAATTCCTAGCAATCGGTCGAGACATGGTTTCAAATTATTTGGTTACAAAACTGAGGCCGTTATAAGTGCCAACCTTGAAAATTAACAGGATGATGTGAGGTGCGCATTTATCCATTAGAATAAGTAGCTTTAATTTTATACACGATATAGGACTTACATGATTGCTAACTGCACATTAATTAATCATAAGTATATAAATTTTCATGAAATGTGTAGTTATGTCGAATTTGGTGAATTGAAACAGATTATGTTAGATAACAATTATTATATTAAAATTATTTTAACTGTTTGTGTTCTAGAAACATTTTTAACAGGGCCAATTTGAAAATAAGCGTCAAGATCATAAAAGAAAACTGAAACCATTATACAAAAATTATTTTATGCGCCAGACCCCCTGAAATCTCTCATTAATAGAAGTAAGCGTTTCGTTGCTAGAAATGTTAGTTGATCATTTATTTCAATGTATTACAACCTTAACTAATGCGTCAATATTTCAGAAAATCATTGTGTCAACACTGCAGGGACCTTTGGTGTAAATAATACCGATCATTAATGTAAACTTTCAGTAATATTATTGGTTTTTTACGGATTTATCCCTGGAATCCAGTAGTAAGGATGGTCATGAATTTCAAAAAATTAAACCCAAAAGCAACTTCAATCGGTACAAAAGAAAAATAAACCACTTTCCGAAGTTATACATAAAAATCCATTCATTGACGAAGGCCTAGAGAATCTTTAAGCCAAGGAAAAAATGTTTTAATTGGACTCCACATTTATTGAAGAATGCAGTTCAATTTCGATTTGCTGTTGGTTGGAAAGGATATAAGTATCTTTATTCAAACATGAAATATTTATTGCCATCCTACAGTACATTATGCCGTCATATCCAGACCTTACTATTAGTCCAGGATTCTTAAATTCCTTGCTTCCATTTTTAGGAAGTAACATAATCACAAGCAGATTGTATGTTACTAATTGATGAAATGGAAATTATGGAAGATTTGGAATTTGGCAGAAGTAGTGGCTGTTTTATAGGTTACTGCACTATGATGCAGGAATTAAACATAAAAAACTTGGTAACCAAATATTCGTTTTTTGTTTAATAATTGCAGACCTGAACAGGCTAAATTTGGCCTATCGTGCTAAAGCACTCAGGAACACTTAGGGAAGATGGATAGAGGGACATTAAATTGCCAAGAGATGCCTATAAATAGCTACCTCTCATAAGTGATATGAAAACAGGAACTAGGGAGATCATTCCAGAGCCGAGTAGAAGAATATGGATTGCGCTCGTTTGGTACGACAAGTGGAGATTTGTACTGCATACTGATGGTGGTAATGAGCGAACCGAGTATTCCTAGCAAAGATAGCCCAAGATGGTATCAAATAATGTAATTCAGCAGCGCCATAGCCATCCTAATACCGATAATGCAAAGAAAGAACTGAAACGATTGTTCTATGCTCAAGGGACTGTGTCAGAAGTTAAGAACGGGTCATTTATAATCCTAATCGCTCTTTTGAATACGATCAACGATATCGAGAACGTATTGGGGAGTACCAACCCAGAGGTGAGAATTATATTCTAGATGAGGTCGAATTTGAGCCTTATACAGCAGAAGTAGTTGTCGGGAGGTAAAGTATTGCTTAGATCTGTACAAAAAGCCTATTTTACGAGCAGCTGTTTTGGTAGCTGACAGAAGATGGTCAACCCATGATAGATTTGAAGATACAGCCATTCGCAACAGAGTAATAGTCTGAAAACTTAAGATCTGAACCATTCATACTTACGACAGAAAGTGATTGATCTTTTTTGGCGGACACAAGGCAACACTGAGTTTTGTTAGCATTAATTTTAACTAGATTATTACTTCCCCATTCGAGAATATATTGAATGTAATAAAATACTTATCTTTTTTGGGTTTTTTTAATGGTGTATGTTAAATTATACAATCTAAACGATTTTGTCAAAGTTGAAATAGTAGATAAAATACGTGGTTGCAATTAGATGGAGCACCTGTACATTTCTCACGTATTGTTAGAGAAGACTTTCCTGATAAGTGGATTGGGAGAGGTGGACCAATTGCCTGGCCACCTAGATCTCCTGAACTAACATCCATGGATTTCTTCTTTTGGGGCTATATCAAAAATTTAGTTTACAGCACACCTCCCACCACTGCAGATGATATGAAAAGAATAATCAGAAACGCTTTTGAGACGGTCACCCCTGATATGTTGCAAAACGTAAGATGTTCGTTGGAAAAAAGATACTGTGTATTCAAGAAGATGGACATCATATTGAACATTTATTGTATTTTTTTTTAGTTTTTTAAGCAAATCATCACACCATATAAATAAAATGTTAGTTTCCATTGTGTACATGCTTTCTATCCTTACTCTGTGAAACTGTTGCATTATGTAGATTAAATTAAAAATCGCAATAAATTTTTTCAAGTTTCACTTTATTTTTTAAAATTGAAGCTGATCGGTTTCGTCAGAGTTTTAAAGGTGACAATTTGTTGTTACGGTTAACGAGAGTAAAGATAAGTGCATTTAGTTTAATCTACATATAGTGTAGAAATAACTTTATAAACGTTTAAATTAAAGTTACTATGATTTGAATTTGAAAATGTGGTACATTAGCCAAAAATCATGAAGAGTAGACATTTTGAGAGATTATTTCAATCTACAAATGATACAGGAACAGGCAAATTCCAAAAATTATTAAATAAGTTGAAAATTTGAAGGTTTAGGTATAGGAAACCCTTATAGTTGAAAGGTAATTAAGTAAGCCAAACGGTAAGCATATAAAATACGGAGTGTTCCATTTAAAATAAGCCGTATATTTCAGTATGAATATTCCACTAATTTAGCTGAAAAAAATGAACACCCTGTAAAAAGGTGTTTACTATTCAGTCAATAAATAGAAGGGAACAGTATTTTACTTAAACCTAAGTGTAAATTTGTTGGAGTTAATTTTATTAGGAGATAATAATTTTTCCTAAAACTTTAAATTTTCTGAAAAAATTGATATAACTTGAAACACTCTGTATGTAGGTATAGGGAATGCTTATGAAAGTGCTGCTTATTTTTTATGTAAAACTCAAAATGCAATACTATACGGGGTGTGTCATTTAAAAAACATAACTTTGATATGCTACTTTTTTAGAGCACCCAGTATATTTAAAAATATTTTTAAAATGCTCATATTGACTTACATAATATCACTGTGTTAGAAATTAACGATTATATGCCGCTTCGCCGTAGAACTCCGTGGCGTCGGTCGCGATTCACCCTGTATAATGAGTTATTTCAAGTCCAACAAAAACATAATTTAAAACCAACACCTATGGTAACCAAGCGAGTACTAAACCTCACAAACTACGAAAAAATGTGTGTAGTCCATCTTGCATATATTTTCAGCAATGCTACTGTGGCTGCAATAGAAGCTTAGGTTTCAGTGAAGTTAATGAGCGAGTGTGCTTTGGCAAGGGCATGGTTTATACGAACTGTGAAAATTTGGTTCGATATTCTAAAGAGTCGCACAATTCCGGTTGTATAACATAAAAAAAATACAAAACAAAAAGATATGCTACATTAAACGAATTTATCCATTTAATGGAAACTAGTAAAATTGGGGAAAATGACGTGTGGAAACCTGTCAAGCAGGAATTATTTTAACTACAAAAAAATATAATTTCAATATCAGATGAGTCATAAACAGTAAACAAATATAAGTACTTTTCATATCAAGATGTAATCAAGATGCGTTAGAAAATTTACTATACATTCCACAGATGTCTAACTAGACACCAGACATCTGTGATACATTCTTCGACGACATGATAATAATAATCCTACTGCACTACTTAAATTAATAACGGTATCACAGTTTTTAGAAATAAAAATGGAAGGTGGAAACTACAGCAGTGTAAATAACCATCATATAAGTCACTCTAAAACATATTCACAAAGAGACTATTTCTGTACTTTCAGAAGAAGCATGTGTTCCTTCTGCTTTGTTACCAAGTTCTGAAAGTGATGAGGAATTGTATTCTGTAGTAATTTTCACGAGTCTGAGCAGTTACGTCACTAATATTAATACTGTCACAGGACGCCGATGTTGTCAGATTGTGAATAATAACAGTTTGACAACTGTCAAATCTCAGCTTCAGGGGTTATGCTTATTTTATCACAATAATAAACTTTAAGTTATGTCAAATGTTTAATGTCAGAAATGCTTGACAACACCGGACATAACTGCCAACCTAAATCCGTTCTATCTGCGTCCTCTCGTGCACCATAGGCGGGTTCTAAAGGTGGTAATGAAACAAAGTTAGTTATGACGGTTAAACAAAATATTATTAATAATTTGCTTGGTGCAGGTATATTTAAATCCATGTGCCATGAATGCACCATAACGCTTACTGAAACGCATACTGACAGAGAAAGAGACATTCTGATACAGTCAAGAACATATGGAAAATTGATATACCCCTCCGATGCAATTTTTAATATCAGAAAAATTGATACTACATTGCACAATGCAAAAATCATCCAAAATTTGCCTGGCAGTTACTTTTTCTTATAAAACGGAAATACATGGCTTCCAAAGTGTGACATATGTAAATCACCAGAGATAGTTTTAAGAAATTATATAAATTCAATTATAAGTTTTGTTATGAACGAATAAGTTCAAAAGTAAATATTTAATTAAAAATTATTATTAAATACATAAATAAAAAGTTTACCTTTATGTATGTAGAACTGATGTAAATTCTAAATATAATGAGATTACTATCAAATTACTTATATTAATGGAATGTGAGCCTGCAATATCGCAAGAATTCACACATACCAAAGCAACTTGACTAATGTTAAATTATTATAAGTTCTGTTATTTACATCGATTGAGGCTTGAATCTCGATAGCACAGTTGGTTAGCGCGGTACTCTAGCAAAGTACAGGTCGTAGGTTCAAATCCTACTCGAGGTAAACTTTTTATTTATGTATTTAATAAAACTAATAATAATTTTTAATTATATAAATTCAAAATTACATGTAGAATGTTAAGCAACAGATAACACGCTCAAAGTAAAAAAAGTTTTGTTCAAAATCTGTCTTCAGATCCTGCTAACATTAAATATCATGTAATTTAAATATATGTTTGCATACATGTTCCAAATGCTAGTAGTCCTGATGTCCAATATGTTGAAGATCGAGTTTTTACGGTTTTTCTAAATATGTACTAGATTTCCGGAAACCCTCGGTCCAACATATTGGACGTACCAACGTAGGCGCTGCGCGTGAATCTGATACCAGGTCATGTATTGTGGTATTGAATGCTTAGTAATAAACGCGTTAACAAAGGTGGCTTTTCGTCGTGCAACATTTGACGGTAAATACCTGTTTCATGCGATTTTATGGGTATTTTTTGTTTTAAACTACTGGGAGAATAGCTTAAGACTAGGTCTAGAACATTTTTAGTTCATAACTAAGTTATTACACTTACTTCATAGGTTATAGTACCTTGTCCATTTAGTTGGACAGTATGACGTACTCTAACATTTTTATCTTGATCGTATTTTTCTTTTTAACACTTTTTGGAACAAAAAAAACATCTTCGCCCTGGAGAAGACGTTATAAAATTGAGCAACTTTTTGATACCGACTGCTCAGACCTAGAAATTGAAGATTCATCTGACGATGACGGCGGTTTTGACATTCCTGAAGTTTAACAAGGTCTTGAGGAAACAGGTGGTGAATTTTTTTATGAAGATTCTGATGACGAGCGTCTTAAGTGTGGTTTGAGAAGGAATACTCGGCGAACGGGTACCTGCTACTGGCCGATTAAAGTGGAAAAAATCGAAAACTTTATTCCCCCAAACTTCGAATTTCAAGAAGCTTTAACGATATCGAAACACGACGTGAGTGGAAAGTTCGACAGTACGTAAAAATGTATTTGAATGATGTAATTTTTCAAAATATTTGCGACTGTACTAATGTAAGATTTTTAAAAGGAAAACCAATGAATTTAACATTATCTGAAATTAAAAAGTTTATTGTCATTTCCTTACTCATGTCGTGCATGAAATACCCCCAAGTCAGAATGTACTTTGTAAAAACAACATCGCTAGTGTAATGACTAGACAGATTTTTTTAAATCAGAACTAATATAAAAGTAGTTATCGACAGTAAAGTAACACTGCACGAAAAACGCCTGAGCGTTTATAGAAAATTCGCCATCTAATTAATAGGACCCGAAAGGGATGTTTGATGTTACCAAGGTTTCCAGAGATCACTATCGATGAACAAATGATTCTCTTTAGCCGGGTTTGCAGATTTAAAAAGTTTGTCAAGGGTAAGCCAAACCCCGACGGACTGAAAAATTTTGTCTGTGCTGGCCCTGACGGACGATTACTCGACTTTCAAATTAACCAATTAAATGAAAAATCAAAAAACCTAGGGATTCGCCCTTCAGATGTCATCAGATTAACCGAAACCTTAAAGGAACATATATACATATACATATATTTTCATTGACAGATATTTCACTACAATACCCCTCCTGGAACACATGTTTGAGAAAAAGATCAGGGTCACTGGTACGACAATGAAGTCAATAATTGCTAGTAGTGTGCAGTTAACATCTGAAAAGACAATGGCAAGACCTGGGCGAGGTTCCTCTGAAATGTCAGTTAGAGCAGATGGTAAAATTTCGGTGGAAGTTGTTTGATATGAAAAATGTTCTGCTTACTTGTAAAGGCTTCCAGGTAGATACTTGTTTAGCAAGAAAGTAAAAATAGCGCAAAACACACGTTTCATAAGTCACTTGACGCACAACCAGGAGGCATGCGCCGATAGAGTGCCATGATACTTGTGTTTTAATATACTATTTCAGACAATATTGAATGAATGGAAATTAATAAGCAACTACAAGGCACGCATTAACAAACAGTTTTAAATGAAGTTGATAGGAGGCACTATGCTGATTTGTATGAAACATAAAAATTAATGCATTACATTAGTGAAATTTGAAATTTTGCCTCCAAAATAACACCCTTACTTTCACCCACTGTATACCTATTGCGTTTAAAAGCTTGTTTTGTCGACATAATTGTCTCGTAGGCCTTCATTTCAAATTTAATCAAAATCGTCCGTATAGTTTCCGCTGGCGAGTGACCACAGATACACGCATACACACACGCGCGCGCACACACACACGCACGCGAACACACACACGCACGCACCCCTGCACGCACGCACGCACCCCGCACGCTCGCGTATACACACGCACACACACCCACACCCAAACCCACATCTCATTTTTTTCGATTTTTTTTCGGCCACACTACTTTCTTGTTTAGCAAGAAAGTAAAAATAGCGCAAAACACATGTTTCATAACTCACTTGACGCACAACCAGAAGGCATGCGCCAATAGAGCGCCATGATACTTGTGTTTTAATATACTATTTCAGACAATAGTGAATGAATGGAAATTAATAAGCAACTACAAAGCATGCATTAACAAACAATTTTATTAGGTAGATTGAAACGGTCAGAAAAAAAAAACAATTCAGATATTCTGTACTTTCATTATGAGATGGCAGTTTGGCCTATATGAAGTTTCCACCTTGGAAAAACAAGAAAATTAAAGTGATTATCTTAAAAATATTGTAACCGAATCGAATATTAATGCATGATTAACGATTCCGATTTTTTTTGACAGCATTTTTCTTCACATAATGTACTTTAGCGCCATCTGTAAAGTACTTTTCTTTGTAAATAGATTTAAAATACAGTTTTTTAAAAGATGGTTTTCAAAATGTTGAAAACATGTAAATCCATTGAAAACTCAAGATCGATCGAAGTAACAAATTATCAGACACACAAAATGGATTTACTTCTGTAAAATGTATAGTCATGAACTTGAGAATCTTTACAAACTGTAGAAAATACCTGCCATTTTTAAGTGAGTGTTGTACAAGATAAATATATATATATATATATATATATATATATATATATATATATATATATATATATACACAGGGTGTTTGGTACATCGATGCAAATATTTAAAGGGTAATAGAATACGTGATTTTGAGTCGATTTAAGCAAACATACCTATACACCAAGTGTTACCGTTTTTGAGATAATGCCACTTTTAATATTTCTTAATTTTACCGTGCTTTTCTGCAAATATCGAAGTGTACAAGAGTAACAAGCCGTCTTATCGCAAACTTATACTAAGTTTTTTATTCCTTATTAAGTGATTGCTGATATTATTTTACCAGAAAAGCCTAAAATGTCTTTGGTTCTTGCCTAGAACTTCTTAAACATGAAAGTTTTAATTTGTAAAAAAGCAATCACTAAAATTCAAACGTGGATTTAGTATAAAATCTTTCGTTAATTTTTTTTCCAATTTTAGCAAAACTTCCTTGGGCAATAGTCTTTAAGATAGCATGAATAGATTTGCAAAACAAATTTTACAAATTGGAAAAATTGAATTTAATTACCAAAGTACTCTAGGCGCATTGCCAAAAACGTAAAATAGCCCTTCATTATTTAGTTTTGATAGTTTAAAAAAGATTTTTAGAAAATGTCCGATTTATTAAAACATTAATAGTATTATTATTGGTGTTCAAAATGAGATCCACCGTTTCAATACAATTTCGAGCCCGTTTCTTATTTCCCTCGTTGTAATACTTAAATTAATCTCTCTCTTCATTTGAATGAAGGCGTCGTTTATTCTTTCGATTAAGTGTTCCCGATTAAGAATTTCGACTTTGTAAACTAATTGTTTTGCTCTTCCCCAAACATAATAATCAACGGGGGTTAGGTCAGGTGACCTAGGTGGCCATAATATTGGACCATTTCTTGCTATCCAACGATTAGGGAAATTCTGTTCTAAAAATTCCCTTACTGCTACGGTATTGTGCGCGGGGCATCCATCGTTTTGAAACACAATTCTATCCCTTACATTTAGTGGTACATCATCCAAAATATCGATAAGATTATCTCGTAAAAACTGCAAATAATTCTGACCATTTAAGGTGTTCGGTAAAAAGAAAGGCCCAACTAATGTTTTGCCAATAATCCCTGCCCAAACGTTCACACTAAATTTGTACTGAAACCGTGATGATTTTTTCATGTGGGGATTTTCACGACTGTTTGCCCAGAAATGCAAATTATGGAAATTAGTAATTCCCTCCCTTGTAAATTGTGATTCGTCTGTCCACAGTATACTTTTCAAAAAAAGTCCATCTTCGATGTGTGCAGTTAAAAGAAATCGACAAAAATTCAACCTCTGTAGAGGATCTCTGTCTTCTAAAGCCTGTACTGATGTGTAATGGAAAGGATGTTGGTTCGCATTTTTAAGAACGGTCCAAACTTTCCAAACAGACAAGTTTAGTTGCTGCGCTACCTCTCTGATACTCCTTGTGGGATCAGCATTAAAAACTTACAAAATTTGCTCATCAACATGGACCGCGTACTGATAATTATTAATTCCAGGTTCACAATGAGACAAATTTCCATGTTCGCGTATACGGCGATATGCATTAGAAAATACCCGGGTATCAGGAAGTCGCCTATCTGGATATCTTTCCTGATATAGCCTTTGAGCTTCCGATGCATTACCATTAACTTTTCCATACATACACAAAATGTTCGCATATTCTTCGTTAGAAAATGATGCCATAATAACTACAATTTGATAAGAATTTACGAATGTTATTTTTATAATTATTATCTATTATTTACCTAATTTATTTCTTACGAATCCTTTAGAACTAATAAAAATTAATGATTGAATTGATTATTCATTATTGTCAAAATGACATAAAAATTTCAATTATTCATTTGTTTTGTACTGGCTTTCCATGATTTATTTTAATAGCAAGTTGTAGTTATTATGACATCATTTTCTAACGAAGAATATGAACATTTTGTTCATGTATGAAAGAGATAAAAAGATACTACAAACCAGCATCCTTTCTATTACACATCAGTATAGTATAAATATCTTATCAAAATTTTGAATATCGTACCACTAAAAGTAAGGAATAGAATTGTGGTTCAAATTGATGTTTGCCTCGCAGTACTAAAACGGGCTGAAATTGTATTCAGACGGTGGACCTCATTTTGAACACCAATAATAATACTATTAATGTTTTAATAAATAGGACATTTTCTAAAAATCTGCTTTTTTTAAACTATCTAAATTAAATAATGAAGGGCTATTTTACGTTTTGGCGAATGCGCCTAGGGGGTACTTTGGTAATTAAATTCAATTTTGTCAATTTGTAAAAATTTTTTTGTAAATCTATTCATGCTATCTTAAAGATCATTTCCCAAGGAAGTTTTACTGAAATTGGAAAAAAAATTAACGAAAGATTTTATACTAAATCCACATTTGAATTTTAGTGATTGCTTTTTTACAAATTAAAACATTCATGTTTAAGAAGTTCTAGGCAAGAACCAAAGACATTTTAGGCTTTTCTGATAAAATAATATGAGCAATCACTTAATAAGGAATAAAAACTTAGTATAAGTTTCGATAAGACGTTGTTACTCTTGTACACTTCGATATTTGCAGAAAAGCACGGTAAAATTAAGAAATATTAAAAGTGGCATTATCTCAAAAACGGTAGCACTTGGTGTATAGGTATGTTTGCTTAAATCGACTCAAAATCACGTATTCTATTACCCTTTAAATATTTGCATCGATGTGTTATATATATATATATATATATATATATATATATATTAAAGGACCTCAAACAAATGACTACAAGTGGTTTGTGAATTGTGATTGCACTTAACACAACCCACTTAAGTTTTATTTTTTAATTGCTGATATACTGAAGTATTTATACGTAAATGACTGGCTAAAATCACTACAACAGACATATCCAATGGCATCATACTACTGTATTAGTTCTTGTATGATGCGCAAAAAAGGTGCTTACTTTTAATTCATCTTCTGTTGGTTTCTTAAAACTATCACAAAATGACCAAGTTAAACGTAACCAATAATTACCATAAGCAAAGCGGTTATTATTGAAATGATCATCATCATCTCTGAAATACATCATTTACTTCCTCTAGTTATAGTTATGTTTAAACTTACTGACAAAACTGCTCTAATTTACCAAATGATCCTGGATTAGACCATAGCAGTATATTTCTTAATAATTTTTGATCAGGATTTAACTGTAAATAAATGTTTTTATTAATATATTATAAATAATAAAATTTACATTTACCAAAAAATTTCTTGTGGTTATACCTATATGAAATTGGCCTTTTATTTGTTTGACAAACCTTTTGTTAATTAGTAAATCCACCTCATCTATAATAACAGTAAAAAAATCTAACTCTGCACCTTTTAACCATTTTAAATTTTCAACTGTGGATAAAATTATTTCCATTGAATTTCCTTGCATAATTTGTTCGCTATCTAAAATCATACACTTATTTATATTTAGTGTAAAACTTCACATATCTGTATACTTTGTTCTGAAAGAATAACAACTGCATTTCCAGCATAATTACTTAAATAGTAATGCCAAGTACGAAGTAAGTCAGCTGTACACACAATTATCGCAGGTGATTCAATACTTATCGAACTATTTACAGCATTTAAAAATGATGATACCTGAATGTATGGATTCATATATTGTACTTCATTTAGTATAGCACCTCTATTCTGCATTCATTATCATGAGAACAGTTTAATTTCATAATTACGTACTTACACCTTTCTGAAAACAGTTATAAAGAAATCTTATTCGAGAATGTGATAATTTGTTAAAATTTAACAATTGCATGAGGAATAATAATTGGAATTGCTGCATCCCAGTGGGACAAAAATAATACTTCTGACATTCTTTTTATTTGAAAGATTAATCTATTATAATTAAGCTACCAGCTGATTAAACCTTGATAAAATATATAAAGTCATAACTAATATGTATAAAACTTTTATGTATAGGATGGCTACAAAAATTGAAAAGCTGGTTTTGTATGGATCGCTTTCACTATCTAAAAAGCCTTGCATATTTACATATTAAAAATTTGAAATATTGTTGTGATTTGTAATTTGGAAGGTTATTTTCATATAAAGCTTTTAGGTTAAAAATTGTTGCCAATACAATGAAAATAATTTCCAGGGTTCGAAAACGTGTGTGAAGATAGCGACGGCCATCTGAGCGACGGAGTGACGTCATCCACCAGTATGCGTATAACGAAACGTGCTATATAGAATTACATTGAATGTTTTTTATTAATAATTTCAACGCTATGGAGGTAAAGTAATTGTAATAGCAACCATGCAATGTATATAGCACAGGATCTCTTATAATGAAGTATAAACCATTTTAATAAAGTAATATAAAAGTTATAGCTTGGGAAAAACCGTACTTACATCCCTAGCGGACCATCCACATACATGCCCCGTTTTTAGACAAACTATTGGTGCTTCTGCAATTAATTAAATTATATGACTTTCGCAAAAGTATGAAGTATTTTAATACGAAATTTCAATCGATTTCGTTCATAAAAACACAGTTAGAGACCGGCGACGGTCCAAGGCGCGCTCATTACATGCGGGCAGCGACATGGGTCTCGTTTTAGGAAAACTATTGGTGCTTCTGCAATTAATTAAATTATCAGACTTTTGCAAAAGTCTGAAATATTTTAATACCAAATTTCAATCGATTTCGTTCATAAATAACACAGTTAAAGACCTGGCAACGCTTCAAGACGCGCTCATTCACCGCGGGCAGCGACATCCGTCTCTCGTTTTAGGAAAACTATTGGTGCTTCTGCAATTAATTAAATTATATATTCGCAAAAGTATTAATATTTAATACGAAATTTCAATCGATTTCGTTCATAATAACACAGTTAGAGACCTGGCGACGATTCAAGGCGCGCTCATTATACGCGGGCATGCGACATCCGTTCTCGTTTTAGAAAACTATTGGTGCTTCTGCAATTAATTAAATTATATGACTTTCGCAAAAGTATGAAGTATTTTAATACGAAATTTCAATCGATTTCGTTCATAAATAACACAGTTAGAGACCTGGCAACGTTCAAGGCGCGCTCATTACTGCGGGCACGACATCGTTCTCGTTTTAGAAAACTATTGGTGCTTCTGCAATTAATTAAATTATATGACTTTCGCAAAAGTATGAATATTTAATACGAAATTTCAATCGATTTCGTTCATAAATAACACAGTTAGAGACCTGGCGACGATTCAAGGCGCGCTCATTACATGCGGGCATCGACATCCGTTTCTCGTTTTAGAAAACTATTGGTGCTTCTGCAATTAATTAAATTATATGACTTTCGCAAAAGTTGAAGTATTTTAATACGAAATTTCAATCGATTTCGTTCATAAATAACACAGTTAGAGACCTGGCGACGATTCAAGGCGCGCTCATTATCGCGGGCATCGACATCCGTTCTCGTTTTTAGAAAACTATTGGTGCTTCTGCAATTAATTAAATTATGACTTTCGCAAAAGTATGAAGTATTTTAATACGAAATTTCAATCGATTTCGTTCATAAATAACACAGTTAGAGACCGGCACGTTCAAGGCGCGCTCATTACTGCGGGCAGCGACATCCGTCTCGTTTTAGGAAAACTATTGGTGCTTCTGCAATTAATTAAATTATCAGACTTTGCAAAAGTATGAATATTTTAATACGAAATTTCAATCGATTTCGTTCATAAATAACACAGTTAGAGACCTGGCGACGATTCAAGGCGCGCTCATTACGCGGGCATCGACATCCGTTTCTCGTTTTTAGAAAACTATTGGTGCTTCTGCAATTAATTAAATTATAGACTTTCGCAAAAGTATGAAGTATTTTAATACGAAATTTCAATCGATTTCGTTCATAAAACACAGTTAGAGACCTGGCGACGTTCAAGGCGCGCTCATTACATGCGCAGCGACATCCGTCTCTCGTTTTTAGAAAACTATTGGTGCTTCTGCAATTAATTAAATTATAGACTTTCGCAAAAGTATGAATATTTAATACAAATTTCAATCGATTTCGTTCATAATAACACAGTTAGAGACCTGGCGAACGATTCAAGGCGCGCTCATTATGCGGGCATCGACATCCGTTCTCGTTTTAGAAAACTATTGGTGCTTCTGCAATTAATTAAATTATATGACTTTCGCAAAAGTATAAGTATTTTAATGAAATTTCAATCGATTTCGTTCATAATAACACGTTAGAGACCTGGCAATTCAAGACGCGCTCATTCCGCGGCAGCGACATCCGTCTCTCGTTTTAGGAAAACTATTGGTGCTTCTGCAATTAATTAAATTATCAGAATTATTTAGACATCAATGTGATAGATAAGTCGCTTTATCGTCGCATACTTTAAAAAGTAACTCACGGATAATGTAATGTCTTGCTTTATTTCACGATGAAACTTTCCTGTTTAAATTATTTGCTGAAAATTACAGGGCAATTTCAAGAAAATTGTGAAAGAAAAATGAACAATTATAGATTAAACAACATGCGTTGACGAATTGATTATGGATGAGTGTGGTTACATTATTATCCTTCACTTATTTAAGATACTTAATACTTTTGCGAAAGTCATATAATTTAATTAATTGGAGAAGCACCAATAGTTTTTCTAAAAACGAGAAACGGATGTTGATGCCCGCGTATAATGAGCGCGCCTTGAATCGTCGCCAGGTCTCTAACTCGTGTTATTAGAACGAAATCGATTGAAATTTCGTATTAAGATACTTCATACTTTTGCGAAAGTCTGATAATTTATTTAATTGCAGAAGCACCAATAGTTTTCCTAAAAACGAGAGACGGATGTCGCTGCCCGCATGTAATGAGCGCGCCTTGGACCGTCGCCGGTCTCTAACTGTGTTATTTATGAACGAAATCGATTGAAATTTCGTACTAAAATACTTCATACTTTTGCGAAATTCATATAATTTAATTAATTACAGAAGCACCAATAGTTTTTCTAAAAACGAGAAACGGATGTCGATGCCCGCGCATAATGAGCGCGCCTTGAATCGTCGCCAGGTCTCTAACTGTGTTATTTATGAACGAAATCGATTGAAATTTCGTATTAAGATACTTAATACTTTGCGAAAGTCATATAATTTAATTAATTGCAGAAGCACCAATAGTTTTCCTAAAACGAGAACGGATGTCGCTGCCAGCGCGGAATGAGCGCGTCTTGAAGCGTTGCCAGGTCTTTAACTGTGTTATTTATGAACGAAATCGATTGAAATTTCGTACTAAAATACTTCATACTTTTGCGAAAGTCATATAATTTAATTAATTGCAGAAGCACCAATAGTTTTCCTAAAACGAGAGACGGATGTCGCTGCCCGCGCGGAATGAGCGCGTCTTGAAGCGTTGCCAGGTCTTTAACTGTGTTATTTATTAACGAAATCGATTGAAATTTTGGATTAAAATATTTCAGACTTTTGCGAAAGTCATATAATTTATTTAATTGCTGAAGCACCAATAGTTTTCCTAAAACGAGAGACCCATGTCGCTGCCCGCATGTAATGAGCGCGCCTTGACCGTCGCCGGTCTCTAACTGTGTTATTTATGAACGAAATCGATTGAAATTTCGTATTAAAATACTTCATACTTTTGCGAAAGTCATATAATTTAATTAATTGCAGAAGCACCAATAGTTCTTCTAAAAACGAGAAACGGATGTCGATGCCCGCGCATAATGAGCGCGCCTTGAATCGTCGCCAGGTCTCTAACTGTGTTATTTATGAACGAAATCGATTGAAATTTCGTATTAAGATACTTAATACTTTTGCGAAAGTCATATAATTTAATTAATTGCAGAAGCACCAATAGTTTGTCTAAAAACGGGGCATGTATGTGGATGGTCCGCTAGGGATGTAAGTACGGTTTTTCCCAAGCTATAACGTTTATATTACTTTATTAAAATTGTTTATACTTCATTATAAGAGGTCCTGTGCTATATACATTACATGGTTGCTATTACAATTACTTTACCTCCATAGCGTTGAAATTATTAATAAAAAACATTCAATGTAATTCTATATAGCACGTTTCGTTATACGCATACTGGTGGATGACGTCACTCCGTCGCTCAGATGGCCGTCGCTATCTTCACACAGGTGGTTCGAAAACTGTCTTTTTTTACAGGTAAATACTTTATAAATAAAGTATATGTAAATAAAATGTATATGGTAAATACATGTACAAAGGTATTAGCATTTGTTTATATTAGACTATTAATTTATTAAAATACAACAAAACAGTGTAACAAACAATCGAAAAATAGTTCGGGACTTATGGCTGTTTTCCCCGCACTAATTTAAGGGAACCTTAACGTTAAGGAAAGAATAAAACGCAAAATTGTTTGTACCGCCTCTGAAGCATCTCCTAAGGACCCCTAATCTTAAGTGTGCATTTTTATCCAGTTAAATTTTAAGGTGAGGTTTCTAACCTCACATTTTTTTGGTTATTTGATAGCATAGATAAATGAAGTTTGATAGTATTTTGAAAAAAGAACACAGTGATGGAGTTTCTAAATGATGACCTAGATGTATTGGACATAATTGAAAGTGGAATACCAAGGAGAATGTATAATCGAGCAAATCACTTTCTTGAAATGGATAACCTGACTTTTTTCCAAAGATTTCGCTTGACGAGAGAAACCGTTGTAGAAGTAATACTTCCACAAATACAGGAGCATTTGGAGTTTAAAGAAGATTGGTAAGTAGGTAGACTTAATTATTTTTTTTATCTAATCAGTCAATACTATTACCAGACTGAAAGATGAGAAAATATCTGGTTATTTGATTTCTTGCAGTAATAATTCAATCTCCCCACTAAATCAATTATTGACCACTCTCCGATTTTATGCCACAGATGGGCACCTGTCATCGGTTGCAGATTTTATGGGAATACATACTTCTACAGCATCTAGAATAATAAAAAAAACATCAGAACTATTGGCCAGTTTATGCCCTCAATATATAAAAATGCCACAAAATGAAGAAATTATACAGGTCCAAAATTACTTTTTCCAGATTGCATCATTTCTACGAGTAATAGAATGCATTGACGCAACTCACATACGCATTCAATCTCCAGGTAATCTTTTAAGTAAATTAAGTAATGAAAGAAATATATATGGGTAGGTTTTACAGGAATAATTTTGAAAGAAACTCTAAACCCTGTACTTTTTCTTTAAAAGTCAATTGTCAATATAGAAGGAATCATATTTTTCAGGAGCTGACGGAGAAATATTCCGCAACAGAAAAGGATATTTCTCAATAAATGCTAAGATGATTGGAGATTCTGATCTAAAAATTAGAGATCTATTGATCCTTTACAGCATAATTTAACCGATGCGCATGATCGAAAGGTGTTTGTATGCGAGATGCGATCATATGATATCGGTTATCAGTAGACATTTTACTTTTATCCGTTTAACAACGTGAATGTTCTTTATTTATTGGTTGAAAATTACTTGTTATTTAGTGAAATAAACATGTCATAATGTGTTTTGTGTAGAAAATATAAAACTCCTGGGAATTATGAAATATCATACTTTGGGTATGTTTTTAAAATTGTTATATTATTTTTAATCTGAAATTTTTGGTTAGGTTTCCAAAAGGTCGATTTACTCGTTTAGAATGGATTAATTTTTGTAAATTAAAATTAAGATATGAAGAAGTACCCGTTACTTATAAAATTTGTTCATTACATTTTGATGAAATAAATTGTATAGACAACAGAAAAGGTGGTGGACTTCGAATTTTAAAGCGTGGCTCTATACCATCTGTTAAGCCAGCTGTTTTGGAAAGGTAATTCATTTGTACTTACATCTTAATATGTATTTATTTATTAAGGATTTAATATCAATTATAGTAACGTGAACTTCAGTTCGGGTTCAAATGTAGCAAATGACCACAACCAAATTCCATGCTCATCTGTAAATTTACAGAATGTATCTGTTATCGCAAGGTATGTATTTTCCTCTCCTAGTTTGAATTAAGTACATATCTTACTCTTTTAGTGATTCAACATCACATGTAAGAGAAACCAATTTGGAATGCACTACACCAATTAAACGTAGCCGACTAGCAGAGCCTAGATATGTTGGAGATATAGATGTTCATCACATAGCAACGCCCAGGCGAACAAATATAACATATCACTTTTGGACAACACACTGCAATTTTTAAAATGCGAAATACACAGATTTGAACAATACATTAAAGGTTTAAAGGATAGTAATGGTCGCCTACTTATTGATTCACCTCGAAAACCAGGATTTGTTGGGTTTATTTTTTGTCTAAAAAATTTATTCAAACTTTATGAAATTGTTAAAAAGAATGGAATGGAGTATCTATTAACTTATAAACTAAATCAAGATCATTTGGAGACATTTTTCAGTGCTTTGAGAAGTCGAGGTGGTTGCAACAATAATCCTGATGCTAGACAATTTCAAGCTGCGTACAAATGCTTATTGGTTAGACATGAAGTAGAATCTTCAGAACATGGAAATTGTCTAATAGATGATGTACAAATACTTCATGTGTCTTCTGTTTATAAAAAAAGACATAATTTTATTGATGAAACAGATTTTGTGTCCAATTCATTTGACCACGATTATATAAATTGTATGTGGGGATTATCTCAATATGTCGAAGATGTTGTTAAATATATAAGTGGTTTTGTTGTTTATAAGTTAATCAAACTCGTGTATGTTCTGTATGTAAAACACTTTTAATTGATAAAAATTGTGATTCATTATTAATTTCTTTAAAAACAGGGAAAGTTACAACAACCCAGTAAAGATGTAATAACGATTTGTTTAAAACTGAAATGGTCATAAAACAATTTAAAATGACCTTTTTGTTAAAAAAATATAAAAGACTTTTTAATACTAAAAACATATTATCTAGTATATGATTTATTTGACAATGAAACAATGAATGTTCACATAAAGGAACAAGATTTGTGGGAAAATCACAAAGTTTATTTAATTAAATCTATTATTGAAATCTATGTAGTTAAGATTACATCATGAAACAAGAAATTCATATAATAGCTCCCAAATTTATACGATAAAAGTATACAAAGTTAATACTATTTAAAAATCAGTAGTGTAATTGTTATTGTAGGATATGTAGATATAAAATTGGTTAAGATAATTAAAAATTAGTACTTAATGGTTAAGCATAATTATGTTAATTTTTTTCTGAATAAAAGCTTATGGATGATTTATGTTTTAATTTTTTTAGTAAATAAGAACTTTCAATTGTAAAAAATGTTTCTCCTATAGCAAATACAAACACAAAACTGTATTTACTTTAGTTTTTGAAATAAACAATTCAATTGTATTCAACATGTTTTACATTACAAAATTAGTTTTGATATTGTTAAAAAGTGGATATCTACATAAGATTTACTTAATTATTTATTAATATTAATTGACTTCACTGCTAATTATCACCTTTTCATTATTTTTAATCATAATTTGCACAGAATTATCCAATAACAAACTAATTTTCAATAATCAATTATTGTAATTGTATGTTTTTGATCAATATAACGTGTTGATAGTGAAAAAAATAATGTACTTTACACAGGAAGTAACGATTTACTCTACCTCGCCTTGTTAAATCCCTCACGTACGCTCAGGATTCAAATAAGGCTCGGTGGGGTAAATTCTATTTACTTCCCTTGTAAAGTAATATACTATTACTGAATTATAACCGTTTTAAAGATTACTTTTTAATTTATGTTAACTAATATAAGAAAAAAAAAGGACTCAAATTTCACATTGAGGTAATAGGCAATGCATCATCCACGTAGTATATGTATATATGATCGAAGGTTAACTGTCATAGTTGCTACATCAGTTCTGCATAACATTGCACATGACATGTATGAAAATGAACAACCAGCAGAAATAAATAATGATGAACTGGATTATTTAATTGCGATGGGAGATATTCCAGACCAACTTGTACATAACAATAATCGAGGAGTTATATTTAGAAACGAAGTTGTAAATTATTTTCAAAATATGGCTTAACTTTCCCTTACTGTTTATATAGCTGATTAAATAAATATTAAGTTCTATTTTATATGCATGAATGAAACAAATGATGAAAAATAGGAAAGTTTTAATGGTATTGCAGAAGGTGAAAAATTTACTTTGTTAAAAACTAAATGCCTATCTTAAACATAATTTATATTCATTTTAATTTAATACAAACTAATAATTCCCTACATAACCTTAATATTTAAAAACAAACAAAAGAAATCAGAGCATCAACTCGGCTGATTCTAATAAATTTACATCTGTCTTGTTAAAACCAGTAGCAATTAACTGCTTCTTTTTAAGGGCAATATCAAACCTCAATAAAGTCATTCTTTGCTCATGTTCTTATAATCCATTTGCTAGCTGAATTTTGTTGTCTAGCAATATTTCATACTTCTCAGCAAGAGTTGAAGATGACAAAGGTCTAATCACTGATGGTGTACATCTAGAGAAGTTCAGTCTTTTTTGCAATTTCATTTGTAGGTGTGGAATTATTATATGTCTAAAAGCAATAAAAATAATGTAAAATTAAAAACACTTCATATTTTAATATTATTTTGAAGGCACAGATTAAGATTTTTTCCTAGATCATCAGGCTTTGTTCGTGTCCAGTTAAGGGGACTTGTCCTTCACCTACATAAATAAAAAATTTAAAATAGATACTTTAACCTAAATGCCTTCTAAAAGGATAATAAAAACTTAATACTTACAGAGTCAGTTAGATTCATTGATGAACTGGGTTGATCTTCTACAAAGATAAATTCTATTTGATCAGTTGGAATCCCGTTCCATTAAACGTTTCCAAAAAATAAATAAACGTGAAACAAGATACTTAGCTGACTTTTATTACCGAAACAGAATTAGTATCACTTTCCATTATTATTGGTTCCGTCGAGGGTTCTTTGATTGAGTCTTGCATACTAATTTGCTTTCCTGTGACTCCATCATTATCGAAAGGATTTGCCAATCCGAATATTGTTTTAGTATTTACAATATGTAGGATTAAATCGTCACACTCGTCATTTTTTATTGGAGATGGAGGTCCGCCACCTGTTTTATATAGTGCTCTTTGCTGCCCAGCCTTTTTCCGAACATCTTCTTTTAAATTATCGTAGTATTATAAAACAGTTGTTGGGAGAAACACTGTTAAACTCTTGAGTTATTTTAAACCATGCTAATTTCTTATCATTCACTGAAACTGCATCAGTCTTTTTGTTTTCGACAATATTTTTGTACTTTCCAACAATCGTTAAAAGCGCCTCGTTCTACTTGAAAGAGTAATTAGGAGCTTTTTATCGTTTTTTATCCATACCGTCTTCAAAACACCGTTTTTTTTGTACCCAAGAAAATAACTATTTATAAAGGAAAGGAAGATTAGGGTTACAATTTTGACCTGCAACTAACAACCAATAGCTGAAAACCCTAGATTTTTACAATGTTGTCGGATTTACGATTACTTAGTTAAGTATTCCATAAAGACACTGCGGTGCAACTTTAGCATTGTTAAGGGATCCTTAAATTTTAAGTAACTCATAACTATTCTAAACTTAAGCGTTGTGCGAGGAAAACGGCCATTAATAACTATAGTCATGAAAAAATAACTTAGTGATTAAACATAATGTTACCGACACCACAACCCGCATACGGTTATAGCTTTTAACATGAGCCCACCACAACTGATAAAGCCACCGTTCCAACAAAGAAATCAGCACTTAAAGCAACAATCAACTAGTGCATCGTACCTAAGGGATAGCGCTGAAGATAACATGGAAGAAGATATCGATCAAGCGAGTGAAAAAGAAAGTGGAACAGCAAACAGGCAGCCCTGGCAGCACGTAAAGAAAAGGAAAATAAGTAAGCTGTCACCGGATACAACACATATGAGAAACCCTTT
Organism: Vesta saturnalis; assembly: GCA_036346205.1. Lineage (NCBI taxonomy): Eukaryota > Metazoa > Arthropoda > Insecta > Coleoptera > Lampyridae > Vesta > Vesta saturnalis. The sequence continues at coordinate 961,437 of JARFJB010001857.1, read as the reverse complement.
CTAATTCAAGACACACAACAGGTTCGAAAAATTATCACAGCTGATTCATCAACGAATCAAACCAATAAATCAACAAATGATCCTGAAGATAAACCATGAGACCAAAAACCACCACCAATATTTATCTGTACAAACAAATGGTAGATTATCTAACAGCAGCTGTAGAAGAAGAACAGAACTATTGTAAAAGGATATCAAACGGCACGATAAAAATCAAAGTAATCACAGCAGACTCTAAAACTAATAAGACTCATCCAACAAGCTAGTATTGTATACCACACTTACTATTTGAAAGAAGAAAAAGCATATAGGGTTGTGATTCGAAACTTACATCCATCAATATCAACAGAGATTATAAAGAAAGAAATAGAAAAACATAAGTATACGGTACGTAATGTAACAAATATAAGACATCGCGCCACTAAAGAGCCACTTCCACTGCATTTTGTGGATTTGGAACCAAAAGAAAATAATAAAACCATGTACAAACTTGAATTCATATGCAAAACTATAATAGCAGTAGAAGTCCCAAGGAAAAAAAACCAGCATTGTCCAATGTACTAGATGTCAGAGCTACGGACATACTAAGACTTACTGTACTAAACCATTTATGTGCGTAAAATGCGGAAACGAGCACAATACGGCACTATGCAAAAAGAGTCCTAACTTCCCAGCCAGATGTGGACTTTGTGGAGGGGCACACCTAGCCAACTACAAGGGGTGTAATATATACCTCAACTTACAAAAGACTAGAAACAAAAATGGTCAACATCGAAATAATACGCAGTACCAACAAAACAATAACATTAACATAAATGACAACAAGCAATTTCCCCAACTCAGCCACAATCAACCTTCAATACAGGTGATCCGAACTCAAATGCCGTACTCGCAAGTGGCAGCACAAAATCAACAAGCAGCTAATGTTAACATCACAGAACAACTGACAATGTTCTTGAATGAGTTCAAAGCAATGTTCAGTCAACTAATCAATCAAAACAGTACGGTACTCAACATGTTGAGCACTGTGTTTAGTAAAATCAATTCAATTCAAATCACAATCGCTACGTTTCGCCCATTGGAATGCCAATGGGCTACTAAATCATGAACTAGGACTAGTAAATTTTCTAAATATACATAAAATTGACGTAGCACTAATATCAGGAACACACTTCACTACAAGAACAATGTTTAAAATTCCCTTATATAAAATCTACCACATCCCTCATCCTGACGATACTGCACATGGAGGAGCAGCTGTCATAATTAGAAGCTCAATAACACACCATGAGTTAGTACATCACCAAACAACTAAAATACAAGCTGCCAATATCCAAATTGACGCAAACCCGTGGCCTTGCAAAACCACAGCGGTCTACTGCCTCCCAAGACATGCCATAACTTCCGACGAATACATAGAGTTCTTTCAATCGCAAGGCAATATATTTATATGGTGGCGATTGGAATGCAAAAAATACAGTATGGGATGCGAGAATAACAACGACAAAAGGAAGACAACTCCCAAATGCGTTAACCAGACAAAACTGCAGCTACCTTCCACTTGTGAACCGACGTATTGGCCAACTGACCCCGACAAATTGCCTGACCTCTAAGATTTCTTCATTCTCAAGGGAGTATCGCCAAACTATGTATAAATAGAATCCAACTTTGAACTTTCGTCTGACCATACACCAGTTATTGCAACTCTAAGTTTACACATACTCAGCATTGTACCTAATCCTTCACTTACAACAAAAAACAAAAACTGGGTTGAATTCAAATATTACATAGAAAAAAATATAAGTTTGGAAATAAGAATTAAAAAAGCAGACGAATTAGACGAAGCAGCACAAAATGTAGTTACCTTAGTGCAAAAAGCCGCTTGGCACTCAACACCAGCACTAACAGAAACACCCAAACAGACAGAAAATATCCCATTTTACATCAGTGAGCAAGTAACTGAAAAAAGAAGAGCAAGCAAAAGATGGCACAGGACAAGAAACGACGAAGATAGACTAATCTACAACAGACTAAGAAGGAAACTACATAATACCCTGAACAAAGTAAGAAACAAAGGACCGCAACGTCGATACCACCTATAAGGAAACAAGACGGAAGTTGGGCACAAAGTAATACCGAAAAAGCCACAGTATCTGGTGAACACCTTGAAGACGTATTTACATCGCTTCCACACAGAAACCCTGAAGACGAGATTGAAGATTTTCTAGAAATACCTTGCCAAATGTCATTACCCATCAAACAATTTGCGCTTAGAGAGGTTATTCAAGAGATCAGTAAATTAAATCCACGCAAAGCACCAGGTTATGATCTTATTACAGGGGCAATAGTTCAGAACCTCTCGAAGAAAGCAATAGCCTTACTAACAACAATATACAACAGTATGCTAAGATTATCATATATCCCGGTAATATGGAAATTTACCTATATTTTAATGATTCCTAAACCCGGAAAACCAGTTACTGAAGTTAACTCATATCGACCACTTAGCTTGTTACCCGCACTAGCAAAACTGTTCGAAAAACTGCTTCTCGCCAGAATCAGAACTGACATAGATTTATCAACTATAATACCTGATTATCAATTTGGATTTAGGGAACGCCACTCCACTATTCAACAAGCACATAGAATAGTGAATACAATCGCAACTAGCCTAGAGGAAAGAACATTTTGTACAGCGGCATTCCTAGATATAACGCAAGCATTTGATAAAGTGTGGCATACCGGATTATTATATAAAATTAAAACCACATTTCCCAGCCCATACTACCTGCTAATAAAATCATATCTCTCCGAAAGATATTTCCAGGTAAAATACAAAAATTCTTACTCACAATACCACATAGTGAAAGCCGGTGGGGCACAAGGAAGGGTCTTGGTGCCACTGTTGTACCTAATCTACACTGCTGATTTGCCTACCACAGATGACACCATAATCGCAACGTTTGCTGACGACACGGCATTACTTGCAGTTAATACAGATCCACATTTAGCTATGTAATACTTACAACGCCACTTAGACATATTTGAAGGCTGGTGCAGCGTATGGAAGATCATGGTGAACAAGGAAAAATCGGTACAAGTGACATTTACCACAAAAAGATCAATTTGCCCACCCGTGACCATCAACAATACACAAATATCAGTTCAAACTGAAGGAAAATACTTGAGTTTATATTTAGACCAAAAATTAACATGGTAAAAACACATAAAAACTAAGCGACAACAAACGAATCTAAAATTCAAAGAAATGCACTGGCTAATGGGTCATAAGTCCAAGTTAAACCTTAACAACAAGCTATTGTTATATAAAACTGCTATAAAGCCAATTTGGACATATGGCGTTCAACTCTGGGGCTGCACTAAACCTTCCAATACAAAAATAATACAACGACTTCAGTCAAAAGTACTGCGCACAATAACTGATGCACCCTGGTACGTCTCCAATCTAACCCTACATAATGACCTGCAAATACCATTGGTTACTGAAGAAATACAACGACTAGCCACGTTATACAATCAAAAACTCCAAGGACACGAAAACATATTAATAGAAAACATAAGTACTCCACTCAATGTCAGAAGAAGACTGAAAAGGCAATGGCCATCTGACTTATCACAGCAACCAGAGACAATGGCCATCTGACTTATCACAGCAACCGCAACGCTAATGAAGCTGCCATTATTAACATTATTAAGAGAGTCAACAGCGGTTGATAACTCTACTCCTCAATCGCATATCAAATTTACTTATAGCTCCCAATTGTAAATAGGATGGATAAAATAAATTACTAAAAAAATTAGACTAATAAGAGGTTTAAAGTGTACATTAATGATATTAATTCCAAAAGTTGGCGACAGCATTATTAAGAAGCATCAAATATTTACTTCCGGCTAATTCTCGATATATGCGGACCAATAGGAAATAGCTTTGAATGTATAGTTTTAAAATAGTTTAAATAACATTTCAAGGTCAAAATGGAAAAGCACGGTTGGACTAGTGGTATTATTGCTCGCCTGACACGCGATTGAGGCAGGTTCGATTCCGGGCTCATGCAGTTTTTTTTCTTGTTAGGTTACAGTAGTTTTGTTTATCTAATCTATTTCTGTTAGGTTACAGTAGTTTTGTTTATGTTTTTTTCCTATTATACCGTAGATTTTAGATTTTTATACCTAACTACGAAGTCGTCAAACAAGGAAATGCGTGATTGGTCCGCAAATATCGAGATTTAGCCGCAAGTAAGCTGTAAAAGCCATCTCTAGATGAGACATTTAATAGATGGGACATCCCAAGTAACAATAATCTGAGATAAAGTCACTAAATAGGGTTACCGTAGATTTAAAAAATGTAAATAAAAAAGAAAATTAAAATCTACCGTATATGTAGCACATTATTGTGTAAAATATGATACTTGGAAGGACTACTTTTAGCGCACGTCTGAAGCATGTGGGGTTAGTATACATACAGTTAGTGCTATAAAAAATGGATTACAGAAGCCCAAAAAATAAATAAACCTCCACAGTTATATAAAATATTTAAAGCTAATGTTGAAAATGAGTCTGGATTTCAAATTAGGTCAGATTGCGGTATCGAATATACAGTCCCTACTCAAATTATTAGACTCGCCAAATTTGGGTTGCTTTGGTATGTGTGAATCCTTGCGATATTGCAGGCTCACATTCCATTAATATAAGTAATTTGATAGTAACCTCATTATATTTAGAATTTACATCAGTACTACATACGTAGAGACAAAATTTGCATCGATTGGGGCTTGAACCTTGATAGCGCAGTTGGTTAGCGCGGTACTCTAGCAAAGTACAGGTCGTAGGTTCATATCCTACTAGAGGTAAACTTTTTATTTATGTATTTAATAAAATTAATAATAATTTTTAATTGAGTGCTTTATAGTTAACGTGTGATTGAGATGCTGATTGCATGTTTTCACGAAACACACTATTCGATATACAATATCTGATGCAAACGTTAAACCTTCAGTAGTTGTTAAACCTGTGAACTGTTTATGTATTTCATTTGTAGTGTATGTATGGTCACTAAAGGGACTTTTTTCACTATGAAATAGTATGTTCACACAATTAATACATTCTGTGCTTTTTACATTGAACTGTATACTAACGTAACCAGTTCAATGGCTTTTTGCGATCTTTTTTAACAATAAATCTCGATATACAGAGTGGTGCCTTGCGGGACGCAGCATACCGATTTCAATGTTTTATATATATATATATATATATATATATATATATATATATATATATGTATGTCACCGGATCGACTTTAAAAGAGGGAAAATTCTCTTATTTTTGATTTCTCAGAAAATTTCATTCTTGCTGATTTGCCCTGCTTGTTTTCAAACCCCCGAAACACAAATTACTTGCTATTTAACTCAAACGGTTCTCGAGATAATATCATTTTTCTTGAAAAATTCGAGCTTTTCGTAATTTTTTAAAATAAATTGATTTATTTCAAAGGAAAAATCAAATTGGTCTCACAAGTTTTAAGTAATAAATTTAACAATTGATGGTAAAATGAAATGAAATTCTCAAAAAACTGAACTATTAATTTTCTATTCGAATAATGCTCCTCCTTTTTCCGCACAGACTTCAATGCGAGCTCTGAATTCATTGAAACTGCGCCTTATTTCTTCGATTGATAGGGACTGGACAGCATTCCGTATCCTATTTTTCAATTGCTCTTCATCATTGTCTAATGGCTCACTGTACACAATTTGTTTTAAACGACCCCACAGATAAAAGTCCATTATTGTGAGATCAGGACTTCTCGGCGGCCATAAAATGGCACCATCTCTTCCTATCCAGTTATCATGGAACTCTGTATTGAGCCACTGGCGAACAGTACCGGCATAATGAGCAGGGCACCCATCGTGCTGGAAGAACATTTCAAATTGGTAGTTCAATGGCAATTCATCCAGTTTATCAGTTAAAAAATTTTGCAACATTTCCAAATATGAATAACGGTTTAAATTTTGATCAAAAAAATATGGGCCAATAATTCCATGGTACGAAACCGCACACCACACATTAACTTTTTTCAAACATTGTCTTCGACTAGCAATTCGGAAGTTTGGATTCGTCCTACTCCAGTAACGGCAATGTTGGGAGGAAACGACTCCGTTAGTTGAAAAGGTCGATACATCGGAGAACATTATTCGTTTATGAAAATTTGAATCTTCCAAAACTCTATTGCCCATTTCCAAACAAAAATCCAGACGTTTGGCTTCATCACCGTTCTCTAAAGTTTGCCTAAATTGCGGCTTAAATGGTAAAATTTTGTTCTCCTTGATGATTCTTTGTAAATGAGATTTACCTATCCCAATTCGTAGTGCCCTCCTTCTTAAAGACAACCTTGGAACTTCTGTTGCGGAATGAACGGCGAGAACAGTAGCACTCTTCCCCAGTTCCGTAACATTGAATTAGATAAATTCTTTGTTGTAAAGTCAACATTATAGCATACAATTCAAATTAGCATGAATTAATTTGCAGTTCAACAGAATTATCGCATTTGACAATTTCTGTCAGTGGTGTTTTTCAATGAAATCCGCCTATTAAAGTTACTTCTAAAAATTAGGAAAAACATTCTAAGTCCAATTTTTCAAGAAAAATGATATTATCTCGAGAACCGTACGAGTAAAATAGAAAGTAATTTGTGTTTCGGGGGTTTGAAAACAAGCAGGGCAAATCATCAAGAATGAAATTTTCTGAGAAATACTGACATGCTGTATATATATAAATCCCCATGAATTTGAAACGCAAAGTATACGACAGCTGCATACTACCAATAACAACTTATGGAACGCAGACGATGGCTCTGACAAAAAGAACCACAGAACAATTACGTGTCACACAGAGGGCAATGGAACCAGCTATGTTGGGTATCACCCTGAGAGATAGAATTCAAAATGAGACTATTCGCAACAGAACTAAAATAACAGATAAAATGGACCGTGTCGCAAAACTTAAATGGCAATAGATAGGCCACATAGCAAGACAAAGTACAGAAAGATGGACACATAGAATAGTAAACTGGAGGCCCCGTGAAACAAAAAGAAGCATAGGAAGACCCCCGAAAAGATGGATCGACGACGTCAAGAACCTTGCCGGGAGAAATTGGATGAAAATCGCCCGAGATAAGAACTTATGGAAACAATTGGAGGAGGCCTATGTCCAGCAGTGGATAAATCAAGGCTGAAAGAAGATATATATATATATATATATATATATATATATATATATATATATATATATATATCATCCTCGTCAGGAGTGTTTACCCCTACGTCATTAATTTATGAATTTAGCTATCCAATCTGTTTATAATGTCTTCTCATATAAAACAGTGAATTAAATAAGGATGGTGAACATTCGTAGTGCATTTAACGACATACGGTATTGAATAAGCAAATGTAGTAGAAAGAGTAAACCTATAAACCCGAAATCAATTTGTTTTATATACATATGAATTTAATTCTCATTTAAAAATTATTGTTAATTTAATAAATTTATTCTCATTTGACTAATACTACATAATCTACGTATGTTTGTTGATCATTTGACTGTTTCCTCATTTCCTTCTTATTTAATTCTTTTAATTATCATTTATTATACAATTTAAATCTGTAATAAGTAATTGTATTTTGGAATTCTGCAGCTTTAAATGCTGCATCTCGTGGTATATTTTCTAATCAGAATTTATCATAACGAAAATAATTTTGACTTTTTCATATTACACCATATGACTGTATGTGATGACGAGCGGTAAATACTCCTGGTGAGGATAATAATCAATTAATCCTCTAATTATTTTAGAGTAAAGGTGTAAATACGTTTTTCGTAGAGAAAAAAATACTGCATCTGCATACACCATTAATTATAATTTTCAGTTTTCCTAAATAGTAAAAATCGACTGATTTTTGCATGTAATTCTGTTTCGGCTAAAACATATCCGATGCAAGACAAAGTAGAAATGGTAAGACGGTTAAGCTAATAATCGGTTTTAACATAATAATGTGCTGCGTCGGCAGATACTATCGTTATAATTTTCCGGAACCAGAAGAATTAAAGAAATTGAATTGAAGGATAATTTAATATGTATAACTCGATAACAAAACATAGATACAAACATAATGTAAATTCAGAAAAATTAACAAATAATAACAAATGTTCAAATAAAGCACCTTTTACTGATAACAATAACCTAATCTGTCGTAAAATTGCCGTCTAACGTTGGCTAACTAAAAACGCTATATTTTCTCACACTCAGCTCGAATGCAAGCTTTTAGATCTTCCATATTTTCCAATCTTCGTCCCGAGTAAACCACAGACTTTAAATGCCGCCAAAGAAAAAACTCATTGAGAGAAAGATCGGGGGATCTTGCAGACCAGCCAATTGTATAATTAGGACCAATAACGATATTGGAAAAACTGAAATTTAAAAATTGGTGCACATCAAGACTATTATGTGCAGGGCATCCATCCATCTGAATCCAAATCTCTTTATAGTCTCTAGCAACTTTAGCCATAGCCGGACCTGTGTCCTCTTTCAATAACTACAAAAACGCTCTCCTGTCAGGTTTTCATGTAAGGAAAATGGCCCAATAATGTGATAACCCTACATTCCCGCCCAAACATTAACTTTTTAGGAATATTGGGTCCTGGTTTGTAAAATATTATGTGGATTCGCAGTAGCCCATTCTCTGAAATTTTGCACGTTTGGTTCATTATGAAGTGTGAATGTGCATCCATCCGTAAACAAAATATTATTCAAAAACTCCCTATATTGGCTACATTTGTCCATCATTTTCAAGCAAAATGCACTCCTACTCTCCAAGTCATGCTCACGCAACTCTTGATGACATAGGTATTCATAAGATCGAAACTAGTGCTTTTTTAAAATTCGGAGCACCCGAGTGTGAAGCAAGCCCAAGTTTCTCGCTTGTGTCCTTAAACTTATGTGGGGATTTTCCGCTACTGCAACCAAAACATTGGACGTACATTTTGAACTTCATTATTGCACTTGCAGTTATTTAATACTATGCCTGTTAACTGAAACTTTCGTACGATTATGTCGACCGTTGTACTAATTGGAATTGGCCGATTTTGATATTTTACGCTAAATAAAGTACTCACTTGGCGTGCACTATTCCCAGCATAAAAAATTTTAGCATTTCCATTTTCTCTTCAGTTTATGTCAAGTTTAAGTTTAAGTCAAACAATTTGATGATGATCAATTTATTAAGTAAGTATAGGGGAGGCTGGGGCAATGCGGACTATTTAAGGGAAAATGGCTTATAGACTCGTTATAGAAATATATTGAGAAATCCACATAAGCTCAAAATGTTCATTTAACATTTGACTATTATTATTGAAAAAGTTAGAACTAAAATAGTCATACGTATTTTGGGGGTATAAAAAAAGTGAGGGCATGACAAAAGTTCACTTTGCCCCATGACTTGGGGTAATCTGAACTACCCAATCCTATATAAAAACTGAAGGAACAAAAATTTAATCACAATAAAATTGAACAAAGGAGAACTTTTATTTACGACATTATGGCTCAAAAAATAAACAAACAAAAATTTTATGAAATAAAAAAATGCAAATTATTTAAAGGCAAAATTCACATTTGAATTCTTCGTCGTCCTCTGGTTCGACTCCGGCACATGCTTCATGTGCCCACTTGAAACATCCAGAACACCGTACCCAACCATCGTCATTTAATGATTTGGAATACCATTCATTACAGTAAAAACATTCTGCATCATCGTTCTCATTTTCACTATTTTCAACTATTTTCTTAATTATTTGTTTTCCTTTATTTTCCTTTTAATTTGTTTATTTATCTTTGATAATTTTTCCACTTTGAGCTTTATTTTATTCTCTAATTCTGCCTTATAAGGACTAGCAGTTAATATGGCCGCTTTGCCTTTTTTTACTTTTCGTGTCGAAGCTTTTACTTGGCTACACTTTGGAAGTGGATGGATATCTTGAGGACTCTGCATTGCAAAACTACTTTTAATATTTTCTATGGATCGTAAAGGCGAAGAGACTGGTTATGAGACAGACTCTGATGAATTCACATCAGTAGAAGTTGAAGCTCTAGGTTCTTTTTGTTGAGTAGGTGACAGACCATTTATTTTTAATGGAATTGGAGTCAGGGTCACCAATAAAGTACTGTTTGATCTAGAGGTTGAAGAATTGGATCTTCCTGTGCAGACTGCGGCAGAAAATTTTTTTCGAGGTTTTTCTCAGTCACAACTGATGGTGCAAAGTCTATATCTGTATATATATTCGGATCGTATGGGACCAGACCACATTTTTTGAAAGCGTTAATAGCATTTAAGGGAGTTGCTGCCTGCAAATAGGCTTCTCCAAAAATACTGGCAATTTTAAACACTGTGAAACCCTGCCAGGATTATTATTAAGATATTTTTCTAAAGCTAGATCGTAATACCGCGCCAAAGGAGCCATAAATCCAACGTCCATTGGCTGCATTTTGTGGGTGCAGTGGTGAGCTCTAGCCATATCAATCACTTCTATATTCTTGGTATGACTACTATGTCCGTCTCAAACCAGTAAAACAGGATCATCCTCACTAGGTTTAACTTGTTGAACAAAATGCTTAAACCAACATAAGAATATCTCGGTGTTCATCCAACCACTATCACTACAGGCAAATATGGTGTCAGGTGGTGCACCATTTTGGAGTTCAAATTTCATCCTTTTTTTTGCAAAAACTAGTAATGGAGCTACGTAATGACCTACCGATGACATACAAATAAGCGCTGTTGTGGTTCCACTTCTATCGGCCGATGTAAGTCGGCCAACTTGTTTTCTACCCTTCTGCCCCAAAATTTTACTATTACATTTAGGCACGGTACCTAAACCTGTTTCATCACAATTGTAGATCCTTGTTGCCTTATTGTTCTTAGAGTCCCAAACTTGCTTATATAAATCGAAAAATATTTTTACATTATGAGGGTTAAATGCTTGGGCCCTAGCAGTAGGCGTGGACTCAGGTTTTCGTAGGGAAATGACTGGATGTCGCTTACGAAATCCATAAGCCCAATCAAGTCCGGCTAGTTCGTTCGATTTATTGAAAGTGTGAGGTATACCATTTTTTTGGGCCAACTGGAAAGCCAGAAAACGAAGATCAAGTAGTGTAATTCCATAAAGACGAGATTCCATGTCCAAAATATAATTTACGAGTTCTTCTTCCTGCTCTTTGTTAAAAAAAGGTCTATAGTAATTTGTTTTCTTACATCGTCGAATCAAAGTAGCTTTTGGTACATGAAAATATTTACTTGCTTTTAAATAGCCAAATCTACCCTCTTTAACTGCTTTTATAGCTTTTTGCATTGAATCAAGTGACCATCTTTGTTGTTCCGTTTTCCTTTTGTAGTCTCGTACCATTTTTGCAAACTGAAAAAAATATAATTGGGGCAAAGTGAACTACTAATGGTTCACACTGCCCCAAATGTACTTTGAAATAAAAAGTTGGCGTTTAGTTAAAATATTGAATAGAAGTTGAAACAATTATATATGTGTTAAAAGGTATCCTCTGTAAGATAACTAGTGACTATTAAAAATTAAAGAAAATAAATTTACTCACCAAGTAATTTAGCCTTAAAGTCAGCAGTGTCGTTACATCAGCCAAGAAAAAAACACGTTTATTTCTTCTAACTATCATAACCCATCTCTATGACTCCGAAACTCACACTGAGGATAGATTGATCACGTACACATATTTGTACCGAATATCGTATGCGAGGTTGTCACTGTTTAAAAAAATACCGAGGTAGTTTACATTGCCCCGATGGACCATGTTGCCCCATCCTCTCCTACATTTAATAAACATCAAATAGGAATAATAGATAATGAATTGTGCACGCTGTGTTTTTTTTTTCATAATTCCAAGGCATACCTGATTTATTTTAAATTAAAACTTTTTTTGCCGATATCTACGGTTTAGGAAAACTGAAAATTATAATTAATAGTGTGTACAGATGGAGTATTTTTTGTGTACAAAAAACGTATTTACGCTTTTGCTATAAAATATTAATAATTGAATATAAAGAAATTACCATTGAAATCGCTATGCTACATAGAGTAAGGCACCGCCACTTGGGACGAAGATTTGAAAATATAGATCTAAAAGCCGAATGTGAGAAAATGTCGCATTTTCAGATAGCCAACGTTATACGGTAATTTTACGACAGATTATTTGAACATTTGTTATAATTTGTAAATTTTCTGAATTTACATTATGTTTCTATCTACGTTTTTTTATCCTGTTATACATATTAAATTATCCTTCAATTCAATTTCTTTGATTATTCTGGTTCCGGAAAATCATAACCATAGTATGGTCCACGCAGCGTTTTACTCGCTTAAAACCAAAGCATCATCGGTTTTTAATGAAATGTAATTTTTATTTTGTCTATTTTTGCGGTTTAAAAAAACGCAAAATTATAATTAAAGTAGGTATGTACAGATGCAGTATTTTTTTCTCTACAAAACACGTATTTACGCTTTTACTCTAAAATAATTAGGGGAGCTAGTAATCTAATATACAAAAATTACCATTGCGTTATGCTGCGTACACGATTGGCAGCAATATGTGACTGTTCCAGTAAACCTCTCCTAGCATTATCTACTTTAGATGAAAAGCCAATGGAATGTAAGAGACGTCTTTAACTTGATCTACTCGAAAATCGAAAATTTGACTGTTGCTAAATTCTTTTTGTAATGATGCCAGTGTAACATGTGTACCTACAAAAACAGGTATAGTACTAGACATGTCTTGCATGTTTGTATTTACATTTTCAATGCATTTCATAAATTTTGCTCTTTAGCATCCTACACATAGTCATCAATTTCGGTGGACTTAGATTTCGTACGTTTTCTCCGCTTACCTGGTGACTGTGGAGGTTTATTTTCTTTTTGAGCTTCTGTAACCCTATTTTCATAGCGCTGACTGTATTTATACTAACCTTACATGCTTCAGACGTGCTCTAAAAGTAGTTGTTCCGAGTACCATATTTTACACAATAATATACTACATACCTGCATAACAGATTCAAATGGAACCAGTGCCCCTTGATTGTCATCTCACATTCCCGTTCAAAATAATTAAGCACGTTCATAACTACGAGCTGCCCTTGAGGTTTAAGGTGCTTATTATGTAGCATATCTAAAATTTTGTAAATTTTATATAAATTATGTAAAAATGTTACCAAATTATCGATAATTCACTGTACGAGTTGTAGATAGTTTTGAAAAAAACTTTTTTTTATAAAAAAGTAAAGCAAAAACGCATAATTTTAAATGACAGGACTGGCAGATACTGCTTCTTAGTCACGACACGTTTTAGTGCTCTAACATGAATTGTACAGCAGATCTATGTTTTTATAGCTATCCTTCTCTAATACATGTAGTTGAGGAAGGGAAAGAGATAAAAATGTATAATTTGATTATAGAGTTTTACATCGATGTTCAATTCAGCAAATGTTATGTATTTGAGTGACATGTAGGAGACTGCCCATTGGCAAACTTCTGTAACAATACGAATTTATCCGATGTGAAGATAGGAGAAAGAACTTACATACTAAACCTTAATATGAAAACTAACTTAAAATAAAACATTCAAATCTAGTGGACAGATGATTGGGCAGGTATCTTTGTAACCTTCTATTGATTATGGGCTGGTTCTGAAGTTCCGTTGCTAGAACGTTGAGGTGGGCATTAAGTCGGGCACTATACTTTACACTGAATTGTCTAATTTCATCTTTGACTGTAGAGATTTGATGGTCTCTACGGATAACTTTGTTAGGCACGAACCATGGTGCCTTCACTATCATGCGCAGCACAGTACCCCAGAGTTGGATGCCACAGGACCAAATAGGCCTAATTATCACTTTATATAGCAGGAGTTTGTTTTCAATAGTGAGTTTTGAATTGCGCCCCAGCATTCAAAACATTTTGGAGAAAACCAACCGTAACTGTTTACGTTTGGTGAGTGTGTGTTTTCGCCAGGCTAGTCTGTTATTAAGATGCAGTCGAAGATATTTGACTTCTTCCTGCTGAGGTAGCTGTTTATTATTTATACAGACCGGAGGGCAGGTGCCTCTTCTTGTGGTGAATGTCGCATGGGTGAATTTAGTTTCATTTATTCTCATTCTCCATTTCCTTTGTCATACTTGGATCTCTGTTAAGTTTGTTTGTAACAGTTCTGTAGGAATTTGTGGCTCACTACCGGAGGCTAGAATTCCAGTGTCGTCTGCGAAGATTGCTGTTACGACGTTTTGGTGTAACTGAAGTACACCAGCATTTATGGGGTAGGTACAGTTCTGAATACTCATTATCTACCTTGACAAGGAAGTGCCGGTTATGAAGGTAGTATTTAAGGATGATAAAGTAGTTTAGAGGGAGAAGGGTTCGCAGCTTATATAACAGACCGATGTGCCAAACTTTATCAAATGCCTGCGATATGTCTAAAAGCGCAGCAGAGCAGTATTGCTTGTTTTCGTAGGTTTCATAAATCATTTGAACGACACGATGTATTTGTTCAGTGTAGCATGCATTCGTATGAAGCCAAATTGGTGGCCAGGAATTGATTCGTTGCTCTCGATAATTGACAGAAGTCTCTTTGTATCAACTTTTCGAACAACTTAGACACTGTAGGCAGCAGACTTATTGGTCGGTAGGAATGCAGATCGTTTGGAGGTTTACCTGGTTTTGGAATAACAACTATTTGAGCTACCTTCCACTGGGCGGGGAAGTACCCAAGGTGCAGAATAGCATTAAAAAGTTGTGTTAAGTATTTTATTCCATTGTGCGGCAGTTCCTTGAGAATCTTCTCTGTGATTAAGTCATATACTGGTGCTTTATTCGTATGTAGGGTAGCAATGACATCGACAACCTCAATAGCTCTAAAGTGTTGAGTACTGGTGCCTAGAGTTGAAACGGGGTTTCTAAAAGTTGAATTAATTCGTTGTCATCTTCAGGCTGATTTTCTGTGGTTGGAAAACCAGTGCTAGATGTTCTGCAAAAGTGCGAGCTTTTTCTTTTGTACTTCTTGCCCAAATACCTTGACTCGTTGTAATGGAGTAAGAAGCTTTTGTGATCTGTTTTAGTTTTTTAGTTGTTCTCGAAAGAGGGTATTCGGTGGTTTCAGCAGGTGTCAGATCTTAGAGAAACGTTTGTATGCATTCATTTTTGTAGATATTTAAAAGTTGCTTTAGTTCATTCGTAGCTGCGTTATATAAACATCTACTTTTTGGCGTTCTTAACATGTGCCATTGTCTGCGAAGATTTCGTTTTTCCAAAATTTTTTGCTTAATTAATATTGGACAACTATAAGATTTGAAAGTTTGTGTTTGTTCTGGCGTTGCGTTCCAGCACGCCCATTGAAGAACTTAACTGGTGATTCAATATCTTCTTCAGTTTTAAGGGGGACAGTCAAGATCAGTTTGTCATTAATTAGTCGTCTAAGTTTATGTCAGTCAATGTTTGTGGCATATTGACTTTTTGACACTGACAGTTGAGACCCGTTTAATATAGCCAAAAATGTGTACGCGATTTTATTGACAGCCACTGTACATGCCATGAACAGAAAATAGAACTACGTTCGTACGAATCTGCGATATTCGGATAAAAAATTGCGAATTTCGAATACATCGGAACTAGGCTTACTACTTAAACTATTCGAATCACATCTTCTTTTACAGTGCTGTAAGAATAAAACAATTCAATCAATCTGTTCTACATAGTTTTAAAAAGTATTAAATATATTTACATTAGTGAAGTGTCGATATAGTTTTAAGTATTGGTTTATTTTTGAACCAATGAGATTTAGGCGAATTGATAAATAGACAAGAAAGTCGGATAAAGCAAATAAAACAATAAACCAATGAAAAATGGGCAGACGTGTCTTAAGATATTTACACTTTTTTATCTGTTAACGACATGTCAACAGGTTATTAAATTAATAATCATTTTAAAGACAATTAAGCTTACGCTGTTATAATAACCATTGTCTTCTCGTAATTTCATGGAATGAAGCCTAATTGGCATGTCAGAATTGTGCAGTCAGCAGGAGCAATCATCATTGGTTTCCTTACCTTTAGATAAGATTACAGATTCTGATAAAGATGCAGAGTGTAATAGTAATCAAAGTGATAAAGTGGAATTACTTAAAGATAAAACGAATTCAATTATCAAAAGTAAAGGAGTACGACAATTTTTATTTAAAATGTTTTTAGTATTTAAGGAATTGGTGGTTATAATGTGTGTCGCTTTTACATATGCTGCATTAGTGAATGAGTGAGTAGTTTTAATAGTGGATTACTTTATATCCACTATATTTTTAGCACACTAAAATTATCTAAAAGCCCAGCTGCATTCCCATTTTTTCCGCTTAATTCTGTTGTAACTGATTGGTATCACGGAGAACTTAGTGCTGCTATTGAAAAAGCACGTGAATCTGATATTGCTTTTGTAATGTTTTATGCTGCTTGGGATGCGGAGAGCCAAGAAATGCGGGATGAGTTTGATTTAGCTGCTAGATATATGCAAAAGGAAATTTCATTTGCTGCTGTGAACTGTTGGCAACCAGGTAGTGAGTGTCGTAAACAATATAGCAAGGCATACAGTTGGCCAGTGTTAATTGTTTATCCCACTCATGGTAAAGGAATTCAGTACAAAGGACCACGTTCTGCAATGTATATGGTAAAATTTTTGAAATCCATATCCCGACCTTTAATAAGAATTTATGGTGAAACCGATGTGGAAGATTTACTAACTCGTCATGATGTAAGCGCTTATTTTCAATTACATTCACTTTAGTAGTGTTTTTCAGGCCGTTGTCGTAGGGTGCGTTAATATAATGCCCGGAAGTTATGATTATGCTGTATTTTATAATGCTGCACTTCGTTTTTTAGAGAAAGATCCTATGCAAGAAACAGTATTTGCAGTTATATCAGATTCTGACGGTGAATATTGTGAAGAAACACCTTCCATGGCACTTCATATGTGGAATGAAACTTTGGTATTGTGTTGTTTATATATAAATATCTTATATTCAGTTTTCTTTATTAGTTGTATACCAACGATATATGGAAACCTAATGAGTTGTTGATGTGGATATTAAATAATTTACACCAAGTTAGTGTGTGGCTTACACCAATGGGAACTAAGAGTTTAGCATTGTCGTCATTTTTAAATCCGGGACCAGCATTAATTTTATTTACCCCTAGAAATCCATTAGATTCCTTTGTGGACTATTACGATTTGGTAATATGCAGATAGTCATGATGTTTTATTTAGTGAATGTTTGTAGCTTCATGAGGTTGGATTGGAGTATTATAATTGTGGTAATGTTTTACTAACTTCTGAAAGACTGAAAGCTAAACGTAAAGGTAAGAAAGGTTAAACTTGCACTAATATTTATGATAATCGTAAGAAAAAGTAGAAACTTATTGTAATTTTGTGTTTGATTTCTGGCAGGTCTTATTTGGAAGCACGTAAAAATAAGACTATGTTATGATTTTATGTTTGTGCATCATCTGTCGATATTCAGTCATTTTTTTTTAATTGAACATTTTATGTTATTAAAATTTCTATCCTTTAACCTTACTTCGTGGAATTGCATATTTAATAGCTCTAATGTGCTAAATGCAATATAATTCCACAATTTATTTTATGTAAATATTTATTTATTGCAATACAATCATGAATTATTTATTGAGAGAAAATATATAAGTAAAATATTATGTAAGTAGTTATGGTAACAAATCATTAAGGTAAAATAGCAAACTTGCTGTAAATTATAATTCTACATTTAAAATACCTGTTAAAGGTGAATCTATAATATCAACGGGTTCGTTCATTAAAAGTTCTTTCTGTTTATGTTTATAAGTTTTGAACGCTTCAAAAACATCTTAATTTTTCTTTTTTATTACAAAAGGAAAAATTTAATAATAATAACACCGTTTATTTAGCACATTGTGCTATACTAATTCACATATAAACATAATCAACATACAAACATATAAACACAATGAATACATAAATATGAAAATAATGATCTCCAATCTTTTTAAGTCAATATTTCCAAACATATTCAATCTTCGTTCAGTGTCACATACATTCTTCTCAGTTTCCTCTTGAACGTTCTTAACTCCGTCTCTTTTCTTAAGTCGGTTGACAACTTATTATACTGTATAACTGCCCTAAAAAAGACAAGAGTTTTGTGCTGCTCTAGTATTCCTACGATCCAACATAAAATTGTCTCTGTTTCTAGTGTTGTGATCATGAACTTCACAAAACCTTGTCAATTTGTCTTTCAAGTAATCTGATACTAGCTTCAAATTTACTTTATTAACAAAACTTAAAAGCATTCATCTCCAGCATATCCTTAACCTCCATCCAATACAACTCCTTCAACATGTCTTTGATTCTAGAGTATCTCTTTTTCCCTAGGATAGTTCTCATCGCTTTATTCTGCAAGCATTGAAGTCTTTTGGTGTCAGTGAAGTTAGCAAGGTACAAGACTGTTTTCACAAAACAGAAGTGGGGTAATATAATCGTATTGAAAACAGTTCTCCTTGTAGTTCTTGTAAAACACTTACTGGACCTGTATAATACACCTATTTTTTGGAAATTTGTTTACACACATAGCTTATGTGTCAGGTTTTTGTCAATTGCAACTCCTAAATATTTGATCACATCAACCACTTTGTAACAACCCTTTTTTGAGTTGTATTAAAATATACCTTAATTTAAGGTCTTTCATTCATTTAGTTGTAAATATAAGAAAAAGTTTTTAATTATTGAAATATAGGTATGAGGTAGGCAACTTAATTTGCACATCTTCATAGTGCATATCTTCTTAAGTGTATATATTTCTTAAAGGTTTAAATTCCCATAAATTGTTTTCTGATCATTTGATTTGCGCAACGCGTCATGATCATCATCTGACCTCCTCCGACTTGCTAAGCATCCATTTTACTCACTTCCTGATGCACCTTACAGCAGGAAGCGTTGTTTTTTAGGTTTTCCCCTAAATTTTGTGTGGAAGTGCCATTAATTTTATGGTAAGATGTCTTTTAACTCGTAATACTAAAAATGAAAACATTTGCTCTTTTCAGGCACTTTTTTTTTACTGCATTTTTATTTTTTACTGTTACTTTTATTTTTACTTCGATTTACAATTTAATTACATTTTAAATACGCATTTAATTTTATGATTGCCAATTTTATTGGAAAATTTCAAGAAATGCATTAAACGAATTAATCAATTTAAAGAAGAATTTTTTAAGAGATAATTTCAGTTTTGAGTGTGGCTGATGACATAAAAGCATTGTTATTGCATAAATTGCGCAACATTACACAAGGATTACGTCATCTTAGTTTGCAGTTCAGCATCATTTTTTTTATAATACCAGGGATCCTCAAGAAGATTTTGTATATATTGTACAGGTATTTATTTTTAATGATTATTAGTACTTTAAGGATAGTTTTAAGATAAATTTTATTTAATCATCATATTAACTGTCGATAAACATAATTGTATATTTTTATTTTTTTACATTTTGATAAAATTTTTATTGTTAACAAACTCGGTTTAGTTATTCCGGGTAGAATAGATAAAAAATAACGTGGCGTCTTAGATCATTTTATTAGTATTACATTGCAATTTTTTTATATTTATGTCAAGTGAAAATACAGCAGAAATTGTGGTAATTAAGCAAATCAAAATTATTGAACCAGCCCAATTGAATTTACCGACTGAATCAAAGGCACTATTTGTGGTGAATGGTTTGTATCTCCAGTCAGTTTGACGATTTGTGTTTGGAGAACTTTTACTCTTATTTCTTTATTTCATTATTACTTACATTTGTTTTTTATTAAATTTTTTACTCCATTTACACCACTATTTTATACTGGCACCATCACCACTATTTTATAACTTCTACCTGTTGTTTTATTTGAATTTTGCACTTTTCTTTTCCAAATACCATCGTCTTAGTTTTATCAGAATTTAGTTTCAACTTATTGAGATCCAACCATCTTCAGTTCATCTTCATTTAACTTCAGTTCTACCTCAGCTTTATTACTTCCCGTGCAATATATTACAGTGCCATCCGCAAATAAATGCAACTTGTAATATTTCAAAACAGTTCCCACGTCATTTATGCAAAGGACGAAGAGAAGTGGACCCAGTATACTTCCCTGTGGCACCCCATTCTCAATCATTCTGCAGCTAGAGGTTATTTCTTCGCACTTCACTTTCTGTTGCCTATGCGACAAGTAATCTTTAATCCATCTCAGCACTAAACCACCTATTCCATAATTACACAGTTTTTTCACCAATCTCTGTCTGTCTATTGTTTCGAATGCCCTTTTTAAATCTAAAAAAACTGCTACTATATACAACCCTTTATCTTTGCTTTCTTTCCATTCTTTTAACTCAAATTGGAGGGCGGTTTCACAATTATAGTTGTTTCTATAGCCAGAGTGATATGGTGGGAATATTTCATTTTGTGTTATGAATTCCTGCAGTTTACTATATTCCATCTTTTCTAATATTTTGGTAAATGTTGGCAAAGTGTTGAGAGGTCTAAACTGTAATATTGTTTTGTAAAGTCATAAGGTGATTATTCACTATTAGATGTTTGGCATAATTGGATTTGTCTGTGTGTTTATATTTCTAACATCGAATGTGTTCTTTATATGTAACATCAAAGTTCCTAAGTGTTCGCCCAATATAAACAGAATTACAGAATGTGCAATTCTATTTATAAATACCCAACTTCAAAATGTCTTGAGTTAAATCTTTGTCATTAAAACGTTGTAGCTAGCGGACCGCGAAAATTTTACTATTGTAATAAACGTTTGCCAAATTGCCATTGTTACCACGATAGAAAAGATAATTAGTGGATTTTTAATGTCTTGATAATACGTCGTAATTTGCTAATGTTTTCAAAATCCTTTATTTATATATTTTTATGTAAGGAATGTATGTAACTAATATTTGTCTAGGGTTGTAAAACACATGTTGGGGCGTGAGTAGCAGGTGCACGCTTAAAAACGCTTTACTGAAGGGGTGTAACGAATCATTGGAATTTCGTATGAGCCGATTCTTAAGTAGAAAATGTCACTAGCTTTATAAGTAACTGTGTCGGTACACACCGCGATCAAAAGATATCTTTGTTTGTTACTTGGAAACTTGAGAGAAATGGAGGGTTGTTACGGACGAATTCATTTTTTTTAAATTAAGATGTCCTGCAATAATAATATGAAACTGTTCCAACGTAAATTAATGTTTCTTGTTTTTTATATTACTTTTGAAAAATGGGGGTTGATTGCGGGAGTAAAGTTAGTTAGGTTTGAAATTGGGGGACAGGGATAGTTACAGTTAGAGTGTCAATCAAGCCAGATCGATTTGTGGGTTAATTAAATACCTTCATTGTAAACAGTTTGCCTTTAAAATAATTCTTGCGTGTACATATTTCTTTTGAATTCGCCAACACTAGGTTGTCTTTTCTTTCGGGGTTAAACCGCGTATGTTAACAATTTGTGTCTGTGACCAGTTAAAGGAATATTGATTCTAGTGTAAGTATGTATTTTTATGTAAATGAAAGCAGCAAATCATTTACCAGCGTAGATAACATATTAAATACCAAACATTGCCTTGCGGAGGTATCTCATTCGTACGCGGGCTCAGTAAATCCGCTAAAATAAAAGACAGTACAGGGCCTTCCCACTCTGGTATTTGTGTGAATTGTTTGTTATTTATATTTATATTTGTGTAGAGGTCGCTGGTGAACGGGTACCTGATACCTCTTTGGTTACTAATTGTAAAAGTCAATTGCCAAGTAGGTACACACTCCCGGGCCAGACCATTAAACACCTCGAATTTTTATTTCTATTGTTTTTATTTGTTGTATAGATGCATGTGTAATCTGAGAGAGGAGCACTGTATTTTCCTAACGCACTCAAACTTATATATCGGTCGCGATGTTAGTGATCTATTTATTTGTAAGGCTTTGTTTTAATGAGTTTTTTTTGTCAGTTTGTTTAAATCACCTACTTTGTAGGTGATTTATTGTAATTTGACTATTGGCTTTGGTGGTCACTAAACAATTGGGTACGTGTAAATTCCTTGTCTGCGTTCTTTTGTCCTTGTCTTTACCTTATTACCATCTGTGCAATTTTACTGTTGTTGTATTTTATATGTACCGTAATTTGCTTTATTGTTTTATATGCTTATTTACTTAAAGACCGGCATGATTAGTTTTAAAGGGCCACATGTTTGGTAGTATGATTTTTATTTTGATTATTTATGACCCAATTGTGCTGGCGACTACTGTGTTTTTTTATTATTGTGTTTCTGTGTAACTAATCTGCTTTTTATTCATTTTCTCTTAATGTTATAATTTTATACGCACTTTAACCTGATTTAATGGTGTTTTGATATATATTTAACCCTTTGTTTGTTTTTTTTGTGTTATTTGATTTAATAATGTACTCGTGCAATTACTTATTTATGAATAAAGTGGGTTTTATAGGTGGTTCTTTCCCACAATAGTATATTAACGGGTTGAACCACCGCTGCTCCGAGCTTTGGTCTTAATTTGAGTAGTTTAATTTTTTTTACATGCCCCTCATGATGCAACAGTTAACCTCATCCAGCCTATCTAATTTAGATAGCACAACGTACCTACCACTAGATGGCCACTGCGTTTGAGCAGATTTGAGGTTTGCGAGTAATTAAATATCAGACTTGTAAATAAATTCTAAGGTTTTAATTATTGCCCGGAAAGTCAAAGTAAGGCAGGCAATTAATTTGAGTAACAGTGACGTTATTGTCAGTCAAGTCAAGATAAATCACGTAGCGATTGTTTTGTTCTTGAATTTGCATTATTGCAAATAAGTTCAAATTACACTTTTCAAAATAGGGTACCTGGGGGACGCTACAGTGTCAACGTTTATTTATTGTTTTATGTGTCACGAAACATATAAAAAGTTTATAGACATTTGTAGAAAATGCAGCAGAATACGAACGGTACGTTAGAAATATTATTACTGAGTGTGAGTGCATGTTCAACGCTAATTGTATCAAATCTTTTGAAAAAGAAACAGAAAAAGAGGCGAAGATGGTGGTGTAAACGTTGGCTGCAGAGAAGATTATCTGGTAGTGGTTTGATAAATATGTTAAACAACGAATTATGAATTGAAGATCCAGAATTGTATAGAAATTTTATACAAATATGCAGCAACGGTTTCCATCACATTTTGCAAGCAATTGAAAAGGACATAGAAAAGAAAGATACAAATCTTTGTGAAAGTGTACCTGTAAACGTGAGGTAAAATATACTGATTTAAATTGAACAAAACATTTACTGTTTCTCCTTCACATATTAGCGATTACATTGTGATTTCTTGCAAGCGGAGAAAGTTTCCGATCTCTAATGTACTCGTTCTGAGTTCACGAAAGTACAGTAGTTTATTTATTCCAGTAATATGTAAGGCGATATATGAAAAATTTAAATTACAATATCTTATGATTTGTTTTCTACAATTCAAGACATTATGGCAGTTTCCGCTGTGCTTAGGGTCCATTGATGGAAAATACATTAAATTCCAAGCTCCTCGAAGTGCTGGCACTTATTATTTTAACTATAAACATAGCCATAATATAGTATTGTTAGCTGTGGCAGCTGCAGATTATAGGTTTTTATATGTAGATGCAGGTGTAAATGGCCGAACAAGTGATGGTGGTGTTTTTTTCGAGCATCGTCATTAAAAAGGGCAACAGATAACCATATTGTAAATTTTCCTGCTGATAAATGTTTACCGGTGCAAACTAATAGCTTACCATACTGCTTCATAGCCGATGAAGCATTTCCATTAACATGAAGAATTATGAAACCATTTAGTGCCTGAAATTTAAGCAACGATAAACGTGTTTTTAATTATCGTCTTTCATGGGCTAAAGGAGTGAATGCGTTTGGAATCATGTCAAACAAATTTCGTATTTTGTTGAACACGATAAACTTAAGCCCAGAAAAAGTGGAAATAATTACACTAACTTGTTGTGTATTACACAATTACTTAATTAAAAGAAATCGTAATTCTCAGAAGTTGAAGAAGTGCAGGATGTGTTGCCCAATCTTCGTGAAAAGCAAGGAGCAAACAGAGCAACTCAAGAGGCCTTAAATAACAGGGATTTATATGTGAATTATTTTCTTAATGCTGGCAGAATTTACTGGCAAGAACAATGTTTGCAGTGAATTAATTTGACCACCATTAATGCATATTTATAATGTAACAAAATTATTAAAATGATTTTTATGGTTATTTATTATTATATATATATATATATATATATATATATATATATATATATATATATATATATATATATATATATATATATATATATATATATATATATATTGTCACCCAGAAGAAAAGCAAAGATAAATTTCAATATCTTTGAAGTAAAAATGTACCTTATTTTATAAATTATTTTGTAATCATTTTTATATCAAATAGTGAATGCATAATTTCCTTAGATTATTCACATAATGCGCGCTCCTTTTAGTAACCTACTTAAGAAAAAGCACGTACATTATTTTATGTAGAACAAGTAACCACAATATGGACTTTTTTCATGTCTGCCTAAATTCACACGCGCCAAGATATTTCGTAATTGTAGGGTGAGGCAGGAAACAACTACATCAATTGACAATTAATATAAATAGGAGTAGAAAGGGTGTTAGGAGATTATTAATTATTAATTGTTAATGAGTTAATGAGTGAGTTAGTTAATTAATGAATTAAAGTACTTCAGTGTTAATTATTGTCAAGTAAGAATTCGAGCACCCACTGTACAAGATGTACCAGGAAATGTAAGAACTATTTTTATTATTATATATTTCTGTTATTGTTTATGGTATTATATATTGTGTTGACCATGTCCTACATTCAAACCTCGCACTCCAACCCCAAAATCCCCAAACAGATCTTGGTTGAAAGTCACAACCTCTTGCAGCCAAGTTTCTGAGCTACATATAAACAACCCTCCAATATCGCGAATATTGGAACAAATGGTGGAACCCCCCAACAGATTAACAAATGGTAACGACGCCGATATTGTGACTATATATATATATATATATATATATATATATATATATATATATATATATATATATAAAGAAATTTAGACAACTCAAAATTTTTATATACGTCGTTACCCTTACATTCAACCTTTAACCTCAAAATTAATAAACTATTTAAAAATATTAATGTAAACATAGCAAAAAAGAGCCTAGTTAAGATAAACAACTTGCATTCCAAAGTTAAAGATCAAACACCAACCTTATTACAAAGGAATTTAGTTTATCAACTTAAATGCATAGACTGTGATAATACGTATATAGGACAAACATCACAGTACCTTAAACAAAGAATTGCCCAACACAAAAGCGATGTGAGAGTTAAACCTCTAGCATGTTCTTTAACACAACATATATTAAATAAAGAACATAACTTTAACTTTGAAAACGGAAAAATTTTACATTTAGAATCAAATAAAACAAAAAGAACTTTTATAGAAATGTGTTATATTTATCAAAATTCTTTATACTTAGACAAAAAAGTGATATTGAGAATCTAAGTGTTATATACTCATATTTATTAAATATAAAAAAAGATAATTCATAAATTATATATTTTTTATGATAGTATAAAAAAAATTTAAAAAAATGTCCAATATTACAACCCACCTTAATAATTTAATAATAATAAAAAAAAATTAGCCATTGTATAATATAAAATTAATAAACAAAACAAAAATAAGTTTTTTAAAATAAGAAACGTTTTTTGTATTTTGAAGCTAATATTTTATTATTATTATTATATAATAAAAAAATATAAAAAAAATGTAAAAACGCAACAATTTGTAAACCTCATAGTAAGTAAGATCTGTATGTTACAATATTTTTTGTTCAACGTTTTTTAGTTGTAGTCTTTGAAAAAGCAAAGAATAAATTTGCGAAAATTCAGGCCATAATAAAGAGCATTCATTAAACATCCAGCTGATCTAATAAAACCAAAAAGAAAAATAAAATATTATATACATACATATATATATATATATATATATATATATATATATATATATATATATATATATATATATATATATGTATATACACAAGAGCATTATTCATCACATGCTATTAGTCTTGCAGCCACATACTGACCATCTCTCGATACTAAGACATCTGGATACTAAGAATAATGTTCTGAACAACTTAGGTAGGACTTTAGGTCTAGTGTTGACAAATATAAAATCTGTTACTGTGTCTCCATGTAAAGAAGCACTAGTTCAAGTAGATCAATGTTATCCTGCTTTGTTAATATTAACTAGTCTAAAATATTCCAAATGTGATAAAATAGAGTAGCTGAAAATTTTTATTACAATTTCTCTCAGGCAAACTTCTTACAAATTTATTATAGTTTAGAAGCAGTTGATTGGTCAATTTTAAATAATATACAGGGCGTGAATGAAATGGTGCGACAGTATTATAGCATTATCTACGGACTACTAGAACGATTTTGCCCTAAAACACGTTTTAAAAGTAGCTCATCATACCCAGCATGGTACACTTCTGAAATTATAAAATGTATTAAGAATAAACATAAATTATTTAAGAAATTTAAACATTTACAATTGGCAAATGATCTGAAAAGTTCAGAAACGTACAAAGCATTTAGTATTGTGAGAGCTGATGTCAAAAACAAAATTTCCTTGGCATATGATACTTATATTGCGCATACAGAAGATAATATTCGGCGTGAACCTAAAAAATTTTGGTCATTCATTAACGATGCTAGAAAACATATTAATGAGGGGATACCATGTCACATGAGGGTGTAGTGCTCGAATCCAACTATGAGATACCCAATAAGTTTGCTGAATTTTTTTAATCTGCTACTTCTAGTCAATGTGACCTTGAGCACCCTGTTCTTCCCTCTAACTTTGATTCTTTGAATATAAACCTAAACCTAGAGCAGATTGAGGTGATCGATGTTTTAGAAGCTATTCAACGTTTAAAATCTAAAAGATCGACTGGACCTGATTTGTTACCTCAGTATTTGTTTAAGGGGTATAAGGAAGTATTTGCTGTACCTTTATCGATCATTTTTAATTATTGTTTAGTCACAAATACTTTTCCAGATTTCTGAAAACATATCAAAGTTATTCCTATTCATAAAGGTGGGAACTGTTAATCATTCCATAACTTTTGCTCTGTTGTTTTATTATCTACAACAAACATTTTTGAATTAATTTTAGTATTATATAATGCTTAGCGCTGCTACATTGTAATTGGGCTTTTTCCTGTAATGCAGCATGTAAATAAATAGATATAAATCCTCTTCAGTGCATGCTAATCTCTTCGAGATTAAATGTTCAGCTGCTGCTGAAGTACTTGTTAGTTCTGCTATAGCTTGTTGCTGCACATCATCAGGAGTTCCAATGGTTGACTTTCTTTTTGTGGGTTTAGATGGCAAGGGTAGTGTCTCACTTGATGTGCTTGTACTTGGAGATGACTTTGGTGTGGACACCACAATATTATCCTGTAATATGTAATCCCCTTCTATATGATGATATGCGTTGTTCAGTTGTGAGACTTTCATGTTCTACGAATGATGATGTTGATTTTCGAATCGATATATAGGTTAGACAAAAAATCCATCAATGAAAAATTCCATAATTGGGGCTTATATATCTGCAAAATATACATATAAAAAATGTTGCCTAATGAAAGTATACATTCTCATGCACAACTAACTTTGTCTTCCCCAGCTCCACTACGAGTGCTTTCCAAAATTTTCTTTTTTTCATTTATATACGTTGTTTGTAGACCATTCCACTTTTTTTGCACATCATTTGCTGTTGTTCCAGGTCTCTCAGTGCTATCTATAATTTAATTTAACGCTACACTCCTCTTGTGCTTATTACGATACTCCATGTGTTTGGCACTAACCTATCTGCACTAATCATGCCTTGTACTTTACAAGATCACCATTGCCATTCTTTTTTATTTTGAATATACACTATTCTTTACAAATTTCTTTCCCACTGGTAAATCAACCAGGGTTCTTTTCTTGCCTAATTTGATTTAAACGAAAGAAATTCTTCTTTCATTGCCTTCTGCCCAAGTACACTATTTTCATTGGACAAAGCTTCAGTCATCATGAAATTGATATGTATTTATTTTCTGTTGTTTCTGTGTTAATTGGATAAATGTTTTTGATAGATAATTTGTAGTCTTGATTTTTACTAAAGTTTGGACTATGTCTGAAAGGAAACCATTTGCTTGTGCAATTTGTTTTATAATTGATATTTCTTTATTGCAATTTGTTTGGTGTAATGGTAATGACATTGCTCTATGTACTGAAGATCTATATGCAGCTAACTTATATGTTTTATGGTAACATCAAACTTCTTGTATGTGTAGGTTTTCTGAATATAGAAAACTCAAACTTGTTCTGCTTATTAATATTTATGTTTAAATCTCGAAAATTAATGACTATTTTGTTCTTTCTGTAGTGTAATTTTCATGTTAAGATGTAAACTGTTTATATTAATTAAGAACTCATCAAAAAAATCTGATGAACTGTCAATACATGCTAAAATATCAACATAATGAAATCAAAATACAGTGGTAGAAGCATTTGATTTAAAAATTTGATCTTCTAAATTAACCGTAAAGATATTAGCTAAAATGGGCGAAATTGGACTACCCATTGGTAAATCATTTTTTTGTAGATAAATCTTATTATTGATAGTGAAATTATTTTGATCAACACAGAGATGAAATAATTGAATTAACTCCATTCTTGTGACTAATTCAACATTATTATTAAATTCTAAATTATTGAATAAACACACATTCTTGCGGGGCTTAATTTTGGCGCTTGTAGGTTCTTGTTTAAGGTTTCTTGTTCCTCTAAATTTGTAAAAATCAGCTAACATAAACAAAAGGTTCAGGCATCTTCTGTGATGTTCATGTAATGTTCATTGGGGATTATCCAGGGTGGTACATGAACTGCGACGGGTTAATAACTGGGAAATTGTAACACTCGTTTTATTACAATCTGAATCCGAACTTAAAATTGGTAGTAAACGAAATTATCTTAATATTTTAACTTCTTCGTTTCAATGTGTGTTTAAAAACACACGAATGCACACAATGACTGATTTCCCCATGGACGAGCCTCTGCTTTTGTGGGTTTGCATTTTTAAAGATATTTGTTTGGGCTATAGTATACGTTGTTTATATTCAATGGAAATTATTATTAAAATTGTAAAAAAATTATTACATTAAAATCGTCTGAGTTTAACAGGCAAATTTTTCAATAGTACTTACGTAACAAGCTATTTTGAAGGCAGATGAAAGGCTTTGTTCCATAAATCAAACTACAGCATCAATAACCTTTGTAACTCATGCACTACTAGCATATTTTCAAAAATACTGCTATCAACTTTCCTTAATTATTTTTTATGATAATAAGCTACAGACGCACACAGTAAACTTCACATGACGTTTTGCACTCCTAAGATACTTTCTTAAACTTGAAGTAGTACAAGGGATGATACTTTAATTCAACCATATTAACGAAAACCAGGTAGCCACAATAATAAATATATTTGTTTGTTAACACCGTAACTTACAAAAAAACCCAAAAGCAAACTTCTATAACTACAGCCGCAACACATTACTACGTTAACAAAATGCACGCAATAAACAAATTTGACACATTACATCCCCTAAACCACCTGCTTACCAGCCCTCAACCTGTTTTTGGACTACATTTGTATTGCCTAGAATCTATACTTCAACTCCCTCGCAAACAACAAAACTGTATTTCGCCATCTTAATTAAAATCTCCCACGCACTTTTCAGCAAATAAAAATATTTCGTATATTAACCAACGATGTCTAAACCTTTGATTTTAATTTAACAAATAACGTCCTCTCACTCGTGAAAACGTTAGCTTGTCTCATAATTCACATTTGCAAACTTGTAACAGCTTCAAACGGCATTAGAACAACGCACGGCAAATAACTGAAGGTTTCAACTAGCTCGTCGGGAGGTCGTGGGTATTAAAATTTTGTAAATACGGTAATGTCTGATTGGGTAATGATTTGGACGCCACCCTGTCTTATCACCAATGGAGCTGATAGTCGCTTAGAAAAATTTCGACTAGATCTTATCCGGTTGAATGTTATAGAGACTTTTGAAAAACTATTTGACGACCAAGTGGTATAATGTATTGTGGACCAAACCCATATGTATGCGACTTCTAAGAACAATCATAATTTTATAACAAGAGAAGAATTAAGTTTTTGTTGGTGTGCTCTCTTGTCTGGGTACCATAAGTTACCTCGTGAATTGGAATCGTGATGAGGACTTAGGGGTTTCATTTACTTCAAAGGCGATCAGTCGAAATAGATTCTCAGAAATCAAAAAACATTTACATTTAGCAGATAACGCAATTCTGCATAGTGAAGACAAAATGTATAAGATTCGTCCGCTTACAGACAGTTCAACAATAGGGAATTGTTCACAAATTCTTATCAATTGACGAAGCCCCCTGTTCGTTTCGGATACAGGGAATGGATGTTGTGTAGTTCGGATGGGTACTGTTATTCATTCGATACCTATTTTGGAGCTAAACCGCCTTTTCGACAAGCACCAACTGAAAAAATGACGTTGCTTCCGCTAGGTTCACGAATAGTGCTTGATTTTGCAAAAATAATTCATAACCTAAGTGATCACGCCCTATTTTTTGACAAGTACCTTACCAGCCACGATCTTTTGAATGTACTTTGAAAAAGAAGGAATTTCTTTGACAAGGAAAGAGAGGGGACTTTAGCATCGTGCGCGTTCCGTAATATGACAGATAGAGAAGATATATTTCTCTCTTCTTTCAACATTTTGGTGGCGAATGGTAACAGATTGGTATCCGGGATTACGCGTCCCCTCCCTTTCCTTGTCAAAGCAAAATTTCAGTTCCTTTACCTGAACTTTTTAAAAGCTATAACGACTGTATGGGTGCCGTAGATCTGTTACATCAAGGAGTCAAAAATATAGAATTGCTGTACATGGTAAAAAAATGGTGGTGGGTTCTCTTCACGCACATGATCAACGTCACTGTAGTAAATGAATGGAAATTATACTCAGTTACATATTCTAATGATAAAGTAGATCTTTTGCATGTTATTAGAAGTATTATACGTCACTATTTACGCTGTTATAATAAGGCTATGCAAAGAAGATCCGCATCTGAAAAAATTGCGAACCAGCTCAGATGTTATGAGACGGATGTGCGAAAAATGCAATGTGACTGTGCACGGAACGAGACTGTTTCCAAATATTCCATTCTTAGTTTATTTACATAATATAATCATTGACATATAAAATAATAAACTTTTAGAATTAATAATTTTTTTGAACATATTGTCCCATTGTACCCATTTGAGCACACATTTTTTTTTAGGAAACTACGTAAAAAACAAACTATATTGGAAATTTAAGTTTAAGTACGATATTTTCAATTAGAAAAAAACATTTTTAGTTTTTTTTTTATGGTACGAAGCTGGTGGGCATTAACGGGTTAATAACAGTTGCAGTTTTGTTAAAACGTAATTTTGGTAGTTGTTTTTGGTTAGTCATTATTACCATTCTTAAATTCATTGCTTGATGAGAGAAACAGAAAAAAACATTGAGTCCACTTTGAATACATTTGTACTTATTGTTTTCAGAAAATCGTCAACAGTACTCCGAATTAATGAAATCATGTCCATCGAAAACTGCATTAAAAGATTTTAAAAACTATCCCTCAATTATAACATATACACTACCACAAAAATGGGCTAATAATTCGTGCTGTTTAAAAAATTCTAAAGTGAGTGCGGAAAAATGTTTTGAATGTGATCCCACTGATATATTAACCGAAAGAATTCAATCAGAGTGCCATCACTTTCAAACAAATAATTGTGAGGAATTTTTAAGGACAAACTTAAAAGAAAAACATAATCATTGTTATAAAGAAGGTAAAATTACAATCAGTGGTATAAAATTTAATCAATAATTTTAGATAAAAGATCATCTAGTAACCTCATAAGATCATGGAAGAATGAAAAATGTCGAATTGCAATGCTTGCACGTGAATTTCATCCAATTTTGTTTTCAAAATCAGTTACGCAAATGGATAAAAGTACAACTAATGTTATTGGTTTGGCATGTAAATTAAATTCGAGTTTAGCATTGCTTACTTTAGACAGTCTGAAATATTACCATTTTGCTGAACGTCTTGGTATTAACCTTTCAATTAGTCGAGACAAAACGGCTGCTGTTATAATTAACCAAAAGGTAAGGTAGTTGTTTAATTTGGTATGTGTTAAACTTATTTTGCAGATGGAGGCGCATCACATATTGCAAGACTCGGTAAATGATAGAACTCTTCGAGAATTTATTGTTAATTTTACTAATAATAATTTACCGCGAGCTCTTATTTCTGAAACAACTCTTAATTCTAAGGAAAGTTATAGACTTTTAGACCAAAGAAATAAATCGAGTATTAGATTATTAGAATTAAATACTAAGACATTTTTTCCTACTGTTATGCAAGATAATAAGGCTGTGATCGTTTTTTACTATTCAAAGCAATGTTCATTTTGTAGTGGATTTTCATACAATTTTCTTACCGTTGCCAAAATGTTTAAATCGATTAATTCATTGCAATTTGCTCGACTTGATGGTGATTCAAATATACTACCTTGGGCATTTACTATGGAATGTTATCCTACTATCATACTATTCCCTATTAAAAAGTAAGTACTTGCAAATATTGATAGTGGGCAAGTTCAGCATAAGAAAGCAATGATTTCGTTAACACTAAAAGTGACATGTATGTTAACCGATATTTGCAAAAAATTTTTAAGAAGCATCACTTTTATTAATAAAGTAAACCTTTGATAGATTTAAAGTACAAAAGGTTTTCGGATCGGAGCAATGTCTGTATAGGAGAATGTGTGTAATATATTTAATTCATTTAAATTTTATTAGTTCATAATTCAGTATTATTTTGCACTATGTTCAGTTAATCATTCTTACGCAACGGTCACAAAACCGACTGTTATAATTTACCTCGCATTGATGTGCTAGTAATATTTCACTCAGAGTAGCAGTGTTGATATAAAAATTTATTAAGTATGCAGGGTGTCCATTTAGTACTCCGTTCTTCTATGGTGGTGTTATGTCAAATCTGCCACAAAAATGACTTAACGAAACGTTAATGAGGTAAACTGGGATACTTTAAGAAATTATTTTAAAATATACAGGGTGGTCTAAAGATGCCTGGTAACAAATAGTAAGATTTTTTTAAATGTCACATTCTGTATAATATTAGATTTTTGGATTCCTCCATAAATGTACTTTACATTGATATTAGATTTATTGACTTACTAAGAAGGGTTGTGTGGGATTTTTACAAAATGACAAATTTTTGGAATATGCGCTTATAGTACAGCCTGTAGTAAAGATTAGCGTATTTAAATTTTAACTTAAAAAACTCAATACCATGTAGGGTGTTCTATAATTTAAGCTGAATTATATTTTCAACTCAATTTTTTTAATGGAATACCCAATTTTTTGTTGGAACTCTATCTCGATCTCTATCAAAGTGATATAAAATCTGTGTATCATACAATTACCTTCAAGTGAGTTATTTTGAGAATTATTGACAAATTTGTAGGAACTTAACAATGCAATTTTTTTATTAAGGCTTACTTTGCACTATATTAAAAGGTTTTGTTGACAGTTCTCCTTTATGACTCAACGGGTTTCATTTATTTTTGTACTGTATATAAAAAGCAAGTACCGGAAGGGATTCATGGCATTATTTTTACAAAAAATTGTTTTTTTTTTTGTAAAAAAAATGTTCCCAACCATCAATCAGTCCCTTAAATAATTTTTTTTCTAAGTAACTTATTTATATATTGTTAATAATAACCTAGAAAAATTATTAAAACGATGTTAGTCAAATTCAAACTCTCCATGGAAAGTATATCATGAAACGTGTTACAAGAGAACCCGGTTGGAGCTTATGACTCCACCCTCGACTTCTTAGAACATGTACACTTTTAGAAGCTACCGGAAATGGTGAATGTTTTAAGTAGTATTAGTATTGTTCTGAAGACAGAATTATAAGTGTATGAGATATTCGAAATTGGTGACGAGCTATTGTAAATAGTGTTCAGGTAAGAACAAACGTATTTATATAAACAGAAAATATCGCTATAAGAAAAATTTATTGTCCTATGTTTGTGTCCAGTAATTTGAAAAAAATTCAAAAACATGAACTCCCGCCATGGGATCCTGCAAGAAATCACAATAATTTTAATATATATATATATATATATATATATATATATATATATATATATATATATATATATATATATATATATATATATATTCTCTTTTATTTAATATTAATTTTAAAAAATAAATCTATGTTTTTATCGGTTTTCTCAGTAAATGAACACAAACCACTTGCCAGCTTACTGGCTGTTTTGCTGGTCCACGTGGACATGATTGGGAAGTATCTGGATTTTGAGTGCTAATCACGGACCGTCTAAAGTAATAAATTTATCAGGATATGACCATCCTTTTCCGTCTTCTTACTGTAATATTAAAACAGTGCAGCGCCCTTTTCGATTTTAAGTCTTTGTCTACCATTTGAAAGGCCTTAAGTAGACTGAATAATGAATATTTGAAGAAAAAAAAATTAAACTAAATACTCAAAATGTCTCCCATTTCTTATGCCGTCATGGAACGACCTTCTGACGCCTTGTATCATTTTTGGACTAATATTGGGAAAAGATAGACCTAGTCCTTCTATCATGCCTTGTCTTGTTCTTACAACCTTTCAGTACACTTCAGATTTAACATTTCACAAACAAAATCCATAGGGGTCAAGTCAGGGAACCTTGCTGGCCAACTAGTTACTGCAATGTAGGTCGATAACGTAATCATACATTCATGGACCATTTATGTTGATAGTTTGCAACATAAACATTTTCAGATCTTGGGTGTCATAATAATGAAAATTATGATGATTTACAAAACCACCTCTGTGGAATATAGATTCGTCAGTATATAATATGTATTTGAAAAAAATCACCATTGTCTCTTTTTTAGCAATTTAAAGAGATGTAGAAGTATGTTTTTTATTCTGTGTGAATTCAATGAAGATACATCAAATTCATAAGTTTATTTTAGCCTATTTGCAGAAAATCATTCTTACATAATCATCTTCAACCAATTCGTGATGCGGTAGGACGTGGTACGGGTGGAACTTATTAGTATGTAAACACTTATTAATAGAAAATTTTTTAATATTTAAACTTTTACTAATTTTTGTCACACTAATGTTTAGATTTTCTACTACCGATAAGGTAACCGCAAGCTGATATTCTTCGCTTAGAACTCTGCTGTTTCTGTCTTTTTTTCGTATAGTACACTTCCTGTTCGTTCTAATCATCTTCAACGAATTCTTAATGCGGTAGGTAGGACGTGGTTTGGGTGGAACTTATTAGTATGTAAGCAGTTATTAA
This sequence comes from Vesta saturnalis, assembly GCA_036346205.1. NCBI lineage: Eukaryota > Metazoa > Arthropoda > Insecta > Coleoptera > Lampyridae > Vesta > Vesta saturnalis. Next base: position 925,673 of record JARFJB010001857.1, on the reverse strand, counting down.
CAGAAAATTTTTTAATGTTTAAACTTTAACATTAACGTTTGGATTTTCTACTACCGATAAGGTAACCGCAAACTGATATTCTTCACTTAGAACTCTGCTGTGTTTGTGTCTTTTTTTTTGTATAGTACACTTCCTGTTCGTTCAAACCTTTCTTTCAGTTTTTCAAGGGGTCTTTTATCGTATTGTTTTTTTTTGGAAACTTTTGAGCGTATAATCGGTTTGCAAGAAGGCAATTTCTATCACTTTCACCAATATCATATATCATAGAGGTTAATTCTTGTAAAGAATAATTCTACTGAAACAAATTAAATTTAAAAAGTTTGAAGTTATTCTTCTTGAACTGTACAAATTGCAAATATTTTCCAATGTATTAAGTTATCACGGTTACCAGTTCACAGTTTGTTCCATTTCATAAACATTTTTACAATGTTTATGAAATGGAACAAACTGTGAACTAGTAACTGTGATAACTTAATACATTGGAAAATATTTGAAACAAATTAAATTACAACGATGACAATTAAAAAACATTGATAAAGTCAAGGCGCTATTACAAATGTAGTATATCAAATGCAACAAAGGTCAACACAAATTTTTTGACAATTTTCAAAATAACTCACTTACAGTTAATTTTATGATACACAAACCTTGTATCATTTTGACAGAGAATTTAAATCCAAATCTAGTTCCAACAAAAAAATGCGGTCATTCCATTTAAAAAAATTGAGTTATGCTTGTTTGAAAATATGATAATTCTGTTTAAATTATGGAACACGCTGTATGGTATTGAGTTTTTATCAATAAGTCAATAAATCTAATATCAATGTAAAGTACATTTATGGAGGAATCCAAACATTTAATAATATACAGAGTGTGCCGTTTAAAAAATCTTACAACTTGTTGCCATGCTTTTTAAATCACCCTGTATACTTTAAAATAATTTCTTAAAGTACACCAGTTTGCATTATTAATGATTCACTGTCATTTTTGTGACAGATTTGACATAACACCACCACAGATGAACAGAGTACTAAATGAACACCCTGTATAAAAATTACTATAAAAATTTATACAGAAAATTGTTTAATGTTTATGTATACATTAAACAATAGTACTTTATGTTTCAAGGCAATAAAGTGGATTTTTTAAGATGAATGTGAACTTTGTTCATCAGAAGCAAATAAACCACAAGGTCTTCGAAAATAACTTTATGCCGGGATGCATAACACAGCATTTCTTCTGAAACTGGAATCATTTAGTAAAAAGTTCAAATGAAATGTCTAGCTAGGGTAATAAAGAGTGTATTGCGCTACTAATTGAATTGTATTACCGGCGGAATTGTTTGCATTCTAATGACTTTATTTCACTGCAGTTTTTTCGTTAAAGTCATAAAACGGTTTCAAAATGTTCACTGTTTTGTACACATATCTGACAACGTCTTAACATCTCTTTTTGCACTTTTAATTTACCTTGTTTTAATGGCAATCATAGATGGCTGTGGATTCATTCAATTCACTATTTGTTTCTGATTTCAAACGTGTATGGTTTACTGTACTTTTTATTCTCTTTATCTCACAATCTATAAAAAAACATAATTTTTATGTATTAAGCAAGATAGCATGTGCCATGAAACTGAAACAAAAGACCAATTATTTATTCTAAGTGTCGAAGTAGTTACTATTTGTGGGTTACTATGGGTGGGTGGGTGGGTGGGTGGGTGGGTGGGTGGGTGTGAGAGAGGGAGCGAGCGAGGGAGTGCGTGCGCGTGCCTACGTACTTAAAATTTTGAATTTACGCTTATTTTCATTTGGCTTAGAGCTATTTAGATTTTGTGAGAGATCCAGCTGCGAAAAGGGGGGCAGTTTTTGGTTTTTATCAAATATTTCTAAAACAGCTGCATATTTCAATAAAAAAAAAGTACCTAGATATAGATTAATATCGATTAATTATGTTCTATGCAATTTTTTGATACGACGCGTAATTTAACTGCAAAAAAATTCCTAAGGTAGAATTTAAGTGTTAGTTCAAATTTTTTCATTATCTAAATAAGGATTAATTTTATAAGAAAAAGTGTAGACCTATTTTTTTAAACTTTTGGAAATGCTAAAGCTGTATTATGGATATTTTTATAGAAATGTGAGGCTTTGGATTTTGTTTTACGTTAACATGTATTTATGTCTATGAATCTCTTATTTGACATGAAGTTGTAAACGTCATTCTGACATAGATTATTGATTTTGTTTTTACAATGTTGTCTGTTTCCGTTATGAACGTATAAAAAAGAGGTAGCACCTCTATCTGTCATGAAGTTTTAAACGTCTGTTTAACATAGATTATTGTTTTTGCGTTTACAATGTTGCCTATTTTCGTCATGAACTTCATATAAAAGAGGTAGCATAATTATCCTTAAATTATCCTTAAATTATCATTAAAATTATTTCATTTCTTTTAATTTCCATTTTGTAGGTTGGAAGGGCGTGTGGTGTTCCACATTAGATATTTTAGGATAGTTATGCAACCTCTTTTATAATAGTTTTAAACGAAAATACGCAACATTGTAAAGACAAAAACAATAATCTACGTCAAACAGACGTTTAAAACTTCATGTCAGACATAGAGATTAATAGACATCTTGATAATAACTTAAAAAATTCCAAAGCGGCTCGATTCTATAAAAATTTCGATAATACAGTTTCAGCATTTTGCCAACACACACATGAGTAGAATTGACAGGGTCCGAATAATGCGGTCGTATGGTTTGTTACAGAGTTAATTTTTCACGCATGTGGGAAGAATGCTATTATCAGTGTGACAGAGTTGCACTCGCGTAATTTTCTCTATGTTGAGCAACTGATGTTGCATGTTAATTAATAATTGAAAACGATTTGAATTATAAATTTATTGACTTCACACAAAACTAGAACATTGCATTTACAAGGGCTGATGGACGTTACATGGGTGCAGACTTATACTTTGGTGTACTTGTGCTTAGACGGACCCTCACTTGGAGTACTACTCAAGAAGGTTGGAAAAAAAGCACGAATCTAAACATACCGCCCCCTTGACAAGATTTCTTTCAATATAAGTAGATACCTATAATTGATATGTAAAATGCGTACAAAACATTCTTGTACATGTATGAATATCCTTAACTTACATCTAAAGGTTTGTATATCAAGGATATAGTGCTAGTATTTTTAGTTTGATGGGTAAGTCTATATGTTGGTAGGTAATACACATATTTTTGAAATACATGGTTTTGTGATACCGGTATGGATTTTAACAATCACAACACATATTTTGTTATCACTATCTGTGTGTACAGCGACTATTCTGCCAAGTTTCCAGTTCATGGGAGATAGGTTTTCTTCCTTCACTAACACCATGCTTCCAATATCTTGCTTATTTCCTTCGCTGTTTTCCATTTTTATTTTGATATTTAAAAATTGTTTGGCGTTATATGTACCCCAATTGAAGTTGGTTTAGTTAGTTTCAGATTAGTGCTACGTTTTCCAGCTATCTTTTGTTTATCAATTGACTTATTGTGTGGTTTTGATAATTGAAGGAACTTTGTTCTTAAAATTGTTTTCTTCTATTACCGATAGGGTAGGAATCAAGGGAGCTCAAAACTGATAATTTAATCTATTTTGTGAATTTTTTTTAACTTTTCTTTTTCAGCGATCAGCTGCTCTTGACTTTTATTTAAAGTAGTTGTGGTTGGTTTACTTAAAATATGAACAAGTTGTTCATTTTCTTGGATAAATTCATCCATAGAATTATGATGTCTTTCTCCATCTGTGGAAATAAACAGCGTCTTTTTAAATGTTTTGTGGTATCAGTTGTAAAACAAAACTAAAATAACTAAACCAAACTAAAGAAACACTTTTTAAATGTTTCATTACTAAATTATAAAATTATAATAAATTGTTATTAGAATTATATTACTTTCAGGACTGTTCATAGTAGGGTATTCTCCATTTGATTTTCTGTAATGGCATACTTAGTGTATATGTTTGCACATGTTCCAACGTATGCTATTATCTAAACAGGTACAAGAGTAGGAATGTAGGCAACCATCACAGAAAGAACAAACTAGTTTGCAATCACAATTTAAATTTCTTTCTTCAACAAGGTAGATTTCACGTGTTGATGCTGAGGGCACCTGCACAAACCATTTCACACTCTATGATGCAGGTTATATCCACTTCTTCACTACTTTTGTCCCTTTTTCTTAATTCTTTAGTTTTTGAAAAAATTTTACCTTTATTTATTGTGATGTGATGACTCTTTCAAAAAGTTTGTCTTTAGTAAATTTCATCAGACTATTTATTGTCATGTCTAGACGTTTCACATGTTTCCCATTTAAATAAAGGTACTTAATAGTTTGATGTATTCGCTCTATGTACATATTGGTGTTCAAACCTGCGCCTAAGCGGCAACAATAAACGCATGACTCAACATTGTTTAGATAAATTTAACGAAAGTAATTACCCAATACCAATATTTCATAAGAAGAGTGCATTAGGATTTAAAATTCTTCAACATGGTGGAAAACGATACAATATCTTTCTCTTGTAAAAGAATACGTAAATGTCTGTATACATGTTTCTAAAGATACAGCAATAATTATTATGAATGAAAGATATGTAGGTGTATTTAAACTAACCTTCTGCTCCCAGTTAACAATTTTGCCCAAATTTTTCCTCCAAGCCCTGTTGACGTGCCAAGTACAGAAAACAAATTTATTTAAGGTGCATATAAATAAATACCTATGCTTACCTAACTTTTGACGGTAACATTCCTTGTAACCATTCTGTATAATAGTATTGCGCCATGTCAGACATAAAAATGTTTGCCTCATTTGGTCGCTCAACTCTCTTCCTGATTTCCTTGAAAAAAATATGCATTATGTCCTCATCAGATTGATTGGAAAATAGAAAGCTACAAAGGAACCCTTCTCGCATGTCATCTATCACCAACAAAGTGGTTAACTCAAAATTATAAGCATCGAGTCCATGAGTCCCGTCTATGCAAATGCAATCATCCGAATATTTCTGCAACATCTCCAATTGTCCTGGATGCATAATGATTAGCGTAAAATCGCCATCCTTTAAATATGGATGTTGGTTGCACAATTTACCTAGAGGCTTGTAATAAAGAACGGTTCCACTTTCACTTACTTCTTGTATCCAAGACTCTATAGTTGAATTCTCTCTAACTTATCATCAGTTATTGAATATCGAATATCATCTAAGATACATGAAGATGGTATTTTAGAAACTATTTTGCCAGCTACCTCAATTCTTTGGGCAATAGTGGATTGAGGTGTCCTAAATCCTTTTCATGTCCTACATGGGTCTCTATGAAATTTATTATATGCTCATCATTTTTTAATACTTTAATGTGCATTTCAGATTGACATATACCATTTATGTTTTTACTGCCTTGAGTTTTCAAATTTCTTTTACCAAGTTCCCTTGACAACATAAAATCCAGAACGTTGGCAAACATACACGGTTTTAGTGGCTTCTAAAGTCGTATAGGACGCACTCCGTTTAACATATAATGAATGTGTTGTCTCATCTAAATTACTTTTCCAATTTTTGACATCATTTACTTTTGAAAAATTCAATGTCTTACTTAAAACTTTTATGTCATGGTCTTGTTCAAAATGGTTATAAAGCAACAATTTTGTAGCACATATATTATTACACAAGCTACATTGTAATGGTCGAAGTCGCTTATCAACATTTACTTTATCCAGATGTATTTTTTTGTGGTTTTTATAATTATTTATGTCTGAGAAGTTCTTTTTGCATATTTCACATGGGTAAAGATATAGTTTTGCCGATCAATTTTATCTAAAAAAGCGTTATTTTTTAAAAATTAAAGGTAAGGTTGTTATAATAACTCACCAGGATGCAATTTCTGTATGTGTTGTTTCAAGTTTGAATACTTGGAAAAAGATTTGAAGCATTTCTGACATTTAGCTGCACATTTAAACAATTTATTTGGCGCAATTTTATCAATTAAATCTAAAAAGAAGAAAATTGTTATAAGTAGAAAGAACAAAAAAATAATTTTCAAATTGTATGAATTTCGAGACAAAACCTACCAGGATGAAATTTTTTTATGTGGCTTCTTAAATTAGAATGTTTGGAAAATTGTTTATTGCACACAGAACATTCATTTGCCATTTTATAAATAAACTACGTACTACTAATCACTTAACAAAAACAAATGCTAAAAGTTTCTCCAATGTACTTTCACCATGAAAATTGTAAACATATACTTCATAAGAATACAAAAAATTTAAAATACGCAACATAACCTTAAAAAAAAAATTAAAATCGACGTGATTGCGCATGCGGAACTTAAAGTGATATTTATACGTAGAACATGTAATGGTATGGAAGGAGTAATGTGATTAAATTAGCGTCCCCAAGAAGATCAAGAGATACAGAAATATTCTTGATCCAAGATTTGAGTGCGCACGTCCACATTTTCACTTTTAAATAACAGGAGGCGGTAAATGAGGAAGTTGTGCCGTGTTTCTAACCTCAATCTGTCTAAAGATGGAAATAAAAAAGAAAACTGGAATATACAGTAATCTAGATTTTAGTTTTCTTTCCTATTTTCCATTTTTTAAATCTAACTATAAAAATGCCTTTGGCACACCGTCCTCTATTTACTGCTTAGAACATTCTTAAGATTTACCATCTCCTTTAAATATTTAACCTAAGCCTAATCTTAAAAACATTTGGTTTTTTATCTTCAAAATTAATTAGAATATGAATGATTTTCCATTAAACTGTTGTAAGATAAGCTCACATAATTAAAATAGACCATAAGCTACAATGTTAAATCAATTCTAAAAGATTACAAAATATGGTGATATAAAATAAAAGCGAAAAGAAGGTCATTGAACGAACGGTATTATTTTATTAAATAAAGCACAAATACACATTATTAATTACAAAATGTTATTAATTTTCTTAATTTCCTTCTTGTATAACTGTCCTTTTCAGTATATTTTTTAGTTGTATGATGAATACTAACTTTCAAAAACTGGTTTGGTATTAACTTGATCAATTCGACTCTGTGATTAAAAAACACATCTTCGTTTGCAGTGTGATTGAAAACCATTTCACTTAAAAACACTCTTTCATTCACTATTTGAAATATTTGGTTTTTAAACTGATTAATGTCAGCATTTTTTAAATTCACTTTGATAGATCTATAATGTTGTTTACATGTTTTACATATGATATGTACATCTGTTGATGCAATCAACAAACACTTTTTGGTACCACGGATTAATTTATGCATATGACATGCATCCCAGAATACAAACGCCTAAAATGATATAGTTAATTGCTGTTATAATATGAAAGTGGATATTGGTCACCTTCTCTTTTGGTTTTGGATGTATGAACCATGGCTTAAAGTTTGTATCGACGCTAAAATTGCTTTTCAATATACTGCACATATTTATATTCACAGGATCACCATCAAATGTAATTGAATTACATAATGCACCTGTTTCATGCAGCATTTCATGACATTTCAGTAGCAAATTGGCTCTTTTTGTAGCATTCAAGCCTACGATTAAAAAATATCCTAATGGCACTTTACAGTTGCCATTAAGAGCAACTGCCATAAACACCAAAGCGTTTCTAGCTGGTGGTACGTTTTCGTTCCCTTTTTCCACACCTATATCCACATACACATAGAACCTTCTAATGCTACCTTTGCTGTTATGCACTGAAAACCTTCTTTAGTGAAACCTGCATTGCCGTTGATGACTTGGTACCACTTTGCCAATGTCTTTTCATGTGGCAATAAATGTTCAAACGTTTTTCTCACATAATTATACGCTTTCGCAGAGTAAAAATGTAATGTCAGAGCATGTTCTTAAATTGGGAGAAATCTTTTTGCTGTTGGAACATAATTTTCTATTAATTAATTCTTGCACTGTGTCGGATGTCATGCCCTAAAATATAAAGATATATTCAAGAAATATTTTATGTACTGTTTAATACCTTTATCATCAGTTCTGCTTCTTTAGACAAGAACGCTTTGTCTTTTAAATGACTCAACAAAGATTGCATGTTATTAATTTTCTTTACCAATTTTCTTTTTTTTTCTTATTTAAATTGGATACCTTACTCACAGCCAACATATGACTTTGTTTTGCACGATGAGGTGTAGCAAAACTAACTTAACACTTTAGGGGACCTGAAATTAAATTTGATTGACCATGAATCACATACTTCATGGTGCAGCTAATTACTTAGCATGCTACAGACGACTTTCCTCTTAATAGGAAAAAAAGGAAAAGGTCACGTATTTGATTCCCTCCCCAAGGGGGAGGGCGGGCTGCTCGAGCTTTCCGAGCTCCTTCAGCCACAATCATGGATTCCCAATATACATACATACATACATTACGTATATATGCATGGTGGGATTAAGGATGGGTGTGGTCAGGATAGGATCGGAAGAAACGACGGAGTTAGGGTTCTGAGGGGGAAAATACTACCCCAGCATTCGCCTAAGTAGCCGCACATGGTGTGCATATACGCAGGGACCATGCCGCCACATGTGTATGAGGAAAACCACCTGAAAAAACCTCATACAAGGTAGACGGTAACGGGAATCGAACCCATTATCTCCCGAATGCTAAGCAGGTCGTGTCACCACTACACTACCATCTCGGTCCTCTTAATAGCAAAGTAGGTAGAGAATTTTTTATCAGCACCTTTCTGTTCGTTTTCAAGTTAACAACGTTAAAACAAGCTTTGTCAAATTCTTTCCACAACTTCTTGTTCCCGGTAAAACATCATCCTCTTTAAAACCAAATGCCAAAAACCATTTCGTACGCGCCCTACGTACTTTGGAAAACCGAAATCACTTTACATGTAATCTTAACAACGAGAAATTACAAATTTTCGTACACATGGTGCGTAACCGCAGGATCATGTTGTTTGCAAATATTGCAGTACATTGTAAAACATTGTTCTATAACACAAAACGCACACGTTAAATTTATTTTTCAATATACAAAATACACTTCACAAAATCAAACATGAAGATAGTTTATTAAAAAACAGCTTCACACGGGAAGATAGAAAATTAAGCATGCGCATTACGACTTCGTCCGTCGTATATATGCATCGTCCTTTCACGCATGTAAATTAATAGCATATCTTCGTCAATCTTCTTGGAGACACCTTTTTGATAGACAATATACGATTACGCTCCTTCCATACCATTACATGTTCTAAGTACTTATATCTGTAGGCGCAAGTCTATTAGTGATGACGTCAAAATTGTCTGGTTTGGACAATCATATTTTGACGTCTAGAAATTGTCCCTTATCATCACCTTGTTAAGGTTTATAATAAAAAGGTCAAAATGTGCGACATATTTGTTACGTTATTATGACGAAATAAGTGGCGAGTGGTCTTGAAATGTTAACCACGAAGCTTCTATTTGTATGTTATAAAAAAAACCCAATGTACCCAATGTAAAGTCAACTTAGTTACGCCATACGTCGCTTTGTTATGAATTTAGGATTACTACATAACCTCTAATATTACTTATTCTCAACTCGCTCTCGATATTCCTTTGTTCATTACCGTATTTCGTAAGTCTTTGCCTTTTATTAATGTTCGTTTTATTGTTTATTGTTGTATACTAACTATATTAGGTAAATGGTCGTTTTCAGTACATTTATTTATATTATCATAATGTTTAATCCTTAGTTTGTATTTGTACCTAGTAGTTTGCAGTAATTGTATATTAACCTTACCTATTTACCCTTAAGTTTTACTTATTACTAATCCTATTAAGTAGCTAATTTAGTCAATTAAACCATTCTTATACTGTAGTGTTCCATTTCATTTTGCATACCTCTACCGTTCTTTATACTCATTTTACACATCCTTTTTATTACCTGCAATGGGTTTGTGTTTTATACCGATTGTAACCCCCGATATAACAGTGGATGTAAGATGTTCTCCTTTCCCAAGGATTCTGTACTGAAAGAGAAATGGAAGCTAATAAGGTGAGTCATTATTTCCAAAGACTAGATCATTTTTGTAAGTTGCTTGTTGTCAGGAGGGCTGGTACGACACCAAATAAGTTTTCTGTAGTTTGTGCTTGCCACTTTGTGGACGAAAAAAAAGAAAACCAACGTTATTCCAACGTAATATTAATACAGTTTTTACATCTCCAACTATTGTAGTACGAAAACGTCCGAAGATGTCTAGGTAAATAATATAGTGGAAATATAGAACTCATTTATTTATTGTATATGTGATTTTAGTAAAGAAAATGAAAACACTGCATTGAATTAAATCAACCATCAACGTCCTCAATGTTAACTGAAGCTAAAACCTTCTTTTGAAAGATGTTGTTAACACATTGCAAAAAAAACTAGAAGCTGTCTCTTTTTCATATGAAAAGTTATTGAATAACTTATATCGATGTACACTGGGTTTCCGGTGGTGAAATTTTTGAAGTGGTGTTCAATTGTCTAAATAAAGCCAAGATCATTTACTACAATGGATGGAAGTGGACAAATACAGTAAGCCTGATCATATATTGATGACATTAATGAAACTAAGACTCAACTTGTTACTTGAAGACTTGGCAATAAGGTTTAGTTGTAGTGCAGCTACTGTAACTAATATCATTCAAACATGCCTTAATGTGATGATTAAGCATTATTTGAAAAATTAGTCAGAAATAATATTTCATCTAGGACAAAAAACAAACCTGTTTACCTTCTACATTTGCTAATTTTACAAACTGCAGAACGATTATTGATTGTACGAAATACAAACAACAATTCCACTCCAATTGAAGAACAAGCAAAAGCAAACTTATGGCAATTACACACATTGAAATACTTTAAAAGGTTTAATAGAGGTTGCCCAAAATGGAACAATTACTTTCATTAGTGAATTATATGTAGGCAGTACTTCTGATAAAAAAATTGTTCAAAATTGTGTTTTGTCATTTGTAGAAGCATCCAAGATTTTACCATCAGGCCTTTCTTTAAATATTCCACTGTTTTTTACTAATGCTCAATTTACACCATTAGAAATACAACAAACCACTGCCATAGCAAAAGCAAGAATTCATGTCGAATGAGCAATTAGAAGAATGAAAATATTTCAAATATTAGGTTGGGAAAAAGTATTTTCGCATATAGTATGTGTAAACTGTAATAAAATTTCTTTGTTTTTCCTTCTGTCAAAATGTGTGAATCTAATGAAGAAATTTGATACATTTTAAAATCTTATTACAAAAAAGGAAAAATGCAACGCAAGCCGCGAAAAACATTTGCGACGTTTATGGACCTAATGCCGTGTCAGTAAGAGTAGCACAAAGTTGGTTTAAGCGTTTTCAATTCGGGAATTTTTATTTCAACTCGCTCTGGTCGCCCTGTTACGGATAAAATGGACGCGATTTTTGAAAAAGTGGAGCAAGATCGCATTTCAGTTGTTCCAACGTAGTGAAGAACTGGAAATTTGCCACAAAACAGTTCTGACCCATTTGAAAAAAGCTGGGTACACAAAAAAGCTCGATATTTGGGTGCCACACAAGCTCACTGGAAGAAACCTAATGAACCGTGTACTCATTTGCAATTCTTTATGGAGACGTAATGAAACCGAATCGTTTTTGAAGAGATTGATAACTGGTGATGAAAAGTGGATCATGTACAACAAGAACGTGCGAAAAAGGTCGTGGTCAAAGGTCAGTCAGGCTTCAAAGACTATGCAAAGCCCGGGTTAACTCGCAATAAGGTGTGCTGTGTGTATGGTGGTATTGGAAGGGCATTGTTCATTATGAGCTTTTACTACAAGGCAGAACCATCTATTCAGTTCTCTACTGCTAACAACTGATGAGATTAAAGCAAGAAGTTGAGAGAAAGCGACCGGAATTGATCAATAGAAAGGGTGTGGTTTTTCATCATGATAACGCGAGACCACACACATCTTTTGCCACTCAGAAGGAATTAAGAGAGTTTAGCTGGGATGTGTTAATGCATCCGCCATATAGTCTTGACCTTGCTCCTTCAGATTTCCACTTGTTTCGGTCTCTCAGAATTCTTTAGGCAGTGTCAGGTTAACATCAAGAGAGGACTGCCAAAACTACTTGTGTCGCGTTTTTTTTACCACAAGTCCCAAAATTTCTACAGCAAGGCGAACATGTCGCTACCTACAAGATGGCAAAAAATCATCCAACAAAGTGGCACATATATGCTATAATTAAATGTAAATAAACTTTGAAAAAAAATGTCTCGAGTTTTCATATAAAATGAGAAGAAAGTTTTTCCCCATTGCATTCCAGCATCACTTAGACCGTATGGATCTAAAATCTTCCAGGTCTGTGGAACATATGTATAAACATTTTCCTAAAATTCTGCTATTTCTATTACTTAAAATAATATCAGCATGTATTTTATGTTAATCAGTATAATTTTAATACATAGTAGTGTTTGTACTACGATAATAAATATGGAATGAACTTATTTAAATACTAACTGTGCAAAAAGAACATGTTGCTCTTCCCTTCTTCATCTTTCATAATTTCAATTGATAAAAAATCAATTTGGGTAAACAAAGCTAAATAACATTTTTCTTTTTTAAAAATATGTAACTGATGATAATAATCATGTTCTTTATTTATGGTATATGAGCGAGTTGAGAATAAGTAATATTGGAGGTTCTGTAGTAATCATAACAAAGCGACGTATGGCGTAGCTAAGTTGATTTTTCGTGGTTTGCATCCTCACCGTCAATTCGAAATAAAACAATTGTGGGTCTTTTTACATGGAAATTTTTTTATAACACACGAATAGAAGCTTCGTGGTTAACATATCAAAACCACTCGCCACTTATTTCGTTATAATAACGTAACAAATACATCGCAAATTTAGACCTTTTTATTATAAACCTTAACAATGTGGCGATAAGGGACAATTTCTACACGTCAAAATATGAGTTGTCCAAAATTTAAAATTTCCCAGACAATTTTGATGTCACACTAATGGGGTGTCTTGGATCAAGTGTTTGTACATGGTTATTCTGTTCTAATTTCCCTAACATCAAATTCAGGTAATGCAGCTAATGAAGTGACCAGGTGTGAGACCATTGAAGTCTGATGGATCAAAGGATAGTGGGGTAAGACGTATGGAATTTAGTAGTGCTTCAATCTGTGTCAAAACTGTATACACTTCTTCAAAGGTAAGATGAGGATTTGTTAAAATTCTGATTATATGGTATTTAACGGATTTTACCCCCACTTCCCAGTGTCCACGAAAATTGGGTGAATGGTGTCGTATAAAATGCCATTGCATTAAATTCTGAGTTAGGTATTGATTGAAATTATCATCGTTTGCGTAGTTTTTTATCTGAAGTGATTCATTGTTGGCCTCCATGAAGTATTTTGCGTTGTCTGAAAATATATGGTTTGACACGTCTCTTCACGAGATTAATCATTTTAAGGCGTTTAAAAAGTCCTTGGTTACGAAGCAAATGACTGATTATCAGTGGACCTACAAAATCCACTCCTACTGAATAAATAGACAGAAGGAGTCACTTTTAGCTCAGGTAAATTATCCATTTATGACTTATGGTTTTAGGTTTGACACAGAAACAAATTGTGTATTGCCACAGAACTCTTGATTGTTTTTCTGTTAATAATCCAGTATTTGTTACAGATAACTGATGGCAATGTTTGTGGGCCCACATGCAGGTTTTTTCAAATGCTTTTGTTTGATTATCATGAGAGTTAAAGAGTGTTTATCTGATAACAAAAATTGATCTTTTTTGTAATATGAGAATTTTTATTTTGTTATTCTACCACTGACTCTTAATAAGTCTTTAAATTTAGTTTGCTTTTGCTTGGGTGGTCTTGATTCTTCAATAAGCAGTTTATTTCATCCTTGAATTAAGTAATTCGGAAAGATTTGATTAATTAATTAATTCACCGAGGTTGTTTGATTATCTCGTGTTATGGTTGATTTAAACGTGTTTAATGATGTGGTGTTTGGGTACATTGATTCTAATAAATGACATCTGGAAAATTTGTCTAAGGTGGGAAAATCGTGAAAGGCATATCTCATGTTTCGATGTGTTAGACTAATGCCGTTAATAATTTTGTTAACCTGTATGTTGAATAGTTGAATGACACTTGAGTCCTTGCAATTTTATGCAGTTATGGGGCTCACCCTAATGGGCTGAATTGCGAAAAATCCCTTCTTAGTAGCTGCCTACGATACATAAGGCACTTCTGTGAAAAGTTTCTGGACCCAGTATTTTGGGCTATACGTTGATAGGTCAGCCACTATAACTTGCGGTATAAGATATACTTACCTATAATCTTTTTTTTTTTATTTGTCCCCTAGATTTGGGAGTTATATTTACAAAGTTGGTATAATATTTTTCTCTAACGTCAAATTTGATTAATTTATTTTCACATGATTAATATACCAATTTTCACGAGTCAGAGCAGTTGGATCATAACTAACTTTGTTTCATTACCACTTTTAGAACCCGCCTATTATGCACGGAGGATGCAGATAGAACTAATTTACGTTGGCTATTCTGTCCGGTGTTGTCAAGCATTTCTGACATTAAACATTTGACATAACATATTTTATTAAAACATATTTATTATAGTGATAATAACCCCGAAACTGAGATTTGACAGTTGTCAAACTGTTATTTTTCACAATCTGACAACATCGGCGTCCTTTGACAGTATTAATATTAGTAACGCAACTGCTATGACTTTTCCTTTTTTTTAAATATTCATTTCCATAGCAACACACAGAGCAGTTTGAACGTTTGCAATTGATTAATATTGCCACTTTAAAAACTTCAAAATGCCTAAAAAATTAGATAACAAGATAATTTATATAAAAACCTTTCACAGTTTGATAAATAATACAGTTCCTCGTGGAAAAGCTTTAATTGAAACGGGAAAAATATTTGATGTAAGTGATTTAGGTTTATATGAAATAGTTTAATATATTAAATTAATATTTTTTCAGGCTTCTGTAAAGAGCATCAAATAAACTGTGAACGGACAAGACGAACAGACAAATTTTGCTAAATTAGGTCGACCGACAACTACTAGTGATGATATATTCGAAAATGATGTTTTTCGCAAGGATTTACAGCGACTCATTTGGCAATCCAATTCAAAATCTGAACATTTTACGATCGACAAACTTTTGGCCGACAGTCGCGAACATTTGGATTTTAAGGGTAGTAGAATTATAAAATCGACGGGGTACATACAAGTACAAAATTTTTAATGGACGTAAACAACTATGCGAAAAAAAAACATGTTGAATTAAAAATCACTTTTCTCAGAAAGTTCATCCAATTTCTAAATTCAAGTGAGAATATTCGTGTTTTTGGATGAAACGTGGATTTACCAAAATGGGAGTAAAATTCGTCGTTAGGTGCATGATACTGATTTGAAAAGTAATCCTCCCATAATTAAGCCTGAAGGCAAACGTTTTACAATATTACACGCAGGTTGTAAGTTTGGCTTCTTAGAGGGCTGCGACTATTTACTGGTCTCACAAAAAAGACCGTGACTATAACAACAAGACAATGGCTGCAGTCCTTTTCCAAAATTGGGTGGTTAATCAGTTAATTCCTACTTTGGATAGACTCCAATTAAAATGTGGGGTGGTAATGGACAATGCACCATATCACTCGGTGCAATTGAACAAACCACCAATTTTCTAACAACAAATCTCAAATGTAGGGTTTTTTTATTCACCACAATGTGAAAATTAACGACAATTTAACAAAAAAACAATTGGAGTTGAGTAAACCATTTTGAGAACATCATAGTAAACGGTTTGTAATTGACAACATTTTAAAAAAGCTTGGTCCTTCATTTACCCCCATACCATTGTCAATACAATCCAATTGAGTTGACTTGGGATTATTGCAAGACCTTCTATAATAAGCACATAAATTCGCAACCTAAATCAAAAGACAGGGTTGCAAATTTATGGCCGCTTGCTCTTTCAAAATGTACGTCCGACATGTGGCAAGGTTATGTAAATCATTGTGAAAAAATAATTTTGTAAGACTGGACAAAACTAATGGGGTCAATTTCTGTTGAAAATCATGAACCTAATTCAGATATAAAATAATGGAGATGAAATAAGGATTTGGACTTGGGTCACTTTTGAATCTCTTGAAAGAATCTCAACTCACGATTCAATTGGCAGTTATTAAATATTTTTAAACTACCTGAAGGACAGTAAATGGCCAAGCAGTGTGGTTCCTTTATTTATTTGTGTTTAGTTTTAAATATTGTTGAAAATAAATGTTGTTTATTTGTATCAAATTATTTTGTGAAATTTAAGGAAAATCTTTCATTTCAATTATCACACCACACGAGAATAAATTTATGGGTAACTGCGGAACCCTACTTCTTCACTAAAAATTCAATAGACTCCTATAATTATACAGTGATCCATACTTTTGGTGTAATAATAAAACACCCCAAATCTAGGGGGCAAATAAAAAAAAATAGATTATAACGGGTGTCTATTACTGATTAAAGCTGACGTCATGTAGCAAATTTTGGTTAGGTTGGTACCACTATACTTCATTTCGGTCGCAACGATTGACATTAGCGTGCCATGGGGTAATCACCTTTGATGTAATTAGAAACATTGTTAAAATTAAACAGAATACCCCTATTTTTGGAAATTATTGCCAATATTTGCTAATTACAATTATTAAAAAATACAAACACACATTATTCATTAAATTAATATAAAAAACAAAAAATGTTGAAAATGATGACCCTGATGCTGTCTGCTTCATGTTTTCAAAACATGCTGAAGTTCTTCCCGTGTAATAGCCTGAATCTCGTGTTCAACTGCTTCCATTAATTCATCTAAATTATGCAATCTATTTGTATAAATATTGTCTTTAATCTTTCCAATATAACGAAAAATTAATACAGGAATGAAGAATGAATGGAAAAATTATAATAAAAGCTAATTAAAAACAGACACGTAAACTATGGCGAAAAAGTAGAAACCGATTAATTTTACAATATAATTCTCAGTGTTGCAAATACTAAGCAAAAAAATTTCCTAGATTTGACATGATGTCAATCATTAATAGACAGACATGTGTTACAAAATTATTTTTTTCTTATTCACCCTGTATTTTATATCTGTTTTTAAAACTTTGATATGAAATATTAAAAAAAAGTAAAAAAAATTATTTTTTTATATTTTAGCCAAATGCGGAAGCGCTAAAAATATTCCAATATAGCGGTTTAGTAGCTATCTATATCTAATATATAATCCCTTAATTTTAAGATTTCATTTTTTCAAGTACCTCAAATATACTTTTATTTAAAAGCCCGCAGGCTGATAAAGTGCGCTTTTTTTCAACTCAAAAAACTGATTTTTTACCGAAATTTTTCAAAAATTGTCTACAATAAATTATATCATTAATATTTCAATGAAAATGTATATTTTTATGATTTTTGAAATGCTGATTACGAATATGAAGTTAAAAAACAGATCTATCTATCTATCTATATATATATATATATATATATATATATATATATATATATATATATATTTATATATATATATATGTATTATATATATATATATATATATATATATATATATATATATATATATATATATATATATATATATATATATATATATATATATATATATATATATATATATATATATATATATATATATATATATATATATATATACGTGTCCCAGATAACATTTCCAGCATGGGGATCTCGCTTATTATAAAAGATACAGATTTGGTTAAATTAGATGAATTACTCCTAAGGATTAGTGAAATTATAGGACACTCCAATTTCCAAATTCCCATGTATTTTAAGACTTATGGCAAGAAAAATAAAAATGTCAAATTTCTTTTTCTTGTAATATCTTTTTTGTTATATTAGACATATAAATTTCATTTGCACTTTCTTAAGATATTTTTTATGAAAAATTTAAATATCAATTTGAATTTTTATTTGCACTTTCTATTTTTTAGTTTCAACCCCTAAATTAAATTTTTCTTATGGAACGACAAGTCGGCTTTGAAATAATTGATCGTGTTTTTTATCCTCTTTACAATGATATAGCACATGTACTATCTATTTGTAAAAACAACAAAGAAAATTTAAAAAAATGTATTTTATTAAAGACTAACAATAAGTAGGCCGTGAAACATGAGAAAACGACAAATAATGGATAACAACAAGAGTTAAGCAGGTAATAGTATTGGAGATAATTATCCAATTATAAAAGATGTTCAAACAATTGACCATTCCGTTCTAAACATAATTGTGCCCTGCGTAGTGTCGACGTAATTGCTCTGCGTAGTTTTTGGCGTTTAATGCTACCAAATGCTGCAAGAACAGATTCACGAAGATCTTCGGCATTCTCAAATGTTTGCACGTACACTCGATTTTTTACGTAGCCCCAAAGGAAAAAGTCCAAGGGCGTTAAATCTGGAGATCTGGGTGGCCATAAAATCGGCCCTCGATTACCAATCCATGAACTTGGAAACCGATTATTAAGATATTCTGATGATGTTTGAATTGTGGGGTGGGGCGCCATCTTGTTGGAAGCAGATAATAATAATAATGTCTTTATTTGGACACAAAGAATATACATACGCTAATTGACCAGCTACTATGCGGATTACGATGTCTAAAGGGCGAAGTTCACTTTCGGGATGCTAAATCCGTCAGTGCTCTTCCACTTAGCCCGACAAATTATAATTTCCAATAGACGGATGAGCTGAGTATGAGTAATACATGCAATGAAAAAGTTTTAAATAAGGAAATGAAATGACAATTGAGATGAAATGGGACGTGTATATATGTAGTAACTTAACGGTGTCTAAGTGCACAGCAGGTTTTTACGAAGTGTTTTTTTAAAATTAGTTGGTGAAAGATGTTTGATACTCAGCGGAAATGAATTATATAAATTACTTACATTGTATGAAAATGATTTTTTAAACAGCTCTAAATTATGTTTAGGAACAGTAATTAAATCCTTCCGCAGTATGTTGACATGATGTACACCAGTATGAAAGCAAATCTTATTATACAGATATGGAGGTGATTTATTCATTATAATTTTGTGATATAATTTAGCTAAGTGAAGAAGTCGACCTTGTTCCATATTAAGCCAAGGAATAGCTGTTAATTTATGTGAGATACGATCGTATCGTTTAAGACCATAAATTAAACGCACGCACGAGTTTTGGATAACCTGTACTCTCCTAACAAATTGTTTAGATAGACAACTGCCATACACAGCACTACAAAAGGAAAAATGAGACAACACAAGAGATTTGCACAATAAAATTTTTGAAGATTGGGATAGTAAATACCTAATTCCGTATATGTACCTAAGGTTGGCAAATGCTCTTTGTGTGCAATTTTTGATATGTGTTGCAAAACTAAGGTTCGAATCGCTGCTCCAAATAGCATTAGCTTACTCTTTTTCGGATTTATATGCAGAGAGTGTTGAGTAGCGTAGTTAATAAAATTATTTAAATCTTCATTAATTTCCTTGTTGGCTATCAGGGTATGTTCCTTGGAGAACGTATAAAATAGCTGTGTATCGTCCGCATAAAGGTGATAATTGCAAAATTTTAATTTTTTTACAATGTTGGAAGTGTAGATCTAAAACAGAAGGGGACCTAGAATGGAACCTTGAGGAACTCCACGCCGTAATTCAGTGACTTTTGAATAGCGGTTTTCGCTTACCACCATCTGCCTTCTACCATACAGGTAACTGAATAATAATGATATAGAATTTAGATCAAAACCAATGAAGTGCAGCATTGATAATAAGGTATTATGACAGATAGTGTCAAACGCTTTCGAAAAGTCTAAGAGTATCAATATAGTATACCGGTTATTATCCATAGAAGATAAAATATCATCCATTACCTTTAGTAATGCAGTTTCACAGCTGTACCCAGCTCTAAAGCCCGATTGGAATTCAGGAAATATATGAAATCTGTCCAAATACTCTTTTATTTGTAGGTAGAGAACTTTTTCAAGAACTTTGGATATGACAGGTAGGAAACTAATAGGTCGTAGGTCAGAGAATGACTTTGGGGAAGAAACTTTGGGCAATGGATGTTTTCCAGTAGTCTGGAAAATAAGAACATTCTATGCAATAATTCACAATGTGTGTAATGACAGGGATGATACTAGGACAGCATAACCTAATCATTTGTAGGGATATGTAGTCCACTCCGCAAGCATTAGAATGGAAGGATTCTAAAATATTAATATTCTCAATCAGTGGTAAATCATCAAGTTTATTTTCTAAATCAGTTTGTAGTAAATTCAAATACCTTTCACTATTTAATGTTTTTTTAAAAAATATGAGCCCAATAAGTTTAGTGCCTAAAATGCCACACCAGACGTTAAAACCAAATCTCACTTGATGCAGACTTTCCTTAACAACGTGAGGATTTTGACGGTCCCAAAAGTGAACATTGTGTCGATTGAAAAGGCCATTATTTGCTTTCGTCAGACCACAAAATTGTAGCTGGAAAATTATCGTTATTCTCACATTGATTAACATACCATTGGCAAAATTGTAATCTTCTCCCCTGATCTCCATATCTAAGTCCCTGCAGAATGGTGTACTTATATGGATGATACCTGTGACGTAAAATTCTTTGTGATGTAGTTTTCGAAATACCAGTGTTATGTTCAATTTCTCTAACAGATGTTGAGGATTTTCAATAACTGATTGTAATACATTTAGTTCTGCATCTTCATTCCGTAATTTCGGATTTCTAGTAGGTTTTGAAAATGAACCATATTCTTTTAAATTAATTACCAAATTTCTGTACGTACGAGCACTGGGCTACCTTCTTTCAGGATACAGCCTCAAGTACATCCGTTCAGCTTCTAAACTGTTTTTATGAGACAAGATGTAACAACTCAACATATCAAACTTTTCAGTTTAGTAAATAAAGCCATGTTTGACACAAAAATATTCTGGAACGAATAATTTTTAAGTGACATTAAATTCGATTGTGTTTTTATGTTTCACGGCCTGCTTATTGTTAGAGTCTTTAATAAAATACGTTTTTTTACATTTTCTTTGTTGTTTTTAAAAATAGATAGTACATGTGCTATATTATTGTAAAGAGGATAAAAAAACACGATCAATTATTTCAAAGCCGACTTATCGTTCCATAAGAAAAATTTAATTTAGGGGTTGAAACTAAAAAATAGAAAGTGCAAATAAAAATCCAAATTGATATTTAAATTCGGCATAAAAAATATCTTAAGAAAGTGCAAATAAAATTTATATGTCTAATATAACAAAAAAGAAATTTGACATTTTTCTTTTTCTTGCCATAAGTCTTAAAATACATGGAAATTTGGAAGTTTGAGAGTGTCCTATAATTTCACTAATCCGTAGGAGTAATTCATCTAATTTAACCAAATACTAGTATATATATATATATATATATATATATATATATATATATATATATATATATATATAAATAGATTATATAAATTATTGAAACACTAATTACAAAATTTAATTTTAATTTAACTAGATTATCACTTACACAATTGGACTTTATCCGTCTGGATAAATATTGTTTCGGGTGGCCTATGTAGACCTGGTACAACAAAAGAAAAATACCGAAAACGTTAGATATTACAGTATGCCCTACATAGAGGGCCATTCACAGTCATTATCCCGTGTCCTAAATACTGACGCGAAAAAATTTGTTACATATAACACTAAAACAGTAGGTAATTTTTTCACTAAACTAAAAACGAAAGTGGACATTTACTCTAAATCCAATGTAGTTTATAAAATTGGATGCAAGGACTGCGAGGGGGTCTACATTGCTATGGCCTATTTACGTACCAATATGTAAAAATTTCGCGAAATATATTTATTATTAATTTGTGTTGTTTTTTTATACCAAATACTTTGTAGGTTTAATTAAGGGAAATGATGCCGAGTTAAATAAAGACGAATTATCCATGATTTTTTTTTAAAAGAAAGTACCTAATAACAGTAGTGACAGTACGCTTATGGAATCCGAACACAAAAAGCACCTTCTACGCATTAATTGCTCTCGCCAGGTTTCGTGACGGGAGCTGTATATATGTGTGTGTATGTATGTATGCGTGTAATCATTGGTTATAGGACCAAAGCAGTTGTTTAATAAAACACAATCAACGCTGACGTTTCGTTCTATTAATTAAAACTTCTTCAAAACTGTAGTAATTAGAAAACAAGAAGTTACGGATATGTTTAAAAAAACTTTAGTACAGGAACTTACCCAGGTAGATTAAATAAATTATTGAAACACTAATTACAAAATTATCGCCAGCACATGACATATTACAATTGTATAAACGTTAATTGACACAGCCCCCTCGAAGTATCACAGTTAGCAATAAATGCCTTTAAATTTTTTGTAAGTGTTTAAATCTTGCAAAACATATTAGATTATCACTTACACAATTGGACTTACACTTATGTGGTTTATAAACAGAGCCTGATTATATATATCTACACTAGCGAATTACATTTTTATAGTAAGATGTTATACTGGTGGTGGAATCATCTTTTTTGTTAATGGCATTAGGCTCCGGAACGATATGGATTTTTTCTTAGAAGTCGTTTCGATAGATTTTGTTCAGTAGCTATAATAGTCACACCCGTAAAATTAAATTCGCGTTTGCACAGGAAACAGTGAGTCGCTAACGCCGTTTTTTCTTTTTTGTTATTGTTTTGGTCAAAACAATCTTGTTTATGATTCTTTATCCGTCAGGATAAATAATGTTTCGTCTGGCCTATAATGATTTAGAGTTAATGTCCACTTTCGTTTTTAGTTTAGTGAAAAAAATCACGTACTGTTTTAGTGTTATGTGTAACTAATTTTTTCGTGTCAGTATTTAGGATACGGGATAGCGACTGTGAATGGCCCTCTATGTAGGGCATACTGTAGTATCTAACGTTTTCGGTATTTTTCTTTTGTTGTACCAGGTCTACATAGGCCAGACGAAACAATATTTATTCAGACGGATAAAGTCCAATTGTGTAAGTGATAATCTAATATGTTTTGAAAGATTATAATAGTCACAAAAATTTTATAGGTATTTATTGCTAGCTGTGATACTTCGAGGGGACTGTGTCAATTAACCTTTATACAATTGTAATATGTCATGTGCTGTCGATAATTTTGTAATTAGTGTTTCAATAATTTATTTAATCTACCTGGGTATGCTCCTGTAGGTACTAAAGTTTTATTAAGCATATCCGTAACTTCTCGTTTTGTAATTAAACAGCTTTGAATAAGTTTTGAATTACTAAAACGAAACGTCAGCGTTGATTGTGTTTTATTAAACGACTACCTTGGTCCTACAACGGACGATTACACGCATACAAACATCCTTGATGGACGCGATAAAGCATTTATATATATATATATATATATATATATATATATATATATATATATATATATATATATATATATACACAGGGGAGTCATTAGTGCGCCGTCGGAACATCCTGGCTTTATTATTAAAAATAAAAAAACTGTTATAGCGCCGATCTATATCAGACTTAGATGTGCATCGAATAAAAATAGTTTCATCCCTATAGGGTGTTCCATAATTGCAGGACCGGACTCAGCTTTATTTTGTTAAATGGAACTCTATATTTATTTAATTTTATTATTATTTGTCTTGTTGAATGCTAAAAAACGGTACTTCGTTTTTAAATTTATTTTGTGGCGTTGCCAAGTTAGAGCATTTTTTCTTAAATAAAGTGAAAATTTATACCTTTACTTAAATTGTTCAGAAGACTTTAATATTAACAGAAGAACTGTAAGGTTTGGCAGTTGGGTAAACAAGACCTTACTCTATATTTTGTCCTTCATACTTCCTGATTATACTATACTGGGTGTTTACAAAATATGGTCAATTTTTGCAAATTTGAAATGACCATAACTTTTGTTTTTAAGCGGAACACCCTGTATTTTATCATGTCATCGTGTTCTGTTTTTAATTCTCTTACTTTTTCATTAAGCATACCTAACGTTACGCGTTCTCGAGATATTTAAGATTCGTTGCAAAATTAATAAAATAATCATGATTTTTGCTTTGAATATTTACAAATCGTAAATGTCTTGTTGACAATATGGTCCAATAAACACTAATGAACAAAGGTTTACTTCTTATTCGAGTTTTTAAAATCATAATTTTATAATATGGCAATAAGTGTAAAAAGGGCATCCAGTAGGCCTGGGTTTTTAATTCCTGACGTTTGGCTTAAACTTCATTCACTATTTCATCAGTTTAGTGTGAAAAATGAAATTTTCACAAGATGACACTATTGACATGGTCTACACTTTGGGTGAAGGTGAAAGAAATCCATTTCTTGCTTCCAGAATTTATCAACAACGATTTCTTGAGCGCAGGCATCCTGATCCAAGGATATTTGAAAAACTCATAGAAAGATTTGAAAGAACAGTACATGTACAATACGAAAGAAAAGAACGAGTAAAAAGAGTTATAAACGAAGAAAACGTATTTGTGGTACTAACCAGTGTAGTGGAAAATCCAAACGTTAGCACAAGAAACCTCAGTGCTGATTTAGGTATTAGTCAAACGAGTGTTTTCAACATTATTCGAAAAAATAAATTTCATCCATACCATTTTCAACTAGCCCAAGAGCTGAATGCAAATGATTTTCAAAGACGCTTGGAATTCTCCCAGTGGGCACTGGAACGATTAGGACAGGACAATGATTTCTTTAAACACATTTTGATGACCGACGAAGCAACCTTTCACAAAAATGATTTTGTGAACAGGCATAATTTCCATTATTATGACAATACAAATCCCCACGCTATTAGAAGAATAGATCATCAGCATTGCTGGCCTTTGAATGTGTGGGGCGGGATAGTAGGGAACCATATAATTGGACCTTACTTTTTTGAAAGAAACATTAATGGTCAAACCTATCTTGAATTTCTTCAAAATGAATTACCTCCGCTCCTTGAAGAATTGCCGGTAGACATACGTCAAAGGATGTGGTTTCGGCAGGATGGTGCGCCTCCCCACTATAGTCGCATTGTTAGAGAACATCTAGACAGAACGTTTCCCAATAAATGGATTGGGAGAGGAGGGCCAGTAGGATGGCCAGCTCGGACTCCTGATCTGCAAAATTAGATTTTTTCGTGTGGGGTTATATTAAAAGCTTAGTATACCAAGAATCTCCTATCACCAAAGAAGATATGAAAATTAGAATACGGAATGCATTTCAAATGGTTAACCAAAATATGCTGCGAAATGTTGAAGATTCTTTTTTGAGGAGAATTCACAACTGTTTGCAAAAAAATGGTGGACACATCGAGCATTTGATTTGGTTATAACTTATTATAATTTTCTCAATAATTTATGATTTTTCAAATTCAAATTCTTTTGTTTGCTTTATTACTTTTGCATAGACCGTCCAGTTTGTCACAATTGTCATTGTCATTAAATATTTCGAGAACGCGTAACGTTAGGTATATTACATGCTTAATAAAAAAGTAAGAGAATTAAAAACAGAACATGATGACATTATAAAATACAGGGTGTTCCATTTAAAAAACAAAAGTTATGGTCATTTCAAATTTGCAAAAATTGACCATATTTTGTAAACACCCAGTATAGTATAATCAGGAAGTATGAAGGTCAAAAGATAGAGCAAGGTCTTGTTTACCCGTCTGCCAAACCTTACAGTTCTACTATTAATATTAAAGTCTTCAGAACAATTTAAGTAAAGGTATAAATTTTCACTTTTTTAAAGAAAAAATGCTCTAGCTTGGCAACGCCACAAAATAAATTTAAAAACGAGGTACCGTTTTTTAGCATTCAACAAGACAAATAATAATAAAATTAAATAAATATAGGGTTCCATTTAACAAAATAAAGCTGAGTCCGGTCCTGCAATTATGGAACACCCTATAGGGATGAAACTATTTTTATTCCATGCACATCTAAGTCTGATAAAGATCGGCGCTATAACATTTTTTTTATTTTTAATAATACAGCCAGAAGCTTCCGACGGCGCACTAATGACTCACCCTGTATATATATATATACACACACACACACACACACATTTTGCATTCATTTCAATTGTAGTCGTCGAGAATTCAATCTGTGCTCCAAAGCAACAGAGAGTAATATCTGCCGACTAACACGCCTCACAAACACACGCACACACATACAAACACATGTTCTTAGTGGATCGAAAAAGGGGACTATAGTAGTATACAAACATGTATGAAGTATTTACGAGAAAGAACACAGAAATGATTATGTTTATTAGAGAATTAGAGATTACCGATCGAAAATCTTCCGTCGTTATTGACGACGGGATATTTTCTATAATATCGCTCAAAAATATTGCAAATTGACTCTGTAACCTCGATTATTGTGAAAATACATGAAATTTTGATCGGGGCCAACTTTATGATAATATGACAGGTAAATGCTGCAAGATTTTTTTAAGTGCTTTTCGGTGTCGCTTTTCAATAAACTTTTGTACATATGAATTAGTTGTATGTATCAAAAGTTATTACTGTTTAACTCTCTCGCGCTCCACGCACCTCGCTCAATTTCGGCTGCCTCTTGAAGACAAGGAAGCATGAAAACGTATTATCTTAAAAAAAATCTCAATCATTATTATTATAATAATAATTATTTAAAAAAATATGTAAATACATTTATTTTGCAAAATTGCATGCTATTTCGAATGGTCTTACTTAAATTCTATAAAAAACGCATATTAAATAAGTTATTAACAAAAAACGTATATTTTTAACAATTATCTGTAAATAAAAAAAGTCGCACACTATTTTGCGCTGCGGGCTTTTTGGATGTGGTTTTCAGATATCAAAATGAAGACATTTCAACAGAATCTAAAACTCCCGGAATTTGTTCGAAGTTATTTTCCTGGTTGACTCCATTACTAGATAAGTTAGAGAATTCCCATAAAGCTCATTGTATTGTTATATGTGACTATAAAATATGTAAATTTAAAATTTCCAGACTTTAGAAAACAATTTCAAAAAAGTTTAACCCAGTAATTAAGGCAACATATGTTTTCAAAAGTATTTACAAACTGTAAGCATGTACTATTTACAAGTTGAATTTCCATGAGCACGGTTTTTGAGACAGCGCAAGTACTGAAAAGTGCTAATATCGTCATACTGAGCGTCACTTTGAATTTAAAATTTTGCGAAAATAGTCTTGGAGCCACACACAACCAGACATACACAATTCTTTTTCGCGAATTCGATGTTTTTCGACTCAGGGAACACAAAAACGTCGAAATCCGGGGGAAAAATTTCAAAATTTTTTTGATTGCGATACTTTCTCTTAGTATACGTAGTATACGAAAAAAAATGCATGAATCTAAACACCGAGAATATTGTACACCTGTTACGCTTTGGCATTTTACACGTACTACTGCAAACCACATGCCATATGGTGTTGCACACACTGTATCTATTTTAAGTTTTATATTGCAAGATTATAAAGTGAGTGATGTTAACATGACCAGTCGCAGGTATACTTGCTACCTTCTAAAGTTTAAGCATTAATTATCATCTTATTTTTGAACAAAATTAAAAAAAAATATTTGCTTTGACAGATATAATTGTTAGGTAACTTAAAAAAACCTGAACTTGCCCACTATGACTGTTTTTATAGAAATCCTGTATTTGTTAATTACTATTTATTGTAGGAAATCTGAAACTAGGGTTTTTCCAAGAGACGTTTCAGTTACTATACCAAACTTGGTTAGTTTTATTATAGTCAATTTAAATCCTAGCTTGAAGTTGCATGTGATGTGGGTTCTTTGTAATGAAACAAAGGTAGATACATAATTTTTCTGTGTGAAATTAATAGTACTTTTGCAGTTTGAAGATGAAAAACGAGATTGTATTACATCAATACGCAAAGAAAATCTATCAATTATTAGTAATACATTACGCGCATGGAGAAATGCAGATCCATTAACAAAAAAGAAATTATTGTACAAATTACAACAATTACGAAATATTAATATGTTACTAGCACACTCAACTAATGATGCTAAAAATATCGAACTTTACTTAAATAGGTTGCATTTTGCACCAACATATGATGTACAAAATAATAAATTAGAAAAGAAAAAATTTATTCAAGATGAGCTCTGATTTTGGCTGAAATGGTCGCTATTTGTGACCAGTGGTACATCAGGTGTTTTGTTTTCATTGGGAGTCACTTTATTGATGGTGCTATGCAGATTTGTTGCATTTAATACTTAGGTGGTTTTGCCTTTTGATATGAATAAACGAATTACTGGAAGATTGTTATTATAAAAATTACATAAGAATTTTTGTATTGTTAAAATAATTGGGAATATTGTAATTCATGTATTATACATGGGCTTAATAACACATCATTATTCTTTTTTTAATTAGCATTGTAGATTTATTTAAAAAAAATGTTTGGTTTTGTTGGTACTATGTAATAATTAGCGATGGGAATAATTGAGATATTACAACTTTCAACATTTGATTATTAGTAATTGAGAGACAAATGTTACTAATTGTAAAGAAGTTACTTGGTAATTTGATATATTGAATTTCATTAGTTAATTTTGTAAATACTATTTTAGTAAAGTTTCTAGACCACTTAACCCACTAATCTTTAAAACCATAATCAATTAACTTGACATATTGCAATAATTCACTAATTCAATTATTTCCAACACCAGTAATAATACTCACAACTATTTACCAAATTCACTCTTTTGGTGTGTGATATTTTAATAGGTAAAATTGTAGATTATTAATTTGTATTCTCTATGTCAAAAGACAACTATGGGATCATTATTTGGTTTTGTGATTATGTTAAATTCAATAAAAGTTGCATGTGTTATGAGCTATCATTATGATAAACCTAACTAACATTGAAATACATCTTTTGCATCATGGATATTATTTGGAGGTTCGTCTAACTGTGAGTTACGAATTTCTTAAACACAATAAGTTGAATAAATTTATACATAAGCTCATATGTAAAATCTTTTATTTTTAAAATACTAACTTGAACGGCAATTTTTGTAAATAATTTTTTTAGTGATGATAACAAACTAGTAGAGAAATCAAGTAAATGAGATTCGCATTTAGACGAATACTTTGTGGAACTAAAGTATAAAAGTTGTATTGAATTTGTCTAAATCTTGGTGGCTTTTAGGTTTGATGATTTAGCAGTATTAGTTATAAATAATTACGTTCATATGTATAAAATCTAGGCAAACTGAAGAAAATTATTCTGAGGCTCTAATTATAATTTTCTTACCTACTCTATTCTATTTATTATATTGTTGATTTTTGTTACTTTAAATTATTGTAGTGAATATATTGTTTTTAATTTATTAAACATCGTTAGTTTCTTTTTAATAAATGAAACAATTATAATACATTCCTAATAAATACTTGTTAATAAAAAATAAATTTATAGGAGAACTGTGATATATGTTTAAAAGTTTATATATCATTCGCAGTAAAAATGTGTGAATTATCATATACAAATTCTATTTGTGTCAATGTATAGTGATAATTATAAAAAAGTTATTGAGATTTTAATTATTACCTTGTAAATAATTAATAAATTTTTATTTATTTAAATGTTTACCTAATGTACTTTGACAAAAATTTTGTTATATCATTTTCCATTATTTGTAAACATTGTAAAATAAACTTTGCAAATTTGTAGTTTTCTTTTTTTATCTTCAAGTTCTAGCCAAATAATCAGAACGAGTGTGTAAGGAAGGTAAACTATGAAACTTAAACTTAGTTTGGACAGGAAAACGACCAGCGATGTTTCACTGATTTGTGTAATAATTGAAGGGGCAAGTGGATGAAGGTGTTATGTGACTTTTTTTGAAATTTTGAGATTTTTAATGGAAGAAGGTGGTATGAGTATCTTCTGTCATACTCCCGTTGCTTATCCTTTAGAAAGGTATATTTTAGGCGATACCGATGGATGAAGGTGTTATGTACACGGACCTTATGTACAATCCTAATGGATGATAGTGTCAAGTGCACATAACACCTTCATTTACTTTAAAGTCAAACATAACCTCTTAGTTTAGTACACTTAACACCTTCTTCTACTACAGTATTACAAGAAAACCTTGTGATGCGTGATTTGAGTATTGTGTGTTTATGCCGAAAATATTGTTTAAACATTAGCGATAAAATATGTTGCCCTCAAGAGGGAAGTTGATGGTGTTAAGAGCACTTCAAATAAATAGCGAAGAAGATAGAGATAGAAATCATGAGAAATCTGCAACTAAAATGTTTTCTAACCTAGAAAACGCAGAAGATGATGAAATTTATCAAGAAGGTAGGCAAGTTTTGTATTTTTCGTAGTAGTTACATGTAAAACTACTATAGGATGTTACTCCTTAAATAGTAATATTATTACTAATTTAAATTATTATATTTTTATCCTGACATAATATTGTGTTCTTTCTGGTTATCTTGTATTGTAAATGCTTCATGGAAATTCAATTTTTTTCTGTGTATCTTCTTTTATTAGGATTTACCAATATTTGAAAACTGTATTTTTTTTAGACGACTGATGAATACGCACCAAGCTCAAGCGAAGAATCTAAGTGTTCAGTGGAACCTGACACTAAATTCCGAAAGAAATCGAAAGCTGGTGGAACATTGTTTAAGAAATTAAAAACTCGATACAGTAGTGAAAAGCTTATTGCGGACGAATGCTTACAGGGAAGTTGTATTGACAACAATCGAGGCGAAAATAATAACAAATTTTCCCACATTACTGCAGAGGACACTCCAGTGGAAATGCATAGTAATAAAATTTCTAAAGTTGTCGAAAAAAAGAAAAAGAAAATTTTCATTCCTAAACTAAAAACATCAAGAAAGAGGATTAGAAAAGAAGACCAGTGGAAAAAGAAAAAGACTGCAATAGCTAGGGAAAGGAGAGAGGCATATATCTCATATAACGGAAAGGAGATGTCTGCTAAGACTCCTAGATTAGAAGTTTTGTGTAAGGAAAATTGCAGGTTCAAATGTGGCGAAAAAATCAACCCCACAAATAGAGAGCAAATCTTTAACAGATTTTATAAATTAGACGTTAACGCTAAAAATGCCTTATTGTTTAGTAGCATTCGGATAGGTGCAGTCCAGCGAAAAACAAATGCCAGTAATCATAAAGCCTGTTCTTATAAATTTATGATAACGTGCGATACTTCATCAGTACAAGTATGTAAAACAGCTTCTGTGCCCTCTCCTGACTCCAAGGGAAAGCATAGTACTAGGCCACATAAAATTTCCAGCGAAATAGTTTCTTATGTTGAAAACCATATTCGTTCATTTCCTACCGAAGAATCGCATTATTCAAGACATAACAACCCTTACAAGATGTATTTGTCACCTATTCTTAACATCTCCAAAATGCACGAATTATACATCGAAAAGTGCAAAGAAGATAACAAACCTCAAAATTATATTGTAAAAAAATGTTCTTACTCAAACATATTTTGTAACCATTTTAATTTATCATTTGGAGTACCAAGAAGCGACACCTGCAGCACCTGCGATGCCGGGAAAGCCAACACTGAACATAAAGAAAATTTTAAGGCAGCATTCAAACTGCAACGCATTGACAGGGAGGAAGCGAGAAACAATAGCAGTTTAATTTACATCACTATGGACTTACAACAGACCATGCCCCTACCAAAGTTAACTACATCTAAAGCTTTTTATCTCAGACAGATGTGGTTCTACAACTTTGGTGTGCACACTATTTCAACACATGGAGAGAAAGCGTTTTACTTCAACTGGACAGAAGATATGGCAAACAGGGGAAGTCTTGAGATTATGAGTGCATTGTGTACCTTTATAGAAGGAAACGAGGAACTCCTGAACGATAAACGGCATTTAGTTATCTGGAGTGATTCTTGTGCAGGACAGAACAAGAATTTCCTAATGATATGTTTCTACCAGTACCTCATTCTAAAAGGTATATTTTCTGTCATTGATCATAAGTTTCCTGAGGTAGGGCATTCCTATCTAGATTCCGACCGTGACTTTGGTCGCATCGAAAAGGTTTTATGAAAACATGAGACCGTATACCTGCCTGACCAGTATCGCGATATTATCAGAAAATCATCAAAAATGAATCACGCAACAGACATGAAAAACCATTTTCGTGATATAAAAAACTTACCAAAGAACTCAATCTTTTACAAAAAAAGAAAAATATTCAAAATGAAAAGATTGCATTTAGAGATCAAGTGAAATGGATACGAGTTGACGAATTTGGCACATACTTATATAAGGAGAGTTATGACCCTTTTACTCCTTTTAAAAAAGTTTCTGTGCTCAAAAATGAGAGAAGACATCCAGCTGCTGAAAAAGTACATCTAAAACGAATAAGCGAAAAATTTGGAAGTTTGTCCAATAAGAAAATTGAAAATTTGAAGGACCAACTAGTTTATGTGAAAGAACAATTCCGTTGGTTTTAGGAAGAAATTCTACAGATGAATGATGTTACTAATACTGAGAGGAAGTCAACTTAGTAATAATATAAATTGTAATCACTAGTTTCCAAAATATATTATTTGTTTAAAACACTTAACACGTTCTTTCATTTTTATTAGATGTTTCAAGTAATTAGCGAGTAGTGGAAGGTGTTATGTACCTTCAAATTACAAAAAAAACGCTTATTTTTTGAAAAAAGTCACTGCTATCATTACACAAGTTAAAATTGACTAGTCTTTAATCAAGTATATAAAAACTTTAAAAGTATTTTGAAAAATCAAAAATTCACACAATACTTTAAGAACCATGATTTATCTCAGAATTTACTATTTGTAACATAACACCTTCATCCACTTGCCCCTTCAATTACTCATTTCTTTTATTAAATTCAAACTAACAAATACATTTATTTGTTTTGTTTTGTAATTGAATGCATTCATATGCATAAAGGTTGGGCTATGAGCCTTTGAGCTTGAAATCTAACAAACATTGACTTGTGAGTTATTGCTTTTATGAGTTATAAGGTATTTTTTATCAATTAAAAGAAGTGGGCAGGGAGTATTTTACTATAAAAAAACTTTAAACAAAAAAAATGTATGAATTATTGGTGTAAAATGGTATAAAATTAGTCTGTTACTATAGGTCATGGTCGACCTTCATAAATAAAGGAAACAAACATAACCCTAAAACTAAAAACCGCTGTCAAATTATCTGACATAATGCTTTCTCATATATGTAAATAAATAACTTCAAAGTCCACAATACATGAATTTGAGTCATATCGGTTTTTAAACACCATAATTCCCCATTTTTGATTCGCCATTTTGAATTTTTTAATTTTTAACATATGATTTATTTTTAGCGATCCAAAAAAACCAATACCCGACCTTCAAAAAAATTTTGCACCCTAAAAACGGAGCGCCACTGGCAGTTTTAAAAATTTTTTATTTCGATAATGTTTTACAAATTAATAAAGTTGCAAAATTAATCATTAGCCCACAACACCTGAATTTTAGTCATATCGGATTTTAAACACCATAATCTCCCATTTTTGATCCGTCATCTTGTTTTTTAATTTTGATAAATGATGTATATTTGGCGATCTCAAAACCCCCCGATTAGGCATTTTCATGTGACGACGCAACACGTGACCTTGCTTGATGTTGAACAACTTTAACATGTGATTGTTTTCTGATAATTTTATCGAAACTCGTAGGCGGTGAAAATATTTCTGTGCTAATACTTGGAGATGAGGATTGTATTGATACAATTCACCAGAAATACGTGAATGAAGCGACCAATTATCTTACATAATATTGAAAAGTTCATGAGATTTTTAGATTAGTTATCATCAAAATCGTCAAATTAAGGAATTACATTCAAGGTAAGGCTCTTTTGGCTATGATATGTTAAAATGCGTATGTTATAGATTCGTTACTACACTGGAATACCAAGCTATAACGCTTTCAATATAATATTTACAAAATGAATTGAACCTTATATCAAAATAGCACCATAAACAGTTATTACAAATAAGTTCAATCATTTTTTGATAGTGTTAATAAAACTCAGGTTAAATTCTGATTTTACATTGTTTTCTTATACATTTCCCAACTATTTCTAGAATTTTCTATTTGACACTAAATGTAATGCACTTTTGACTATGTAAGTTTATTCTATGGCACCTTGCTTTAACCGGAATTTGGCACTAGAATCATCATAATTATAGATTGCTTTGAAATTAAATTACAAGAGACAACAAAATTAAGTGCACTACTTGGTCTACCTATAAACATCATAACACCATCAAAGTTCTCATAGGGATAACACCAACAGGCTTGATATCTTATATTTCACAAGCAGATGGTGGAATCGCTTAAAGCCGTTTGTTCTAGAATTTACCAAATTTGACATGGGCTTTATTAAAGCAAGTAACAAAATACTTACAAATTTCTATTTCAATGTCGTAAAGGCATGAATACGTGTTCATAAAATCTAACCCAACTATAATATACACTAATAATGTTCACTAATTAACTATGAAATATCTTAACATTATATACTAACACTATAATAAGTCAATTATCACGATTTTTTCTGGAGAAAACACTAAAAGATCACAGTAAAACACGTAGATTCCTATGAAACACTAACACAAGTTGTCCAGGATCAGTTGTTAGAGGCGGAGCTTGTGACGTACTTGAAAATGCCTAATATCCGACTTTCAAAAAAATTGGTTGTTAATTTAAATAAACACGATAATCCCCAATTTTTATCCGGCATTTTGAATTTTTTAATTTTGACAATTATTTATATACTTAGCGATCTTAAAAACCTCCAAATTTGTACCCTAAAATCGGGGCACCACTGGTTATTATATATTTTTTTATTTTGAAATTATATAAAAAAAGTATTAGTTTGTTTTTTAATTATATAACTTGAAAATTTGAAACAATGAATTTTTTTTTAATTTTCTAATCCCCTAAAAATGCCACTGGTTGGATTTTGCTTACTAACGAACTTGACTTGAAATATTTGAATTAAATAAAAAACCTAGTGGAATTGAATATTTTAAAACTATTTTGAAATTATATAGAAAAAGTATTAGTTTTTTTTTAATTATGTAACTTCAAATTTGAAACAATGAATTTTTTTAAATTTTCTAATCCCCTAAAAATGCCCCGCCATCGGTTGGATTTTGCTTACTAACGAACTTGACTTGAAATATTTGGATTAAATAAAAAAACCTAGTGGAATTGAATATTTGAAAACTATAATAATAAGTAAAACCTAGGGGTTGAACCACCTACTAGGCGCGTCCCCAGATGGCGGATAGGGGAACGACCTTGCAAATGATCGTAAGTGATGCAAGGCCAACACAGAAATATGAGCTCGTAGCATCCACCCGCCACTGTTAGTTCTACATAATACGGTGCCGCGGACCAGTTCACGTGGGGCCTTGTAACTAACAAGGACAGGGCCGGCAACCTTGCGTCCCCTTAGCTGGAAGTTCACTTTTCTTATACTTGTCTTGAGTGGCTTCCCTAACTTTAATTCTTTTCTGTCGGAGCACCCTCGCTCTAACTCTTGTTCTCTTCAGGCTCCCAGCGAAATCTGAGACACCTTCCCTTTTCATTCTACTCTTCCCAGGACATGCGCCGTAACAAGCGTATACGGGCGTGGCAATCCCGGGATGTCCTTGCTGGGGACGGCTGAGCTCTAGCCGTGTCCTAATACCGCAACCGCGAACTGTACTTCAGAGACTCTAGCAGGGCGTGGCTAGGGAACGTTGTACAGCTAGCGGTCGGTGGTCTTGGCTTTACCGCCCGGACTACGAGGAAGGTAACCTCTATAAAAAATCCCCCAATCCCAAGGTCGTTTGGCAGTTTTAGGTGCCGAAGGGATTGCGCCAGGGGAAGCCTGAGCGTGGCCAGGGGGAAGCCTGGTCCCTAGCGATGAAACGCCTGTGGGGAAATTGGAGCCTCTCCACAGTATTTCGCTCCTTACCACAGTATGGGAGCTCTGCGGTGGTCAACATTTCTTGTTTCTTCCCGTTCTCGTGGGAACAATATGTATGTTGCGTCAAATAAACCTTCGAGTGCCAACTCTTTAAACATGGCAGTGGATGAGGGGCCACTTAATATTCCCTCGAAATCAAGGAATATGGAGAAGGAGGTACAGCCCTGGTTCCTTATTCTAAAAAGGAAGGATGAGTTGAATTTCGACAAAATCAGCCCCTTTGTTATTCAAAAGGTTTTATATGGAATTCTAGGTAATTTGAAAATGACTAGAAAGATTAAGGAAGGATTACTGATTGAAACCGTTTCAAATGCCCAAATTGGTAAAGCTCAAAAAATAACCAAGTTTCACATATTTGAAATTGAAGTAATTACTCTTAGGACGATGAACACGTGTAAAGGTGTTATCTCTTGTCGTGACCTATTAAATTGCACTATCGACGATATATATTCGGAATTGGGCAATCAAGGTGTTATTGATGTACGAAGACTAAAAACTAAAATAAATGGCGAGCTACAAGATTCCCCCGTACATGTTTTAACTTTCAATAGCGCGGTATTGCCAAAAAGCATAAAAGTTGCTTTGTACTCCTTAAGTGTTCGTTTGTACATCCCTCCGCCTATGAAGTGTTTGAAATGTCACAAATTCGGTCATATTTCGTCTAAATGTACCGTCGAAGAACAACTGTGTATTTGTGGAAAAGTCCTACATATCGGCAACCTTGTGAGGTGGTTGTTCACATTCTGCTACATTTAGCAAATGCCCTGCTCTTCAGCAGGAACAAGCAATTCAGGAAGTCCGAGTAAAAGAAAAAATAACTTACTTAGAAGCAAAAAGAAAGATAGTAATTTCCATACCTGTCCCTAAAATCAGCTACGCGAAAGCTACCTCATCACCGACGGTCACCGAACCCGAACCTGATGTAAAATCTCTCGCAAAAGAATTGCTCCCACTTTTAATTGGAGCACTCAAGCCCCTACTGAATACCAACATTCAACCTGAATTTAGTGAAAATTTTATAAAACCCCTTCCTTCTTCTCGTACCTCTTCCCCTAGCTTGGAGAAGAGGAAGCGCGAGTCTATTGACAGCATATCTGTATCTGAAGATGACTTAGGAACTTCAGAGATTACTGAACAAGACTCAAACAAAAAAAAAAGAAAGATGGTGATCGGAGAAGAGGTAGACCAAGAAAGGTACCCGCTGCCGTCGACGACGATACATTTTAATAATTACTGTGATATATTTGTGATATTCGAACTGTGATATAAAACAATTTTTTGTTGTTTATCGTTAATTTATTACTGTTCTGTTTGTGATTGTTTTATTTATACATTCTACGTTAATTTATTACTGTCTCTTTTAAATTATTGTTTTTACTTATACAAGTATTTTTGTATTTTTTATTACAAATTTTATTTATACCTTGCTAAATCTAAGGATTTCGTTAATTGTCCACAAAATTTATTTATTCCCTTTTTTTTATATACTAATTTAATCATGGGAATTGTTGTTCAGTGGAATTGTAATGGATTTGCTCACCACTGCTGTGAATTAAAAAATATCATTAACGATTTCAACCCGTTGATTTTGTGTCTGCAAGAAACTCACTTCAAACCGGAGAAACAATTTCTCCTACGCAGGCACCATATAATCAGAAAAGATGCCTTATCTACACTTAGAATGAAAGGTGGAGTTGCAATAGTAATCAGATAAGATGTTCAATTTATTGTATTACCCATCAAAACGGAACTGCAAGCTGTTGCTGTAACAATATCTGCGCCACTAAATATTACAATATATAATATATATTTACCAAGTACAAATTGGAAGCAGCAAGACATTGAAGACGTCATTAATCAGCTACCTGTTCCTTTTATGCTAACCGGTGACTTTAACGCCCACAGCCCTCTATGGCAAAACATATCAGGTATATATCAATTAGTTCTCACGAACACGGGAGAAAACACCCATCTATGTGAAAGCTTTGGATCTTTTTCAGCAGTAGATCTAACAATTGTATCCCTCTGTATAGCTACATTATTTTCTTGGGCAGTGTTAGATGATCTAAATTTTAGCGACCACTTTCCAATTATTATAAAGACAGAGCATCAAGACGCGCCTATAATAAGTCCCATTAAGTGGAATATTGCTAAGGCTAAATGGGATGTCTTCCAAGTACACTTAGACACATGCATTGATAAAAACTCTACAACTCTATCTATAGAAGAAGTTACAAAAGACATAATTAATGCAGCTACTGCGTCAATTCCGAAAATTGGTGGAAAACTAATTAATCGCAAAGTGCCATGGTGGAACCAAACAGTTCAAGAATCTATAAAAGCCAACAAGCGTGCATTAAATATCTTTCGAAAACGTCCGACATGTGAAAATCCGACCTTATTCAAAAAGGCTAGAGCATTTTCGCGACGAGTTACTCTTCAGAGTAAAAGAGACTCCTGACATAACTATGTAACAAAGATTAACCGCAATACTCCAAACACAGAATAAAATAAAAGCAATAACAGGCCACACTCTCCATACAGTTAGAAACCAGAAGAAATAGCGTTATCAGCAATGCAAATGATATAACAGAACTTTTGGCAGACCGATTTGAATATTCTAGTAGTTCAAGAAATTATAATCCTTCCTTCCTGAGAACTAAAGGAAATCAGGAGGTAACGCTGAATTTCTTAGACCGCAATGAATATGAGTATAATTCGCCATTTTCGATTCAAGAACTTAAGGGCGCCCTGAAATGTAAGAAATCCTCCGCTTACGGGCCCGACCTAGTCTCATATGAAATGCTACGTAACCTAGCAACTGAACACAAAGAACTCCTCCTAAAGACATTTAATAAAGTCTGGGCGGAAGCAGTTTATCAGCAAAACTGAAAGGAAGGAACTATTGTACCCATCCTTAAAAATGGTAAAAACCCGTACTTAACTACCAGTTATCGACCTATAAGCTTGACATCCTGTATGGCAAAGCTACTCGAGCGGATGATAAGTAATAGGCTAATGTGGATTCTTGAAAAAAAGAAATACCTAACAAACTGCCAGGCGGACTTCAGGAACCATAGATCCACAACAGATCAGCTAGTACACCTGCAGGATGTTGTACTAAAGGCCTTTGATTAGAGACATCATGCGGTTGCAGTCTTATTCGATGTCGAGAAGGCATTCGACATGACGTGGAGGTATGGGGTAATGAAAAGGCTCTATGACTGGGGTCTAAGGGGGAAATTTACCAAAATTTGTAGCATCTTTCCTCGAGGAACGGATATTTCGAATGCGTGTAGGCAACTGCCTTTCAACTGCCAGAGTTCTAGAAAACGGAATCCTTCAAGGATCTACACTAAGTGTCATACTCCTCAGCTGCCCCTAGGCATACTAAAACCACTGCAAGCAATCCAAAATGCGACAATTAGATATGCACTAAGAGCTTTCTATACAAGTCCAAGTGAGAGCCTTTGTTGCGAATCTGGCCTAGAACCCATTGAATTACACCGACAAACTAAAATCTTACGATATGCGTGCAAAACTAAAGCTCAGGAAATCCACCCAAACCATGATATCCTGTTTTCGAATAATTTGGTCATTAGAAACTGGCAAAGACTGCATAAACCATTAGCTGTAAGTATCTCACAAATACTCAGTACGATCAACTACGAAATCCCACAAATAATTAATGTAGGACCAGTAGAAATCCCGCCGTGGCTAGTACCACTAACAATTATAATTAACATTCTATCCAGATTCCCAAAAGAAAATACACCTCCATCTGTAGATCAAGTCGAATTTAATAAAATATTGAACGAACACCGAGACTATCTAGCAATTTATACAGACGGATCTAAAACCGTTACAGGGGCGGAGGTGGCTTTTTCCGTAAGTGGTATACAGCATAGCTGGTCGATGCCGACACATGCTTCAATCTAGGAAGCCGAACTATATGCCTATGGCAAGCTCTTCGCTTTTATGAATTAGCCACGAATGATAAAAGGATTTTAATAGCTAGCGATTCACAAAGCGCTCTAGCCAGCATTACGAACCCATTTAACGAAAACGCATTAGTACAAATGATCATATGTACGATCAAACATCTTACAGATCAACAATATATAATCAAATTTGTATGGATACCAGGGCATGTAAAAATTGTTGGTAATGAAAGAGCAGATTCAGCTGCCAGCTCAGCAACCAACGACATAACACAACCTAAAACCAATATCACAACGTACCCCAACGTGGCGAAATTTATGAAAGCCAAAATAAACGGTCTATGGCAACAAAATGGGACAGAAGCGACACCCACCTAAGGAACATAAAACCTAACATCAAGAAATGGAAACTAACACTAGCAGACCGAAAGGATTCTAGCATCATCCATCGCCTCAGACTAGGACATACATCAATAACTCATGAAACCATTCTTCAAAATAAACCGCGAAATATATGCACAACGTGCAATGAGTCCATTACAGTAGAACATCTAATATGCATTTGTCCTGAGTACGATATATTAAGAAATACCTTTTCAATATCAACCATACTGAATGAAAACCTAACTACACCAGATACTATAAAGAACACAATACAATACCTAAAGACAATAAATTTATATGATAGAATATAAATGGACTAAGGGGCTAAAAAAAAAAGAAAAGAAAAGCGTGAACTAAACAGATGAGTTAAAAAAACAGAAAAGCGCTAATGACCTCCGCAGTCGAAGCGCGTTAAAAAAAAGAAAGAAAAAAAGTAAAAATTAGTTGGTTTCAATCTTAGATAAAATTAAATTATTAGATGCAAAAGTTGAATTAAAAATTATTATTACTTAATTTAATAAAATTAATAATAATTTTTAATTACATATTTACCTTTGTACTTATTCGTTCATAAACAAAACTTATAAAATAAAAAAAGTTGAATTAATTGAAAATACGTTCCTTTAGAAAAAATCGTTCTGTAGATAAACCCGCAACGAATGGTAATATTGACAAAAAGATATCTAAGTATCTTAGTCTTATTTATATAAATAAACCTAGAAGGAGTATACCGAATTCCATGTGGCGGATGTGCTTCGGTATATATGGCACAAACAGGAAGATCAGTGCAAGAAGAGAAGAACATATTAATGCTGTTAAACAGTACAGAAAAGATTGGTTTGACGGGCAATGTGAAATACTAATAAAAAGGAAGAGAAATGGATAAGAACAAACAGAGAGGATATTTATGAAGAATACAAACAAAGAGTAATAAGAAACAAAAACAGGAGTGGATTGACGTCATGATGAACTACATAGAAAAATCCAGTCAAAATAACATAAGGTTATATTAGGAAATTAGAAACAGAAAGGAGAAGAAGATGCACGGTTAATATAGACAGAAAGAATGGGAAAGATATATGGACGGAACAACAACAGAGGAAGAAGCTGAAGAGAGGATTGACGAAGATGGAGAGGAAATAGAAGTAGAAATAGGAGAACCATCAGAAGACGAAATTGACGAGGTAATTAAACATTTGAGAAAAAGAAGTTTCTAATGGTCATGTCTTCTTTAATGCCTGCCATTAAAGTTTAGAAACACATTCTGTGGAGCACAGACCAATTCCATTAAAGTATGTCATCTGAAGGAAGAAAGAGAAGAGACTAAGTAGTTGGACGTGTGCTCCTTCTATCACTACCCCAAAAAGTATTAGTATTTACAGGCACATACGACGAATTGCGTATTTCGTTGGGCTGCACGAGTGGAAGATTGTTTTCGGGATACGTAGATAATTTTCTCAAGTCGAAGATTGGCTGTACATTGACGAGCAGATGTTGTTTGCCAAATACCAAGAACGTGTGGGCGAGCCACTAAACAAGGCAAACGTTTGTAAGAACGCAAGTCTCCGCTCTATAAAGGCACGGAGCGGCTATATTTCGACAGTGGTGAGGCCTAAAGGTTTGGGAAAAATCCTTATAAGTAAAGCAAGTAAAGGCTGTAAATTATTTTGAAGTTGGTAGCTCGACCTATAGGGAAACTGCTACGAAGAAACATATAATTCATACTATCTTGGAAAATATCATTTGAAAGCTTGGGTGATACCACATCATTTTACTTTGCTACATTTTTCCGTATCTCTCATAATAAAGGAGAGAGAGGCCAATGCATTTTCTAACATGTGCATTTTAATATCTCCTGAACCACCCAACGGCTTCGAATATTCTTAGTGTCGTTTAAAAGAGCAATTTATACTCTTTTGAAAAGTGTTTCTGTTGCAACGTTTAGTGAGAAACAAATAAAGTAGAGGGCGTTCTCTGCAACGATGACACATTTCTGTGATTTTTTAGCAAAAACTAAATGGAACGGTAAGATTTACTTGACAGACCGTTACGCGGTTTAAAATTACCTAAACTTTAATTTCGCGATAACCCCATCCGTTCTCGATTTTTACGAGAAAATGTTAAAAAATTGAATACCTCAATAGGAACAATTAACCTTGTTGGGGAAAAGTTACTAACGCGGAAGCGTATCATATGTTGCGTATTTATTTCCAATGCTTCGAAAATGCTGCAATCGACAACATGCAATGCAATTTCCACAAAGAAGATATTTTCCTCTAGAAGTGTTTTTAAGATTGGGCAGGCGATTACGGGATACTGGCAACGTACACCTAAGGGTTCGCATAACACGCACCGGGAGATCAACGTTTTGGCCTACACGTAACACGACCCCATTTAAGCACCAGAAAGGTTTCCTACGACTTGGGAGTCCAAAAGAAATGTTCACGAGATTATTCAAAACAATAATATGCATCCCTACCACATTGTTTTACACCAGGCATTGAATCATACTGATTATGATCATAGACTCAACCATTGTCACTCGCTGTTGAGAGCACTCTCTAGGTTATTTGTTTAAAATTAAACTCTCCAACAAAAAATTTGTATTTTCCCGAATTATATTTAGGAGTCGGTGACAATGGTTGAGTCTATGATCATAATCAGCATGAATTAATGCCGGATATAAAACAATGTGGTGGGATGCATATTATTGTTTTGACGAATCTCATGGACAATTGCTTTTGGAACTCCTAACCCGCCGATAATTTTTCTTTATAATTAAGGTGGGATAGTATGGCACGTAGGCCAAAACGTTTATAATATTTTCCTCGGTGCGTGTTCTACGAACTCTTACAGGTGTTTGAATCGGCTGCTGCACGTTGCCAGTTTCCTGTAATCGATTGCAGTATTCAAATTTTTTACATTTTCTCGTATAAATCGAGAACGGCGTTTTCCACTAAAATTTAGGTAATTTTAAATCGCGTAACGTCCTGTCAAATAAATAGTACTGTTATATTAAGTTTTTTCAAAAATCACAAAAATGTGCAGAGAACGCCATCTAGTTTATTTGTTTAAAACTGAACGATCCACAAAAAACACACTTCAAAAGAGTATAAATTGCTCTTTCACATGTGACCTAATAGATTAGTGGTTGAGGAGATATTAAAATGTAAATATTGAAAAATGCATTGGCCTACCCTCCTTTATTATGAGAGATACGGAAAAATGTCGAAAAGCAAAAAGGGCCCTCGAATGATATTTTCAAAGTTATAGAACTCAATTTTCCGAGATAACATGAATTTTATGTTTCTCCCTAGCATTTCCGCCCTCTATCGGTCGAGCTACGAACTTCAAAATAATTGCGGGCCATTTCCCTTACTTGCTTTACTTACAGGTAAGGATTTTTGCCAAACCTCTAGGCCTTACCATTGTCGAAATAGAGCCGCTCCATACCCTTATCCGGATACCGGTACATTTGTTGCGCGACACACAAATTTGGTTTACGCTTAAACGCGTATGGGTTATCTTGTAAAGCGAAATAAACTCTTTTCCGATTTTTTCTTTTCAGGTTGCTTCTCCGCCATGTAACACACATGCACACGCATGGGCACACACAAACACACACACACACGCACACGCACGCACGCACGCAAGCACGCAACACGATACGCCACAGCACCGCACGCACACAGCAGCACACACACACACACACACACACACACACACACACACACACACACACACACACACACACACACACACACACACACACACACACACACACACACACACACACACACACACACACACACACACACACACACACACACACACACACACACAGACGCAGACGCAGACGCCGAGGCAGACGCATATGCAGACAGACGCAGGCGCAGGCGCAGACGCAGAGCAGATGCAGACGCACACGCAGACGCAGACGCACACACGCACACGGGCACGCACACGCAGATGCAGACGCAGACACAGCCACAGACACAGACACTGGCACAGACACAGACACAGACACAGAGACAGAC
Source organism: Vesta saturnalis (assembly GCA_036346205.1). NCBI lineage: Eukaryota > Metazoa > Arthropoda > Insecta > Coleoptera > Lampyridae > Vesta > Vesta saturnalis. The sequence goes on along the minus strand of JARFJB010001857.1, from coordinate 881,102 downwards.
ACAGACACAGACACAGACACAGACACAAACACAGACACAGACACAGACACAGACACAGACACAGACGTAAGCACAGACACAGACACACACATACAAACGGAAACGGAAACGGAAAAGTTGGTTATTTATAAGCTGCAATATAAACTAGACCAGTATTTTTGAATGAAAGGTGTTTTTTTTTGCAAACTGTAATATCATTTGTTTGTTTCATTGATTTGATTAAGCTTGGTTTGATTGATTAATTAGTTTATTTGATTGATAGGGCTGATCCGTTACTTTAAATTATGACGGATAATTAAATTGTTTATTGTGGTTACATCACTGGGGATTGATAAATTTCAGTATTATGGGAAGCTAGCGAAGACCCCGGTGTCCTGCAGCTTATCTTATGAGGTAGTGTGAGGGTTCCTGATTAATTGATTTGTTTGACATTGATTTGATTGAGAATGATTTGTTTGAGATTGATTTGATTGAAATTAATCTTATTGATTGAGATTGATCTGAAGAATAAGCACGGCTCTATTGGCAAAAACAAGTTCGGAGTCATACAGCTGTCTTATGAGATAGTATGAGGGCCCTTATTAGGACATTATTTCAAACTTTCCTCCATAACGATTACAGAGATCTACAAGTACTTATCGCTAGGTCAAACCACGAACAACCTCTATTACAGAAAATATTCATACCACTGGATGGTCCTTTTGATCGAGATTGATTTGATTGATATTAATCTGATTGAGAGTGATCTGATTGGTTAATTGATTTGATTAATCGATTTGATTAATTGATTTGATTGAGAGCCTTTTAAACCTCCAATCAGAACGCAGAGGCTGGGCGGAGTCTAAGGACCAGGCATAATCCAGTGGCCGTTGCCTACCGACAGGCCCTCCAATCAGAACACACCGACTGGGGCTGCATGCCCCGCACGAACAATTAGCTGGAAGAGGGCGTGGCCTAACCTTAGGCCCTCCATTCATAACGGTGTATGCGCGCTCATTTGCCTACCCTTCAGGGGTTTAACTGTCAAAAAGCTCTTAATACTGCCAAAAGGGCCCTAATTAGGGGGTGAGGACCACAAGCACATCAAGGGGTTGAAAATGCCACCAAGGGGTTAAAAATGACGCCGTCAGAAAAGGGCCCGGAGATGGTCGGGGCCACGTTGTGAAATTGGGCGTTGTGGATCGTGGCGCAACAGAATCGCTGCTAGGATGAGAATGGACTAAGTTACAAAAGATTTTGGAAATAACTTTTCGTCTCGTATAGCGTCTACAGCACAGACATGCATCAAAATGCCAAATATTTATTTTCCACTTAGTATTCATGCAGTATATAGGGATAAATGTTTAACAACAAAAAAGTAAAACACAGCTGCTCCAATTTGAGAACTGTCGGACATATATCATTCTCACATCAGCTTTTGTAAGTGTGTCATTGTAAATGTTAAAATATAAAAGATCTAAAATAAAAGCAAAATTATAATTAGTTCAACTTAAAGTAACATTGTAATCATCTTTAACGTACGTCAACAACTGGTATATTCGTCTTTTCCTCTATCTAATTTATATGCTCTAATATAACTTTATGAGTATTGGGAGCATATTTAAATGCTTTTAGACTAGTAAAAATATAAGCATTCAGAGCGAACAAGTTGTTAAGAAAATGTAGGAAGTTTTTTGGCAGTTTGCCTTAGACTTAGTTATTGGCAAGAAGTGTCCGTAGCGTCGAGACGCTCTCAATGTTCAGTGCGGGCCCAGAGTGGCGTCTGCGTCGCACTCGCGAACCTACTAAGCGATCTTAGTTTTATTAGTTTAATTGTTAAAAATATTTGTTTCCAGTTTTAGGCTACAAAATGGCCGAAGCTCCATGGAGGTGAGTTTTTTGGTTTAAAACTGAAACTAAGAATTACGTCCTTAAACTAAATAATAGTATAAATTTACTTTGCCAGAAGCGCAAGTTGTGCCAAAGATTATAGTTAATAATAGATTTGAATATACGGAAAATGTGTATTTTTTCATATTTTATATTTTAAGGTTAGCTTATAAAGCGAAGGTCTTGCTATAAAAATTTCAGGCTTAAATCGTTTCACTGTTTTTCAATTTATTTGATCAAAAAAATATATACCTATCATCAAATTCCAATACGAGGACGCGTTTAGTATAGTCTGCACAAAAATAACTGAAAAATGTAAAAAAGATGAGAGCAATAAATACTTTGTTAAAAAAATCCTACACCTTCGGTCTGTCAAGAGATATTAATGTGGAAACTTATAATTCACTAAAAAAATATTTTTGAAATCGAAAATGTCATTTACCCTTCCGGTTTATGACCTTTCAGTAAACTCGTGATTAATTTAACAGCAAACATTTCGATTAGTAAACATTTGCAAATTTAAAATATTGTTTTAAAGCATGAAATTTATGTTATTTGTAATACGTTTCATTCTTTTATTTGTTTAAAATAACGTCCAAAGACCTCGAACTGTTGGCCAAAATAAATTTTTAGACGTTTGGTGACGGCCAGAAGAAATAATGGAATGGAATATCCACGAAATTATTATCGATTTTTTTGTAAACATGTCATTCAAACGAATGTCACTTTTGGTATTGGAGTCATAAGCAATTAAGGACATTAATAAGTTTAAATTGCCGTATATTTTCGAAATTATATTACGTCATAGTTTTGGCAAAATATATACTTTGCCAATTCCAAAAATATTTTAAAATGTGCTCAATGGGCATTTTTGAGGTTTTTGAACTTATTTTGACTAAATTAATGTTTTGTAATCACGTTTATGTAGGTTCCTCGTGCGTCAGGGCCTTTAGACAGTTAGTTGTATCACTTCCTCAAAATTCATTCAAGTCAGTTGATTGCAATTAGTAGGGAATGCAAAAATATTTTTAAACGGTTATATATTTTATTGTACATACAAAATTATTGATTATTTCTGATATGAATTTATAGTCAATTGCAATTATGTTCAGTGTTTTATCTGAAGAAAATTCAATAATTTTCTTAATACCAAAACTCTTGGTAATGTCAAAACAACGAATTAGTTTCTAAAAATTATATTTTACATAAATCAAAGTTGGTTTGTACATATTGGAATTGCTAATGTCTATAGATTCAAGGTTACGCACGTCGATTATAAGTCAAATAATTTGCTACTTTAATGACATTAACGGTTCCAAAAAATAAATCTTTTAAGTTGGCACTAAAAAAGAAAAATCATGGTTTTCCACATTCAACTCAAGGTCGTTTTTCATAAAAAATTTCAGTTTTTTTATAGTTAGCCTTTTTTTTATAGATAGCTTATAATGTGTGGTACTTTTCCTTCCTTGGTGTTTCTGATTTTTTTTCTATAGTCGTGCTTAATGTGATACTTGTTTTTTAACTGCTCGAATTAATTTTCGTACACCTTTGTAATCAAAAGAATAGTATGAAAACTTATTAAATAAAACTAATTTCAATCTTAATTCTTGAAACCCAATTGTGCTTCCTCGCATGCAACAAAGAAATATCAATTTGTTTTTTTTACCTCCACCTTCAACGATGGTTCACAACACGCAAAGATTATGTTCACGTGTTGAATTTTTGAATTTTGAAATTGTGACTGTAAATTCGAAATAAGCCGGCTAAATACAGTGGGGTGGTCGAGGGACATAATATAAATTATTGCGGCGTTTATAAAATTCGGTTTCGCAGGGTAATTGTAATTTAGTAAAATTATTTGTAGGCGCCATCGTACTTTTAAATTGGAAAAATTAACGTGAATATAGGATATGAGCAAGTGAACTTGCACAGAATTCACCCCCTTTGATCGCGCTTTGTCTGTAATTGTGACACTCCAACAACTAAAAAATTAATATAAACTCCAAAAGATAAAAGCGCTTGCTTGCTTATTCATAATTTTATTCTTACTTCAATTCAGTAAAACTGGTTTAATCAAAACAAATCTCCACTCCCTTAACCACAGTCTAAAAATTAACGTTCTTAGTTAAACATCATAAGCCCTAAATTGGCGTCTCATATTTTCAAATTTATCTTAATAATCTGCATTAAGGCAAAAGAGCTGTATATTTAGAAATAAAAATACCAAAACATTTATTGAAACTATGTCTATTGAATAAAGAAAACAAGAGATAAGGAAAAACAATGTTCATTAGTTTGTCCTGATTTCAATGTTTTGCGACGTGTCTCAAGAACGGTTTGAGATAGAAAGTTGTAGTTTTCGCGTACTTGTGTTTTTTTATGAATCGAAAGATGGACTAAACAAAATTTTCATGGCACGCTTCGTTTCTGATATACAGGGCGGTTTTTAAAATTTGTAATTTTGGGGCCCCCTCATATCTCTGTTAGCTAGTAACATAGAAATAAAGTGAGAACCAATATTGATGGATATATTTACGTAGAATCATCATTCTTCAAAATAACCCAAACTTACCTTTTTTTAAATAGGACACCCTGTATATTTCTGTATAATTCTATTTGTCCTCAGCTTTCCAAAATGACGAATTTTCAACATCGCCCTGTATCTCAGAAACAAAGCGCGTCATGGAAATTTTGTTTAGTCCATCTTTCGTGTCATAAAAAAAGCAGCACAGGAACGCGAAAACCGCAAGTTCCTGCGTCAACCTGTTCTTGAGCTACCCTGCAAACCGATCTGAATAGGAACACACGGTACAAAAAACATTTAAATTACCGACGTCAACTCGTCAATAGCACTAATTTTAATTATATTACTATGATCTTTATTTTAACTTACATAGTCTTTAAATTCGCCTTTGATGGCCCAAAGCATGCTCGAGGAAAAAACCCATTACTTAATTACTACCTTACTCCAAATACATTAACCTCTTCTGACTGTTAGAGCGCTTTAAATCTACCAAGCAATTTTCGAATGTCTGGAATAGTCGCCATATTGTAACAAACCCTTCTTCTTCGTCTTCTTGTGCCTTCTCCTATTTTCGAAGGTTGGCGATCAGTAGGGCAATCTTTACTTTTGAAACTGCTGTACGAAAGACATCGGCAGCTGTCTTCCCGAACTAGACCCGGAGATCCTTCAGCCAAGGGTTTTTTCTTCCGCCAGGTCCTCTTTTCCCATTGATTTTTCCCTGAATTATAAGTTGGAGCAGTTTATATTTGTTCTTTCCTCTGCTTAAGGTGTATAAGTTCATCCTACGCAGTACCTCCTCATTTGTGATCCTAACCATCCATGAGGTCCGTAGCGTACGGCGGTACGTCCACATCTCAAATGCGGTTATGCGTTTACACATTTTCTCAGTTAGGGCCCATGCTTCCACTCCTTACAGCACAATTGGAAATATATAACATTTTAAAATTCTGTTTCTCAAGGGGATGTTAAAATCCCTGCAGCACAGTAGCGGCTTCATTTTTATAAAGGCTTGTCTGGCGTGTTCTATTCTGGTTCCTGCCTCCACCTTTATGTTTTAACTATCTATATGTCCTGTTCTATCTTTATATTTTTGTTTGTGTATTTTGTATTTGTTTCTGCACTGTCATGTATTTCGTTTTTTTTATAAATCATGTTTTTGGCTGGTTGCATGGAGTACATTAAATAAAGTGTGTGGGTCTTCAGCAGTTTCGATCTGATATTGTTGACCAGTACGCCGTTCATATTAATACCCGTTTGAGTCTCGGATGTCTCTTAAAATAAATCTCTTAGTATATACAGGGTGTCCGGTGAGGAACTGTACAAACTGAAATGGTATGTTCCTTGGGTCAATTTAAGTAAAAAAAGTCCCATAAACATAGGTCTGATTCGCAATAGTTACCCAGATACAAGCGTTTAAAGTTTATAAATGATCACATATTTTTTCAAAAGTAATTATTATTAGTCAACTGGAAAAACAAAACTGAAACAATCTGTCATTTATTCGTTTGTGTTCTAATAATGACAAAGTGGATTGTAGTAAATTAAGTGTAATTTAAATTTAAAATGCCTTTTCAATTTTCTAACGAAGAGTATGCTGACATCATTTACATTTATGGATTTTGTGATGATAGGGATACAAAAGCCCATCATGTAATGTTTGCCATACTGACATACGGGGGACTCCCGTTCGAGAAGAAATTCTTCTAACACTCAACCCTGGACTCCGATCAACCATCTGTAGAATGTTTTCTTGCTCATTCACATTTAACTCCACAGGACGATCAGATCTTATTGAAACTGATGGAAATGAACCATGAGTTCGAACGTGTTGAAACACAGAAGAAAAGGTTTGGTGATTTGGAATCCTCCTGTTGGGAAATCTTCGTTCATATTCCCTAACGGCAGCTCTCGCATTTCCATCACAAAGTCCATAAATGTAAATGATGTCAGCATACTCTTCGTTAGAAAATTGAAAAGGCATTTTAAATTTAAATTACACTTAATTTACTACAATCCACTTTGTCATTATTAGAACACAAACGAATAAATAACAGATTGTTTCGGTTTTGTTTTTCCAGTTGACTAATAATAATTACTTTTGAAAAAATATGTGATCATTTAGAAAACTTTAAACGCTTGTATCTGGGTAACTATTGCGAATCAGACCTATGTTTATGGGACTTTTTTTACTTAAATTGACCCAAGGAAAATACCATTTCAGTTTGTACAGTTCCTCACCAGACACCCTGTATTAAATAGGGGCGACAGAACACAACCCTGTCTAACTTCGTTGAAAGTGTATTTCCTCTGATAGTTCATCTTTCACCCGCACGGTGGCTGTGTCTGTGTGTGCGTGCTTGCGTGCGTGCGTGGGCGTGTGTGTGTTTAAACCCATAATAGTATCAATAAGATTTTATTATTAACATAACCAGCTAGTACAATTTTAAACACACAGTAAATTTGCGCTTTCATAGAACTTTATTAAATAAAAATTAAAAAGTAACTAGTACAACTTTTTTCAAACTGTACCACTTCAATTGGCATATAAAAAATAAACAATGGTCAATTACTCATAGTACGTCTATAGAGAGCCTTTAGGATGTTGACCTTCAGTTCTCCATGCTCAAACCATCCTCGATATTGCCAATCAATTCGGATGGCAGCTATACAGAATGGTCGTGTCTCCTCCTTGTCAAATTAAACCATAATTATCAGGATACGTACTAGTTCTTTTAAATCTTACACACATATTAATTTGTTGCTAACGTTTACTACCGTTGCTAACAAAACTTTGTGTATTTCCCAAGTTCTTTTTTGCGTTACTCTTTCATTTAGATGTTTAACTTATCTTTACAAAGTTTCTGGTTTTCGGCGATTTTGGATATCACCTTTAGGAGAGTGACCAAGTTAATTAGAATTTAAAAAATATATGTCATCACGTTCCAAAAGGTTCTTCAACAACTTCTCACAAGTGGTATGTTGCCATTTCAGATTCTAAAGTGACAATCCTCATCATATGATGCATGTTGATACACGCAGATGAATGTGCTCCCTTCCATAAAATATTGAACTGAATTGAAAAAAAGAGCAGTATCAAAATGGCTTGAAGGACAATGGGGAACGATTTTGTACATTTAATTCGGAATTTACACATGCAATGTGTTATTTGTATAAGTAGTAACTATCCTTGGCAAATATACTGTATGACATTGAAGATGAAATACATTTTAATAATTTCTTGGTAATAAACTGGCTACATAAAGGATACTAAATGATTAAACTTCTTTGACAGTTGTAGTAGTCCATCCTACAAATTCAGTAATGAGTTGGAGCTCATACACCCCTCTACTCAGCGATAGGGAAGGGGTGTACAAAATAGCATACATTTTATAAGACTAGAAAAATTCGAATGAAAAGTAGCAGCTTTTAATTAAAACTTACACAACACATAAACTTAGCCTTTTGCAACACTTCAAACAAAATTTTAACCACACAAGATCAAAAATGGATTTTTAGATAAAGAAATAAAAGATATCAAAAAATTCATTTTGCCCGATCGGTTTTTTGTCTACCCGGCACAGTCGGCATGTGCCCACTTTTACACGAACAACAACATAACCACAGCTCACCTTGTTTGGACATTTTCTACAGTTCTGTGCAATAAATGCAATCACAATCGTCTTCTTCGTCTTCAGAAAAGGTTCTTTTCTGTTTGTGACTCTGGTTTTGTCAGGATTACCACCTTTTTCTTTTTTCTGAAATGTTTAGTTTCGTTTTGCTCTTTTCTTTTGCCTCTTCCAAATTGGGAGTCGAGTTTAGGACAGAAGTGCTTTGACGTTTCCTTGGCTTTCTTTTCCCCTGGCCTGAAATAAATCGTCCTACCGGAACTGGACTTAAATCAGCTGGAGTAACCAAAATTGAAACACCACTTGTGGGATTTTTCAAGTTTTTCTCAGCAGGTGTAGCTATGGTGCAGGGAGGTTCTGTGGCAGAAGCATTTTTCACACTTGGTCCAGGTTGAGCACTATCATCAATAAGGACGTTTGCTGCTTGTTGGGCACTATTGTTAACTACAATGTTTGTGGCTTCAGATGCCTGAAACACATAATCAGGGAACACATGGGGATTTAGTGGGTAGATGTCTGTTTTAGAAAATGCATGAGTGGCGTTCAGGATCGTAGGAACTTCTTTGACAGTTGTAGTAGTCCATCCTACAAATTCAGTAATGAGTTGGAGTTCATACACCCCTCTACTCAGCTATAGGGAAGGGGTGTACAAAATAGCATACATTTTATAAGACTAGAAAAATTCGAATGAAAAGTAGCACCTTTTAATTAAAACTTACACAACACATAAACTTAGCCTTTTGCAACACTTCAAACAAAATTTTAACCACACAAGATCAAAAATGGATTTTTAGATAAAGAAATAAAAAGATATCAAAAAAATTCATTTTGCCCGATCTGTTTTTTTGTCTACCCCGGCACAGTCGGCATGTGCCCACTTTTTACACGAACAACAACATAACCACAGCTCACCTTGTTTGGACATTTTCTACAGTTCTGTGCAATAAATGCAATCACAATCGTCTTCTTCGTCTTCAGAAAAAGGTTCTTTTTCTGTTTGTGACTCTGGTTTTGTCAGGATTACCACCCTTTTTCTTTTTTCTGAAATGTTTAGTTTCGTTTTGCTCTTTTCTTTTGCCTTTTCCAAATTTGGAGTCGAGTTTAGGACAGAAGTGCCTTGACGTTTCCTTGGCTTTCTTTTCCCTACCGGAACTGGACTTAAATCAGCTGGAGTAACCAAAATTGAAACACCACTTATGGGATTTTTCAAGTTATTCTCAGCCGGTGTAGGAATGGTGGGGGAGGTTCTGTGGTAGAAGCATTTTTCCCACTTGGTCCAGGTTGAGCACTATCATCAATAAGGACGTTTGCTGCTTGTTGGGCACTATTATTAACTACAATGTTTGTGGTTTCAGATGCTTGAAACATAATCAGGGAACACATAGGGATTTAGTGGGTAGATGTCTGTTTTAGAAAATGCATGAGTGGCGTTCAGGATCGTAGGAACTTCTTTGACAGTTGTAGTAGTCCATCCTACAAATTCAGTAATGAGTTGGAGTTCATACACCCTCTACTCAGCTATAGGGAAGGGGTGTACAAAATAGCATACATTTTATAAGACTAGAAAAATTCGAATGAAAAGTAGCACCTTTTAATTAAAACTTACACAACACATAAACTTAGCCTTTTGCAACACTTCAAACAAAATTTTAACCACACAAGATCAAAAATGGATTTTAGATAAAGAAATAAAAGATATCAAAAAAATTCATTTTGCCCGATCTGTTTTTTTGTCTACCCCGGCACAGTCGGCATGTGCCCACTTTTTACACGAACAACAACATAACCACAGCTCACCTTGTTTGGACATTTTCTACAGTTCTGTGCAATAAATGCAATCACAATCGTCTTCTTCGTCTTCAGAAAAAGGTTCTTTTTCTGTTTGTGACTCTGGTTTTGTCAGGATTACCACCCTTTTTCTTTTTCCTGAAATGTTTAGTTTCGTTTTGCTCTTTTCTTTTGCCTCTTCCAAATTGGGAGTCGAGTTTAGGACAGAAGTGCTTTGACGTTTCCTTGGCTTTATTTTCCCCGGCCTGAAATAAATCGTCCTACCGGAACTGGACTTAAATCAGCTGGAGTAACCGAAATTGAAACACCACTTGTGGGATTTTTCAAGTTTTTCTCAGCAGGTGTAGCTATGGTGCAGGGAGGTTCTGTGGCTGAAGCATTTTTCACACTTGGTCCAAGTTGAGCACTATCATCAATAAGGACGTTTGCTGCTTGTTGGGCACTATTATTAACTAGAATTTTTGTGGTTTCAGATGCCTGAAACATATAATCAGGGAACACATGGGGATTTAGTGGGTAGATGCCTGTTTTAGAAAATCCATGAGTGGTGTTCAGGATCGTAGCAGCTTTTCCATACGTTTCATTTAGTAGAGCACATATCTGAAAACGCTGTCACAACTCGACCAGGAAGAGCCCTGAGCCATTTGGTTATTTCTTGGTCATAATAAGCTTTGAGTGGTCCAAAAAATGCAACATCGAGTGGTTGCATGCGATGTGTGCAGTGAGGTGGCACAAGAGCATCAAGATATTTGTGACTTGAATGTCCATCCATGATTAACAAAACTTTTTCAGTGGGAGATGCCCTAGCATATTTTTGAAAATGCTGCAGCCATTGTAAAAATACTGGACGTCATTCAACCGGACACCTAGGCAATGTATACAGTTCCTGCAGGTGCATGATCGGTTAATTCATTCTTCATATTTTTTCGTGGAAAAATTAGGAGTGGCGGAATATAGTTCCCATTAGTTCAAATGCAACAAACAACTATTACTTGAGAACCTCTTTCTGCGCTGGTAATTGCGTCTACTTGTTTCCGACCAGCTGTAGGAAATACTTTCTGCGGGCGCTGTACAGTAGATAAAACAGATTCATCTGCATTATATATCTGCATGGGATCTATGTTTTCCTTTTGCATGAATTTGTCTAATACGTCAAAAAACTCAGCCACTTGAGGTTTGTTAAATGCCTGCGCCCTCGCTGCAGATGTTGCTTCATGTTTGCGCAGCGTTATATCTGGATTTCTTCTGCGAAACCTTGACTCTAGCAGTTTTAAATGTTCCACCAACTGACGTTCTATTTCTATCGGAAATGTTTAAACCTGCCCAGTCGTTTTTCGCCTTTGCTTAAAGTTTTATTTTTTTGCAAGGCATGCCTCCTTAGAGTTGCTTGAGGTATGTTGCAAATTTTTGATGCCTTGAGCCATCCCATTTCACCACTATTAACGGCTTCTATTGCCCTTAGCATAGAATCAGCATCCCACCCACCTGGCGTGAACATAATACAAACAAATGCAATTTTTGACTGATTACTTACGAAACCTGAAGTATAAAATCCTATGAGTAACAATCCCTTAACTTATAATAAAAATGTGAAGTTGCTAGTTTATTACATTAAAAGTTATTGTAGATTTTATTATCCCGCGAGAAAAACCTTTTGGAGTTAAAAATAAAATAATAGGCCATACACACTACCTAACTGCCGAAGTGGTAGTAAATGTAAACCAGCATATCTGAGGAAAGTGCGGGAATCACATATTCGTTTCCGAGCTCTTCCGAATGACGAGTCGTGTGTATAAAAGCACTATGTCATTTTACCCCATCATGTCATTTTGTACACTCCTCCCCTACATGCTTCGAATCAGAAGAACAATACATTCTTTCGGCGTAGAGCTACAGGTATTCTGAACTTCATTCCGAAGGTGCTGCAAGTTCATCGGCGGAGCATGCAATCAGGCCAATCATCTGCGTATCATATCCCATACATGTTCATTGGCTTTTGTGGTTCGTGTGAGTGAAGCACTGCAACGGCTTCCAAGACATTAAATGTGATTCTAGGCATTAACGTCTCTTTCCAGAAAGACCGGAGGAAACCTACTCCACATATTGTGGTACCTTAAACCGTAAGTTCACGTAATTTTCAAGTCCTCACCTTTCTCTGCGACTTCGGCAAAACCTTTTACGCCGATCATTGATCCACAAATAGAATCGAGATTATTCACTAAATGCAACCCGATTCCATTAGTGGTCACACTGGTCTGGTTCTTGGTACTACTGCAGTATTGCTTCCTTATGTCTGGCGGTTAAAGATTTCATACCGAATTGTTGTCCTATTTCACTCAGGGTATTGATCTAATGGTCCATAATGGCCCCTAAGGGTATTTGTTCTTAGTAGACACTCTTCATGATCATTAGTTCTGTAAACTGTTCCAGTACCTTGACGACGTTGGTGTCAGTGTTTTTCCGTCTTAGTATTCGAACATCACAGTACAGCAGATGCATTCCTACCAACCCTCTTAGCAATTTTCCGAAGAGTCATTCCAGTTCGCGCATCCTTATTACTCGCCTCCTTTCACGTTCACTTAATTGGTGAAAGTTATGGTGTCGACGTGCACGAGAAGTTACAAGAAAAAATATTTCAACGGCAGTAACAAGGATTAAACTCAAACCAAAAGTCAAAGTTTCAAACAATAGCAATAATAAACAATGTTGTTTTGTCATAGCTACCAACAATAGCTATGTTCCGTTTCAAATCATTACGAAACATTACTCATTTTATCAACTACATATATTCGGTTATCGCCAACCAATTATTAAGATATACTATGGTTACTGGATCTTGCAATATCACACAGCATTTGACACAAGGTTACAACAGTATAGTTGGAATAATTAGTTTTAAAAATTAAGAAGGACTCATTAATTTTTAATAATGGTTTTATTATAGTTTATACGTTTTACCCTAAAGTGCATTTGTAAGCCAAATTACTGTGAAGTAATAATCGCTAAGGTTAGTTAGTTAACAAAGAAAAAATACCTGGTAAGTGAATCACCACTAATTTACCTGTCAGCTTTTGTAAGAAAACGTCAATATATAATAAATAAAACATTGCAAGGATTATAAATACAGAAATGGGGCGTCGCAGGGTTCTGTTACATAAATTAGTAACGTATATTAACCCAACATTTTCTTAAATCTAGAAAGTTCCATGAATCACAAATCAAAAAAAATTAAAAGACTTTCTGAAATAAATTAATATATAGTGAACGGTTTTCATCGATGCGCAACAAAACTTGCATTGTTAGGTATATGAAAACTTTTACTACATTAAAATGGAACAGCAATCACATGATTATCTTATCGCAGTGTATGTATATGTATGTATGTAAAAATATCAATAAATTTTAATTAAAAAAGAAAAACTAAAATTAAAACTTTCAACAGGTAGAAATTCTTCCTGGACGAGTAAACCGATTAATATCGTAAATTCGTCTTTTTTTAACTGAAAGTGGTTGCTAGGCTATTTAAGGTGAATCACCTTTTTGATACTTTATTATGTCTGCAAATTCTCAATATACATTTTTAAAATGTTTGGAAAATGCTTATGATGACAGATTAAATATTTATCATTTTTCTGATTTTTTAAGACTTCATTCATTCATTCCACTCAGCATTATAATTATCCGTTTCTCATAATCGATTAAATAAAAGTGTAGTTTACTCAAATAATATGACACGCACTTTGCTTAATGAATACCTAATTGTAGCATTAAACAAATACTGTAATACTTAGTTTTCCTACGACCATGTACGAAAGTGATTCATATCGCACAATTAACCGTACAGAAAATAATACTTTCGCGCACTAGTGCGTTTCACTTTCTCATTGTACCCATTATGAAAGTAAAAAACACGTATGCTTTTTACTATTGCATTGCATTTCTATGTTACCATAGCAACTACCGGTTGTCATTGGCCAGGGAGTTGGGTCGCGATCAAAGTCACCACGCTTACTGCAATTATTTGACTTTTATGATTCTCTTTAAGTTCATTATAATTACTACACTATTTGTTAGGGCATGATTATGATTTCTTAATACAAAACTTGAAATATTAAATTAAGCATATTTTGTAATTGTTTAATTTGTGATCAATAAAACATTATGGAGACTTGTCTTTTTTCATGGTCGTAGGAAAAATAGTGCACGAAAGTGTCTATCTTGCACGGGCGGCGGAAAAAATACCCCATGAAAAATTACCCCGGAAAACAAACCCCATGAAAAAATACCCTCGGAAAGAATACCCCGCAAACTCACTCATTTACGAGTGTCAAACATTTAAATTCAAATTCGTTAATATTTCCTTTTTCCATACATATGTCGAGTCAATATAATGATTTAATGATAAAAGGCATTTAACGTGGTGAGAAATAACACAAACAATAAAAGTAACTGTCATAGCACCACATAAAAAGGCAAATTTTTATTACTTAATGTTATAGGTATTGGTATTGTACATGGTATTATACATGTATTACAATATTTTTTACAAAAGATAATACTTAACATAATCATTCTTTTCTTGCAAGGCTCATTAGGGTTAGGGTTGTCATTAAAATAAGATTACAATTACCTTTCTCAAATGGTTATTGTTTACAAGAATAATGGAATAACTAAATAGATAGCAATTAACAGATTATCGGAATGCGAAGATTAAATAGATACCATTGGTAATGCAAAATTTTCGAATTACCGTTTGGTTATTTTGCGGGGTATTTTTTCCGGGAGTATTTTTTCAGTGGGTTATTTTTTCCTGGGCAATTTTTTCGCGGGGTATATTTTCCAGGGTATTTTTTCATGGGGTATTTTTTCCGCGATTCATCCTGCACTCGCAAGATTCTCACACTTAGGCTGGCGCCCTTGTGTGAAAAATCCCGCTTGTTTCGTCACTCGTTATGTAATGTACTATTATTCAAAATCATATACGTAATATGCCAATTATATTTTGAAAGATGGGAAATGTGTCACTGTTTGTTTGACAGCCAGGACGCGTGTAAAGAGACTGGGGACGTAGATAATGGATATTACCTACTCCGCGACATAACTTCACAAAATGCGGAAGAGCATCACAAGTGATATGGCGCGCTTTGAATGTTTTAGTTCAGGTGTTGTGTTTTCAGTTTGAAGTTTTTGTTCATTGCTACAAATTCCAAAACTATTTATAATCTAATGAAAACTATACTTTAAAACAGTACCTACTAATTATACAAAATAAAGTTGAACTAAAATATTTTAACGATGAATTAACATTGGTTATGTTGACAGTGGCAATTTATAACTGACACTCGCTCCATTGATTGGTTACTTATATTGTATTGTGCTGTAGACGTTAAAGTTGATGGCTGGGCGAAATTAATAGATGAAGACTTGCAACCAGCATTTTCTTGAGATGTATTTGCCGCGCTGCTGGTTAGAATGTTCGCAATAGTCTGGCGACCCTTCGCAGAATCTTCTATGTAGTTTTCCGTAATAGTATTGATGAAAACATCGTTCATCCTCGATGTCTTTAGGTGGATTCAAATAACTTTCCAGTAACAAAATTCACCGTTCGTCGAGGATGACAAATGCCCTTGGTTGGTGAGTTTTGTGTCCAGAATTATTACGTGTATTTGAGTCTCAGGTGCATTGATATCTGTGACTTTCATTTTAACTAACTCTTCAGTTCTGCATGCTCCAGACACTCAAATTATTAGGGCTAGGTAAATTGAAAACATAAATTAACAAATGGTTTGGTGAGATAAAATTGATTATTAATACCTTCAGCGGAAGCAAATCGACTGGGGCATCAATTAAAAACCTTTTCATGTCTAAATTCGTGAATACATTAGACTGATTTGCTCTATAACACACGCTCTGATTTTTCAGAAAAGCACGCAGTCTATTGACACCGGCAATTTCGAATTTTCAGCATAGCTCTAATCATTGATTAGATAGACCACATCATTGAAGTTTTTTTTGTTAGCAGATAGCTCTTGGAAATAGACAAGCAACACGTACTTCGAACTAATGTGCGAAACTGACCTGCCAGTTCACCATTATTTGTACGAGATATTCCTTTTCGTACCTCATCTTGCGTTTTCCAGCAATAGATCCTCTTCCACATTTTCTACTGTCTCCCACAATTCAGGAAGAGTACACACCGTCTGAGGACATGGTAAAATTCACGGGAAAACTCGTCCACAAGCTCGATCACAAGCAGATCAACACGAATGATTTGACACAAGATTCGACGGTTGAGTTGATGTTTTTGTTTTTCTCACAGCCAACTACACTCACGATTTCATCAACTATAAAACATACAACCGTGTTCGGTCCGTTTATTAAGGGCGATGAGCATGATTTGACGGTAAAGTGGTTCATCAGGCGCGCCTCGAGCTTATACCTCACCTCAAGCTGCGCGCATCGGTGAAGTACGTTCGCCCTTGGTGCTGGTAATGAACAACGTTACCATGTCGTATGTAATCTACTATTCTAGTCGCGGTAGATACTCACATTAATAATGATAAACAGCATATGTGGATCAAAGTGTAGTGTTAATTGGATCCGGACATACGCATATACGAATGTATGCGAGATTTTGTCATCACACGTATTATTAGATATACAGCAAGTACGATAAGCCAAAAAAGAGATAAACAAATGTATATTATAGAATTCTAAAACCCTGAAAAAGCGGCCAAGGGAAGGCATTGAAAAGATCTTTTACAAATACATTTTAAAATTTCTTTCACTACAGCCATAAGGCCATTGGTGCACTATATATATATATATATATATATATATATAGTTACAAAACGTCGTAGCACTTGATAGGCGCGGCGCGATTTTCTACAATTTGAAAAACTTAAACGATGTTATAATCGGGAAACTTTGAAAAAATTCTATCCTAAAAATATACGGCAAATGAATAAATTTAGTAATTATCGATTTTTTTAACGATTGATATCGTAACTGAATACATTTTTATTATTATTTTATTATTATTGTAACAATTTCAATTTAGGTATGTATTGGATTACCTATTTCATATTTGCATTAAAATAATTTTTTTAGTTAGTAAACATAACCTAACCTGTTCAACATCAGTTGTTTTCATCAAGGATTTGCAAAAATGAAGTTCAACGTTTTATAAACTTTTAGTTACACCCAACAGATAGACAGAAAATAAGAATAACTTCTGATAAGATTTTTGGTTGTTATTCTTAGCAATCATCGAATAGGTAAATTCTTAAACCTCATCGTTGATCGCAGGTCGAAATATTTATATTTTTAAGAACCAACAACAGGAATCAATCAATTACCGTCATTACATCACAATATGTGTCAGAAAGTGTTATTACAAATATGACAAGTATTTATTCAGTTCACACTAATAGTTTATTGTGCCGACTAGAAAGTGTGAAAAAATATTTGTTCGATAATTCTTAGAAAAAGTAATAGTAGGTGTAAATGTGTACTATAAAAACTTGAATAAAGCCTCTCAATGTGATTATAATATTTTAACTTGAAATACTTCTAATAGGAGGACAGAACACAAACGCTGAAATAACTACTACTTTTCACAGCAACGTGCAACTTAATGAAACCCTCCTTGTTTGATCGGAAAACATTTTGTAGAAGTATTTCAAATTCTAATACCAATATGTAAAATAAATCACAAATTGATAAAATATTTTAAAATGTAATTTTATTAACATACAAAAATAAATAACTACAGAAGTTTAATTAGTTAGAAATATAATTTACTGTCGCTGTCTTTGTCACTACTGCTGTAATCAATTTCTTCATCACTTTGACCTGTATTTACAGTAAAAATCTTGTTTTTCTAAATATTCTTGTTCAATATTTTCTGCATGTTTGTACAAAACTTCCCATTCTTCACGACCAATCGATTTAAATTTATTCTCTGCTAATTTCCACACATCTTCAAATTTAAACGTAATATTATTTATTACTCCCTACATAATTTAACTTGAGCCCATATCCTTCAATTGGATTTAACTCATGTTTACTTGGCAGTTGGGACAACAAATAACGATGAAAAAGACAGATTTTGTATAATACAGAAGGAATAAATTCACGCGGCAACGTACGAATACAACGTGAAGTAAATAAAGCGAATGACTACATTTATAAGTTGAATAGTAGTATATTTGTCGTATACTTTCGACGCGTTTGAATCATATGCGCATGAAGGGCGAGTGCGAGGACATTTTGAAACTACTCTACCTCTATTGATGTTTATTAAGATTTCTCACAAGTGATACATACGATCAAATTCACACTTGGTCGAAGGAAAAGCATCGAAGAGTTCTCTTCAAAATGTATTTCAATTTTCTTGCATTACATTCATACGAACATGTGTGCACCTCTATTGATAAGATTATTGACTTATCTAAAAAAAATAGATATGATCAAATTAATACTTCGTTTAGCGAAGGACTATAAAAATATTTTTTTCAAAATATACTTCAAAATTGTTAGCACAACTGCATAAGGGAATTGGTCCATCATATACATGAGATAGACGTTACCTCTATTAGTAATTCTATTGATTTATCTCGAAAATCACACATACGATCAAGTTCACACTTGGCCGATCG
Organism: Vesta saturnalis; assembly: GCA_036346205.1. Classification (NCBI taxonomy): domain Eukaryota; kingdom Metazoa; phylum Arthropoda; class Insecta; order Coleoptera; family Lampyridae; genus Vesta; species Vesta saturnalis. The sequence goes on along the minus strand of JARFJB010001857.1, from coordinate 862,635 downwards.
AAAAGAATTGAGCATTCCTCTTAAAACTATATTTTTAAATTTCTTGCATTACATTTATAAGGGGATACACTTTGCTGAACGAAAGGCATCGAAGAGTCTTTTCAAAATATATTTCAAAATTACGTGCACCTTCGTCCATAAAGGCATTGGTGCGCCATATACAAGAAATGTGGCGCAAAAATCACTATACACTCAGCGAATGTACGCATCTAGGTTGGTACTATGTACGGTGTGGTTGGTAAGAAACAGTAGATGACACGTACTAACCATAGTAACAATCATGTTAGTTGTCATTTGTGTCGTGTTTTCAAAACTATGTTAGCGAAGAGAACATTTTGAGTCAAATCCACCAACACGTAAAGCTATTTACAAATTCAGAATAATGATCTCAATTTCCGGTTGGCTGTTACGATTAGTCCAAAGAAGACGATTAGCGGCAAAGTTCCCAAAAATATCACGTGTCAAGGGATATATTACACCAGCAGAACTTGAAAGTGTATATTGCACGGCTGACACAAGGGTTGCTGTAAGATGATCCAGACAGGTGGTTTCAAAGAGCTGAGTAGTTACCTTAAGGACGCCTCCCATAATCTGGACAACAATATTCAGTTGAATGGTGCATGTGTGTCAGAGTGTGTTAATGAAGAAGGGAGACAGTTTGATTATAAAAAGAAGTGATGTGTACTGCAATTCGTTGGTAGTCATGTATTACACTGATTTTACGCCACCCGGTACATATGTCTGCAGGTAAGTAAAAATATCTGATGTGGAACAACCTTCCAAACTACAAAGTGGAAGTTAAAAAAATGAAATAATAAATTATTTTGAGATAATTTTGCAACCTCTTTTGTAATGTGTTGTTAACCAGAATAGGCAACATTGTAAAACGAACAACAATAGACTAAGTCAGATGGACATTTAAACCTTTATGTCAGATATATGATAACTAGAAAACAACATTCCAAAGCCGCCTGCTTCTATAAAAAAAAGTCTATAATACAGTTTAAGCATGTTCCATCTTATTTAACTAATTTTTAGCCTTATTCAGCTTTGTATTAAGAAACTTTATAAAGAAGAGTTATGTAAAATGAAATGATTTTTAAAAAATATTACACATGTTCCTATCAACTTGATAGTTATTCAGATGTTAAAAGAATTTGAACTAACACTAAAATTTCATCCTTTTTCCGGCAAATTACGCCGATTTATTATGTTATGATCTATTTCCTTTTACATATTTGCAATATGTAGCTGTTTCAAAAATATTTTATGAAAACCAAAAACTCCGCTTAAGATACTCCCCTCCACCGCCGGTGGATTTCTTCCAAAATCTAATTAGCACTAGGAGAAATGAAATCCAGCATACATATACGCACACTCACTCACTCACTCAGTCACTCATACACTCAAAAAAAAACACTCACACAAACACACATACGCACACGCATACACACACACACACACACACACACACACACACACACACACACACACACACACACACACACACACACACACACACGCCCGCGTGCGCGCGCGCGCAACTTCCCCCTTAGAATTTTAACTCCGTTCCTTCAAATCCTATCCTGATCTATTCTAAATCTTACCAAGCATACATAATTAATGTATGTATGTATGTTGCGAATCCAGCAAAGTGGTTGGACGACCTTGGAAAGCTCTAGGTGATTTATTGCTAAATTGCTGTTCGCACAATGCAAAAGCTCTGGGTTCCAGTAATCAACTGAAGACCGGGTATGCATTGTTTAAAATATAAAATTTTTCAGAGATTCGTTTATTAATGGGAATTATTAAGCAACTACAAACCATGTATTAATAAGATCTGTTAATAAACGATTTTAAACGAAGTTGATAAAAGGCGCTGCGTTGACTTGTATGAAACATCTAACAATGATTGCATTGCGTTACAGTGACGGGAACTATCAGAAAAAAGCAATTCAGGCATTCTGTATTTTCAGTACGAGGTAGCAGTCTGGTCGATATAAAGTTTTCCCTTTGGAATTAAACGATAATATTACCTACTACTGACAAAGATAACTAAGTATTATCGAAAAGTTTAGATTGTATAACTTGAATGTACAAATACACCGTATAAAAATCCAAAAAAGATAAAAGATAAAAGTATTTTAATATGTGTAATAATGGTGAAAGTTTACATTTTCATATTTCTTACTGTCTAACTGCACCGAATGGTACCGTACGTTATCCAAAAACAGCATACCATTTCCGGGTAGTTTGGACTGAGCAGGAATCAGCTGGTTAATCACCCAATTTTGAAACCGGTCCCCATTCATACTTTTATGATAATCCCAATCCTCATTCCCCGAATTAAGTATATAATCGCAGTTTTCTAAAAACTCTAAACTACACCATGCGTGTAAAATGGTATACCATTCACCTTCACTTTTAATTTTGGATGGATTACTTTTGATGTCAGAATCGTGCACTCAACGATGGATATAAGAACCATTTCGATAAATCCATGTTTCGTCTAGATACACAAATCTAACATCTTGGCCTAAACTTTGCAATTAAAGAAATTTTCTCAAAAACTTAATTTTGGCTCCAACGACGTGTTTCATTTGACATACAATTTTCTGTCCATTGACACGTTTGTGTTTGTAAACCATTGGTTTAAAATTCTAAATAATGCCGACCCCATTAAAATCTAATTCTCCTTTAACGTGATGATGCAACTTGTCCAAAGTAAAATATTCATTTTTCGAATTAAATTGCCAAATTAGTCGTTGTAGATCTTTTCGAGAGGTGAAATCCCAATAATCTGATTTACCGCATTTACCACAATATGACGTAAATGTACGAGTTCTGGTGTATGTAGATGACACAGTCTTATTAAGTGACAGTGCGGATGAGCTACAAACTGCTCTGATACAGTCTGTACGAGCATGGACCTAAAGGTAAAAGTGAACAAAACTAAGATTGTGGTGTACAATCGGGAAGGTGGAAAGTAGAGTAGAGTATTTACTCTGCAAGATGAAATTGTGGAGCAAGCGGACGAGTTGGTATATCTGGGTAGAATGTTTATTGCAGGAGGTACAATGGATGGACGAAGGGTCAATGCTGGAAGGAAAGTGATTGGAAGTATGTGGACGATAATGAGAACGAAAGCATGAGCCTAGTTGCGAAACGAGCATCTATAATGGTGTGTTTGTCCCGTCAGTACTGTATGGAAGCGAGACATGGGTATGTGAGTGTGCCGAGGAAAAGACGATGATGGATAGATATAAAAGTAGTACATTACGTGGTCACATTGAGAGAATGAACAACGCCAGATTAACAAAGCAAATATATGTAGACGAGGTTAGAGGTAAAGCCAGGCCTGGTAGGCCGCGTAAAACTTGGCTGAGTGTAGTAGGATGTATGATAAAAGAATGAAAGATAAGGAGTTTTAAAAATAAAAGGACATGTCAGAGACAATGTATGAATCTTGCGGAAGCTAGGGAGGTATGTGGAGATAGGAAATCGTGGAGAAAGATTGTGAATGAAAAATAAATAAGAGACGGGTATTGTTTTGCCTACCCCGCAAGGGAATGGCGTGATGGTTTAGTTAAGTTGTCACAATATGTCGACTTTAAAAAAAAAAAGGAAAATAAGATGGAACGTATATCACCCAAAATTGATTGAATGAACAAATATTTGGGAGGTTGTGCTGGAAAGGTTGTTTTGACAGATAGAGGCCATTAAAAAAATAAATTATTATAAATCTTGTAAATTTCAATAAGTAAAATAAAGTTTGAAATTTTAACCGTAATTTTCATCAGATTTAAATTGTCAATTGATGCTTATTTCTAGCATACTAATTATAGGATTACAATAACAATTATTTTAATTTTTCTGATTTGAGATGACCAGTGATTTGTGTCGTTAAAATTCTAGGTAAGTATAGTGTTATACAGTGTTTTGAACAAACCATTATCCATCAAGAAAGCACAAGTTGTCTTATTGTAATAAATTAAAGGGGTATTCAATGGGGCTTTGGTTTTTATGTGACGGTTGTCCGAACTTACTTTTAAAATAATAAAAAAGTTAATAAAGTTAAGGTAATACTGTGTATTATTATGGGTCACAGACATTACAAAACTGGCGACCAGGATGCGATAAGATGGCTCAAAATCACGCACCACCGGACCCAAACCGGGAGATTGTGGTGGTTAGTAGTAATATTTGGGCGCCTCAATGTAAATTGAGAGTGAGTGCCTTTAGGAAACGGATAATGTTTAACAATATGCAACAAGTTGAAGAGTCGATTAGCCAATGGTTCGTTAGGATTAAACAGTTAGCAATTCCATGCAAATTTAATAATGCCCTGGAAGAATGGGTTGAAAGACAAGTTTGTGACGGGATTAAAACATGGACCTATATTAGATAGATTGTATGAAGAACCCGAAAGCAGGCCATTAAATGAATTGTACGAAATAGTGCTAAATAAAGAGTCTGTATTAATCGAAACCAAAAGATTTATGGATATCAACAGAGTGCAGAAAGTTTACAAGAAGGCCGAAGAAGAAAAGGAAAATCAAGTGCACAGAAACTAGGTGCCGAAAATACTCCAATTTGTTTTGCTTGTAGCCAATAGGACCATAATTTTTCAGGATGTAAACTCAGAAATTACGTGTGCAGGAAGTGCAAGAAAAAGGGACATATCCAGTTAGCTTGCAAAGTGCATTTAGTGGAGAGTTTTCCAAACACGGTTTCTCATGGGTTTAGCCCAAAAATTGGCAGACCCGAATTACACAAGTAGATGTTTCAAAGGGTTGATGAGTTTTCTCTGGGTAGTAAGCCGGTGGGTATTAATGTTCATATTTCATCAGCCAATACAAGTTTACCATCCAAAAACTTAAGAGCCAGCAATGTATTGAAATTAAGACCTAGAAATACAACTAGACCACCAATAAAACTAAATTTATAGGGGAGAGTGTTGTAATGTATTGAAGGGGTAATAAATGGGGTTTTGGTTAATTCAGATACCTAATACTGTGTAGATTATTATAGGTCACAGACATATACACTTATACAAGTTGAAACATTGATTAAACAGACTGCATATTTTAAACCTATAGTTAAATATTAACCTTTTTTTGTCAATAACAATGTAAAAGTACTTATATAAAACCGCTACCAAATGATCTGCAATAATGCTTTCTCATATATGTAAATAAATAACTTCAAAGCCCACAATATCTGAATTTGAGTCATATCGGCTTTTAAACACGATAATTCCCCATTTTTTATCCGCCATTTAGAATTTTTTAATTTTGACAAATGATTTATTCTTAGCGATCTTAAAAACCCCCAATACCCAACTTTCAAAAAAATGTTGCACCCTAAAACTGGCTTTTTTTTGAAAATTTTTTTATTTAGATAATGTTTTGCAAATTAACAAAGTTGCAAAATTGATCATTAGCCCACAATACCTGAATTTTATTCATATCGGATTTGGGGTGTTTTATTATTACACCAAAAGTATGCTGGTATTAGACGGTTCTCACTAACCTCAAATCTGATTATATGTCAAAATTAATTTAACAGTTGCCACATTTAATTGAAATGAATAGTAACCACAGATCACTGTATAATAATAGAAGGAGCCTATTGAATTGAGTGTAGAAGTAGGGTTCTGCCGTATTATAACAGTAGACGACGGACACTCTCCCCACCACTTTTTTACGTCACAAGCCCCGCCCCTGGGACACATTCCCCTCCACTTTTTGTACTCGCCCACGTGGGAGGTGTATATTTTGAGGGTGGCGGCGGCTTCTTTTCGGGGGCCATTTTCAACCCTTGGGTGGAGTTGAGCCCCTAATTTGGTTGTATTAAGAGCCTTTTTGGCCGAATACCCCTTGGAGGTTAGGCAATTGCGCGCACATGCAGTGTTCTATTGGAGGGTGTAAGGTTAGGCCACGCCTCACTTTTAGCTGATTGGTGGTGCGTGCACCCGCCTCTCTGGCTTCTCATTGGTCCTTAGCCCCCCACTCAACCGCTGTGCTCTGATTAGAGGACTAAGTCTTTGCATTCTGATTGGTTATGGCGGGAAATTTGAGTTTCTATTCTAATAAGGGGCCCTAATGCTAACTTGTAAGACACGTGTAGATCTTCAAAACTTGTTCTCGGGCCTTCGCCCCTGTCGCGGCCCCCTGGTTGGAAACCTTATAAGACAAGTGCAGAAACTAGCTCTTGGGACTTGGCCCCTATCGTCGCCCCCTTGGTGTAGTTGTGTGTGGGTTCTAACCTAAAGACAGGTGTAGACCTTCGCCCTCGTCATAAAAAGTTGTATTCTAATAAGGTGGCCCTAATGCTAACTTTAAGATAGGACCTGTTAGGTCAGCACCCTGGCCCCTTTGAGTTAAAATTGATTTTTAGCGCCATCTAGTTGTGTATTCTTAAACTAGCGAGTATTTTCTGTAATAAAGGTAGCGGTAGGACTAATTAAGGTTTGTTTGGGACGCCATCTAGTGTTGTATGGACTAATGAACATTTTCTGCAATAGAAGTTGATCATGCACACCACTCTCTCTCTCCCCCCACTCTCTCTCTGTCTCACACACAAACAAATCAAATCAATGAATCAATTAATTAAGCAGATGAATCTCAAACAAATCATGCTCGATCAAATCAATCAGATCAATCTCAATCAATCAACCAAAATCAATAAATCATGTCTTTCTGTGTGCGGAAACCAGATTACAGTTCAAAAACTGATTTGGTTTAATTAATGACGGTTTGCTTGCTCAAAATCAGACACAGTTCAAAATACCAAATTGCTATAATGGAAATAAAAGACCAAAGGTTTTAACGGTTTATTATTATATGCGAATCCAAACTACGAAGTTTAAAACCAACAAATACGTACCGTATACTGCTATTAATTAATTAATTTTAAAAGATAGCGTAACACTCGCACCTTTATCTAATTAACCAAATAAATGGGTAGAATAAGAGCTGATGCAGAGTTGGTTGGTTTTATGACAGCCTCCCCCTATAATAACACATTAAAATCTTTATTTGCATTTTTGTGAACAATATGAAATAAAACATATATAAAAAAATAATACGCATACCTTCAGATGTGTTTTCCTTTCGATTGTTCTAATAATAACTGCGCTGGAGAACTAAACTACATACTGAAAATTTTATACAGTTTACTCAACCGTTTTGCGCTTTTACTTATGGATACTTGATATAAAACTGGTTGTTGGCTTTCCCATCATTAAATAATTTAGAATGTAAAATATACAAACCTAATTATCTATATCACCTTACTGCAACTCGTATTTAGCTTTCCCTTTTGCAGACTACTTAGAGCTATGAATTTATATACAAAAACGATGGTTATTTACAACATACATTTAAAAGATTTCACCTACATGATAAAACTGCTTTTATGGATTGCATTTTGTTATTTAACAGTCATACAACTTGATTATGATGAAAGTTGCGTCGTGTTAATTAATGTGTTTACAAAATATTTAAAAATTTGCTGTTGTAAAAAACATTAAGGTCTAGTATTAGGTGAAATAAGAATCATTTTCTTCATCCGCTTCATCTTGAGCGATTACAGCTTATTAACTAGTAAAACATCTAATACCATGATGCTGCTTTATAATAATGTTCACCCGTTAGTGGTTGTACTTTAAATACACGCAAGGGCTAATGTCTAATATTTGATTTTACCATTAGTATTACACAGATATGGGATTATTCTTAAAAATTAGCTAAGTTCCCCACGCTACCTTGAAATACTGCATAGGCTTTCAATTCTTCTTCGCCCCTGAAGCTGTACCGCATACATCTTTCTTTATCCAACTCCGGATCAGTAGCATGTTTTCTAATACACACAAGACAGCATCTTCAATATAGTGGTGTATACGCCGAAAAAATGGCTTGTGTCTTCTTTTCTTTAAGCTAGATTTTACCTCTATACAGCATACAAGCTCTATCTTAGCTGAATTACCTCTGTCAAAAAAAGGGTTATAATCAAATTAAGTATACCGGCCTCTTTTAATCTTTGAATTTTTACCGATAAGGGCCTGCCATGCTATCACATAAGACGGCTTTACATATAGGATGAACTGTCGAAAAAGGGCTTTTTAGATTTATAAACATGCCCCTAGGGATGATATTAGAGTGTAGTTACGGAAACATTTTGAGTTATGACCGGCAGATCTTTGCGACATCATATCTCACATAGGTCAAATTTCGCGACGCAAGGCTTTCGGCCAAGGCTGTTTCGGAGATCCGTCTCCAACCCTCCCCGAACATAACCGAGATTGTAAGACAGGTGTAGGGTATCGCAACTTGTTCTCGGGTTTTTCCCCTTGTCGTGATTGAAACTTGTTCGTAGGCCTTCGTGTATTGTCGTGGTACCCTTTCCGGAAAATTTGAATTTGTATTATAATAATAAGGAGCCTAATGCTAACTTATAAGACAGGTGTAGGGCTGTCCAACTTGCCCTCGGGTATTTGTCCCTTGTCGATGCCCCAATGGCGGAAAATTTGAATTTGTATTTAAGTCTCTGCAGGTTATGGCTGGAAATATGAATCTGTATTATAATAAGGGGTATAATGCTAACTTGTAAGACAGATGCCTACATCTGTCTGGCTTAGCAACTTACTTTTAGGCCCCCGCCCCTCGACCAAAAATTTGAATTTGTTTGTGACGCAATCTATAAGGGGAAATCTGAACTTGTATTATAATAATAAGGAGGCCTAATGCTAATTTATAAAACAGACATAGGACTTCGCAACTTACTTTCGGGTCTTAGCCCCTGGCCCCTTGGCGGGAAGTTTGAATTGGGATTTGTATTTCAGTGTTTACATTCTGATTACTTATTGCGAGAAATTTCAGCTTGTATTCTAATAAGGGACATATTGCTAGCTTATAAGACAAAACATAGGAAACTGCATTAAGGCCTGCGCCCTCCTGTCGTAGCGCTTGTTGGAAAATTTGAATTTGTCTCGTCATCTAGTTGTTTATGGCCTATTGAATATTTTCTGTAATATGGTGGCACCATCTAGCGTTATATTTCTAGGACTAATCAGGGTTTTGTTTGTGGTACCATCTAGTGGTATATTTTTAAACTAGCGAATGTTTTCTGTAATAGAGGCGGCGCCACCTAGCGGTATATTTCTAGGACTAATTAGGGTTGTTTGCGGTGCAATATAGTGGTGTAAAGGCTAATGATTTTTTTCTGTAATAGAGGTTGATCGTGTTCGTCTTTCCCTCGTCTCTTTCTCAAACATACAAATCAATTAATCAAATCAAATCAAATTAATTAAATCAAATTAATCAAATCAATTAAATACCAAACTGATTTAGCTTAATCATACAAAATCAGCTTTCAAGTCAAAAAATAGCAGTATGCCTGAACGCGCAGACTGCAAAAGGAAGCTAACCTCACACTTATTGTAGGTACCCATATAACCGCACTTTCGCATTAAATGCAGCATTGTTAGTGCAGGTTCAAACATCGTTAGGAAAAACAAGTTTATTAACAAAGTTGAAGGAAAGCTTAGCGTTTGAAAATATACTATTATTATTATAAACAACAATCCATCATTTTAATCACATCCTTTATCGGTTTTCTTCTTCTTCTTGAACCGTGATTCGTCGCTATCATCATCATGGTTTTGAGATTCGTCCTTCTCCTCTACCTCATCGCTCTTCTTCCCCTTCTGTGAATCATCACCATCATTGTGCCAGCGACCCAAGGCCAGCAGCATTCTCGTTTCTCGTGCGTTTCGCTCTTTAGAGTGTAACCGTCATCGAGTGAGCATTATTATAATGTATTCTCCTGTTTATGAGCCAACATCAATGGACGTTAGAGATTTTACTGACTTGCTAATAAACTATTACAACATAACCGTTCAAGATGATGATGGAAACGATGACGTGGCCGAGCTGAATGTATCTCACATCCAAGGTGATGGTGATGATTCACAAAAGAGGAAGAAGAGCGATGAGGTAGAGGAGTAGGACGAGTCTCAAAACCATGATGATGATAGCGACGAATCACGGTTCAAGAAAAAGAAGGCCGATAAAGGATGATTAAATAAATGATGTATTGCTGTTTATAATAATAATAGTATATTTTCAAACGGTAATCTTTCCTTGTTAATAAACTTGTTTTGCCTAACGGTTTTTGAACCTGCACTAACAATGCTGCAGTTAATGCGAAAGTGCGGTTAGATGGGTACCTACAATAAGTGTGAGATCGGCTTTCTTTTTCACTCTGTGCGTTCAATCATACTGCTATTTTTTGAATAGATAGCTGATTTTGTATGATTAAGTTAAATCAGTTTGGTATTTAATTGATTTGTATGTTTGAAAAGGAGACGAGGGAGAGGCGAACACGATCAAGCTTTATCACAGAAAACATTCATTAGCCCTTATACCACTATATTAAACCACAAACAACCCTAATTAGTCCTAGAAATATACCGCTAGGTGGCGCCGCCTCTATTACAGAAAACATTCGCTAGTTTAAAAATATACGACTAAATGGTAAACCCCTGATTAGTCCTAGAAATATAACGCCAGATGGTGCGCTAAAAATCAATTTTAACTCAAATGGGCCAGGGTCCTGTCCTGTCTTAAAGTTGGCATTAGGGCCGCCTTATTAGAATACAAATTTTTATGACGGGGGCGAAGGCCTACACCTGTCTTTAGGTTAGAACCAACATGAAACTGCACCAAGGGGGGCACGATAGAGGCCAAGTCCCAAGAGCTAGTTTCTGCACTTGTCTTATAAGGTTAGGGCCCCATACCATTTCCAACCAGGGGGCTGCGACAGGAGCGAAGGCCCGAAAACAAGTTTTTAAGATCTACACGTGTTTTACAAGTTAGCATTAGGCTCCCTTATTAGAATACGAATTCAAATTTCCCGCCATAACCAATCAAAATGCAGAGACTTAGTCCTCCAATCAGAGCACAGCGGCTGAGTGGTGGGGCTAAAAACCAATCAGAAGCCAGAGAGGCGAGTGCACGCACGACCAATCAGCTAAAAGTGAGGTGTGGCCTAACCTTACACCCTCCAATAGGACACTGCATGTACGCGCAATTGCCTAACCTCCAAGGGTTATACAGCCAAACAGGCTCTTAATGCAACTAAATTGGGGGCTCAACTCCGCCCAAGGGTTGAAAATGACCCCCGAAAAGAATCCGACCCCACCTCGAAAATATATGTCCGCCGCGTGGGCGAGTACAAAAGGGAGAGGGGAAGGTGTCCCAGGGGGCGGGGCTTGTGACGTAAAAAAAGTGATGGGGAGGGTGCCCGTCTTCTACTTATAACTTACCCATAAATTTATTCAGGGTGTCTTTCAATTCAAATAAAAGATTTTTATAAAATTTCACAAAATAATTTAATACAACTAAAAAACATTTATTTTCAACAATATTAAAATACAAAATCCTCATTTTTAGTACTTAAAAAAAGTAACATATATCATTCATGTGAGAATATAATTTACATGTCACATGGTACATTTTTGATTACTTTCATTGATTAAAATACAAAAACAAAATCGCAGAATAGGCTATCAAATCGGTGAATTTTATCACCGCATGTTGACTGTCACATGATTTTAATGAATAAAATAGTTTACTGTCAAAGTGACATCGTTTAAAATTGTAGACTTTAAAAACATATATTTTCTATTAACGTTCATTATACGGGTATCCAGAGCGTCAGGCTACGGAAGACTGTAATATTTTAGCACCTACAGGGTGATTTGTAAAAGTGGGGGGGGGGTATCAACTTTTTTATTTTAAATGGAACACCCTGTATATCATTACATTTTTGGATAGCCTAATGAATAAGATTTTGAACGATGTATACATGTGTACATGTAAAATGCAACATTGCCAAGTTATTTAACAAAAATGTATTTTTTTCCTGAATATAAGGTTAGCAATAAAAATTAATTCTTGTTTTATTATTTAAGTTGAGACAAATTAGTTCAGGGATATAATTAAGCTAGGTATAGGCTTTGAAAAGCTGTAAACGTTTTATTAATATACTGAATAGGGGAGATAAGGCTCCGTGTGAAACTTTAGCATGTTCAACGTACATCAATTCTATTATTTCAAATGGAACACCCACAGTACTCCTAAAGACCTGACTTTTATCTAAATACATTGATACCTAAAATTTATAGTTTTTAAAATATTTCCATTTTGTTAATTTTTCTACATTTAATAGAGTGCCATGATTTACAAAAAATAAAACAAAATTTTAATGTCAATTAGGTGTATTTTAACTTGATTTCTTTCCCTCAAATAAGTATTAGAAAAATTGCAGTGGAACATGATTTACAGAAATCAACAATACACAATATAATTAATGAATATAAATACCATCCATACAAGATCCAACTTCACCAGACATTGGATGAACATGATTTTGAAAATAGATTAAATTACTGTCGTTGGGGATTGCAACAACCACATAATTTTTTTAATACAGTTATTATGACAGACGTATCTACTTTTCATAACAATTATTTTGTAAATAGACATAATTGTGATTATTACGCCATGGAAGATCCACATATAATTAAATACAGAAACAACCAGCATCGATGGAGTCTCAATGTTGGGGCTGGTATTATTGGCAACAGATTATGAGGACCCTATTTTTTGGAAAACAATTTAAATGCAGGATTTTATTTTAATTTATTGCGAACCAACGTGCTACCATGAATTGAAGAGAATATCCCATTCGCTAATGAGGAAATATGGTTCCAACAAGGTGGCGCTCCTGCATATTCGGCTCGTGATGTGACGGATTTTTTAAATCAGAAATTTCCTGATCGTTGAATAGGTCGTTATGGGCCTATCAGGTGGCCAGCTAGATCACCCGATCTGACTTTCATGGACTATTTTTTATGGGGATACATTAAAAATGAAGTTTACAGGACATCGCCGACTACTGCAGAAAATACGAGGGAAAGAATTCAACAAGTGTTTCGTAATGTAACCCAACAAATGTTGCATAATTTACAACGTTCCTACAGACAACGATTGAATCAGTGCATTGAGATAAGAGGAGGCTTATTTGAGCCTTATTTATAATTTTTTTAAGTGCGCATTTGCGTATGTTTGACTTACCTACTTCTTGTTCTTGTTAATTGTTTGTTTATTATTTCAATATTACATTATTTAGTTTATTGTTAAAAATATTTAATAAAATTAATTATTACTATTACTAACTTGGTATTGTGACTTGAAATCATGGTACTTTATTAAATCGTTACGTTATAAAATAATTATAGAAAAATTAAAAACATGGAAATATTTTAAAAACTATAAATTTTAGCGGTATCAATGTATTTAGATAAAAGTTAGATCTTTAAGAGTACTATTCGCCCATATCAAAATATACAGGGTATTCCATTAGAAATAAGAGAGTTGATGTACATTGAACATGCTAAAGTTTCACACGAAGCCTTCTCTCCCCTATTCAATATATCAATAAAACGTTTACAACTTTTCAAAGCCTATACCTAGCTTAATTACCTATATCCCTCAACTAATTTGTCTCAACTTAGATAATAAACCAAGAATTAATTTTTATTGCTAACCTTACATTCAGGAAAAAATACATTTTTGTTAAATAACTTGGGAACGTTGCATTTTATATGTACAAATGTATACATCGTTGAAAAGCTTATTCATGAGGCTATCCAAAAATGTAATGATATACAGGCTGTTCCATTTAGAATAAAAAAGTTGATATCCCCCCTACTTTTACGAATCACCCTGGATGTGCTAAAATATTTTTAAGTTGTGCTCGTATTGGAACCATATCACTTTTGTTTAAATGATTTTAATGAAAAATCAACAGCGAAGCCACAATCTTCCATCGTGTGACGCTTGGACACCCGGTATTCTCTTACCAAACATAACACGTGTTATGATTAATAATCGATGATACCACTAGTTCAATTTTCATCGGTTTTAACTCGAGCTATCACCAATCATAATCATAACACTAGTTGTACTATCCCCGAAAATAAATTAATCAAATTTGACGTTAGTGAAAAATATTATACGAACTTTGCCAAAATAACTTCCAAATGTAGGGGGCAAATAAAAGAAATAGATTATAACTTATCATTGAAAAGTAAATTTCAATATAATTTCAAAGCTAATGATGTTGTTATTTGTGGAGTATTATCAATAATACTTAACTATTTATATCGCCTTAATCTATTAGTTCTGAGTGATAACCTGATATCAAAATTATCTTTCAAATACTCTTACATTATGTCTATTAGTAATCGTTTAGATTAAAATTTAATAAAACCCTAATTAATGAGTATTAGTGTATTAGGTACCTACTTATGCGTACATGAAATACGTTTATCAAAAACATCGAAAACGAGTGTTGGGCTTCCCCTCTATTTGGATTATATTAAACTTTGCCTTTGTTATTAAGCAAAATCTTATCTTAGATTACAATAATAGTTATTGTTCTGTATAAAAAAAATTTTACCTGAAGGAAAAATTTAAATTAATAACCTTGAATGTATTTTGTTTATATTAGTTTAAATGAAATAGTAGATAAATAACCGTGACTAATTATACAGTCGCAATCATAGAAGAAAAGAGAAATTAAATATATAGTTTAATTAACATGTAAGAGTAAATGAACTCAAAGTTAATACTTTGGTCTTTCCGGTATTGATGAGTAATAAACACTTCTAAGTCTGAGATTAAATTTCAAATATTTTCAATTTTTACGTTGGATAACTGTGATGACTCATCAATATTTTTATGTTTGATGTAATTTAGTGTTAATATAATTAGCATTACTCATGGCGATGATAAATTTACAATAACAAAACAAGGTTTACAACAAAATATTTTTTAAGAAAGTTGCAGAGTTAAATATTTTGGAAGTTATTCTTGGGCAAGTTAGAAGTTCAATAAATACGTATATGAGTCATACATTTGTATTCATTGGTACAGTTACACAAGGGCATGTTTTGTATCTCGTAATCCCTTAATAATCTTTGTTTTGTTTTGCAAAACAAAGGTACATTAAGGTGCGTACAAGAATTAATGAAACAAATAGAAAATGACAGTACAAAAACTTGCCTTAAAATTTAACGCGTTTGGTACTTCAGTGTACTGCATCTTTCTTATATGTCCGAAAACGTTTAATTATGGAATCTTCGTTAACTTTTTCACCTAAAAGGAAAGTTATTGAATTAAGACCGGAAATATCCAAAAAAATTGAAAAATATTAACAATATGTCTGTGCGTGGGCGTGTGCGTGCATGCATACGTTTGTGCGCGCGCACGTGTTATGTGAGGTATCAAAAACTTAAAAAGCGATTGCATTCAAATGTCATACCCGCATTTATGACCTAAATGTCTAGATCGCTGTGATTCTTGGTGGTGGTGGATCTGCGGCTAACAAGCAAGATGTGATTTTCTTTCGTCCGCAATAAACAGCGATTGTACTCATATTTAGCACAAGTATTTAAGGCCTAAATATCTAGATCTAGCAGTGGTGGAGTTATGGGATAAGGAACAAGAGTGGGTAGATTTTACTTCTTTTCTTGGACGCAATAACTAATAAACTTGAAAAACGGTTGCATTAAAAATGTTATATAAGGTTTGAGATCTGAATATTAAGACACCAGTTGGTGAAGAAGTGTGTAGAATAACCAAAATAACTTGTACATATTACTTATAATAATGTATTCACAAATAAATAAATAAGAAAAATTAAAAAAGGAAATAAAAAATTACTTATACTTTGACATACCTATATTTTAATTCAATCAACATTTGTACTTCAGAAAATTCGATAATACCGTCACTACAATTTATATATAGTATGTTATAATTTAAATGTAATAAATCTATCAGTGTTCAAATATATTATATTTCAGTTTGTAGATAATTTACGCTCGTTGACTTATTTAAGATGGGAAAGTTTATCGAATCAGCTGACTTCAATTTTTTAAAACTGTTATCATTTACTGAGAACGATAGTTGTATTTGTTAACGAAACGTTTTTAAATTAATAAAAACACACGAAAAATACATATCCACAAGGTACTTATTTTAAGCAAGCTGTCGTTTTTTTTACCATCGCAGGGATGGTAAAAGCCAACGTGAAGGTGAAAAACATTTATAGTATTCAAAATGTCATAAATGAAAATCTCCAGTGCACACATTTCTTGTCCTATTACCCAACCATTTCTCCAGCTATCACACAATTTCCTTACGAAGTAGGTAGAAACCATATACATACTTACTAAGAATAACTTTTCTGCCTATCTTTGTATACTTTTTCACCTCTACCGATTTTGACACGTCTTTTCTTCTGAAACTCCGTATCTTTCTTTTGTTAAACGTTTTCAATTGCATTCAACCACAACTTTCGAAATCTGCCGATCTCAGAGTTACTCTACCTTTACCTTCATATATCTGCTTTGTCAATCGTTCCTCGTTGATTCTTTTAATGTGACGAAACCAAAGTACTTGTACTTCTTCCATGAAAACCTACCATCGTTTTTCCACGCCACACTCATTCCTTATCCACTCATTCCGTCCCCTATCCATTCTTGTTTTACCGCATACGCTCCGCAAACATCTCGTGCCCATTTACATGTGTTTTTCTGACATACCCAAGTTTCACTTCCATGTAGTACTGGTGGAACAAATACCCTATTGTATATCTCTCGTTTCGCTGCTAGGCTCATACTCTCATTTTTAATCATGATTTATATAATGCCAATCACTTTCCTTCCTGCATTTAGACGACCCAAAATTTCACCATCTGCAGTGGACATTCTACCCAAATACAGAAACTCATCAACTTGTACTACAACATCATCGTACAAAGTAAACATGCTACCATCTTTTTCATATTCACAATTAGATGCTACTACCTTCGTTTTGCCCACGTTTACATTTAAATTCATACTCTCACACTTCATTATGTTTGGTCATCATTGTTGGTAGCTCCGTCGTATTTTCGCTAAGTAAAACTGTATCATCAGCATACTCCTAAACTAGTACATTCAGGTCACTAACTATTAAATCATTTGTATCAGTACATGCTTGCGTAACACATTTATGCCTGAATTCATTAAACAGCTCTGGTGGTATCACAAAGCCTTGTCCTCTTTGCTCTATTTTGAAATCAAATCCCTTGTCACTCTGACATACGCTTGGCTGCAGTTATGTAGTACCCTTATTCCATTTATAGGGTGATCCAAATTGAACTTTAGGATTTGCTTTCTGAATAAAAATCAAAATATTGGAAAAATCCGAATTTTATTGCTATCAGTATTAAGTACAAACTCAGCAGTTAAGTATGAAATATATCAGCCGAATGTCCTCCATGGCTCCGCTGAAACGATACCATTCTTTTAGCGAAGTTTTTTATAACGCTTTCTCCTAAATGCGGCTCTATTTCAGCAATTGTACGCCTGATGCTCTCTTTTAGCTCTGGAATCGTAGCAGGTTAGCTGGCATAAACACTTTCCTTCAAATATCCCCACAGAAAAAAGTTTAATGGGGTTAGATCGCAAGACTTCGGTGGCCAATCGATGTCACCCCTCTGAGAGATAACAAGACAAGGATATTTGGTTTGAAGTAAAGTGAGTGCTGTGTGAGATGTGGCTACATCATGTTGAAACCACATGTCACGCAAGTTCAAATCTTTGGTTTCATTGAAAAAAAAAGCCGTTTACCATCTCCCGATAGCGTACACCATTGACAGTAACAGCGTTGCCACCTTCGTCCTCAAAAAAGTATGGGCCAATGATTCCTCCAGCCCATAGTGCACACCAGATACTGCATTTTCGTGTTCTCTAAAACCCAGTTCACATGTACGGCGTTTCTGTTGGACCGTTTCTTTAAGGTCTTGTGTCAAGTGAATTTTATACGGCTTTAAATGCAGATCTTTTATTAAAATTCGTTGAGTAGTGCCGTATGAAAGAATCAATTGACGCGAAGGGTGGCGAATTGACGTGGTTTGTTCTTCACGCACACTATCACTTACGCGAGCAATATTTTCATCTGAACGACCTCTGCGTTGATATCAGACGCTTGATTTGTCAATAACCATACTACTTGTTTCAAACTTTTGCACTAGGTCACAAATTGCATCGCTCACTGCGCACATTATTGCGTCCAAACATTGGCCGAAGTTTTCTTAATGTAATCGTAACTGAGCGCCTGTTTTCATAATAAATTTGTACGATATTTATATGCTGCTGCACAGTATACGGCGCCATAGTGAATTTGCCATTTGTTCGATACCAACTGTAGAAATGCAAACTCCCAACGTTCACACAACGCAAATGGCGCGCAATTCAAATCCTAAAGTTTAATTTGGACCACCCTATACTATTCATTTACTTACCTCACCACATTTAATATGTCCCGGAGCTGCTTCCTATTCATTCAGTCGTACGTTGTCTTCAATTCTGCAAACGCACAGTACAGTTTCGTTTTACATTTAAAGTTTTTCAAGCACTTGCTAGAAAGACAAATCTGATACACGCATATTGTTCTTGGCACGTACTCTATCAATCATAACTCTTCCAAGTACCTTACCAGGTACACGCAACAAAACTAATCCCTCTGTAGTTTATACAATCAGTCTTACTCCCCTTACCCTTATACAGCGGGGCAGTAACTACACTTTTTTAATCGATTGGTCTTTTCCGCGCCTGAAAGATGTATTAAATGATTCACACAATCTTTTTTCACTAGTAATTTCATCCACACAAACACTTTAGCAATTTTCAACTTTGGTACCGCTAATTTATCTCATTTAACTCAATATCACCCTCACTTTCATTCCTTATCGGCTTGTTTAACTTCTCAGTCAGCGTATTCTCATTGCAGTGAACCTTTTTAGAATATTCTTGCCAGTATGTGCTCAATGCATGCTCATCCGATATTATCTCGTTCATACTATTCATCACTCATATTGACCGACGTTTTGCATTTCTTACCAATTTCCAGAAACGTTTCTTATTCTCCCTCAAAACCGTTCTACATTTTTTCTCCTTCTGCCACCCTCAATTACTCATCCGTACAGACTCGTTCACTTCTTTCATTCTCAATCAATACACTTCATATAACCTCTTTTTCTCAGTCTCATTTTTCGTATCAATCATTAGAATGTACGCTTTTGTTTTCTTACATACTACCTTTTTTACAGATTCACTCTAGCACCCGCTCTTTTAGTACGTACACGCAGTTGCTATTTCACATATCTATACAGCACAATTGACAACAGTATCTTTCAAAGACATACACGCACTTTCAATGTCACCATTCTTCGTTTGCTGGTTCCATACCATTTGATTCACATTTAAATCTCTACTCAAAGTTTCTGCATACCTCATTCTCATATCTTCAGCTACCAATTTCTGTATTTTAATTTTGGATGTTCGCACTTCGTTCACCTTGTTGCCCCATACTATGTCCTAAGCATACTCTAGATACAACTAAGACTGATCCGTTCCACACTCCGATCCACGTATTACTTTTGTCTGACCTTCTGTGCTTCATGCTAAACGATCAAGCCAATCATGCTTTTAGATTTATTTCTCTGTCATGTATACATATGAAGGCTTTTGTGTTTGAACCATGTGTTAGATACATACAGATGTCTTACTACACAAATATTCACCCGGCGTTCCCCATTCTCATTTATGCTCAAATCTCGAACTTTCCTAGAACGCGTTCCATGTGTTCTCTGTGCACCAACATATCCGTTAAAATCTCCCATGACAATCAGTCTTTCACTTGACTTACTACATTAAATTTCAATGTTTAGCATAAGATGCAATAAAATAATCTTTAATGTCATGGTGTTGTTTTCAAATAATTCACCTATTTTTAAACACGTTAGAAGCAATATAATGCCCTAGGCCATTATGAAGAACAGAATGCATAGTTACGAAACCAAGGTGACTGAACAAACTCAATTATATTTTTTTGCTAAAATAAAAGTCAAACCCACTTTGTTTATTACTAAAAATACGAATCACAATAAATGTCAAAAATAAAATTCAATACCTTTTTTAATTGAATAACACACTAAAAGGACAAGGTGTACACGGGAAGTACACTGTTGACTTCGGGGCATTATTATACCTGTAACACCCTTGATACATTAATTACTATAAGGATTCCAATTTCATTCTAATCCACATTACCCGGAGGGATACAATTGATACTGTTTAACACACTTTTTGGCTGACACCACCAGTCTATCATCATCCATCATCACAACATCGTTTGCTTTACTTTTTGTCTCTGATGCACACAGATGTGAAGATGCCTTTCATTCATTATATTCATAACTTCATACTGTTTCCGTACATTCCTCTAACATTCCATCTACCAACTCGCCATTCTGTGTTCATGCGGTCGTCAACAACAATGCCTGTTTGCTTAACCCTCGTCGCCTTTCATAGCCAGAGAGGAGATCCAAAGCAATCATACCAGTTTCGTATGTAAATTAATAGCAGGTATAGCGCCCCGGGTGATGTAGAACTTCCTACAAACGGTCCTATTAATAACAAAAACTTATTTCGTGGGAATGAACTAAACCACAACTTGTACGATTATTGTGAAAACCAGGGTAACCAATAAAAGCACGAAAAATCCAAATCTGGGTTATTAGGGGAAACATCTCTCACGAACTCAGTTCTATGCCAAAAATGTTTTTTCAAGAGCCTGTAATTTGAGTTATGAAAATGTAAACTTTCGCCATTATCACACATAACAAAATACTTATCTTTATTGGGTTTTTTAATGGTGTATTTTAAATTATATAATCTAAACGTTTCGATAACACTTACAGTTATCTTCGTCATAGTAATATCTGTTAAAATTGTTAAAGATGTTAAACAATTTTGTCAAAGTTGAAAAATTATTTTTTTAATTTTTCAACAAGATTTTTTAAGTTAGCATCTAGATGTCTATTAACCTCTGTTAGACATGGAGTTTTATACGTCTGTTTCACATAAATTATGTTGTACATTTTCGTAATTAATATTATAAAAGAGGTTGCAAAATTATCTTTAAAAAAATGTTATTAAAATTATTTAATTTCTTTCCATTTTGTAGGTTGGAAGGTCGTGTGGTGTTCCACACCAGATATTATTTGACTAGGGTAGCTGTCCTGATACTAAGCTGAATCAGTGTGTGATTCACTTTCATACTTCACACTGACTTTTGACGTGTACCTATCTCATATATGAATAAGTACTTTGGAAAATCAGTTGATTGCGATGGGAGATTAAATACTAAATTTCAGAAACAGATTCAAGTGATGAATATAATAGAAAATAAGTGCATATCACTGTTAGGGAGCAAAATCATATGTAGGTACAGCTGGAAACTTTTCTTGTTATTTACACACTTTTTCTGTGGTTGTTTTCTTTCACTTTGCTTTGAGAAATGGGAGTTGCTACATTCTATCAGTTTTTTTCAATACATTTTTTACAGTGGACCTCTTACCTGTTCTAATCTAGGAGCAGTTGACCATAACACATGATATGCAAAGAAGGGTACAAATAAATGTCACATTCTATAATTCGAATAGAATTTATTAAAAATTAATACTTGTTTGGTCATAATAAATATCTGTCCAATCTTTTTCGATTTTCGAGTATAGTAGCACGTCGGCCTTTTGCAGCTACGGTGCTATAACATGGAGATTTCAAATTTTCACTAACATCCGTGCTATTAAGTGGTTTATTGAAAATGAATTTTAGTAAAGCTGATCTTGCAGCGTCAGTGGGTAGGTACAAAAAGATCACGTGTTGGAATTAATCTGAGAAAAAGATAGCATGTAAGAACAAACTAGTACATGGCGATGATTGCTGCAAAGCATGAGACGTACGAAGTGTACAGATTGAAGAAGAAAGAAGCGCACGAGCCAGTAAGGGTAAGTAAGAATAAGGTGAGAAAATGCAGAACGATGTTGAGATAAGAACCTTTTCGAACAATGAATAAGGGCGGGGGCGATGAATAGATTGAGGAAATGCTGGTAAGAATAGTTTGAAAAGTGAAGAGTTAAACAAGGAGAATGTGCAACTAGAGAAACGCTGAAATATGGATGGGCAAAGCTTAGGGAAAGACTGTGTGAATTATTTAGTACATGTTTTAACCGTGGAAACGTACCAATTGCTTGGAACAATACAAATATTGTTCCGGTGTAAAAATGTATGGGGAGTAAGAGTGATTGTAACAACTACCGAAGGATAATCTTGTTGAGTGTATTTAGTAAGGTGTTTGGAAGACTTTTGATGGTTATGAATAAGGAGAAGCTTTGAGATATGTTAAGTGAGTGAATGTCTAGTAGGGCATGTGTCAGGGCGAGAAGGTGCTTTAGTAAATACTTAAAGTAGAGCGGGGAGTTAGACAAGGCTGCGTGATGTCACCATGGCTGTTTAATGTATTATGGATAAATATGTTAAACAAGAAATGAAAATTATTTAATGGTTAGTGACGTAAATGTACTAGTTCTGGTGTATGCCGATGGTACAGCCGTGAAAGTATGGACCTAAGAACGAATATGAGCAAAACATGTAGTGTTTAGTCGTGAATATGAACAAATACCGTGTTTATCATACATGACGAGATTTTAGAACAAGTTAATAAGTTTGTGTATCTCGGTAGAATGTTTACTGCAGATGGTAGAATAGATGGTAAAATTGAACGGCATGACAATGCAGGAAGGCAAGTGATTGTCAGTTATATGAACCATACTGAATATCGAACATTGCTAGTTCTCAACATCCACCGATTGCAAATTTGATGGGCCGGGAAAGCTATGACTCTTGAAAGATCGCTGTTCAAGCCTACCTGGAAGACTTGTAATTATGGGAATGTCTAACAGGTACTAAAAAAGATGCGAAATAGGACAAAAATGTCGGTAAAAATCTGCTGTTGGACCCTTTAAATTACATGCATGTATAACAGACAACTACGGCGTAAGAAGTATGGGATAACTCAAACCGGCGCCCTTGACAACGACTTAACTAGGCGAATCGGTCTGCTTAGGACACTAATTACGATGAAATTGGAAGACTACCACTCAGTTGAAGACTACACCAATCATATTGTGACAACCGCTTTCAAGTTGACAAATATTGGAATAACTATGAGCGATGTATAGACTGGAATTATCCTTCTTGCGGGACTCCCAGACCAGTACCAGGCCATGATTATGGACATCCAAAGTTCCAGGGTTAAAGTTACTGCTGATTCAATAAAAACCTTCTACAAGACGTCACCGTTCAAGGAAAGCCACAAACAGATGTAGCGATGTATGGCCATGGTTCCAAAATACCCATCAACAGGAATAGGAGCAGTAAATGGAACACCAATAAGAATGCGCAAAGAAAAGGCCCTGATGTTATCAAGGTAATCTGTACGGGCATTTACCCAAGAACTGCGACAAAAGGAGTAGAATCAAAGCAGCATGAACAAAGCGAAACCGAAAAAATGAGTTATTTGTTGCCTTCTCCGCACTAGCTCAAATTTCGAACGATTGGTACGTCGACTCAAGAAGCTCTTCGCATTTATTAATGGATGAAAGCAAACTAATCAATTTGCGAAAATCAGCTGAAATACAGATCACAATTGCTAATAATAATCAAATGGTTACCGATATAGTTGGCGATGTATTACATCTTTCAGCGAATGTTGCAGATTCTCAGTCCGATGTTGATGTAGCAACGAAATCTTTAAAAAGACTATGTAAACTAGTGATTGGAATGAATTTGTCTGACTTCAGGAAAAGCGGTATTTGTGAAATTTGTATGTTAGGTAAAAGTCACCGATTGTCATTTGAACGGAGTAATTGTAAAATGTAACTCGAAATGCATTCCGATCTTCAGGGATCGATGCAATTGGCGGGTCAAGATACATTTTAATTTTTTTAGACTATTTTAGCCATAAAACTTTTGTGTATTGTTTAAAAACAAAGGACGAGGTATATGAACACTTTAAAATAATAAAAAATCTTGTGGAAAACTGGTAGAAAAGTAAAACTTTTAGGATTGATAACGGTGGTAAATATTATGAGAAAATATGTGAACTGACTAAATCTTCTGGCATTGTTCATCAAACAAGTTGTAGCTTTATTCTAATGCAAAATGCACGTGCCAAGAGATTGAATCGTTCTATAATGGTCAAAGCTAGGTTCATGTTATTTGAGACGGCTCTAACAAATTATTTTTTGGCCGAAGATGTAAATACAGCCGTTTACCTCCATGCAAATCCGTGGAAAAGACACCAGAAGAAATGTGGAGAGGTCGGGTTTCAACATTGTCACATTCACATGTTTTTGGTTGTATGCATTTGGTCATGTTCCAGCTGAAAACGAAAAAAAGCTTAATCATAAATCAACTCCGTCTATTTTTATAGGGTACTGCCCCCGAAGACCATGTGTATGATGGTGAGAGACAACCGAACGAAGCACAAGATCACGACAAAGATGGCTCCGATTTCACTTCGGAAAGCAATTCAAGCCCTAATGATGAGCTTGAAAGCACCGAAAAAAAAGGCGTCATGATCAGAACGACTCAAGCTTTAAAGTGCACTTGGCACAACATCATTCTATCGAAAATACGCGAGAGAGGCGACCTCCGAGGCATTTCGACGATTATGAAACGTACTTAGCTGTTTCTAGGGACGGATCTGATCCAGTAAGCGTCAAAGAAGCTCTCGATAGCTCTAAAAAGGACTTATGGATTCAAGTTATGAAGGAAGAGTATACCAGCTTAATCCAAAATAAGTCGTGGGAATTGGTAGACCTACCTCCGAGAAGAAAACCGTTAAATTGCAAATGGGTATTATGAACTAAGCGAAACGCCAATGGAAAAAAACCTTTTCACCCGTCGTTAGATACAGCTCTATAAGGTACCTACTGACACTGGTAGCTCAGTATGATTTGGATATTGATCAGATGAATGCGGTATCTGCAGGATGACCTGACCGAGGAGATCTACATGGTGCAGCCACAACTTTATGAAAGGACACCAAACAAAGTGTGTCGTCTAACAAAAAGTATTTACGGTTCGAAACAGGCAAGTAGAATTTAGAATAAAGATTTAGACTCTTGTTTAAAAATTTTTGGTATAAACCAGTTAAGCAACGATCAATGTATATATGTAAAAATATCTAGCAAAATTTTATTAATAATTGCTGTGTGGGTAGATGACATTCTATTGTTCTCAAATGACAAAAGTGAAAACACTAAATTAAAAGTGCATTTATCCAAACATTTAAAAATCACAGAGATTGGAGAGGCGAGGCACGTACTCGGGTTCCAGCTAACGAGAAACACAAGAGAGAAGATCTGGATCAGTCAACAGTCTTGTCTGTAGCAAGTACTCAAGCGGTTCAATATGGATCAGTGCAACCCAGCGACTACCCCTATGCTAGCTAGTGAAAAATTTTGACAGCCACAGGAACCCAGCGATTAGAGTATGAAGGACGTGCCGTAGCAAGAAGCTGTTACTAGTCTATTTGCTGCTCAGGTATCCAGACCTGGTTGCCATATTCCATTAGCTGTGTCAGTCGATTTAACAACAACCCTGGACCAACTCAGTAAATGGCAGTCAAACGAATCCTTAGATAGGTGAAAGGAAGCATAAACCATCAGTTGGAAATAAATGGGACCAAACCTCCTGACATTGTGGGATATTGCGACACTGACTGGGTAACGACTTAGACAACCGGAGATCCGTAACCGATACGTCTTCATAAAATGTGGTGCTACGATTTCATGGTGTACCAAGCGACAGCCCACCATAGCACTCTCCACTACGGAAGCAGAATATATGGCAATGTCTGTAGCCACTCAAGAAGCACTATGGTTGATGGGACTGGACAGTGTGGTAAATCTACATTGTATTCTGGATCAACCTAGCACTTTGTTTGTTGACAAACAGGGAGCCACAAAACTTGCGCTAAATGGATCGTACCAAGCCCGCACCAAACATATCGATGTTCGTGATCATTCCTTACGGGAACGGATAAATTCAGGAATGATAATACTCAAGTAAAGTTTGTCCCAGAAAAAATTGTCGCCACTTTGTTGTCCAAAATAACGAAAAAAAATTAAATTAAATGTTCTTTGGAAAAATTTAATTAAATTTAAGTAATTCTACCAAACATCAAAACTTTAACTCTCGTCCATCCAAAAGTGATGTAATTTTCGTTTTAACCCGTCCATTAATTTTTGTACACTCTCATTTGCTATTAGTTTAATGGCTTGAACTCATTTATATTTAAAATCAATTATAGATTTTGCTGGTTTTTTTATGTTTTAGCACCTTCTACATAATATGAGCCCAAAATTTTTCGAGTGGGTGCAATTCGGGGCAGTTGTTATTCCTTTCGTACCACTCTGTAACTTTTTTTGCGTAGTGGGATGTTGCCCAATCAGGCCAGAATAATTTTGGGATATTATGCAGCCTTAAAAGAGGCAACATTCTTTTTTGCGGACACTTTCGAAGGTAGATTTCACTATTTATCGACGTCATTGAAAAATATGGCCTACTTGTTTTGCCACAGGAACAAATGCCTTGCCATACGTGCACCTTTTTGGCTAATTTCTCGCTTTTAATAATTTTTAATTCATTGCTTACAGATTTTCTATCCTTTCCAGAGTAATGATGCTGTCATGGTAAAGATATGAAGTCTAATTTGCAATAGGTTTGGCCATCCATTATTACGCACATGTGATTAGAGGCCAATTTTTTAAAAAAGTGTTCTCGATCTGGACCTTGCGGTCATTTGTTGAGCAGCATTCCTATTAGGCGTTTTTATATAATTTTTTGTTTCATCCTCTGAACTGTAGACTTATTACTTCCATACTTTTTTTCTAAATCTCTAACTGAAAGGTTTGGATTCCTTTTTAAAGCTTTCAATTCTCCACATTTTATCAACAAACCCCAACTTGCTGCCGGTTCCTTCTTTCCTTCGCACTGTACCCGTTTCGCCGTATCTTTTAAGCACTCTCTGCACAGTCCTCCTTGTGGTATTTAACACAGAAGCTATTTTCTTCGTGGAAATGTCACCAGTTTGAAAATCACTGTACAATATTTCTTCCCGAAGTTGTTTTTGATTACACGGCATTTTCGTAAAAACTAATTTGACAGCGACCGACGGTTTTTTTTACTTAGTGTACAGCCAACTAACATATATATCAACAAAATATAAACCTTTTTACGTAGCGGTGGAATTTTCTATGGGAGCAGATTTTGGCGACATTTTTTAAGGGACAAGCTTTACGTCAGCAGCGAGGGGAACGTGGTCGATTCGTTGACGAAGCCATTTGACGTTACAAAGTTCAACGCATGCATTTCAAAACAAGGGATAACAGAATAAGGAAGGGTGGTGGACTCTGTACAGGGTGGCTAACTAAGGATGCGAGGTACTGTATCTGGGAAACTATCCATCGTAAAGGCTTGCGCAAAAAAAAGTTATTACTAAAACGGCCAATACAAAAACCTAGAAAATATTTTCAAGTTTCTGAAATGGCCGCTAGGGGGCGTAACTGCAATCTTGAATCTAAAAAAGTGATGTTTTTGTGAATTCTGCTATATTAACTTAATAAAAAAATAACTGATCTTTAAAGTCGAGGATAATCTGAACTTTTTTTGTTTGGCACTTTTTGACGTATGTCTAACAATAAAGTGGTGGGGGGTATTCAAAGCTTTCCTTAAATAACCCCCTGTATCTTCGAAACGCCTAAGCCGATTTTAACAAACTTGGGCGTGTTGAAATGAGCTATTCTTGGGCTACAAATGTTATAATATTTGAAGTTGTGTTAATTTCACATGTCGTCACTAGAGGGCTTTGTTCGACATTCCGACAGAAACGGTTAATTTTCGCAAAAAAATTAAATGCATTGGTATGACTTTTTCATGAACAAGTAGCTAAATGATGCCTAAACAAGCTCGCGAAAACCGTATCTCGATATCTTGTTCCTAACCTAAAATATCGGCCAAAGAAAGCTTTATACGAAAATCCCTTAAATTTTAATTTTGTTTTTAATTATTATATCTAAACGTTTGATATTAAGTTATCTTCGTCAGTAGTTATGTTTGTTAAAAATTGTTAAAGATGTAGTAAACAATTTTGTCAAATTTGAAAAATCATGTTTTAATTTTTCAAACATAACTACTGACGAAGATAACTATCGAAACTTTATGTATTTATACACCATTAAAAACCAAAGATAATATTTTATTATGAGTGTTAATGGTGAAAGTTTACATTTTCATATTTAATTTTTTTAACTATATTTTTCTGGAATTGTTTCTATTATGTAATCTGTGGCCCTAAAAAGGACCGATTTAAAGGAGGAAGGTTTTTAATGCCCCCGTAAATGCTCGAAATGCTGACCATCACGCTCTATATATTGCTGAAGCCTCTCATGACCAGACAGAACTGCAGCTTAGGTATGTTACGTATTCCGTTACGAATGCGGTTTTTCATATCTTCTCTAGTAGTATTTTGTGTCCGAAACACGATGTCCTTTAAGCGCCCCCATAAATAAAAATCGAGGCAAGTTAAGTCTGGCGATCGCGGAGTCTATGGAAACAGACTTCCTCTTCCAATCCACCGCTGTTGAAATACTGCATTAATATGCTCTCGCACATTAATAGCAAAATGTGCTGGGTAACCATCAAACTGCAAAAATAATATTTGCCTTGTTTCCAGAGGTACATCTTCCAACAACAACGGTAATTGATTGGCCAAAAAGTCACGAAATACATTGCCATTTAGGGGTTGCTCGAAAAAATATGGCCCAATAATTCTGTCTCCCAGTATGCCACACAATACATTTAAACTCCAACGTCCTTGGCGCTGAACTTCACGCAACTAATGGGGATTTTCTGCATACCAATAATGCATATTGTGTAGATTGACTCTCCCGTCACTACTGTAGGTGGCTTCATCAGTCCAAAGAATTTGAAATAAAAATTCTCTATTTTCGTGTATCATGCCTAACATCCAATGACAATAGTCTAACCTTCGAGCAAAATCTTCATCTTTCAAGACCTGATGCAAAACGACTTGATATGGGTGCTTTCTTAAAGTAATTAAAAAAAGTTTAAACGAATACCTATATATTTTGATGGCCATTAGAACTTAGATATGGTCCTTCAAAATATTTTGAACCGTTGTCCGTGATATACCCAACTCAGTGGATAATGCTCTTGTGCTAACATGAGTATTTCCTTCAATATAGCCCAGTACACGGTTAATATTTTCTCGTGTTCTTCCAATTCTTTGCCGTTGAAACGTAGGCCGAAAACTACCATCGGTTCTTAAGCTCGCCACTAATCGGGGAAAAACTCTTACATCGCAAGGACGCCGATTTGGATACCGAGCTGCGTAAACTCTTTTAGCTACTGCGGAATTCTGAAGACATTCAAAATAAAGCGCAAGCATATCAACAGCTTCATTATTCGTAAAACGCATTTTGAGAGCACAAAAATTACTCAAGGTAACGCGAAAGTATTGACAACTATTGACAATTTGAGGATTATGTATGTTTTGTTTAGGTATCTGTTTCCATTGCCTGCTTCTATTAATTGTATTTTTCGTATATATCCATTGTGAATATGCATTTAAACAAACAAAAAATAGGCCTTTCGTATAACTTTTAGCATTGCTTACTTGCCCGTAGTAATTTCAAGAAGGGTGATTTTATTCTGGTGTATAAATTTACAAACATTTAAAATCGCAATTTCTAGGTAACCTATTCAGAGCCGAAATTGAAGCTGCAGTTTTGTCTACCCATAAGAGACCTTAGCAATGCACAGAGTCAGTATTTACGGGGGCAGTAAAAACCTTCCCTTTAAATCAGTCCTTTTTAGGGCCACAACTTACATAATAGAAACAATTCCAGAAAAATATAGTTAAAAAAAAATTTTAATTTAAGGGATTTTCGTATAAAGTTTTCTTTGGCCGTTATTTTAGGTTAGGAACAAGATATCGAGATGCGGTTTTCGCGAACTTGTTTAGGCATCATTTAGCTACTTCTTCATGAAAAAAAGTCATACAAATGTATTTAATTTTTTTGCGAAAATTAACCGTTTCTGTCGGAATTCCGAACAAAGCCCTCTAGCGACGACATGTGAAACTAACAAAACTTCAATTATTTTAACATTTGTAGCCCACGAAAAGCTCTTTTTAACGCGCCCAAGTTTGTTAAAATCGGATTAGCTGTTTCGAAGATACGGGTGATTTAAGGAAACCTTTGAATACCCCCCATCACTTTATTTTTATAGATACGTCAAAAAGTTGCCAAACAAAAAAAGTTCAGATTATCCTCGACTTCAAAGATCAGTTATTTTTTTATTAGGTTAATATAACAGAATTCACAGACATCACTTTTTTATATTCCAGATTGCAGTTACGCCCCCTAGCGGCCATTTCAGAAACATGAAAATATTTTCCAGGTTTTTGTATTGGTCATTTTAGTAATTACTTTTTTTTCTGCATGCCTCTACGATGTATAGTTTCCCAGATACAGTACCTCGCATTCTTAGTTGGGCACCCTGTACATAATAGTTATTTTGTTATGTAGTAGTTGGCAGACATGTATGTAATAAGTCAAAAAAAATATGTCATGTCATGTCGGCTTTAGCATCAAGCACATTATGTGTGCTTATGTTTATTCATTCAGGTTACGACGAATAATTAGTTCATGTATAATGAATAACTACTGAATAATTACTGTTCGTCTACAAGTTTACGTTTCTTCTAAAAGCACAGTCTTCAGCAGCATTAATATTCTTTGCGACAACAGAAGTGCATGCGAAAATGGTCATCAAAAGTAGATCTCGACGTTTGAATTCCGCAAACCATTTGTAGACCATGGTTTTGAACGGCGCTTCATAACCAAACAACAACTTTAGTTTTTCCACACATTGCTGTGGCGTTAAACCGTATCGAAAGTCATAAAAATCACGATTCGAAATATCCATTTTTTCACAAACTTACTTTATTTAAAATTCTACTGAAATGACACTGCTCTGTTTACAATCAAACTGTCAGTTGTACTAATGGTATAAAATGTCAAATTTTACGATTATGACAATCGAACAACCTTTGCAAGGAGTACTTGATTCCGTGAACCTTAGCAGTGGTCTTTGTATGCGCAAAAATATTGATTGTTTTTAACCAGACGTTTAGTCATTATCAGAATTTCCAGGTTATCTTTAATGCTATCACTATTCAAACAGTTCTATAATTATAAATGGTTAAATGTAGATTTGATTTAAATGCGACACATAGAATTTGGAAGTACCTATTCGTGTCACACAGATGTTGAAAGCCAAGTCTGGAGAGGTTTAGATTAACTTGTAAAAAGGTGGAGAATATACTCAATAAGTTAAAGAGCTCGATGGGCTTTGATCATGAAATCACACAGATTTTCAAGATTGGCACTACCTTGATAAAACCTTTAATCTTGACAAACGCAATTTTCCTTCAACCTTTAACCATATTTGGTCAAGATTAATCTTAACTTTTTAAGCTTTATAGCAGGCAAACACCAATGATTTTTTGATACTGACATTGACATATTTGAAAATTTGCTTACACCAGGATGCAGTTACAATAGACAGATTATAATAATTGTGAGGGCCATTTTACCAATTAAAATCGAGGTAACTAATAATTAAAACTTTTATGAAATTTAAGGATCTTGTTAAGACGTGTACAGAATGTTGTGTGAATAAATACACCCTTATTCCCGAATCGACAACAAAGCGCTTAATTTCTATAAGAAATGCAATCCATTCATAAGATAATAATGTTGGATACTCAACACCTTTGTCCATTGTGCAACTTTTTTATTGTTGTTATATTGCATGCTATAAAACGTTCCTTTTCATTAATTTTAAATCGAGACGTTTGGAAAATTTTATTTCTTAAAATGACATTTATGTACTGTTGTGATTATGAGGATTCCAGTTATAGGAACATGAGTATTGCGTATCCTGTGTTTTTAAAGTAGTTCTGATAAATAACGTTATCATTATGCATATGTGAATAAAGCGGTTTAATCAATAATTACCAAAGGAAGTATTTATCAATTCATTTTTAGGCGATTCTCTGTATCTCTGACGTTATTATGCGATTTATCACAAGTAGGGCGATGTACTGTTTTTAAGATAATAGGCAGAGAAACGTATATAAAATAGAAGGCGATTGTAACCATGCATAAAATTAATATTATGCGTATATTAGAAAGCGTTGGTACATTTATCTAAATCTTTTAAATGTTAAATAAATTATTCAAAGGGAATTTCTACATCTATAATACGTGATCTCTTATTGTACCTACCTATAAATGGAAATCTCGTACTCATTTGTTATAAATGTTTTCATGCGTGTAACAAGAAAATAGTTCTTATCGGTTAATGTTTATACATTTATCACGATTGGTGATAGATGACAACATTCTCGAGTGTATTGAGAAAAGAATGGGGTTGCACAAGGCTCGCTTAAGGAAGCCTTTGTTATGTTAACGAAAGTTTTTTATTTTGTAATATTAATTTTTTTCCAATGAATCACAGGTATCTTTTAAAAATTATAAAATCTTAGATTATGTAAGTAAAACGGCGCACGTGCGAGGAGAAAGTGTTTTTAATATTACTAATGTGCATGAATGAAGCTTTGAGTAATGTAATACATATGTTTTAATTAAAAACCACAATAACCACAAAGAATATTAGAATTAAACGTAAAATATAAGATTATGGATATCTCATAGCTCCCCACCACCAGTTACTTAGGTGATATCATCATGAAATACCGGTCAGTAAGCCGGTCTACCATGCGTTGCCGAGAATCGAATTATCCAAAAGCACTATTGCCGTTGCAAGATTCAGTTGCATTGTGATCGTTAAACGTTAAACGTTTTTTTTTTTTGTATCTTAACAGAAAGTGAGTGTTGTGAACGCGCGATGAGGGATATACCGAAGATTAATTATAATACATCAGTAAAGAATAAAACGATTGTAAATGAAAATGAATCGAGTGGTGTACTAACAAAATGTACTTTTAAATCTTACAAAGACTTTTTAGAAAATTATGAAAATAAAAATACAAAGGATGATCAAGAAAGTATTTCATCAACAGACAGTGGAATATCCGAAACTAAGAGTTGCAGTAACTCAACATCTAGTTTAAATTCAGAAAATGGCTCAGTTTCTAAAATGTCACAAAAAATTAACGGATCGAATAATGAACGTACCGGCTCATTCCGAAAATACTTAGAAAATTATAGTAATAAAAAATTTAGTTCAGTTAAACCTGTTGTAAATAAACAAAATGTAATTAAAAGTGAAATTGTGATACAAGTCAATGCACCGGAAATGTACGTGCCAACACGAGATGAACCTGATACTCCAGATTTCCCTCCTCCACCATCACCTTTTCAATTATCACCAATTTCTCAAGGGTTACCTTCGTCCCCTGTTCTATTATCACCACCATTATCAATACCTTCACCTCCTCCACTAATTCCCTCGCCACCACCAATAATGCAATCACCAGATGTATCAATACCACCACCTCCACCTTTATTTGAAAACATCAATCAGTGTACACCGAAAAAATGGGCAATGGTTGAAACCGAAACCATCCAGTTAAAGAGAAACAGGTTAGTCCCAATGTTGCTGCAACAAATTTAGCCGCAATTCTCACACAAAATGCTCTATTTAAACGTAAAGCTAACGAAAGTGAGAATGTGATTGAATGTAATAAACCAGTCGAAAAACCACTAACACCACAGATTGCGGTGAATCGTAATAACACACTTCCAAGAACAAAAGCGCCTGAATTTATAAATCACCGAACAATCACAATAGAAGTGCCATTAAACTCATCGCCCAAAGTTTTAAATGATGTTGAGTATAATACAACAACAGTCGTTCCAATTGCAGATAAATCATCAGCAGTTAAAACAAGTGATCCAAACGTCAAAAAAATGGTTTATAACACCTACCGTGGTTTATTAGGTGCGTACAATAATAAAGCAAACGATATGGTTGCAACGTTACCGAGAACCATGGTTAGAGAAGATCGAGGAATATCTAGACAGCTGGAAAGTATTGCGTAAGTATTTTGTTTCTATCTTCTTTGCGAAATTAAAATTGTTTCGAAATGTTGATATTTTGTGGCGACGTATTTTAGGAATGTGAAAGTTATTGCTGTTTTATCGGCATCTAATATTAAGGTGCTTGTACTTCACCTTCAAATTTTATTGTTTATAGCTACTGCAATAATGCCGACCTACTTTTTACCATGGAATCTGTTAATTAGATTTATACGATTCACTTTTTAGTAATTTAGCTTCGCTATTAAAGCTTTTTGTTGTATATTTTTGTATCTATATACATATTTTTAACGGCATGTTTTATGTCTTAGGTTGCGAGGTGGCTTGGAAAAAATAAATGGTCGAACTAACCCTAAGGTAGAAATGGAATGAGGTGCATTGTATTCTTTTGTTTTGTGTTATTTAAAATGGGCACAATTATAAGTATATAAGTAAAGTGCTGATTCGTAAATAAAATGGCAAGTGGTATGTAGTTATTTGCATGCGTAGTATGTAATAAGTGTGAACAAGTTCTTGCATATTCTTAAAATTGTCTAGACTGCTCCTTTTTTTAATTTATACAATTATTAAATAATTGATTTGTATTATTGTACATAAAATAAATTAATAATTATAGAACGTAGAATTTTCTTTTACTAATCTAACATATGATGTCATTTTTTTTACCTCTAATATGGTATGCCAAAAAAAAAAACGTAAGTAGGAAGGATTATCAAATTGCGTGAGGTACATTTATTTTTGGTTTTTATATCTACTTGAATACATCAAGAAATACAGGGGCTGTTGAACTCTAGCTAGAAATATAAATCGAGTACGCCCGCCAACAATGATGTATCTTATTTTGGGACTGACCATAACATCCTTACCAGAATGTTATAATACTGTGGTTTCGCTGCCTTAATTCTTTGAACTTTTTATAATGTGAATAATAAAATATTAATTTACTGTTTTCAGCTCTTTATTCTTCACTTGACATTTTTGATTAGTAAGTGAATTAACCCAGACCTACTTCTAAGTATATTACATAAAAAAAAGTTGCTTATGTAATTAAGAAAGTGACAGAATTTCGCTTGAAATAAAATATGTTTTAATTTTGAAGTGCACTGTTAAAGACAGATATGTTGTCTCTTTTCGTGAGTAGCGTATGGCGTCTGTTGGTCAGACATTTATGGAAAATTACTAAATATAGCATGTAGTCGCCGGCCCACCTTTGTGTCAATATAGTCCAAAATTACAGTGACCTAGACATTTAGGTATTGATTTTCCGTAAATTAATGAATTCCTTAAACATTTCACTAAGAACAACATTATGATGGAAAATAAGACAAGAATTTATACTACAATATCCATTTTAAATAAAAATTTTGAATTAACAATCAACACAACTTTTATCACAATAAACTACTCAACAGGATTAAGTTTTAAACTCAAGTAATTACCTGTCACAATAACAGATTAATTTATCATAATGGCATGTCCATCGATTATTGTTACTGATGGTAACTAGATTTTAAGCATACATCTACCTACTGATAAGTACATAACTACTTACTCTATGGTTCAAATTTTTTTCTCGAAAACTACGCAAGATACGCAAAACCCTCAGTGAAAAAAGTTGTATTTTGAGTGGCTTTATCTAAAAAAAACCACTGGGTGGTGCCCCGTGAGAACGCTCCTGGAATTACTGTAATGGATCCAAAAGATGCCTTGTTAGAAACAAACTGGGAAAATTTCATTAAAATCGGCTGAAGTGTTTTTTTGATAATGAAAAAAGTATTTTTTTAACAAAACTTCAACACCCTGTATATAAATATGTATAGTCGTATCCCTTGCGGGTTGCTGCGTTTTATTGAAACTTATTCATATTCGAATGAATGGTGTTGTATGCATATGCGGCCCCCTTAGGGGGTCGATATTTGAAATTTTTAATGCCAGAAACCGCGGGAGTGTACTCAACAACTTCCCAAAGTTTTATGGCGATCGGATGAATGGTGTTGTATGCATATGAGGGCCCCTCCGCTGGAGGGGGGGGGGTGCGATATTAAAAAAAAATTATACCGGAAACTATACCGGAAGTGTAATCAACAACTTCCCAAAGTTTCATGGCGATCGGTTGAATGGTGTAGCATGAATATGAGGGCCCCCATAGGGGTCCGTTGTTAAATATTTGTTATACCAGAAACCTTCGCGAAAGTGTACTCAACAACTTCCCAAAGTTTTATGGCGATCGAATGAATGGTGTAGTATGCATATGAGGGCCCCTCCCCTGGGACGCCGATATTTAAAATTTGTTGTACCCGCAACCTTCGCGGGAGTGTACTCAACAGCATCCCAAAGTTTTATAGCGATCGGATGAATGGTGTAGTAATGTATAAAGAACAAACAGACATACATTTGTTTTTATGCAGGGTGACTCACGACTATTCCCTCGGTAAACGGTGCGAGCTATCAGCTTAATTTTTGGTGACATGTAAATTGATAAGGATTATTTTTGAAAATTATTTTCAATTATACAGGGTGGTTCAGAAAATTCTAATATATCAAAGTTAGGTTTTTTAAATAGAACGCCCTGTATTTTATGTCATTTCTAGATTATACATTAAAAATTAAGTCAACTATACCTATCGCTTACCAATTTTGAGAAAATTATGATTTTAAGAAAAATATTCAATTTTAACAACTAAAAACACGGAAACCTCTTACTTTGAGTAACACAAGTTTATATCGCTTTATTCTGACCTTTAAGGCTTCCATTTGCACGGTGTAGGATTTCGATATTTAGTACAGGGTGTGGGTACTTTTCAAACACCAAAAACCCACTTAACTTAAATGGACCATCCTGTATAATTTTTATTTACGTGAAATAACTTTTCATTTTCTATTGAAAACTATGAGTAATGCATATGATTAAAAGGTTAAGATTTTTCTCTAAAACTTCCATGGAATTTTTTTTGTTTATGTTCTTGTAAGTAATGATTTTTGAATTGTAGTTCATAAATAGGTACGGGATCAAAACTGAATTAAAAATAAAACTAAAAAAAAGACGTAAACGTTCACAAAAAAAACAAGAAATACTACAATAAATGCTCAATATGATGACCAATTTCCTCTATGCATAACTGCACTCGTTTTTCAAAAGATCTAACGTTTCTCAGGATATCTGGTGTTATAGTAGCAAACGCATCCTTTATTCTAATCTTCATGTCATCGGCAGTGGTAGGTGTAGTGTTATGAACTATGCTGGTTAATTAAGGAGATCTAGGTGGAAATTCATGTGGACCTCCCCTTCCAGTCCATTTATTCGGGAATTGTCTATCCAAATAATTCTTTTACATTTCGATTAAAATGTGGAGGGGCACCATCTGGCTGTAACTACATTTTGTTTCTAAAATCTAAAGAAACTTCATCTAGAAGACTCGAAAATTATTTTTCTAAAAACCGTAAAAGTTTTACGCCGTTCAATTTTCCATAAAAAAAAATAGACCAATCACATGGGCTCCTATAATTTTTCCAAATTCATTGAAGCTCCACCGATTTTGGCGGTCAACAATGCGATACAGGTGACGGTTTTGCGTATCATAGTAATGAAAGTTATGTCGGTGTACCAAGTCGCTTAACGTTGTTTCAAAATTCTAAGGAAATCTAACTTCCTTGAAAGTCTCGTCCAGAAAATCTAACTATTGAAAGCGATCCGATGTACTCATGTTTTTTCAAAATTCTCCAAACACTTGTTTGGCTAATTCCAGTTTGTCTAGAAATTTCTCTTGAACTTACATTTCCATTATCAACCACTGAGCCTAAAACTAAGACCTCATTGTCCTCATTATCATACTTTGCGTTAGTCTGTTTCTTGTAGGATACACTACCAGTTGCACAAAAAATTGTAGCACTTCTTCAAAAGCTCTTTTGTCTGGATGTGGTCGATTGAGATGCCTTTCTGCGTATAGCCTTGACACTAACAAACAATTTCTAAAACGCTCACCAAGAATAAACGTCATATCCACTCTTTCTTCTTGACAATACTGTTTGATTTTTTGTCTTAAAGGATGATAGCACTATTAAAAATAAAGTAAGAATTTGACAGTATTTGACCGAACACTAAGGTTAAGGACAATCGCCAACTAGATGCACCAAACAATATCGTACTCATTACCTACTAGAATGCAAACAAACAAAATTTCCATAGAAATGTTAGAGAAAAATCTAAATAACTTTTTAATTCTTAATTTTAGACATATGCATTACTCATAGTTTTTGATAGAAAATGAAAAATTATTTCACATAAATAAAAATTATACGGGATGGTCCATTTAAGTTAAGTGGGTTTTTGATGTTTGAAAAGTATAAAATATTAATCCTTTTCATAAACACCCTGTACCAAATATTAAAATCCTATACCGTGCAAATGGAAACCTTAAAGGTCAGAATAAATCATTATAAATTTGTGTTATTCAAAGTAAGAGCTTTCCGCGTTTTTAGTTCTTGTTTAAATTGAATATTTTTCTTAAAATCACAATTTTCTCAAAATTGGTAAGCAATTTGCGGAACTTTGAATAAAGTTCCTTAATTTTTAACGGAAAAATGACAAAA
The DNA here is from genome assembly GCA_036346205.1 of Vesta saturnalis. NCBI lineage: Eukaryota > Metazoa > Arthropoda > Insecta > Coleoptera > Lampyridae > Vesta > Vesta saturnalis. The sequence goes on along the minus strand of JARFJB010001857.1, from coordinate 823,863 downwards.
TATAGGGCGTTGTGTTTAAAAAACCTAACTGATATATTACAATTTTCTGGACCACCCTGTATAATTAAAATAATTTAAAAAATGGTTCTTATCAATTTACATATGTCAGCAAAAAAATAAGTTGATATCTCGTACCGTTTAGGCACAAGAAATCGAGGGAATAGTCGTGAGTCACCCTGTATACAAGGTGATCCAAATCAAGTGAGCACTATCGGTAACTTCTTTATTGTTAAAGCTACAACATCGGTTAAATTAGCAAACTTGTATTTTTTATTACAATAGTGGAATTAAAAAAACAATTGAACATCAGATTTTTAGACAAAATAAAATTTGTTTAAATAGAACACCATGTATATTATTATTTTTTAATCTCCAGGATATTTGGAATATAAATAGTTATTATAAACCTTTGCTAGGATGAAAAACAACGGAGTTATAAGAACCTAAACCTAAACTACGAGGTCTGGCTATTAAATAACGAGACTGCTAAACTAATTCAGGAGGCTATGGAAACTTGTCACGATGTTTATAATGAAGTTATGAGGATATAAAAAAAAACTAAATTTAAAAATACTTAAAACCATTAATTTGATTATCAAATATCATTTGGTTCTAGGTTCTAGCTCTACAACTCTACTTAAGATGTTCAAAAACTCCACCTTGTTCCTGACGACATTGTCAATTCGTTTATGAACATCATTTCAAAACGGCCCTGCCATCTATTTGACAAAATCCTTCTCGAACTGCATTTTTGAGAGCATCAACATTATTGTATAGTCTTTTCTGATAACCCCACAAGAAAATATCGAATCAAATGAGGTGATCTTGGAGGCTATGAAATCGCTCCATTAGTTCCAATCCACCTGTCATTAAAAGATTATTCAGAAGATGACTCCTTTCTCGATAGTTGTGAGCAGGTGCAGCATTCTTCTGAAAAATGACATTTTGTTTGCTATTTAATCTAAAAAATTGGCCAAAATCTCTTGCATAAATTCGCCGCTGAGGGAACCTTCATAAATAAAAGGTCCAATAATTCTAGATGAAATTATCCCACACCAAATGTTAATTTCTCTTGACCAGTAATGATGGCGTTTTCTCTTAAAAATTCCACAATTATGACTCGTCATTTCACAGAATATTTCGATAATTATTGGCTTTTTGTTGACGATAGTATAAAATAATAGTAAAAACCATTCTTCTACCAGGATCTCCGGGAGTAATGTTTGAACAGGTCTGTACTTATAGGGGGAATATTTATGTTTCTTCAGTATTCTGTGAATTGTACCATTAGTCAAACTAGAATCTCTAACAATGTCCCACCGAATTATTGGGATAAGCCTTAAAATAACCAATAACTTTTTCAACTGCTTCACTAATTACATAATTCTTTTCCAACCCCTTTTTATTAAAAACATTTTCATTAGTTCTAAACTTGCGGTAGACTTTTAGAAAATATCAACGATACGGTTGATCACGAAATGGGTATAACTGCTCGTAATATTCTTTTGCTCTTAGCGAACATTTGTTATTCACCAAGTAAGCTTCCAATATGTCACATTTCTGACTATGAGAAAAAACATTTTCAAAGCACACAAAGGACACAATATCAGTTCTATTTTCAACAGCTAATTACACGTGTGACATAAAACAACGTCATGTGTTTCCGTAGCCTCCTTAATTAGTTAAGAATTACGAGGTCTGGCTATTAAATAACGAGACTGCGTGCGTACAAGACGTCCTACAGGGTAGGGGGTAAACGAATGCAACGTTGGATAGCTGGAAGTGTCTACTACTCCATTACGAAAACACGTAGAGGCATTCCAGTGTATAGCGTCCCCCAGGTACCCTACCTTAAAAGGTAGTGTCATTTGAGCTTATTTGCAATAATGCAAATTCAAGAACAAAACAATCGCCAAGTGATTTATCTTAACTTGACTGACAATAATGTCACTATTACTCAAATTAATTGCCTGCCTTACTTTGACTTTCCTGGCAATAATTAAAACATTAGAATTTATTTACAAGTGGGATATTTAATTACTCGCAAACCTCAAATCTGATCAAACGAAGTGCCCGTCTAGTGGTAGGTACGTTGTGCTTTCTGAATTAGAAAATAGCGCTTGGATGAGGTAAGTGTATACATCACGAGGAGACAAGAGTAAAAAAAATGAAACTAATCAAATTAAAAGTCAAGAGCTATTGTAGCAATGGTGGTTCAGCAACACATTAATGTACTAATTGTAGAAAGAACCACCAATAAAACCCACTTTTATTCATAAATAAGTAATTAGCACAAGTCAATTAATAAAATCGCTAAGATAACATAAACAATAAACAAATATGAAAAGGGTTAAAAAATATAAAAAAAAATCAAACAAGAGTTAAAGTCGTACAAAATTATAACTTACAGAAAAAAAATAAAACATTTAATCTACACAAAAAAATACAAGAAAAAACCAATGTAGTCACACCAACAATTAAGGCTAAAAGATAACAAAATAAAAATCATAATACGACCAAACATGTGGCCCTTTAAAAACCAATCATTCCGGTCATTTAATAAAATAACACATAAAACAATAATTAGCTAAATTACGGTACATATAAAATACAACAACAGAAAATTGCACAGGTGATAATAAGATAAAGGCAAGGACAAAAGAAAATAGACAAGGAATTTACATACAAGATTGTTTAGTGACCACTAAAGCCAAAGTCATAAGTCAAATTACAATAAATCACATACAAAGAGAAATCAGCTCGAGGCAAATAATTCTACTAACAACTGACAAAAAACTCATTAAACAAAGCCTTACAGGGAAGTATAATAGATCACAACATCGTGACCGATATGTAAATTTGAGGCGTTAGAAAATACAGGCACCTTTCTCAGGTCACATTCATCTACAACAATAAACAAAAAAATAAAATTGAGGTGTTAATTGGTCTCAATTGTACCCACTTGGCAATTGCCTTTTACAATTAATAACCAAAGCGGTATCATGTACCCTTTCACCAGCCCACTTCTACACAAATATAAATATAAACAACAAACAACAATGCTAATTCACACCAATACCACAGTGAGGGAGCCCTGTACTGTCTTTTATTTTAGCAGATTTCAGCTTAATGAGCCCGCGTGCGGATCTTTGCACGGCAGTGCTCGATTTTTAATAGGTTATGTAGGCTTGTAGAATTGTTTGCAGCCAGCCTTAATTTATATAAAAATATCTACTTACACTTGCGTATATATTCCCTTAATTGATTACAGACACAAAAAGGGTGACTGTTATTTATAGATTAATATTTGAAAAACACATTACAACTAACCTCGAAAGAAAAGACAAATTAGTGTTGGCCAATTCAAAAGAAAACGTACACGCACGAAATAATTTAAAGACAAACTGTTTACAATGAAGTTATTTAATTAACTCAAAATCGATCTGGCTCGATTGACATTCTAACTGTAACTACCCCGTCTTTCAAAAGTAATAAAAAGAACAAGAAACATTAATTTACGTTGGAACAGTTTCATATTATTATTGCACGACATCTTAATTTTAAAAATATGCATTGGTCCGTAACAAACCCTACATTTACGTCTCGGGTTTCAACGTACCAAACAAAGATCCCTTTGGATTTGCGCTATGTTCAGCCGTAATTAATCATTAGATCAATGACATGTTTACATCACGATCGCGCAGAATAAATTCCAATGATTCGTTACGTCTCTTCAGTAAAGTAGTTTTTTAAGCGTACATCTGCTAGTCAAAACACGTTTTTCAACCCTCCGCCAAATATTAGTTAAAAACAATCCCACATTCCTTACATAAAATAGATAAATGAAATATTTGGAAAACATTAGCAAATTACGACGTACAAGTGCTTGAACACGCGCCTACTCGTCTGATTTAGCACCCTCTGACTTTTTCCTATTTCCGAAAATCAAGTCTGCCTTAAAAGGAACCCGGTTCGAGTCGATGGAAGAGGTGAAGCGAAAATCGGCGGATCTCCTAAATGCTCTTAGAAAAGAAGACTTTCAGCATTGCTTTGACCAATCGAAAAAACGAATGAAACGGTGTGTGGCGAGGGGAGGGGAGTACATTTAAGCGGAGCATTCGATTATGAATAATTTTTAAAATAAAACTCCTTTTCATAAGCAGTCTCGTTATTTAATAGCCAGAACTCGTAGTTTAGGTTTAGGTTCTTATGACTACGTTATTTTTCATCCTAGCAAAGGTTTATACTAACCATTTATATTCCAAATATCATAGAGATTCTTAAAAAATAATAATATACATGGTGGTCTATTAAAAAAATGTTATTTTATCTAAATACTAAAAAACGCGATGTCGAATGGTTTTTTTAATTCGACTATTGTAATCAGCGGAAAAAAAATTATACAAGTTTGCTAATTTAACTGATGTTGTGGCTTTAACAATAAAGAAGTTACCAATGGTGCGCACTTGATTTGGATCACCTTGTATATGCGTAGGTATACAGGGTGAGTCCGAAAGAATGGGTCAACACTAAGCTGGAGATATTAGACACCATACGAATGTCGCTGGTTTAAGAGACACAGGGTGTTAAAAATTATATTTTATTCTGAAATTTCTCAATAATTGAGAAAGTTTTAATAACATGAATCTGAAAATTGGTAGTGTTGGATTTTGTGGCGTGAGAATTGCGAACTTAAGGCTTATTTTGACGTTGCTCCTAGATGGTGCCAGTTTCACGGTAATATTTAAGTAAATCAAAATATGTTTTTTTAATCTGTTGAGCTATACTTAAAAAAAATTTTAAAGAACGTTCAATTCTACATAAAAAAGGTACTATTGCATAGTTTCAGTGTATCTTGTTAATATTCTATCAGGCGTTGATATTGATATGTCTTTTCTAAGTCGGCTTGTGCCACATTTTCAAGTCAATAAATATTTGCATTTTTTGCGTGCATGTGCATGCATTAAGATGAATTAAATATCATAATGAACTCGGTTTCCGTAAACGTCAGTTTTTACTTATCATTGCAATACGTCATTTTGGACTTATCGGCTGCCAAATGATCACCAACACCGGAAAACCATCAAATGCACTACTTGTACGTCCTTTTTCAAACGAATTTAAAGCATAAATAGAATTCTTGGACATATTTAATTTCAAGTGATGAAAAGCACTTTAAAACTACAACATTTAGTGCTTTGACATTGAGATAACACGTTTGGCCATTTTCCTAACGAATTTCGTACATAAATAAAGTTTTGTACATTATTGGATTCAAATGGTGACTAATACTCCAAAACTCAAATGATTACCACTACCCTTATACCATTAGTCGGATTAAAAACTTGGTTTTTCGAATATGTTTCATCTAAAATTCCGTCCAAAAAAGTATCACTGCAAAATGAGATGATCTTTTTTTCCTTACTCTGATCTGTAGGCTACATCACCATAAGCTTATGGACAGTTTCAGCTAAATCGGTAAACCTGAATTTATTAAGAAGTGTGCCCACGTTACTAGGAACCCAATTTTGCTCCAGGAGCTTTCGTTTGAAACTATATTCAATAGTTACCAACTAGAATGTATGAGCTAGTAAATTTTGTATTAACGAAATCGGTGAATTCATTTCGGAGATTTCTGTGCTCATGTAGCCACATAGTTAGTAGTTAATATTAATTACAGGAAGCTGTAACAATTAATTTAATACAGTAGAACGGGGTGAGATTGATCAAATTTTTATTTCAAATGCATATATTTAAACATTGGTGTTATCTTTGTTTGATATGATTATCCTATGTTATTGACCTTAGCATCAGAATTCTTATAAAACTCATAAATTTCATGGAAAAATTCAAAATTTCAAGAAAACCAAAAAAAATTGCAAGATCAAAGTTATAACCCTAGAGGGGCTACTTTGATACCCCATGTTTAAATGCGCTAGAATGAATGTCAAGTACATTACTCAGGATCATATTCACCCCATATTATTTTTTTCTCGACCGTTTTGATAGGATTTCTATTGTTCACTAGTGGGGCGAAATTGATACTCGTTTCTTCAGGTACAAAAATATTTATTTCGTAACAAAATAGGCATTTTTAACTCAAAGAACGTAAAATAAACTTTCTAAATAAGTACACAAGTAAATTCTATATAACAGAAAAGCGGAAGGTTAAATTATATGTATTTTACATCTCGTTTACATCTACTGAACCCCTGAAAGTAAAAACATTGTCGCCATCATTTGATTCTAATGAAGGCTCTGGTAAAATAGATATAATATCTGAAAATGATACCGTGGATACATCTTCAGGTATCAGTTTATATTTCGAATGATTATTATTTAGTGATTTCAGTCCCATGACAGTATACTCAGTACTAGATAGAACTTCTTGAACGACACACACGTATCTGTATGAAAAAGACTTTCTTTTACCAGACACACATTTCACTAAGACAAATGTTTCTGGTATTAAGGGTTGACACTTTGGCTTCGTATAAATTAGATTTTCTGCTTCTTCTTCCATTTCTTCAACCTCTTCTTCAGTGGTACTTTCTTGATCTTGAAGTATGGAATCGTGTTCTGAAGTGTCACTGTCGTGAGTTGCGATACTTTTTCCTGGTTCTACATCTAGTCGTTTTTTCTTACGTTGGATTTTCTCTGTTCTTTCTCCAAAACGTCTTTCTTTTAGATAGTTGATGAGCATATTGTCAACTTCTCCCGCAATATTTGTATGGTCAGCTTCAGGGATCTTATCTAAAACCTTACTTGGATTGAAGGGTGAAATCCCAGTAGCAGCAAACCCGCTTTGGAGATTTCTACTAATACCGTTTGGTTCCGTGTTCTGATTTCTACTTTTAGGTATAACGCCATCCATTTTTTCTAAGGCCTTTTTCAAAAGTCCAGCAAAAGTTTCTTTTGGTATACCAGTTTGTCGTGGATTTTGAATTTTACATTCATTTAATATTACACGCCAAGCCACTTTCATGGGTTTAAAAAACGCGACATCGAGAGGCTGACTTAAGTGGGTGGAGTTTGGAACCAAACAAACAAAGGAAATATTATATTCCCCACACAACTGTAAGACCCTCTCGTTGAAATGGGATGCAAGATTATCCCCTATAATAACTTTGCGCCCATCTAGGCGCCTGGCATGTGGTAAAAATATTGTCTCAAACCAATCTTGGAACGTGCTGCTATCAAACCAGCCATGGGAAGTTCTGTTGAATCTACACCCTTGTGAACAGCATGGTTTGTTGCAACAAGGAGCTCCACGTGGACCATTCTTCTTCCACGTGTTGTAAAGACACTCGCTTTTAAATACTATATATGGTGGTAGAAGTGTACCATCTGCCGACCCACAAATCATTATAGTGGTAGCACTCTTCGAATGATTACGTATCTTTTCCGGATATTTCATGCCTCTTCTATAGATAGACCTCAATTTTCCAGGGTCATCTGCCACATTTGTTTCATCATAATTGAATACATTTTGCGGTGGAATTCCATTCAACGTTTTTTTGCAAATTGTCAAAGTACGTTTTTAATACAGGTCTTGATTCTGTTGACCTGTTTTTATTTATATTGGTGGCGAATCTTAAGGCCGCATCCGATTTATGTCGATTTCTGATACTGTATGCCCAATCTTTCCCTGGCAAATTATTTTGGAATTTTGTAACTATTCTACCTTTTCCATCAAGGTATGACTTGGCAAACATCCTCAAATCAAATATTGTTAGGGGAAACCCCCAGTCGGCACATCTGGTAACGGCATTTAAAATTGCAATTTCTTCCGCTTCAGTAAATGCAGACTGTCCTCCTGGCTTTCTTATATATCTACCATGAAACTTATTATTAATCGTGCCAAACGGTATCTTGTATTTTTTGGAAGCGGCTTTCATCGATAATTCATCCTCAACTACCTTCTGTACAGCTTCATCCAGCTGATCTTCAGTATAGTTTTTATAGGTACGACCTCCAACAACTGTTTTATAGGTACACACCATCTGCAGAATAAGAAAATAGTATTTTAAAACATGTCCAAATCTGTTATGACACACTAGGGCTAGATTGATCTAAGCAACATATATCAATGACACCCCATGCAAAAGATCAAACTGACCCCACGACGTGTTTGATTTTGTAACACAATGGAAATTGACTCAAAACAATCAACGTTTTCAGGTTATTACTGCCTGAATATGTAAGTTTATGAAGAGAATTCAAGATCTCACACAAAAGATTTACTTACCTTGCTATTCTCAAACTTTTCCAGGGCGCGTTTTATTCATTAATTTATATGAATCACAAAAACTGGTTATACTGTAGCTAACGTCGAACGTTCAACGTGCAGCGACCACACCATTAAAACTACCATGTCTTCCCTCTCCTTCATCCTACTCGGTAGATTTGTTGCAGACACACATGCGCTACAGTGCGCGCCTAATTTGAAATACGAATTACATATCAAAGACACCCCTCGAAATCAATCTCACCCCGTTCTACGGTACTAAATTAATCACATTTTATTTATATACACAGATTTTGGATATAAGAGTGCCCAAACGCTAATCAGCACCATAAGACTGTAAAAACTTAATCCTTGCCGATTGAAGCAATGAGTTTGGCCATTTCCAACGAATTTGTTTGGTGTATAAATGAATATTTCAGTTGTTTTTAGTCTCAAATGATGCCCAACACCGTAAAAATATAAAATTTCGCTTTTTATATCGAGAAAATGAGTTTAGCCATTTTTCCAACTAAATTAGTGTCTAAGTAAATATTGTAAATCCATGCATCGAGGTTATGTGTTTGACTGAAAAAACAATCAAATCAGTGCGTGTAGCAGTGTTCCCAAGAAACTTGGTGTATAAATAAAGTTATTGGATATATTTGGTCCCAAATGATTACCTACACCGTAAAATCATGAATTTTAAGGTAACATCATGAAAATTTGTTTGACTATAGCTAATAAGGTAACAGATGGCGATTAGGATAATAACAGTTTGAAATAATTCGTTAAACCCGACTTTATTAAAACATGAACAAAATAAACCACGTGGGAGCGAATTTTTTAAAGTGTGTAAAATAGTTACTTAACAACTTAAAGTGTGTTGGTAGAGGCAATTAGTAATCGAGAGATTTTAATGCGTGAGGGAAGCAAGTGGTTCAGCAAACGATCCTTTTTTCAAAATATAATCGATACATTTTATTTTTCGGCACAAATTGCTTATTGCGGAAAACCACATAAAAAATTCGAAAAGATAAAATCACTCGTTCTATGGACTCGTGATTTTATCAATCGTTACCTCTAGGTTTTCTATCTTATATGTATAAGATTTATGCATATGTGTCAATCTTGTTTGAGGTCCTCAGTGCACTATTAAATATCAACAAAATTACGTACAAAACTATGTTAGTACACATATTACAGGACATTTTCTAAAATATGTATACGGTGCCCGGAAGTTACTTCCACAACGTTATATCAAAGATTATTTATCAGCTTAAAATTATTCGATATAACGCAACATACCTTAGTCCGAACTAGATAGCAAGGGAGATATACCCTGTTAAAGTAAAAATTTAAAAGTTTATTTTTAATAATGCCTAAAGTTATGATCGTATTACTTTGCAAAATTTGTATATGACATTATGGAACGGGAAAAATTGGAACGCAAACTTACATAAGCCAGATGAGCGTTATGAGAAATCAGGTAGGACCACTTACGTTGTGAGAAAGAGTTGTTACGGATATATATATATATATATATATATATATATATATATATATATATATATATATATATATATATATATATATATATATATATATATATATACAACGTGTCCCAGATAACATTTCCAGCATGGGGATCTCGCTTATTATAAAAGATACAGATTTGGTTAAATTAGATGAATTACTCCTAAGGATTAGTGAAATTATAGGACACTCTCCAATTTCCAAATTTCCATGTATTTTAAGACTTATGGCAAGAAAAAGAAAATGTCAAATTTCTTTTTCTTGTAATATCTTTTTTGTTATATTAGACATATAAATTTTATTTGCACTTTCTTAAGATATTTTTTATGCAGAATTTAAATATCAATTTGGATTTTTTTTGCACTTTCTATTTTTTAGTTTCAACCCCTAAATTAAATTTTTCTTATGGAACGACAAGTCGGCTTTGAAATAATTGATCGTGTTTTTTTATCCTCTTTACAATGATATAGCACATGTACTATCTATTTTTAAAAACAACAAAGAAAATTTAAAAAAATGTATTTTATTAAAGACTCTAACAATAAGCAGGCCGTGAAACATAAAAACACAATCGAATTTAATGTCACTTAAAAATTATTCGTTCCAGAATATTTTTGTGTCAAACATGGCTTTATTTACTAATACTGAAAAGTTTGATATGTTGAGTTGTTACATCTTGTCTCATAAAAACAGTATAGAAGCTGAACGGATGTACTTGAGGCTGTATCCTGAAAGAAGGCAGCCCAGTGCTCGTACGTACAGAAATTTGGTAATTAATTTAAAAGAATATGGTTCATTTTCAAAACCTACTAGAAATCCGAAATTACGGAATGAAGATGCAGAACTAAATGTATTACAATCAGTTATTGAAAATCCTTCATCTGTTAGAGAAATTGAACATAACACTGGTATTTCGAAAACTACATCACAAAGAATTTTAAAACGTCACAGGTATCATCCGTATAAGTACACCATTTTGCAGGGACTTAGAGATGGAGATCAGGGGAGAAGATTACAATTTTGCCAATGGTATGTTAATCAATGTGAGAATAACGACAATTTTCCAGCTACGATTTTGTGGTCTGACGAAAGCAGATTTACAAATAATGGCCTTTTCAATCGACACAATGTTCACTTTTGGGACCGTGAAAATCCTCACGTTGTTAAGGAAAGTCGGCATCTCAAGTGAGATTTGGTTTTAACGTCTGGTGTGGCATTTTAGGCGCTAAACTTATTGGGCCCATATTTTTTAACGAAACATTAAATAGTGAAAGGTATTTGAATTTACTACAAACTGATTTAGAAAATAAACTTGATGAACCACTGATTGAGAATATTAATATCTACATCCAACAAGATGGCGTCCCACCCCACAATTCAAACATCATCAGCGAATATCTTAATAATCGGTTTCCAAATTCATGAATTTTATGGCCACCCAGATCTCCAGACTTAACGCCCTTAGACTTTTTCCTTTGGGGCTACGTAAAAAATCGAGCGTACGTGCAAACATTTGAGAATGCCGAAGATCTTCGTGAATTTGTTCTTGCAGCATTTGGTAGCATTAAACGCCAAATACTACGCAGAGCAATTACGTCGACACTACGCAGGGCACAATTATGTTTAGAACGGAATGGTCAATTGTTTGAACATCTTTTATAATTGGATAATTATCTCCAATACTATTACCTGCTTAACTCTTGTTGTTATCTATTATTTGTCGTTTTCTCATGTTTCACGGCTTACTTATTGTTAGAGTCTTTAATAAAATCCATTTTTTTTAATTTTCTTTATTGTTTTTAAAAATAGATAGTACATGTGCTATATCATTGTAAAGAGGATAAAAAAACACGATCAATTATTTCAAAGCCGACTTGTCGTTCCATAAGAAAAATTTAATTTAGGGTTGAAACTAAAAATAGAAAGTGCAAAAAAAATCCAAATTGATATTTAAATTCTGCATAAAAATATCTTAAGAAAGTGCAAATAAAATTTATATGTCTAATATAACAAAAAAGATATTACAAGAAAAAGAAATTTGACATTTTTCTTTTCTTGCCATAAGTCTTAAAATACATGGAAATTTGGAAATTGGAGAGTGTCCTATAATTTCACTAATCCTTAGGAGTAATTCATCTAATTTAACCAAATCTGTATCTTTTATAATAAGCGAGATCCCCATGCTGGAAATGTTATATATATATATATATATATATATATATATATATATATATATATATATATATATAAGCATTAATTAAAAATACATAAATCAGTGCGTATTTATGTTCTAAGGTTATTAAAAGATCTAAATTGTTATAACTCTACTCTCATATTAATAAATCAATGTGATAATATTATAATATTTAATACAGACCTCTATCTCATAAATGATGATCACCCTGTTATATAGTTATCTAACGGTATTATAAGTAAAGCATCACAATATGTTAATACGATAAACATACTTTAGTGTTACAGGGTTATCTCCCCATGGTGGCCTTTTGGCGGCTCTTCCTATAGGAAGATAGGTAGCAATGTTTCTAAAATTACCAAATCCTGATAGATATACAAATCACTGATATCGAAGACCTTCAGCTACATTGTACATCGACGGCGGCGGCGATTTAACAGGCGTGAAACGTCATGGAGGCTGGAAATCGTTGCAGGTAGCCGAAGGATATATTGACCAATCTTTGCAAAATAAGATGGCCACAGCTAACACTATTGCAGGGCAAGTATATAACGCCGAAGCCTCCACCTCGCACTCTACTATTGGGAGGGAAAATATTACATTCGCAACTAAGAATAATAATAATAATAATAATAGTAATCATGTAATTATTCCACCATCTGTTCAATTTGTTAATTGGAGCAATATTAATGTTTACTTTGGTGGTGAGAAATAAATAAAATTGTATCTTTCCTAATACCTTTACGTTAGTCGTAGATAAAGTACGTTATACAACTCTTTATAACTATTATTCTCTAAGGAAATCATTAAAACTGGCTTGCTTCGCTCGCTCCAAATTATTATTTCCTTCGGGAATAATAGTATTCGTTATAATATCGTTGTTTAATATACTAGTATGTAAGTTTCTTAGTTTTCTATTATGCCAGTTTCTGTAAGACATTACATGTTTTGAGGCTCGCAGAAGGTAATATGGAGATGTTTTGTATATTAGTCCCTCCAGATATCACGTTCTTACTCCTACTCCCACTACTGCCCCTACTCCTATCCATATATTTCTTAACTACTCCTACTTCTGCTCGTACTCGTTACTCCCACACTTATACTCAGTGACATGGAAATTGCAACACCAAGGAGGGTTAGGAATTTTTTAACCAAACTTGGCAGTAACGTTTTACTACTAAAAGGTAGCAATTGATTAAAATTTCAAAGAAAAAGAACAAAATATAAATTTTATTAATAATGGGTTGGTCCCCTCCTGTTGGTTACAAACTCCTCCACTCGTCGTGGCATCAATTCTAGCTGATGGTCGACATCCTCTTGAGGTATTGTGTGCTTGGTAACATGTAATTCGTCCTGTAGAGCTTGCAGCGTTTGCGCAGTATGTTGCAAGATTCTCAGTCTTCTCCCCATAATGTCCCAAACATGCTCGATGGTCGAAAGATCGAGAGGTCTGGGTGGAAATGGCAAGAGGTTAACATTATCATCTGCAAATCGGTTCAAAGAACATCTTGCAATATGGGGACGGGCATTATCCTGCTGCAAAAGTGGGTCTTCCAACTTCTGAAGAAATGGAAGAATATGGGGTTCTACCACCTCATCCACATACCGTTGGGCGTTCATATTGCCTCGGATGAATACCAAACGAGACCTACTCCCATAAGTTATAGCCTCGCGATCCGAAATTCAACATCTCGACGTTCTGCACGTCTTCGTCTGGCCCTTATACGGTCACCCTGCATCCCCAAACAGAATCGGGATTCATCAGTGAACACCACCCTACGTCACTCTTGGTTCCAGTGTAGTCGCAACCTACACCACTCCAAACGTTGCCGTCGATGTTGAGCCATTATTGGTAACACAAAATGTGGCCGATAGGATTGTAAGCTCTGATTCTGCGGTGAACCGTTCAAAGGGTTACAGGACGACCTTCGTTAGCTAATCGCTAATCGGCAATTGATCTGGTACGTGAGAATAGATCTCTTGTTGCTATAAGTTGAAGATGGCGGTCTTGCATTTGTTCTTCTTCGCCCCCCGGTTCCGGTTAAGGTGATTTGGGATTTTTCTAAACGAAAAACCACCTTCGCGCAAGCCAACAATACGACCTCTGCCGAATTCGCTTAATTAGCGGTAATTTCCACGTTGGCGCACTTTGGTTAAAATATTCCTACCCTTACTTGGTGTTGCAATTTTCATGTCACTGAGTATACTTTTACTTCTACTCCGATGGCTTTCTCATATACATACCTACAAAGAGAAAGCTATGTAATAGGTTTAAATTCTCAAACATTTTTTTTTACATTTCTCGATGTTTTGTGGCCTAAACAATGCGAAAAACATATTTTGAGAAAAGAAAATCTCGTGTCTGATTGTATGTGTGTGAGTGTGTGCGACATCTTTTGAAACTTTATTTATCGATAAAAAACAAGTTTTTAGAAAAAAATTTCGTGCCTATCTGTGTATTTGTTTGTATGTGTGCGGGATATCTTTTGAACCATTACAGCTATCGATATGAAATTAGGCACAAAAATTCTTTGCCATAAAATGTAGATCAAGTTCGTTAGTGAGCAAAATCCAACAATTTTTAGGGGATTAGAAAATTAAAAAAATGCATTGATGCAAATTTTAAAAAGTTATAGAATTAAGAAAAGAACCTAATACTTTTCATATAATTTCAAAATAAAAAAATGTATAATAACCAGTGGAGCGCCGTTTTTAGGGTACAAACAAAATTCGGCATTTTTAATTTATAAACCGATTTTTTTAAAAGTCGGGTATTGGGGGTTTTAAGATCGCTAAGTATAAATCATTTGTGAAAATAAAAAAATTTAAAATGGCGGATCAAAAATGGGGCATTATCGTGTTTATTTAATTTATCAACCGATTTTCTTGAAAGTCGGGTATTCGGGGTTTTTAAAATCGCTAAGTACAAATCAATTGTCAAAATTAAAAAATTCAAAATGGGGATCAAAAATGGAGGTTTATCGTGTTTAAAATCCGATATGACTAAAATTCAGGCATTATGGGCTAATGATCAATTTTGCAACTTTGTTAATTTGTAAATTATTATCTAAATAAAAATGTAAAAACTTCCAGTGGCGTACCGTTTTTACGGTGCAAAAATTTTTTGAAGGTCGGGGTTTGGGGGCTTTTAAGATCGCTAAGAATAAATCATTTGTCAAAATTAAAAAACTCAAAATGGCGGATCAAAAATGCGGAATTATCGTGTTTATAAAAACCGATATGACTCAAATTTAGGTATTGTGGGCATTGAAGTTATTTATGTATACATATGAGAAAGCATTCATGGTAGATAATTTGGCAGCGGTTTTTTTACCTTCCAACCTGCATATACATATATAGGTATAGAAGGTCAACTTTTTTTCACTATCATTAAATCGACTTATTAGCTCATTTTACAACTTTTGACCAAGTTTCGCCAAGATCGGCCATCATGTGCGTATGTGCGCGTGCATCGTTTGTCTCTCTCTCTCTTCTCTCGTGTGTGTGTGTGTGGTGTGTGTGTGTGTGTGTGTCGTGTGTGTGTGGTGTGTGTGTGTGGTGGTGTCGTGTGTGGTGTGTGTCGTGTGTGCTGTGTGTGTGTGTGTGTGCGTGGCGTGTGTGTGTGTGCGTGTGTGCGTGTGTGTGTTTGCTGTGTGTTTTTCGTGTGTTTTGTCGTGTGTGTGTGTGTGCTGTTTGTGTCGTGTGGTGTGTCTTGTGTGTGTGTGTTCGTGTGTTGTGTGTTCGTGTGTTCGTGTTCGTGTGTTCGTGTGTTCGTGTGTATGTGTGTGTGTCTGTGTTTGTGTCGTGTGTCGTTGTGTGTCTGTGTCGTGTTCGTTGTTGTGTGTTTGTTTCGTGTGTCGTTCGTGTGTCGTGTGTGTGTTGTGTGTGTGTGTGTGTGTGTGTGTGTGTGTGTTGTGTGTGTGTGTGTGTGTGTGTGTGTGTGTGTGTGTGGCGTTGTGTGTTATGTGTGTTGTGATGTATCCGATAACTCCAGAAAGAAAATACCTACATTTTGTGTTTAAGCTTATTTTCATTTGGCTTAGGCCTGATTAGATTTTGGGAGAAATCCAGTGCAAAAAATTTATTAGGGGCTGTTCTTGGTATTTATCAAACATTAATAAATATTAATAACAGCTGCATATTTCAAAACTATACAAATACCAAAATATAGCTCTTAAACATATCGATTAATTATGATCTATGCAATTTTTTGATATGCTGCTTAATTTAGCGGTAGAATTTAAGTGTTAGTTAATTTTTCTTCATTATCTGAATAACGATTAATTTTATAAGGAAAAGTGTAGGCGTATTTTTTAAAGAAAATTTAATTTTACATAAATTTTCTTTATAAAGTTTTTGAATGTAAAGTGAAATAAATGTAAAAATTAAATAAATATGCCGAAGCTGTATTATTGATATTTTTATAGAAGCGGGAGGGTTTGGAATTTATTTTTACGTTAACATGTGTATGAATCTCTATCTGACATGAAGTTTTAAACGTCACTTTGACATAGATTATTGTTTTTGTTTTTAAAATGTTGCCTGTTTTCGTTATGAACGTATAAAAAAGAGATTGCACAGTTATCCTAAAAATATCTGGTGTGGAACACCACACGACCTTCCAACTTACAAAATGGAAATTAAAAGGAATGAAATAATTTTAATAACATTTTTTTAGAGTAACATCTTTTATAAGAAGCTCATTACAAAAATAGGCAACATTGTAAACGCAAAAATAATAATCTATGTCAACAGACGTTTAAAAATTCATGACAGACAGAGGTTAATAGACATGTAGATGATAACTTAAATTAAAAGAAATGAAATAATTTTTATTTCATACCAATACATTATAGACAAATAAACCCTTAGTTACCATGTTCATAACTCCCTAGGGAGTTATAGTAGGGAATTATAGATCTACAACTCCTCCTAATGTATTAGGCAAATATTAGCAAGCTTGCCAGTTGATATATCCATGGTAATTTTTAAACGTTTGTTTAATTTTAATAACCAACAAAATTTCGTTTTCAGATTTCATTTATAATCAAATATGAAATAAAATTGTTTACCTATCACGTGAGTAATGCATGTTAATAACCTCGGGCAACTTACAATCCTTCGGGACTAACGTCCCTTGAGATTGTAATGCGTTGCCCTCGGTAATTAACACCCTCATAACTCCTTTGATATATAAATAACTATAATTTCAATTTTTTAAGGATAACTATGCAACTTCCTTTTTATACGTTCACAACGAAAACAGGCAACATTGTAAAAACAAAACCAGTAATCTATGTCAGAATAACGTTTAAAACTTCATGCCAGATAGAGATTCATAGACATAAATACATGTTAACATAAAAAAAAATCCAAAGCCACCCGTTTCTATAAAAATATCGATAATACAGCTTCAACATTTTCAATCATATTTATTTAATTTATTACGCTCTACATTAAAAACTTTGTAAACAAAATTTATGTAAAATTAAATTTTCTATAAAAAAATGCTTCTTATAAAATTAATTGTTATTCAGACAATGAAAAAATTTGACACTTAAATTATACCTTAGGAATTTTTTTGCCACTAAATTACGCTTCATATCAAAAAATTGCATAGAACATAATTAATCGATATGTTTAAAGTTTGTATCCAGGTATTTTTATATCTTTGAATGTAGATTGGAAGGTAAAAATTGAAATAAAAATTATGACATTTCTTTTAATTTAAGTTAGCATCTAGATGTCTATAAACCTCTGCCTGTCAAGAAGTTTTGAACGTCTGTTTGACATAGATTATTGTTTTTGCGTTTACAATGTTGCCTATTTTTGAAATGAATTGCTTATAAAAGAGATTGCATAATTATCCTCAAAAAAATTTTATTAAAATTATTTCATTTCTTTTAATTTCCATTTTGTAGGTTGGTTGGTCGTGGTCGTGTGGTGTTCCACACCAAATTTTTTTCACGTTTAAACGTTAAAATGTGTATTATCACAAAATTGGTATACCTCAAGCGGCATTCTAAGGACCGTTGTTATTCACTGTATCTTTGAAATGATTGTGTTTATTCTTTGTATATACAGATACTCCTACTACTGCTACACCATTTTACGAAACGAGAGACTGAAGTTGTAATATCTAACACTTGTATAATTAGAAATTTGTCTAGAGAGATAGTGGTATAATGCACTCACGTACCACATTTACACTTGTTTTTGTATTCATCGAGCTAAAGAATTGTATATATTGTACTGCTGGAAACTATAGACTATAGTGTATTCCCAGCTACACTTTTTATCAATAGGTGCTAAAAGGTGAATTGTAATGGTTCCTTATAACCATTCGAATTTAATTTTTATGATCCAATTAACTTTCTTTGCTAAAGGGTATCAAAGTTCATATGGTATAAAATATTTTGTGAATCGTAAAGTATAAACGGAATATTTCTATATCTTCGAATGTAATAAAATTTGTATCGTCTTTAAACAAAAAATTAAATTGTTTCGAAAGTGCTTTAAGGTTTCATAAGTTTGAGACATCCGATATACTGTTAATTAAACAATATGCATAAGTAACGTTTGGTATTTTATTGTAACCACCCACGTTTTCTGGTATAAAGTAAATTTTAAATCGTCGTTTGTTAGCTATATAGTTTTATTGTTTAACCTGATAAATCATTAATTATAAATTCTGAAGGTAAAAGTATATCGCTGTATTTCAACCTACGGTTTGCCACCAACATAGATTTTTGTATCAAAATGTTTACAGGGCTGTAATACAAAAATTAAGGTTGTACGAATTAAATCAAATGCTTTAATTTTTTTTGTCTATATCAATTTTCATTTGTGTTTAATTTCCGTGTTTTTAACAAAAATTGCGGTTTTATTGAATACCTACTTAACCGCTTCGGGCAAAATGCCAATGTCATTTTGGTTTTAATTTGATGATCCTTTCTATGCAAACATGTGCTTATTCTACAAAATTAGTTTAATAAGGAAGTAAAAATTTTGGGATACTCATTAAATAGTTTTAAGATAAAAAGAGCACAACTCAATTTTCATAGAGCATGACTTTCCGGATATATTTTTGAAGTCCCAATTTTTTGACTTAAAAAATTCCGAATTTGTAATTGAAACCCGAGAGAGATTCTGTAAGAAAATATCTCGAAAATCCAGGTTGCCATGAACGATCGAAAGTTTACTGTTGCTATTGCCGACGGAGATTTTCAGATTAAAGATCTTTATTGAACTTATAATTGTATTCCATATATTTGATAAGTAAAATTCATATTTTGACGGCTATTTTTGCACTGAGAAGATAGATAAAATGCAGACAAATCGAATGTGCAAAGTCAGTAACGAACCGAGTTCGTTGAATTAACCAGGAGCTGCTTCTAACCTTACTGTACTTCTCTGCATTCCCTCGTTACATTTTTTTATAAAATACTGTTACAAACCGTATGACGTCGACGGATAAAATTGTGCGCGACTCTTCTTAATAGTGATGGAGCAGTACGACAGATAAGTTTTGCAGTATTGTAAACCAATTCCCATTTTCTAAAAATAGCTTTATTATAAAAAATTATTAATAATCTTATTAAACATATAAATAAAGTTTATCTCGAGTAGGATTTGAACCTACGACATTTACTTTGCTATAGTAACACTCAAACCAACTGTGCTATCGAGATACAATCCAATCGATTTAAACTTTGTCTTTATGTACGTAGAACTGATGTAATTCTAAATATAATCAGATTACGTTTTATAGTTTTATTATTGTTTTTACAAAATATTTATCCTTAAACTCCACACACTGTGAGGCATCTGAGCTACGCTTACTTTACTTATATTACTAGGCGACAGCTTACATGTGTTTAAATTGTCGCAGACGGGGTGGTTCGTATGCTTAATTGGTTACCTCCTTTAACACTGGCTGATAAATAATAAAGAATGTTTTGTACATATGTTGCCTTGTATATACAAAACTACTTCACAATAATTCCAATTAAAAAAAAACAAAAATTACAATTTATAAATTAGAATCGAGCGAAAAGTGCGAAAGCCCCTGGACAGCTTCTGGATGGAACCGTGAGAAAAGTTTTGGTGCTTTCTTAGGACTGGGATGATTGTTACTGAGAGAAAAATTATTAGTAACACAAATAAACGGCAAAACGAAAAGATTTGGCCAAAATACGTTAATCTTAAACCTTTAAATTTTCTGGATCTGATTCTGGCATTAGGTTGCAATTGAAAAGAGTCTTCCAACGTCACAACCAATTAAGTTTTTCTCTTTAAATATGTAAGTGGAACATTTTTTTAAACGTTATGTGTACAAAGTGTTACCTTTTCTATAAACATTTTTTGTAAGACAGTTTTATTCAGCAATACCACCGATAATTATTTGAAGGTTTACGATGTTTACCATATACAGGGCTAAAACTATTTTAAATATGGACCATTTTACCGGCAAGTTTATTTCTAATATTTACAGAGTGGTCTATACGTACAAATACAATTACGGAACTAACTAAACGGGATCATATAAATCTAATGATAATGAAATTATATACGTTAATTACATGAGGGTATTACTCAATAATCCTATTTTTAATAAAAAACCAAATTTGGTCGCGTTTTAATGTAAAGTATTAGAACAACTGCTGTGAGGTTATAGATTAATGGAACAATTAGGTTTTTTGCTAACAGAAAGGATTTTACATTTAGGAAGCGAAATTATTGCGGGTTTCCTTTATTAAATAAGTGATCATGACTAATTTGACATGATATAGGACTACCGAAATAGGTACATGACAAACCAGGATTATTACTGGCTTTCCGTTAACTAATAATGTTTAAATGGCGGGTTTATGACAGGATTTCAATTAAATAAAATCTAACAGGACTAGTGGTTTTTAATAAGCTGGATTTAACTTTTATCAGGAAAATAATTTACCTTCACATAGTAAATTTACTGAAGTTTTCTTCAATAAAGGTTGATCAGGATTAAAATGACACTTAAAGTGGTTTAGGTATTATACGTCTTTCGTTTTCACTTTTATTATGTCTTAACGGCGGGTGTAGGTGTCTGTAATTACTGTATTACTAGTAAACTATGGTATGATCTTCCGCTCCTTCTAAAGACGATTCGTTGACTCACTTCATATTTCCCCGACGGTACAAGAATCGGAGCTGGACTTACTTCCCTTCGCAACGATCCCGTGTGTGTTTGTGTATTAGTTGAAGTTTAAACACTTATGTGTGGGCGATATTGTACACTGAGCGGCTGGTCTGCCTGGTTGTTGGGGAGAGAGCTCGAGGTGGCCAAGATCCCCAGACAGGCTCAGATTATAAAAAAAGGATAAGCAACGTGTTCGATTCGCTCCCTATGTGGCTGCTCTGGGTTTCTATCTTTCTTCAGATACAGCTATGAATTCCCAATATACATACATTAAGTATGTATATGTTGTGATCAAGGGCGGTCACGGGTATGATCGGATGGAATAGAGTTGAGGTTATGAGGGGGAAGTTACTACCTCAGCATTCGCCATGATGTGCGTATACCCAATGAGCATCTATTCTTTAGATCCAGACATTGTTAACTAGAAAAAGATAATTAATATCGAACCAGTTGGAATAATTCACAGACCCATCGAAGGTCTAACGCAACTCTGAAATAGTGAAAGAAATGAAGAATATTGAACAGCGTAACTAAAAGTAACGTCAGCCCAACACTTCACCTTATACATTATTATTCATATATTTCAAAATGTATTCAGATGGTAAGTTCAGATTATGACCTGATACACATTCTAATCTAGTTATAAAAATTTATACTGCAATTTACCTCATTGAAGGTTAATTAGAGCAGGCAGGAATCATAACACTTTGGTATCATAAATTAAGAAATTCAAATGAGACCACGCTTGAACAGTTGCCGAGGCAATAAGTTAGTTTTTGTTTTATTAGTCTATACTAAGTTATCTTTTGATTTCTTCATAAATAGCATTGGGCAGAGAAATTAACCCCTCTACACTTAAAATGGAATCCTAGAAAATGCCAAACCATTCTTATACGTTCATTGTTTTTCTTGGCCGCTGTAATGTAGTCTATTTCTCTATAATAGTGACAAATTTTTCGTAAAACACTATACAAAGTTCAATATCCTTTAAATTCATATACTAAAAAAGGTTCATTTAATTTCATTAATTGTTATGACGATCATTAAAAACATCTTCAAACAAAAATTGCTCTTTTAACTCAAGAAACTAAAAATTAAAACCACCAATATCCTAAGTAGAAGATTTAGTCCGAAAATGCATCTTTTTCATACCCTTTAATTTTTCAATAATTGTTCATCCTGAACTAATTGGAACTTAAAATATTAATAATTATTATTATTTTTTTTTAAATAGGTTATTTACAAATACCTTCATAATTGGTATAACTTGCGGTATTTGATACCTTTTTCGGAATAAATCCCTGTAATAATTTAATTAATTATTATTGAACACATTAGAATATAAAAAAATAAAGTTTCCTAAAACAATTTTAAATTAATAAAAAGTAAATTTTTGTTTCAATCTTTTGAGTATTAATTTTTTTACACAATTATTAAATTTTATTCAACTATTATTATAACAGTTTAGACCTTTTTCAAACATACCTTACGAAACTTTAAAACAAAAAAAAAAATAAAATTTTTTATTAATTAAAACAAAGGTTAATTAAAATGATCAAACCAATCTTCTATTAAAGTAAAACCGAACGTTTTAAGTTTAATCTAAATAAATTTAAAAATTCGCCCGCTTAAAAAAATATCATAAAATTAATTTTAAAATTTTACTTAAAAAAAAAATTAACAAAATTAAAATTACAAATATTTAAGGATTTGAATTACGTTATCAAAAATTAACTACAAAAATAAATCTTAATTCATTACGTTAATTTTAATAAATATACAGCGGTTTTAAAAGTTTGAATTTAAAGTCCTACTAAATTTCAAAATCATCCTTAAATGACGCTTAAAACAATTTTAAAGTTTTCATTTAAATGAAAAATACCAAAAAAACAGACCTTCCAAACCAAATTGAAATTAAAATAAAGAAATAATTTTAATTTTTTAGGATAATTATACAACCTTTTTTTAATTTATTACAAATAAAACATTTAAAAAAAAAAACAAATTTTCAAAAACTTTAAACCACATTTAAAAATTAAATTAAATTTAAAAACAAATTTTTATAAAAATAATAATACATAAATTATTTTATTTAATTTTAATTTTTTTATAAAAAAATTACAAAAAAAATTTTTTAAAAAAATTTTAAAATAATTATTTTTTTAAATTATCACAAAAAATATAAAAAATTAACAATAAAATTTTTTTTTTTATTTTTAAAATAATTTAAAATTTTAAAAAATAAAAACAACCCAAAAACCTTACCAAATTTTCTCCCAAAATCTATATTCAAATAAAACAATTAAAACAAAATTTTAATTTTCATCACCATTAACAATAAAAACCCCAAACAAAATAAAACAAAAAAAAAAAAACAAAAAAACACAAAAAAAAACAAAAAAAAAAAAAAAACAAAAAAAAAAAAACAACCATTTAAAAAAAAAAAAAAAAAAAAAAAAAAAAAAAAAAAAAAAAAAAAAAAAAAAAAAAAAAAAAAAAAAAACAAAAAAAAAAAAAAAAAAAAAAAAAAAAAAAAAAAAAAAAAAAAAAAAAAAAAAAAAAAAAAAAAAAAAAAAAAAAAAAAAAAACAAAAAAAAAAAAAAAAAAAAAAAAAAAAAAAAAAAAAAAAAAAAAAAAAAAAAAAAAAAAAAAAAAAAAAAAAAAAAAAAAAAAAAAAAAAAAAAAAAAAAAAAAAAAAAAAAAAAAAAAAAAAAAAAAAAAAAAAAAATAAAAAAAAAAAAAAAAAAAAAAATAAAAAAAAAAAAAAAAAAAAAAAAAAAAAAAAAAAAAAAAAAAAAAAAAAAAAAAAAAAAAAAAAAAAAAAAAAAAAAAAAAAAAAAAAAAAAAAAAAAAAAAAAAAAAAAAAAAAAAAAAAAAAAAAAAAAAAAACAAACAAAAAAAAAAAAAGGAAAAAGGAAACAACAAAAACACAAAAAGGAAAAAAACAAAAAAAAAAAAACAAAAAAAAAAAAAAAAAAAAAAAAAAAAAAAAATTTAAAAAAAAAAAACAAAAAAAAAAAAAAAAAAAAAAAAAAAAAACAAAAAAAAAAAAAAAAAAAAAAAAAACAAAAACAAAAAAAAAACAAAAAAAAAAAAAAAAAACCAAACAAGGAAAAAAAAAATTTACGCTAATAATTTAAAACTAAAAATTCAATAATTATAAATAAATCAAAAAGAAATTTTTAAAAAGTTTGCAAAATTAATTAAAAAATGAAATAATTTTAAATATTAAAAAGAATAAAATTTTATAAATTTGTTTGATTTAAAAAACATAAACTTTGATTTTATAAAACATTTAAAAAAACGAAGAAATAAAGTTTGTATACATGATAAATTAATTTATTGATAGTTTTTACAAATTTAATTTGTTGCCAATTAACAAAATATTGACATTATTTTATACTTAAATTTTTCTCTTAAATAATTGGAATTACTTTGTAAACATTTTGTATATGCACAATACAAAAAATTTTTAAATTAGTATTTAAAATAATTTTAAAAAGTAATTTGCATTTGATTCTTTAATATACATTTTAAAAAAGTTAGCATTGATGATTATAAATTAAACACTAACATTTTAAAATTTTTATTTAAATTGAAATGCATAAACAAATGTAAAACAATTCAAAAATTTATTCTTTTTTAATTTAACGTATTTCTTTGAAACACTTTAAAAAATAGTAAAAACATTTAAAATTGAAGATATTAATTAAGCAAAAAAATTGACATGAAAATGTTTTAAAACATTTCAGAATCGTTTATTAATGAATTAATCAGCAACTAAACAATTAATTCTTATATTTTAATAAACGTTTAAATAACACCGAATTTACAAAAAATTTAAAACAAATTAAAGAAAACAAAATGAATCCATTAATTTAACATTAAGATCAAAATTTCGTTAAATTCCAATAATTATATTAAATTTTTAAAAACGTTTTACAAATTACTATATAATTAAAAAGTTTTAACACATATTAAATTGCAAAAAACCATGAAAAATGAATTTACAATAGGGATTCATTTTTTATCACAATTTGTTAATAAATAAATTTCAAAAACTATTTGGAAATTTATTTATTTATTTTTACGTAAAAAATTAAAAAAAAATACTATGTCGATTTTTGAATATAAAAAGACAAATTTTAATAACTATACATATTAAATTTTAACAAAGACAAAAAAATTTTTTAAATATACATGTGGCGCGAAGAGTTTGATTAAAAGTAATGGCGGATTTATGTTAAAATCTGAAATTACGAAGCTGAGGTTTTGGATGACGCTGAGTTCAAATATTTTGTCCTGAATGTGGACTTCCGGTTATACCGGAAGAACGTCAACTTTGTTATTTTAAATGGAACCTAATATTTTTTTTTATTTTCGAATTCTACATGAAATTCTAGATAAAATTTGTGCACAATGTCCTATACCAAAATGAAGTATTTTCGAGATATTTCGATTTTTTAAAATTTGAAAATCCTAGTCCACATTGAATAACGATATCTCCATTAATAACGAAGCTAGTGACGTGAAATTGTAACCAATAAACAACAAGCGCTTGCCGTTAACTCCATATATCCATCTCATTGATATTTCATACAGGGTGTTTTAAACTTAGCCGCCAACATGCACAATTTAAATCATTTATAAGTTGCTTACTTTAAATAGAACACCCTGTATTTTATTACATTTTCCGCTGTATTTTTTAAGCCAATTCGTTTGGTATCAGTATTCCTATACCTAAATCCAACCACTTTTGAGATATTTCATTATCTTAGTTAAAACATAACAACACTTAATTATTTCAACATTAGTAAAGGGTAGGCCATGATTTCCATTATTTAAGGTGATATTTTGTTATTTTTCATAAGTTAAAAAGTAACCAATAGCCTGAAAGGATTATTAATTGTGGATATCATTAAAACGTTGACTAGGTATTTTGTATTAATTTAATTAGATAACTTACAAAAAAATAACTAAATGTAATATTAAACAAATAAAGTTTTATAATAAGTGTTCAAAATTAGCACCATCTACTTCTAAACATTTATGAATCCTTTTCATTAAGTTATGTCTTGTAATTCTGGAAATATGCGGGTGTTAGAGAATTAAAGCAAGTAAGACTCTCTGCATCATATCTTCCTTTGTCGTAACATTTGGAAAATATGATTTTTAATGTAACAAATACCAAAATCTAGAGGACCAAATCAGGAGAACACTGGCCACGAAACGGACCCTGATTGGCAATCATCTATCATCAAACATGTAAAGATGCTGAGCAACAGGCTGTTATGAAGGATATCTTGCTGATACAAGCACGCCTCTCCATTTTTACATAGTTTTAAAATGGCAATATCAAGTACCATTTAAATTTTCATCATAATTTAATGCTAAAATTTATCGTCTTTATTGCACAAAATAAAACTCCAACTATCTTGGAAGTTCAATAGACACCAAAATGGGAATTATGTCGATTAAATAATCCATTGCTAAACTTTGTTTCATCACAAACTTAAGTTTTCATCCTCTTGGGTCTCATTAAAACCATTCAGAATTCTATTCGAGGAAGATCACTAATTGTAAGTGTTGCAAATGATATGAAAATGGTTTCCATTTAATGCGATGAATTGTTCTCGTCGACAAAGTAAGATCTCTCTCACAACTCTAATGGAGGCATTTAGAAAACCCAAAACATTAATTTCGTTTATCTCACTGTCCACTAGTGGTTTATTTTTAATTTTGTATTTAAATTGACAAACTGACGGCAGTTTTAAGCAATCTTCTTACAATATCACCAGTTGCATTTGGTCGATTTGGATATCTTTAAAAAACACGGCAAGTCCGTTCAACAATTCTATTACACTCCGTAATAATAATAAGATTTAAAAACATCATTAGTAAATCCTACATTTGCATTATTTACTATGAACAAACTGGTAAGAAAACAAAACAACATAAACAATTAACGTTCTAATATCAACTTTTGACACATGGCACCCTTTACTAATGTTGAAATAATTAAGTGTTGTTATGTTTTAACTAATATAATGAAATATCTCAAAAGTGATTGGATTTAGGTATAGGGAATACCGATACCAAACGAATTGGCTTAAAAAAATACAGCGGAAAATGTTACGACAAAGGAAGATATGATGCAGAGAGTCTTACTTGCTTTTAACTCTCTAACACCCGACCATATTTCCAGAATTACAAGACACACCTTAATGAAAACGATTCATAAATGTTTAGAAGTAGATGGTGCTAATTTTGAACACTTATTATAAAACTTTATTTATACCTATTCAATGTTTTTAATGATATCCACAATTAATAATCCTTTTAGGCTATTGGTTACTTTTCAGAACTCATAACCTATGAAAAAATAACAAAATATCACCTTAAATAATGGAAATCATGGCCTACCCTTTACTAATGTTGAAATAATTAAGTGTTGTTATGTTTTAACTAAGATAATGAAATATCTCAAAAGTGGTTGGATTTAGGTATAGGGAATACTGATACCAAACGAATTGGCTTAAAAAAATACAGCGGAAAATGTAATGCAATATAGGGTGTTCTATTTAAAGTAAGCAACTTATAAATGATTTAAATTGTGCATGTTGGCGGTTTAAAACACCCTGTATGAAACATCAATGAGATGGGTATATAGAGTTAACGGACAAGCGTTTGTTGTTTATTGGTTACAATTTCACGTCACTAGCTTCGTTATTAATGGAGATATCGTTATTCAATGACTAGGATTTTTCAAAATTTAAAAAAATCGAAATATCTCGAAAATACTTCATTTTGGTATAGGACATTGTGCACAAATTTTATCTAGAATTTCATGTAGAATTGAAAAAAAAAATATTAGGTTCCATTTAAAATAACAAAGTTGACGTCTACTTCCGGTATAACCGGAAGTTATATTCAGGACAATATTATTTGACTGCGTCATCCAAAACCTACAGCTTCGTAATTTCAGATTTTTAACATAACTGTATCCGCCATTACTTTTAATCAAAACGACATACTTTTTTGTACAGACGGTTACGTAGTTTTTAACAGATTTAAGATTGTTTATCAATAACTTTATATAATCATGTTAGTAGCCAATAAAACATATGTCACAGTGATCAGTAAAAAAAGACGCAAACAAACTACTATTTCTTTTGGAAATACCTTAATAAGCTATTTTAGTTCCTATTTTGTGGTCATAGAAACAGACGTTTACTCTCTCAAATGCAATACCATTACTTACGAAATTGATATTTTTTCGCAGATTTGTACGCATGAGATTTGTACGCTCACGCTCGCCAGTCGCTGCCTGCGTCATAACATTACTCAAAACTCTTGGCGATTACACATTATTAAGCGGCACAATTTAAATAAAAGACTGACTGAACGAATTGTAGGGTAATACAGGTCAGGATTAAAAAAATATTCAATATTGATATTGAATGTGAATTTGACTTACTTACCATCCATCTCTTTTTACTGAGAAAATTAACATAATCCCAACTTTTAAATTGTGAAAATGATCCTTACTACGTCGTATAATTTTAATGATAACTTGTTTGTAAAAATAAATAGATAAAATTAGGTTGCATATGTAAAATTATTTATTTAAGCATTTTGAAATACTTTGTTAAAATTGAAAATTATCCAAACTTTAACAAAATACAATTAAAGACATTTGCAGTTTTCATAAAGGTAAACAGGTTAGTTTAATCCCAGGGTTAAGAAATATAAATAATCAATCTACATCCTGTAATTGGGCACTTTTTCATTTGTATCCTTGTTTACGTCAGTATTCATAAACAATGCGTACGTACTGTTAATTAACAGTGAAAGCAAGTGTTTACAGATTAATTTAACAAAACTGTTACATTGTAATTTTTTTGTACATTGAGAAAAACATATGCTTACTTGTCAAAATTTGGATCACGGAACACAGAACTTTATCATGTAAAACATGATGATGTTTAAAGTTGACCATTTTCTGTACAATATGTAGCATACTTATTACTTATCTATGCTTAACTACGTATTTTGAGACAAAAATTCATTCACGAGGTAAATTTAAGGAGTGTTATTTGTAGGGCGCCAGTGTTTGATTTGTATATCTATGTTGATATTAAAAATATGCCAGTTAAAAACATATTAAAACCGAATATTGGCAAGATAACACTCCTTGATTCATCCTTATATGGTTTTAATTTTTCTATTAATTTTTTAAAATATGTGAAAGGATTTTTGCAGCTATTTATTTCTGTATAACCATAGTTACTGGAAATTAAAAAATTTACTGACTTTTCAGCAATTCTTGTAAATTCAGCATATTCTTTTCTTTATCATTTTCTACGTAGAACTTAGCTTGAACTTAATATATCCGTTTTAAGAAGAACCTAATGCAATTTTTATAGTTATAGCGACAGTTACTATTGCAAAATATTAGTTATTAGGTAATACTTTTTACTGTTTATTTAACCTCATTCTTAGTGTTAAACAAATTAAATTTATAATAAAGAAATTATGTAAACTAAGCTTAGAGTCAAATAAAAAGATTTGCAAAACATTCTTAACCGCAATCATTAATCGATAATTAGCACTTATGTTCTTTAATTACCTACTTTTTATGTAACCTTTTTACCTATAATTTATATATGCCTACTGCCTATGCTTACTGAACGGACCTCATTAATACAAATGAAAAGTGTTTGACCCTATTTTTTTTTAATTGTTCATTTAGTTATTTAATTTCGTCAAGTTAATGCCGTAAACCACAGATCTGGGTTAACAATTTTGTATACTAAGAATATGTATAAGCATGGGTTGGAAAGGAAATAATTTAGAAATTAGTATGGATTAAAGCATTCATTTGATTTCCATGAATTTTTTTACAAAATACTGTCAGTATTCTAGCTTTTCACTAAGTCCACTTACACCTGAAATATTTCTTACTATTCTTGAATACTGAAACTGTGGCAAGCCTGTAACATACAAAATTCACCCACGTATCACACAAAGATTAAAAAACACCGAACGCGTTTCAATGGCTAAGCTATCATCATCTGTCGACCGTTGATGATGATAGCTTAGCTATTGAAACACGTTCGGTGGTTTTTTAATTTTTGTGTGGTACGTGTGTGTATTATGTTTGTTATTTATTACTATAGATAAGTCTTAAACGTTGTACGTATATTACATAATTTACAATTTCTTTATATCCGTCTTTTTTATGTTCTAGTTTATGCAAAACGTAAATAAAAAAAAAGAGTAGGGAATTGGTAAAGCAAATCGGTATGCAAAAAACTTTAACCGAACTCAATTGAAATCAATTAGTCGAATGCAAATTTTCCGAAAATTAGTTGACCGAAGTACCATATTCATCGAAAGTCACCAGACCGACTAGCAATTGATTGAAACCAGTTTATTCAAAGTTCTCAGTCTCACCCTGCGCATCGATCAGTTTGTGCCAGGTTTGAAGTAAACTCAAACGAAAAATTAAGTATAATTTCGCAGACACGATGTTGTAAAAATATAATAAATACCGATACATATGAACTTTTTTTTTGGTGCATGCTGCCGAACACAGGAAGAGATTGGGAGCTTGTCTAAACTACTTTCGTTCAATTTCTTTTTGGTTTATTGCTCTTCGATCAACTGGTAGTTCGGTCATTTGACATTTCGGCGGAATGATTTTCGGCCAACTGAGTTCGATCAAAATAGAACTTATTAATATTAAAAACAATTGCAAGTTGTAATATTTGTATACTACTTCTGAATTAAGATTGACGTTAATTATTGTTCTAGGTAAATTGACCGAATTCAATTGAGCGAACGCTGAACGCTGAAACATCAATTGTCCAATGCAGAAATTGATAAACTGTATAGCAATGTATCCAAACATCAAAAATAACAGCGTTTAATATAATCAACATCAATGATAATCCAGAAGTAGAACAAAGATATTCCAACTTTCAATTGTTTTTAACATTAATATGATTATTTTCAAATGTCAATTGTTCGAGCTACGTAATTTATTGAACCTCTAATTCAAACTCCAAAATTGCAGGTGTGTTTAAATAATGTTCTGCAATTTTGAAAAACACTGTATAATCGTTGCATTACACCGCTAAATTAAACAAAACATTGTTTTATTCGGTTAGTCTTACATTTAGGGCACATCGTATAAACCAAAAAACCTAAACAAAATTTAATCTCGAAGAGTACATATGAAGATGTAAATTACCACCATTATCACGCATTTTAAAATATTTATTTTAAAATCATGTATTTTTATTTATATAAATTTAAAACATAATACGACACAACCACAATACACACACACACACACACACACACACACACACACACACACACACACACACACACACACACACATACAACACACACACACACACACATACACACACACACACACACACACACACACACACACACACAGAGACACACACAGACACACAGACACACAGACACACAGAACACAACAAGACACAACAACGACACAACCACGGACAACGCGCAAACACAGACACACACTGATCAGAAAACCACCAGTACGCCAGCACCAGAACAGACACAAACACCAGACTACAAACACACAGGGACTGGACACACAAATACAAACACACAGCAGAAAAACAGTTTCATTATTCGCATGTACAACTGTCAGACACAGACAGCAAATGACACGCAACACTAAAGCAGCACGTCAATACATAGACACGCAACACGACAATTCCATACACGAACACAACACGCAATACGCAACACGCAGACACACAGATACACAACCACAACAAGGCAAATGACACACTGGACACACTGACACACAGAGACACAGAACATCAGCATCACAGACACATAGCACAGACCTAAACAAGATTTCCGACAATACATGAGATTACAAACATATCACGCATGACAACAGATACACAGACAAACAGACACAAGACAAACACACAGACAAACATAGATACACACAGCACACATACACTAGACACAACACAGTTACGTTAAAGACACGCATGCACCACGCAAACAAACATGACAGCAACAAATGACACACATTCACACGCACACACAAACATACACAAAATCACGAACACTAAACAAGACACAGCAACAAACAGACACACAAACACAACAAACTAGCAAACACACGAAACATCATAAACAACACATTACTATGATACTACAATCATAAATACATCAATACAGCTACGCAATCATTTTATCACATCAGATCATTTACAAATATACACATGACAAAAAAGAACATTTACAATGCAACAACTAAATTTCAACATCTTACATGACTACATTATTTATTAAATGACCAATCACATTAGACACAACACCATAACACATTTAATACATACTAATTTCTAAACGAGAAATTAACAACTATCAACACACAATACACAACATCATTCTCAACAAAAATACATATACATCACAAGTATACAAACATATCTATAATGTCACTTGAATACAAGCAATATCAATATATGAACTATAATCATAAATCAGGTTTAACACACACATTAAAAACACTAAACATCAATTACACACTAATAACCAAAACACACAGACTAAATACACAAAACAAACACAAAAACACTAAACAAAAACACAAATACAAAAGAAACAAATCCACATACACATATACAAAACTACATTACACAATCAAATATTATTTTATACAAACAATCAACACCACAACACACAAACACAAACACAAACACATACACACAACACACACACACAAAAACACACAACACACAACACAACAAACAAAACACAACACACAACACACAACACACAAACACAACACAACAACAACACACAAACACAACACACAACACACAAACACACACACAACACACAACACACAACACACACACAACACACAACACAACACACAACACACAACACACAACACAACACACAACACACAACACACAGACACACAAACACAACACCAACACACAACACACAACCAACACACACACACAACACAAACACACAACACACAACACACACACACACACAAACACACAACACACAACACACAACACACACAACACACAACACACAACACACACACACAACACACACACAACACACAACACACAACACACAACACACAACACACACACAACACACAACACAAACACACAACACACAACACACAACACACAAACACACAACACACAACACAAACACACAACACAAACACACAAACACACAACACACAACACACAAACACAAACACACAACACACAACACACAACACAACAACACACAACACACAAACACAGAACACACAACACACAACACACAATACACACAACACACAACAAAACACAAACACAAACAACAACACATACGCATCAGCCACACCACACACACCACAACACACAGGTACACGCACAGTACCCACCACTGACCATAACGCCAGACTATTATCATGCAACATCCTCTCGTTTTGCGCTTTGTCTTTGATCCACACATAATATCGAGCTATCTTTCATTCTTTGCATTCGTAATTTCATAATCTTTCTCATGTATACTTCTATTATTCCATGTACCATTTTTCCATTCCTTGTCCATGCGGTCATCGACAACGGGATTCAAACCTGACCGAACTTCGTTGAATGTATGATTGTCCGAGGCAATCATACTAGTTCCGTAGTACCGTACAATTTGGCTATTTGCTCACATGTGACATATTTGCTCTTACGTGACACGTTTTTTTAAATTCGCCAACTTCTACAGTATTATTATAAGATAATCTATTACAGACTTGCACGGATTCGTCTTATTATTTTGGAATATTATAGTGGTCTTTTCCGTTTGATATCTGTTTTCGTTTTTTTAACTCGATGAGATTAGTTTCTATATGAGTACTATTTTTTGTATAGTGCCCTCACTCTCTTAGTATGTTGTGGGACGTAATTCTGACTGTGATCTTCTATAATAGTATTTCCAGTTTGATTTGATACCTAACTCTAACTCATCTATGACTTTAATTTCCTTTTGTAGTGTTTTTGGTATATATGGTGCATACAATCAAATAAGTTAGCAAAGGATACAAATATTGTTTAAAAGTAACGTTTTGTATCGTCCAAACAAAAAGTAGTTTAGAAAACACATTAATAACCTCAACTAAGTTACATGGTTAAAAAGAAGGGCTATTGCCCACTGAAAAAAGGCTGTATTTTCAATATACGACGTTTTGCAAAAAATAGACAAAGATCACTGTGTTATTCTGAAATTTTCACCTTATACTCATAACATAACATTGATTTTTACTTCTGGATAGGACCAAGACCTTAAGATTGGGAAGGCCTGATAGGAGACATTAAAAGTGCAACGAAACCTGGGTTTGAGTTATATAGCGCAAGGTACATCTATCCATTGACTAATCAACGATCTATCTCACTATGAAGCACATATTTTCGTATTAAAAATTCAGATGCATAATTATCTCTATTTTTTGTCACGTCAGCTCTTTATCATTAACAGTGAGTTAAACAGAAATAGAACTTCTTCAATGGTGCAACATGATGGCTATAACTTACAACCTCTGTCCTCTGCCATACATTATTGTTTATAGCGTCCAATCCAACAGTTAGAGATCACTGACTCATAACGACATGTTTCTATTACATACGTCTTATTTCTAAATCGATTTTAAAGACGTATCTATAACAACAAATTCACATCAGACCTTGTACCTCGATAATTCCGCGCGTTCCAAAAATGAGGAATTACATATTTTTTTACATGTTGTATCTTAATGTTATGCTACAAAATTATTTCTGATAATGTTCTAGTCGTGGTAACTACTAGGGCTGGGCGAATATATTGATTATAATCCATTAATCAGGGTTTTGATCAGTTTTTGAAAATAATCGATTACTTTTAGTAATCGATTGTTCAAACTAACCACCGTTCAACCCTATTCCACATTAAACTGCCAAACTGACCTAGTTTTTATATTACATTTCCCCATGTTTTTTACTTGCAGTAAAATAATACATAAATAAAAAATAATAATTAATTATATATTTACTTTTGAATTTATTCGTTCATAACAAAACTTATAATAATACATGAATAAATTTTAATTTTACCCAATTATTTTTTAATGGCATGCATTATGATATTTCTCTCTAGAACGACATTCTAAAATTAAACTTCGTTTAATTAATTGATCATTTGATTACTTGATTATCAATTGATAACTAATCGATTTTTTTTATTAATTATTAAAAAAAATCCATTAGTTTCAGTAATCTGTTATCGATTGTACAAACATATAATCTCCTACCACTAGTAGCTATTACGCTTTTTTGGAGAAAAACTCCCGAGTATATATTATATTTTTTCAAGTTTTGTGTCATTAGCGGTACCTATACGCATTCTTTAGTTTTGAAGTGTTACAAAATCATCCTTTACACACAAAGGGCAATATCTTATAAGCACTGCAGTTGTTAAATCATTACTCTTGGAAAATCTAAAAATAAATTTGTAAAGAATGCTGAAGTAATAGTGACCAAAAATATATCAGGATACTTAAAATAAACGCAATTGCACCTTCTTTACTATTACACATATGGATTATTTTTGAGAATTACTCATTGCAGTAGAATCTCGCGTGCATATTGTTATCTCAATTAACAGAAGAATTTGCATACAACATACAAGAACTTACCACCCATGAATGGAATTTCAGTTAAATGTATTCTTGATAGATTAGAAACCCGAGACCACCCATAGTTAATTGACTAAATTTTAAACTTGCACTAAACGTATTTTTTTTACTAGTTTAGAAAAATACGAAAAAATGTCTATTGACAACTAGTCGAGTTTATTTTGGTACAAAAATTTACGATAGACAAAACAAAATAGACGTTTACAGTATATAATCCTTTAGGTAAATAACGGATATACAAATAATCTGTCAAGGAAGCAGATTACTTCCTGAATTTATAATTTAATGTTGGCACTGAAAGTGACGTATTTATGTAGAAAAGTCAAGATGTATATTGAATAAAGCTCTTGGCATTGACCGAATATACTTGAAAAGGAAATTATTATTCTTTTTCACTTTCTAAATAACGTTACGAGAATCGTGCTGGAATTTCCTTTAGTGTTAACAAATTAACGCCTTTGAAAGAATTTTTGGCACAATATTTAAAAAGGTGTAGATAATTTAAATTAGTTCAACGGTCTACTGATAGTGAACTTTTTATTTTGCATGAGCGTCACCTATTTAAAATTTGCGGAAGAAGATAGTTGAAGCATGTGTTTAAACGCATATTGACTTTGCAATTATAAATAACTTTGTGACGTATAAACAAATTTTGATAGTTTATTCACCTAATACTTTCATTTTTTTTTAATTAAACGCCTACTTTTTCTTAAAACGGGTTTTAAGATGGCTAAAAATAAACCTCGCGAAAATTGTTGACTGCAGATGTGCACCAAACTTTCTTTCCACGTATTGTTGCACGCTACGTAATTTGTAATAAATACCATATTCTTGGTCATTTTGAATGTATTTTTAGAGAGCCCACATGTATTATGCACGTGATAGATTACTACATTTTATAGGGAATAAAAAAGTGACAATTTGACCCTTTTTTCGTCGGTTTAGAGGGTTTTCCAAACAGAAATTATATCTTCTCGAGACTTTTATATATATATATATATATATATATATATATATATATATATATATATATATATATATATATATATATATAATACAGGGTCCGCTTTGGGAGCTGATCCTATGAGTATCTGCTAAACCAAACTTACTATAATTTTGAAAATTTGGTGACAGGGTAATGATGTTTTAACTCATCTAAAATATTTTCATTCGTACTTCCGGTTATACCGGAAGTCGGTATAGTCGCTTATTTTAAATGGAACACCCGTATATTAATACATTTTTGGATTCTATGTCGAATTTTAAGGTAAGTTTGTTAAATAAACTAGATACGAAATTTCAGTCGTTTTAAAAAAACATTTTTCTAAAAATTGATGCGATCTTAGTAATAACTCGTTAATTGTTCTGTTCCTGTCAAACAATTTGAATAAAACTTTGAGGTGTTGTAAAAGGTTTATTGCAACAGTCTGCAAAAAGACATTTGTATTTTCATAACAATAAAATTATGAATGTCTAAACTTGACTATCAAAAATGCAAGTTACTCAAAAATCAAATGGAAACCCCTATTTTTTATTACTCAGGTCGATTTAACGTCAAAAATTAAGGTAAGTTTGTTTAAAACTTTATTTGCCTAAACGTAACAGTTTCATACTTATATTATCAAAAGTAGTATTCCTTGTTCGTGGTCACCATGGAAACCAAATAATTGAGAATTGAAAAAAAGGAAAATATTTGAATAAGGTACTGCAAAAAATTATAAAAATTGATAATTTTGTGATTCAAAAGTCATTTTTGCCAAATTCGATATGCAACATAAGTGTAAAAATTTAATACTTTATGAGTAAATCGAACAAAACTACTTTTTACTGCGGAGGTAATACATACTTATCAGCGCATCATTACACGATAAAGATGCTTATTTATTTTGTTTTTCTTTTGTAGTCAATAATTTAATAAGATTGTTGACAGTGTTTTTCTTGATGAAATCGCTCGACTTGAATATTCTAATACAGATTATTTGAATTTAATTTTAATTCACGGAGAATGTCATAGAGTTGTAGAACGAACAGTAAGAACATTTATCGAACGCTATCCTCAGCGCCCGACCATCAGCAGATACAAAAGACGTGTGGTTCAAAATTTGGAACAGTTTGGCACATTTAAACACTCTGCGCCTCGCAAAAAAACTGCTCTTGATAACGAACAGAATGAAGGTATAACTTTAGGATATTTCCGTGCCTATCCTTGTAATTCCATAAACGACGCGAAAACAGATATTGGCTTAACACCAACAACTATCAGAAGAATTCTTAAGAAACATAAGTTTAGACCATACTGTTTACAATTAGTTCAACATTTGAAAGAAGCGGATTTCTTGAAACGTATCGAATTTTGTGAAACAATTTTACTCAAAATACAAGAAATTCCTTATTTTTTTACTAATATCATATGGACGGACGAATCTAAATTTACGAAAAATGGCATATTTAATCGCCGAAACTCGCATTACTGGAATAACGAAAATAGCAATACAATTCGCGAATGCCATTTTCAGGAAATTTGGAATTTTAACGTATTTTGTGCTATTCGGAATAACGAAATCTTGGACGTGTATTTTTACAACGAAAATTTGAGAGGTTTAAAATAGTTGATTGTTGCGATTTATGTTTACAAATTTAATTTCTAGGAGAAAATTATCTTGAGATATTAAACACTGAATTCAACCCCGATTAAATCTAGAAAGGAAAATTTATGGTACCAACAAGACGGTGCGCCCTCCAACACCAACGCTGTTTCCATGAAACTTTATGAAATTTTTGAAGATCGTTGGTTTGCCAATAATGGTCCCTTTCCATGGCCACCTAGTTCCCTGATCTTACGCCAATGGATTTTATCTTTGGGTCGAATTAAAAATATTGTTTATGCTACACCACTAAGACTAAAGAAGATTCATAGCAAGAGTGCAAAATGCCTTCAATTCTCTTTCTCCACAAGAAATTAAAAGGGCTACAAATGAAGCCGTTATAAGACGGGTTCAACAATGTCTTGCGTCTAACGGGCAACATTTTGAACATTTATTGTAAATTAATTTACATTATCACGAACAAGAAATACTAAATAAGTGACTTTATCGTGTAAGAATGCACTGATAAGTATGTAGTTACTACTCCGCAGTAAAAGTAGTTTTTTCGATTTACTCATAAAGTATTAAATTTTTACACTTATGTTGTATATCGAATTTGAAAAAAATGATTTAGAAAATTTCTATTTGGCAAAAATGACTTTTGAATCACAAAATTATCAATTTTTTTAATTTTTTGCAGTAACTTTTTCAAATATCTTTCTTTATTTCAATTCTCAATTATTTGGTTTCCATGGTGACCACGAACAAGGAATACTAGATTCTTTTTCTTTTTCATCACAAATTTTAAAATTGGGACTTTTTTTGATAATAAGTATGAAACTGTTATGTTTAGGCAAATAAAGTTTTAAACAAACTTACCTTAATTTTTGACGAGTAATAAAAAATAGGGGGTTCCATTTGATTTTTTTGAATAACTTGCATTTTTTGATAGTCAAGTTTAGACATTCATAATTTTATTTTTATGAAAAATACAAATGTCATTTTTTGCAGACTGTTGCAATAAACCTTTGCCTACAACGCCTCAAAGTTTTATTCAAATTGTTTGACAGGAACAGAACAATTAACGAGTTATTACTAAGACCGCATCTGTCAATTTTTTTAGAAAAATGTTTTTTTTAAAACGACTGAAATTTCGTATCTAGTTTATTTAACAAACTTACCTTAAAATTCGACATAGAATCCAAAATGTATTAATATACGGGTGTTCCATTTAAAATAAGCGACTATACCGACTTCCGGTATAACCGGAAGTGGTACGAAGTGAAAATATTTTAGAAGAGTTAGCCTAACATCATTACCCTGTCACCAAATTTTCAAAATTATAGTAAGTTTGGTTTAACAGATACTCATAGGATCAGCTCCCAAAGGCGGACCCTATATATATATATATATATATATATATATATATATATATATATATATACACTTTTTTAAGGTTTTTAAGATTCCTCAAAAACTACAAAAGATATTACACTCGTAAAACTTTCCAAGACTTGCTATGCGACACACCAAATTCTAAATCTAACTCACGCATACTTATTGATGAATTTTCATAAAATTTGTTCGTCAATTTCAACTGGTACACGAGCATTTCGTCCGGAATTTTTCTTTCCTTTTAAACTTCCATACTCTAACAAGTTACGTTGAACGGTTCTAAACATAGTATGATGTGGATGTCTTCTATTTGGTAATCTTTGTTCATAAAGTCGATCAGCTGCACGAGTATTTCAATTAGTATTACCATAACATAAATGCATATCGACCAGTTCTCGTTTGGAATAATTCATTTTTTCACAGTAATTAGACACAAACAATGAATTACAAAACATGCGTAAATGCAACTATTTTAGCAAACATAAGATACGTAACTGTCAAATGCTAAGTAATCTCTGATTTATTTAATTTGGTTATTACTGAATAATGTAGTCTTTTATGTTAATGCAAAATATTTCAAAAATTATTTTTTAATCAACCTGTATCTCGGTTAGGAAGCATTTTCGGAGAAACGTTTATGATAATTTTGTCTTATTTTGAATCATAGAATCTCCAGTTTTCGTTTGTCGGTGATTTTAAAATACACTGTCTATATATATATATATATATATATATATATATATAAAGAGTATAAATACATATTTGTACGTACGATAAGGTACATATGAATGTTAATACAGGATGTCCCAAACTTGTGTCCGCGGGTGATACTTCCCTTATTTGATGGATTAGGAGAATAAAATTTTGCAGTGTAGTGGAAAGAACTGAGGCGCAGATTTTAAAATTCTTTAATTTATACAGGGTGTTTCATTAATACAGAATGAATTAAATATAGATTTTCTTTAATGGGATAACTGCATGTTACTTCAAATTTGTATTCAGCGCCATTCTTTCAGTATAAGGTTTGATTGTGTTATTCGGGGTAGTTTAGAATATGTGATCATTTTGAAGAAAAATCGTACCTAAATGGATTCCCTGTATCATTTCTAACAAGAAATATTCAAATGATTTTTTAATAAAATATATTTGGAAACATAGACAATTTTTTGGGGTTATGCCTAATTTAGTTAAAAGTAAAATGTTTCCACTAATTTAAATTATTAGTTGAGTTGATCGGCCTATTTCCACAGTTTTTGCTTTTTGAGCGCGACGTTTATCAGGCTTAGTCCTGAGAAGGGCTGTTTTCCCACTTGAGTCGAATTCGTATGTTATGATTTTTTCCCAAGCACTTGACTACTCTCAGATTCGAACTTGGTACCTTTCGTTCCAGACATGTTCGGCGATTCTAGATTTTCTGCTTCGCCCTTGCGGACGCTCTTCTCATGTTCCTGTGTTCTCACTTTGAGTAGTCTACTGCTCTCTCCTATGTATGCTCTCCACTCCATTAAACATTCAAATTAAATGTTCGAATTGAGCACCGTTAATAATCTGACAGTAGCCAAGGCGATTAACGTTGTCGATGACGTTAGCGGTAATGTTTCTAATTTCTAGGCGAATACGTGTTTTTATCTTCTAAATTAGCCGGTCGTGCTGCGTATATTTTACTCTTTAAGTAACACCACAAGAAGTAATCTAGAGGATCTAAATCTGGCGATCTTGTTGAAAAAAGAGGTCACGGTGGTGCAAATCGGGCTCTTCTAAATCCGGATATAACGTTTTTAGAGCGGAGATAAGGTCATTTTGAAGAGATTCTAAATATCTCGCACCAATGAGAGTATCTTCGAAGAAGTAAGGACCGACAACTCTTCCGCCAACTATACTGCACCAAACATTCAATTTATGAGGGTTTTCGGAGTGATATTCCCTGAACCAATGAGGATTTTCGATTGCCCAATGACGACAATTTTCTTTGTTCACATGACCGTTTAAAGCAAATCTTGCTTCGTCGTAAAAAAATATTCTTTTTACAAAATTGGCGTTACCATAACATAATTGTTGCATTTGTTTATAAAATTCATTTCACCCATCAAAATCATATTCCGACAGCTCCTGAAGTAAGCATGTCTTGTAGGGATGGAACTTCTCTCTTTTCAATGCTTT
This sequence comes from Vesta saturnalis, assembly GCA_036346205.1. Lineage (NCBI taxonomy): Eukaryota > Metazoa > Arthropoda > Insecta > Coleoptera > Lampyridae > Vesta > Vesta saturnalis. The sequence goes on along the minus strand of JARFJB010001857.1, from coordinate 781,839 downwards.
ATGCACAGTGGATCCCGCCACACTAATATTATTGGCCGTGACCATATTGGTGGTATTAGAATTATCGTGCACTGCTAACACAATGTTCAACTGATCTTCTTCACTTATCGGCTTTTGACCAGATCTTCTCATATCCTGAACATGTACAAATTCCCGAAATTTCGCCTCAACTCTGCTTACCATGCTTTGGCTAATAGACGGTCGATTAGGGTGAGTTGCATTAAACAACGCAACTACTCTTCTGATTGAGTGCGCGACCTATCTCCGAAACCAAGCATGCACAGGGATTTCAATTCTTTCACGTTCGCTAAGTTTCCTCATATTTCAAAAAATAACGGTAAAGTAGTTACTAGATAAATTAACAATGCTATCGCCTATCAAAACGCTGAACACAAGTTGATAACGTGCAAATAATTAAAATAATTTAAAAAAATGTACAGTATAACGTTTTCTTAGGATGACAATGAATTTTTCTCATTTTTAATGTTTATGATAATTTTTATTCAATATTTCCTTATGTAATCAACGTCCATATTTATCTTGTCGGACGTAAATAATTCTGCAATAAAAAAAAGGGGCTTGTATATTTCACTTTTACGTAAAAAAATTCTAAATTGAATCCTAAACTTCTGGTTCTGGATCAGGTTTTACAGTCTCCACAAGAAAGTCTTCGACGAACTGCGGAAGCAATTAAACATCAGTGACACATCCACACGTATAATCAAAGACATTGGTGGTTATCCATATCGTATTCAAACTGGACAACGACTAAACGCTGTGGACAAACATTAAAGAAAAGTTTATTGTGGACGCCTAATATACGAATATACCAATTTCTGGAAAAATGTATGGTTTTCAGACGAAAGTCATGTTCCCCTAAATGGCTATATCAATAGACAAACAACTTGATTTCTTGGATTTGAACGCCCTGACTTCATTGTAGAAAAACCACTTCACTGCGCTCGAGTTACGATTTGGTGTGCTGTATCGGGGCACGGTATAATAGGTCCTTATTTTGTTGAGAACGGGAATCAACATATAGTTACTGTTAATCAAGAGCGTCACAGGCAGAACATCAGCATACCTTTTGTGAGATATTTAAGAAGTTGGTACCGCGCACTAAATTTACAGTTGAACAGGCAATGGTTTCAACTGGATGGCGCCACAAGACGTACAGCCAGACGCTCATTATAACTTCTTCGCGAGCATTTTGGAAATAGAGTAATTTCTCGTGGAACAGAATCCGATTAACCTTCACATTACCGTACCTTACGCTACCCGATGCATACATTTGGGGTATGATGAAAGAGGCAGTATTCCGCTTTGATGATGTACCGATGGATATTGCAGAACTACGCAAACAATAATAACTTATGTTCAACAACTACGTCAACCACTATTTATGAACATATCCAATGATCTGCAAAATCGTTATGAAGCTTGTTTACGCCGTAATGGTGCTCATTTAACATGCAAATTACAAAAATTAATAATTGTTTTATCCTGTTTATTTTGAATACTTATATATATATATATATATATATATATATATATATATATATATATATATATATATATATATATATATATATATACACACACACACACACACACACACACACACACGGGGTGTCCGTTTATCGAGTGTCTGTCTGGGAATCTCGCTTATCTTTAGAGAGAAACAGTCGATTAAATTACGGCAAAGCTGCGCATTTTTATGTTGAACAATAATCTGAAAGAAAATTTTGGTTTATGTTTTTATTTTTTAAGTAAAAATTATTAAAGCTAGATTTTTTAACTAAAACATTGTGAATGCGCTTTTCATAAGGAGTCTAAATCTGTCATCGTTATTTCCATGCCGCCCTAGACGCAAAAGATATAACATCCAACATTGTTTTATTTTATGGGTGCCATTTTGGATTTTTACATTTGTGTGTGTGTGTGTGTGCGCCTGCGTGCGTGCGTGCGTGTGTCTGTGTGTGTTGTGTGCGTGCGTGCGTTCGTACGTGCGCATGTGTGATATAGATCTTAACTTCTATCTCATATGAAATTTTAAATGCCTGTCTGACATTATTATTATTATTATTTTTTTTTGGTTTTACAATGTTGCATACGTTATGAACGTATTTAAAAAGAAATTGCATAATTATCATAAAAAATTATTATTATTATTATTTTATTTTGTATTTGTGGGTGGATATCTAGACACAAACGGAAATGTCCGGCATCTCTATGTCCGTCAACTATTAATGGTCATTAGCACTACCTGTCACTAGAATGTTGCCCTACTAAAGGAATTCCACCTTTAGTAACGGATCTTTATATTAACGTGTACAATCATTGTATTACCACGAGGCTTACAGTATTCTTATAGGAGCAGAATGGCTGCTTTGATTTTTCTCCGTTTTAGGTAACCATTCTCACCATCTCATCACCGAGACAACTCCTAAAAAATATTTTTGTTAAAATTATTTCATTTCTTTCAATTTTCACGTTTTAAGTTGGAAGGTCCCGTGATGTTCTATGCCAGATATTTTATTTTGTTTTTTTCATCGGCTTAATTTAGTCATACACACAATGTAATGTTTATTCAATGCACGAAATGCCTACGTTTTTTTATGACAGTGGTTTCTTAATGACCATTTTGTTCGTGTGATTCATTTAAAATAGACCCAATATTATAAGAATATGTAAGGCAAATTATGTAATAAATGTTATATTTATAACAAATACGTATTACGTACCTATTAACAGTTCTTCAATATTAATTAGATAATTAATAATTAAAATACTCATTTCTTGGGTATTAAGTCGTGTATTTTTTATTTATATTTTACAGAATTTAAAAGTTTCAGTAGCAATTACAGTCATGGCCCTCAGTAAATGAAAATAGACTCGGTCCTATTATTCTTAAAACTGTAATAATTTAAACGGTGTCAACTTTAGGTATAGGAAACCCAATATAAAATCGAAAGAGAATTTGTTTCTCTATCTGAATTACTTACAAAATACAGGGTGTTCCATTTAAAAAAATTGAGTTATAGCCAATCGAAGTATTGAGTTACTGTACCACTGGCACACCCTGTACAACGGAATTTAACTTTTAATTTTTCGTATGATATTAGATGATCTTGACAAACGTTTGACAAAATATATTTGATTAATCTGTCACAGTTGGCCGCTGCAGATTTTATTCTTTGTTTGCATACGTTATATTTATCCTAAATTGAATAACACTGTTTTATTTAAAAATATGCAAGGTGTTCAACTTAAAATATTTAATTTGGATACTGGTATCCGAAAATGCAACACACTATAGAATTTTAGGTTAGGTAGGAGAAGAAGCTAATACACAACTTTCATATTTAAAGATTTTCTCTATCTAAAATAGTTACGGAGCAACATAAGAATTACGCACTAATTTTACACCCTGTATAGTTGTATAATTAAAAACATATTAAACGTACATTCTGTTCTCAATGTGTAACAAAAATTACAATTATTAATTCGCAATCGACAACTATTTTTTTTAGATTTGACTAGATCTTTAATGGGCACGTCAAGTTTCTATTTGTGAATGTTCGTACCAATTTAATTTTTCTTATTTGTTAAATTTGTTCCTTGAGTATGACATTTTTCATTGTTAGCCTTCGTACGTTAGAGCGTGTTCTCATTTGCCATCTTCAAGACATTTTAATAACACGTAATATACTAAAGATCTGCTTATTATTTACTAAAATAAAATTAGATTCCACAGTTAGCTTTTATATACGTTTTCATATTTTATAAATGTATTTTGACAATTCAATTAATTTTTAAAGCTATTATCATTCATTGAGAAATCACAACTGTAATGTTTAAATTTGTATAAAACATAAATATAAATAAAAGATATGCCTAAAGGACCAGTGTTTTAATTATGTGTGATAATCCTGAAGGTTTACATTTCCATAATTAAATACTTTAAATTTTAATGTTTATGTCTTCTTTATATGAAGAATGCGAAAAAATTAAATGTGGGGATTAATTAAACGTATGGAATGGAATCCTAAATAAATTCTGCTTATTTTCTTTATTGCTTGTACATAATGACCTTTAACATCATCACGCCGTAAGAACACACGTGCACGTTTTAATCAAACTGTAATGCTATTTCTCATCTAATTATTGTATTGCATTTTGTTTTAAGTATTTTTTTTGTAACAAAACTGAATAAAAGTTTTTAATTGTTATTAAAACAATGACCTTTGTTACTGATGAAAAGAGAAAGTATTGAATGATCATTAACAGTTATTTATGTAAAAAGCCTGAAATATAATAATTTACTACCATAATAAAGCTAATTAAGATTGTTTCTTTCAATAGCAATTGCAGTATGCTTATAGGTTCAAACTTTACATTTCGATTTATAACCTAATGACCGTTTTCTTGAATTCTAAGCCATACATTTAGTTTTGGAAATAATGTCGACTGATCATCCCGATTGCTCTAATACTAATTGTGATGATCAAATAATAAGCAGGTATGAAAGTAGAGTCCAGAGTGCGCTTGTGGTCTAGAGCTATTTTAAAACTAAAAGGAGAACTATTTAATGCTTGCACAGTTATCAAAAACCGAAACCATGTTAGAAAGTATTTGGCATCCATCAAATCCTAAAGTAATTGTAACATTAGTCATCTTTTCATTACGTGCCAAAATTTAATGTTGCAATATCATTAGTTGTCTCCAAATTATGTTTCAGTTAATCACTTTGCTTCATTTTGAAAGGACATTTTTTCTATCGAGAAGTGCTAAATTTTAATTGTTTGTAAAATAGAATGTTATAGTAACAAATTTAAAAGTTGATAGAAAAAGGAACTAGAGCGGTAAGTTGTATGTTATGCAACATTTTGAAATATTTTTTGAATTATATTTGGAAACTAAAATAAATGATTAAAATTTTAATATTAAGTAACAAAATTAACTCAAATCCGTATCCGGATTGACTACTAAAGTCGCGATACAACCGTCAAAATAGAGACTTCATTACCTGAGCCAAATTCAGTTACTACGACTTTTCAATGTCGAATAAGTGTGGATTGGCCTAGTTTATAAAGACGCTATATTAGAAGTGCCTAAGTTGATATACCTATTATTTTTTAGAATCTCCATAATGAATCGTAAAAATTGTCTGTCACAGTGTACAGTGTGTCCTATTTTCGATGATATTTCGGGGTATCTCACGAGTAAAGATACAGAGTTGCAGTTTTCACAATACCGTGCTACCTTTTTGTGAGAAGAACGCTGGTATAAACAAAACTTTCATATCTCGCTACATTTCTCAGATACAGGGCGAAATTAAAAATATTGCATTTTGGGACCCCACTTCTATCTTCGTTATCCTTTAATGTATAGCAAAGGTAAAAATTAGTTCTTATACAGTTTTTTTACGTAGTATCCGGTGGCGTAGTCGTATTTTTGCTGTAAGCTGTCAATTTTATCTATAAATAAAACTTATGGTTTTTTTGACGGAACACCCTGTATATTTTTCTTGCGTTTGTTTTGAAATTTTGTAAGCTTTACAATAATATATAACACATGATGTGTATTTTAACCTCTTAAGGACCAGTGGTAGTCCCAGACATTAAAATCGATTGAAATTAAATTGATAAAAGTTATCATTTATTTAAATTGATGCTTTTTTAAACTGTATAGACTAATTAAATTATGTTCAGTTAATCACATTTTTATTTTGAAAGAATTTTAGAGAATGTTAAAGGAATAGCTGTCAAGTTCTATTTAAACGAAATTTAAGTTGTCACCATTCTGTAACTAGACGGTAGTTGATGTAACCACATTTTGAAACTTAATAAAAATTTTTGTTTAAATAAATGATTAAAATTGTTATATAAGAATAAATTAACTCAAATCTATCCGGATTGATTATAAACCATACAACGTCAAAATAGGACTAATCTGAGCCAATTATTACACGATTTTCAATGTCGAATTTTCGAATTGGCCTAGTTTATAAAGACGCTATTAGAATGCTTAGTTGATATACCTTATTTTTGAATTCCAAATGAATCGTAAATTTTGAAAATTACCTAATTGCTGAAATTGCCATATTTGGGTATCTCACGAGAAAGATACGAGTTGCAGTTTTCAATATCGTGCTACTTTTTGTGAGAAGAACGCTATAACTAAAATTTCATTCCCGTTACATTTTGAGATAGGGGATTTTAAAATATGCATTTGGGACCGACATTAATTCGTTATCCTATGCAAGCAAAGGTAAAATTGGTTCTAATTGTTTTACGTGTCACCGACTAGTGGTATCGGCTGTAGTGTAATTTATTAAAATTTGACAACACCCTGAATATTTCTTGAGTTTGATTCCTTTAAAACGAAATATTTTATATAACATATGATTTTTTAAAGACCAGTGTTAGTCCCAGACATTAAAATCGATTGTAAAAGAAATTGATAAAAAGATTATAGAAATAATGTAACATATAAAATTCTTTTATCATATTAAAAAAAAAAATTTTTGTTACAAATTTGTAACACTGGTCCTTTACGCTATTGATGAAATGCTATGAAGCAATTTTTATTTTTAGTCATGCACAAATATACTTTACATTTGGCACACCTAATACTTGCCAGTCCCTTACAGAGCGGCATTTTACATCTTTGTCTGTCTTGTTGAGGCTCTGGCCAATGTCCTATACCATCTCTGCGAATAATAAAATCAGGCATTGGCTTTGTTGGCCCTTTTCGTTTTTTTTTTGCATGTTGTAAATCCATTGAGTTGGCAGAGTTTTTTGGTCTCCCCCGTTGTTTCCCCTCATAGCACAAACACACTGCTACGTCACTTCTAAATTCTAAATTGTTGGGCCGTGGATATTCTTTGTGTCTTGCAATCCTCATGATAAATCAGCCAGCCTGATATAAGACACATATCGGTAAAGTGGAAGAAAAATCTTAGATAGTATTTCTTAGATCTAATCGAAATTCTGTAATATGGTTGTAGGTTTGAACCATTTTGGGACAATCAATTTCAACTACTTGTTTGATTTTCCTATCAAATCTCTTGACGTGTGTCATTGGGTGCGATGCTTCAAACGTAGTCGCCAAAGTTACTCCACGATTATCTAACCATTTCAGGGCTCTCAATTCGGTTTTATTTATAAAAGTGCTTTTTTCTTCAAAATATCCGCGACCTTTCTTTTTCATAGCCGCATCTGTAGAGAATGTCAGCCCCGGAAATCTATTTATTCTGATAGTGCCAAGTGCACCTATACCAACTTTCGCAAGTTCAATAAACAGTTTTGGTGATGAAAACCAGTTATCAAAGTATAACAAATATTCTGAGTTTTCTGGAATTATTTCTGCTAGCCGTAAAACTATGTTTGAGCTGGCCCCAATATCTGGAAATTTGGCGATGGCGATATAGTCCCAGTGTAAATTTCAGAATTTTGTATCAATCCCTTTGTATTGCATAAAACATATATTTTATACCCCCATTTGTGAGGCTTTTTAGGGTTGTATGTAACCAGACTCGATTTACTCTTGCATGGAACAATTTGTTCATCGACACATAACATCTGTTCTTTAGGGAGACTACGAAATTTAGTTTGTAGCTTGTCCAAAAGTGGGCGTATTTTATAGAGTTTGTCTCTTTGAAAGTCACCACGTTGGGGCATATTAGTGTTGTCGTTGAAATGCAGATTTCGCTTTATTTCCTCCCATCTATTGCGTGACATTACATTTGCGACTTTTTCCACTCTTGTATTCGCAGCCCAGAACATCCTAGTTCGTGGAAGGCCATGGATGGACATATATATGCAAATAACAAAGCGGTTTATTAGATTTGTTTGTACTGCACATAAATTTGACTGTTCAGCAATATGTTCCATTAGCTCGCTATCAAAGAAATGTCTAAAGTAATATATCGGCTCTTGAACTTCACTGCAGTCATACACATTTTCTTTGGTATTTGGAATTGTTCCAGTAACGTCCTCACCAACATCCTCCCACATTAAACTTGACTTGGCCCTTGTGGAACCTTCTCGCTTTCGATTTCCTTGTGACATTTCTGGAGATGATTCTTCAGCGCTACCTTCATCACCAGAAGAACATACTTCAGATCTACTATTCATTTCTAGTGGTAGTTCATAATCTGGGACTTCATCACTGGAGTCTAGCATACTATCATCCTGTCTTCGGGGGGAATGAGAACCTCTTTGTGCTGGTAGCGATCCATTATATATCAGCTGTAAATAAAAAAAGAGTCAATATTGATAACTTCAGTTTTTATTGAAATCGCCCAGTGTTTCAAATTTGATACATTGTAAAAAATAACATACCTGACCATGTGGACAGTGTTACATTTTGATGCAAACTTGAAAATTACAATTTTTTAGTTAAAAATACAATAAATATTTTCTAGTGTCAATATGTACAACTATGAATTCAAAAACACTATCATAACTTCGATAACCTATCTGACATTTTGACTTCACATTGACACTATTTACAGAATGTCACAAACTAACACTTGATCACCACCAGATGGCAGTAGTCGATCAACCTATATGAGTTACAAGTGTTTCAGTGGACATTTCAACCACAGAACACTATTTACAGAATGTGACTAGAACTAACATTGATCACCACCAGATGGCAGTAGGTTAAATAAACCTAAATCTGCGATAAATGTTACAAAGTGTTTCAATTGGACTGATTTCAAACCCAAAAATAAAATATAAGTCTATTTTTGAGTTGTTTAGATATGTAAAATTGAGTTAGGTTAAATTATGAGCTATTTGCGAAAACATATGATATATAGTGTCCAAATTGGACAGACTTTGATGTAGTTGAGCTTCTTAGCAAATAAGCAATTCAAAGTTATATAACCAGTTGAAACTGTTTAGTACCTACAGTTGTAAAAATTTATTGTTCCTCGTTTTGATACGGTCGATAGTTTTGGAACATTTATATTTAGACATATTGGATCCTGAAATTTTGAGCAGGGTCTTTAGCAGCTTTAAAACAAAATGATCAAGTTGTTGCTTAGATACACAAATGTATTTATGACATTTGTTGTTACTTTTTGATACAGCGTCCCAAATTTCAAATTAACATTAAAACCGAGTGAAAATAAAATTTTTCACACCCTGTGGTCTAAAGAAGCGTTTCAGACCTGGGTTTATATGAACTTTTCTTTTTTGGGTCTAGAATCACTACGCAAGTTTGCCGTAGAGTTTCTGGAACTTTACTGTATACATTAAATTAGTAGGGCGTGATTATTGGAACAATTAAATGATCATTGTTGCTAAGCGCTTGTCAAGACCTGTCAGTTGTAAAATTTATATTCTCTGCGTAATATTGTATTACGTTACAATGGCTGAAAATGAAAATTATCAGCACTTATTGAAAAATGGATGATATGTTAGTCTGTTTTATGAGAGACAATGAAAACTTCCGTGAGGCTTCCCAACTGTATTTTAACAGGTTTGTTTGAATACTTATTTATCTTTTGACGTAGGTGAATTTATTTTTATTTAAATATCATTTGGATTTATAGATATCCAGAAAGAAGGCAACCTTGTCTTTTAATGTTTCAAAAAAATTGGTAGATCATGATGTATCCAACCTCGACTCAAAAAGGTAATCAAGGAATAATACGGATGAAGTCAACGTTTTAGTATAGAGGCAACGCCTTCAAGTCATGCAGAGTACAGGAGATTGTTCAGACTCAGTTCAAGAATATTGACCAATGAATTAAGCATAAGTCGAATTTTCACCATTTGCATCCTGGATGCAGAACGTCGTTTACTTGGTATTGGAACAAATTCGTATTAGTAATAACTTTGCTAGATTTATATGGTCCAATAAGGTTACTTTTCGAGTGCAGGTATTTTCAACAGGCATAATACTAGGCATTGGTCCCAAGAAAATCATCATGTGCTATTCGAAAGAGAGCAACAGGGTCGATTTGGATTTAGCGTAGCTTGTTTTATTTTGGGGCAACAAATAGAATACAGAATTTATGAAGGCAGTCTTACAGGGAACAGATATCTTGAAATTTTGCAAGATGTTATCCCTATGTTACTAGACAATGTTCCTTTAGCTCATCTTAACAGGATACATTTCCAACAGGATGGCGCCCGCACATAATGCTGTAATTGTTCGACATTTTTTAGACAGTTACTTCCCGCAAAAGTGGATCGGCACTCATGGACCAATTAGATGGCCTCCACGGTCTAGATGGATAGGTCAGCTGACCTATCCATGCTAGACTTTTCCTTATGGGACTACTTGCAGAATAAGGTTTATACTACCCGTCTTCGGACAATAGATGAACTATTTAATGCCACCAATGCGGCATTTCAAAACTTGCAAAGACGTTCCATAATTATTTTAAATGCTTTAAAAAGAATAACCACTGTATGTCAACATCGCGTTCGGGAAAATGGCAACCATTTTGAGCAGTTCTTTTAAGGTGAAAATCTATTAAGGGGTTACTATCGAGTTAATATTATGTTAAGTTTTTCAATTTTATTCTGCCTTAAAATTGATTTAGCTTTTTTAAATTACTATGTTTGTAATATCTTAATATAATTAACCCACGACCTAGTAAAAAGCGTACAAGTCTCCTGACCGATTTTTGGTTTTTTTAAGGTTTGTAAATTTGCTCTAAATCTATTTCCATGGTTGCCAGTGAGTAACTTGGGATCGATTTCCTTCCAATAAATACTTTTAATTATTAAGAATGATAAACTGATAAGTGAATAACTTGTAAATAAACATAATTATATTAGTGATAAACAACAGAATAAACAAGTTTAGAATATTGAACAATAATAATTGAAACGAAAAAAAATCGTTAGTATTTAATTCTAGCCAACCTTGGGGACATTGAATGAATTAAATTTCGGCAAATGTTTCCGTCCAAACTAAGATCCTTTCATGCTGCTTCAATGCTTTCCCATAATTCTTTTTGAGTTCTGGGACAAAAATTTCGGCTATAAATCGTTTTAACCAACCATGCCCATAAATTTTCTATGGAATTTATGTCTGGATTATTCGTAGGCCTTGATATAGTCTCAATATTATTTTCAAACTACTATTGAATTAGACGTGCCGTGTGGACCGGACAGTTGTCTTGCTGAAAGACAAAATTGTTTTCGCCATAAATTTGGTTTACTGATGGTACCATAACATTATTCAAAATCTGAATATAGGTTTGTGCGTTAAACCTCGCACCAATTTTCCATCAAACACCAGGACCATTGATACTTATCCAAGCCAACAGATTTATTGAAAACTTACCACATTTATTAATTCCAGATATATAGTTCTCCGATATCTTGAGTTTGGTGGCTTATAAACACGCACACATCCGTCGAAAACCTTTTCATCAGTAAAGATAACTCGTTTCCAAAAGTCAACGTTGCGATTGAAGTAGCTAAGCGCAAAAATAATTCGAGATTGCTTACATTCAAGCGAAAGTAAACCTTTTTTTGTGCTTGCATAATTTTTCAATTCTGAGGCATTAATTCGCCTACAAGCCGTCGGTTTAGATCCTGGAAAGTTGATTGCAGCACATTAAAATGGATGCGCTCGTAAAAAATTAAGCAGTCCAGCATCTTGGGCGTCATTTGATATTTTTCGTCTGAAAATCCCCTATTGTTTCCATAGTTTCTTGGTCCTAAATACCGTGCTTGCATTCATTCCTATGTGAGCAGCGAGTCCTCTTATTGAATAGCCATCTTTGAACTTGGCAATAATAGCGCCCTTTTGGGTTTCGCTTAATTGGTGAGGTATTGCAATGAACAAACTTTTGACCACTTTTTGAAAATGTTGACATTCCAATGAATGTCAAAATATATTGATGGCTGTCCTAGTATTTCGTGGTTTCAGGAACCCATCGCACTAAAATTGTTAAATGGAGTGCCACCGAATATATGACTTAATACTATTTACTTAATATTTGAACACATCTCTAATACCTACCTACCTTAAGTCCTACTTTCAATGAACAAAACTTAAACTGTACTCATAAATTACCGATTTAAGATACAATGCTTCGCCCTTACACTACATAATGCATTGTAGTTGGTTGGAACGGGTAGCAAGCTGATGTTTTGGACTATTATCTTCGGGGTTCTTTTTGTATTTCGAATTGATGCCACTCTGATTACGCCCAGTTTCCAAAGCAGTTGGGAGACATTTTTCTCTTTTATGGAAACTAATCCACCTATCTTGGGAGTTATTGTTGAAACTCTTGATTGCTTGTATTAGGAGACCAACGGCTCCAAATTTCTTGATGCATTTGTGAGTTTTTTTGCTAATGTCACAGAGATATTACGTTTAGGGAGAGTCTTTAGTGAGAAGGTGTTAGGGCAGTACAATCGGCAGTTTAAACCTGCCCCGATTTGTGCAATTAACAAGTGAAGTTTCTCCGACGACTCTTTTCAAATTATGTTTATTTGGCGCACTGCTACCTCTCACAATTCGCCAAAGTGAGGTGAGCGATGTGGAATGAAGTTTCATTTCGTTTCTCATTCTAATATAACCTTGATGAAGGTTTATTTTAGCTAGACGCCCTTAAAATAATTGAAATCCGTCCGATTTCGCTCTTGGCGTTTGAAAAATAGTTGCATTGCCCGAGTATAAATTTGTGACATGTCCTCTACGTTAGATAAATCGTTTGAATGTTTTGATCAATGTTTCAGTTGTTAGGTTTTAAACTACCTCCAAGTGGGTAGTTTTTGTATCAAAACAGACAAGAACTGCGATGTATCGCTTGTACACAGTAACTTTTCGCTTGAGGAAAAGCCCAATGTAATCAACATCCCAGTTACTAAAAGGAGGTAACACTTTGCCCATGTTGTGCTCCGTTATATTTCGTTGTGCCCTGCAGTACCGTACACAATTTCTTAGCACTTATCACATAGTGCGGTATCCACCCGATGGCCAGAATTGTGTCCTGACGGTGGCCAGGGTGAATCTAATTCTGTCGTGGATATGTTTAGGTATTCCTAATTGATTATCATTGTTGCAAGCATATGACTGATAGAGGATGCTTCGGATAAAACAACACGTGCGCTTCATTAATCTTCCATTGACACGAATTAAGTTAATCAGTGCGCATGAAGAGGTTTAAGGATATCAACTGATTCAGCTGCTGATTGATTTTCTCTTTGACAGCAGCAATACATCGTCTCCAAAGCCTTTTTGGTGGAAGCAGAATAATGATATTTGCCGCACCTTACTTTTCTTCAAACTGCAGTGGCCCGGATTTGTAATTTGGATTTACAATCATGAATAAATCGTAGACTGTACGTAATGCATTTTAATTTAACAATTGACGCATATTATTGGAGCAATTCATGTGGTTCTTTGCTCAGTAGTGCAATTGTTGCCGGTTGTTTAATTTGAATTCTCAATTTGAAATGTTTTGGTTAGGTCAAGTCAAGGAATGACGCTTTAATAAGTCAGGACCATTTCATCATAAGCTCGAGTTTATTAGATCTCTTTGGTTTGATCTACCAGATATGGTATCAGCGGAATTGTTTTTGGTACCAACGTGCTGCCAAATTGCTTCATCGAACAGATCTAAAATCTGGCTGATCTCGTTTGCAACAAATGATTTCCAGGTTTTTGGAGTTTTGTTTAGTCATGAGAGGGCTACCGTTGAATCACTTTATAGGTAACGTTTGTTGAATGACAATCTAAATGATGAAGTTATGCTTTCTGGTAGTTCAGCCACCAGAAAAGTGCACACAAACACACAAACACACAAACACACAAACACACAAACACACAAACACAACACAAAAACACAAACACACGAACACACAAACACAGGCACACGAGCACACATCCACAAACAAACAAACAAACACGACACGACACAACACAACACAACACAACACAACACAACACAACACAACACAACACAACACAACACAACACAACACAACACAATACAACACAATACAACACAACACAACACAACGCAACGCAACACAACACACCATACCTACGCATATACGCCCGCAAGCATGCACACACACGCGCACGCATGCATAAATGAATGTACGCACACAAGCAGGTTACGAATTGCTTGAGCACCCGCCACATTCGCCATATCTGGCTCTTAGTGGCTATAGACTGTTCCCCAAACTCAAAGAACACCTCCGGGAAAAACAATTTTCATCATAGACGCTGTAAACCAGTGGTGTGCAGTGGTTGACAATCCTTCTTCCAAGAATTTGACAATACTGGAGCACCGGTGAGAAATGTATTAGTATTAAGGGGGATTAAGTAGAAAAAAATTATGTAAAACAAATTTTAATTTAGTAACCGGAAGTTGGCCAGGGGCGGAGCATTGGGTTTAACCCTCGTAAATAATCCGTCCTGACATTGATTAATAAGTAGTCCAAAGTCCAAAGTCCAAAGTCCAAAGTCCTCAACTTATTAGTCAATGGTCCTGACATACAGTCCCTTAGTTATAGAATAATCTTTTCAATTTTTTCTTTGTCCTAACGGTATTACAGTAGCTATTGTGCTGCTGAATTATATTCTTTGATACCATCTCGGGCTAGAAATACTCTGTTTGCTCATTTACATCATCAATATGCAGTACAAATCTCCACTCCCCGTACAAAACGGTTGCAATCCACATTCTTCTACACGGCTTCTAAAATGATCGTCCTGTTGATAGGCATCTCTTGGCAATTGAGTATCCCCCTACACATCCTCCTTAGTGTTCCTGAGTGCTTAAGTTAAACTTAGCGTTTTCAGGACCACAACTATTAAGAAAAAGAAAATTTATGTGACATGTTAAACATGTATGTGCGTTTTTTAACTTATTTTATTTTATCAGTAGTACGTTATGGAAGTGTTTTAGGTCTCTGTTTTCCATTATTAGATTAGATTAGAGTTTTTCTTTATAGAGATAACTTTTTTATCACTTTATTTCTCACTGGTTGTTTTTACCATCTTGGGCTAGAAATACTCGGTTTGCTCATTTACATCATCAATATGCAGTACAAATCTCCACTTCCCGTACAAAACGGGTGCAATCCACATTCTTCTACACGGCTTCTAAACTCTGGAATGATCTTCCTAGTTCCTGTTTTTCTCTCACTTATGATATGAAAAGATGCCGTTCATAGGCATCTCTTGGCAATTGAGTATCCCCCTATCCATCCTCCTTAGTTTTCCTGAGTGCCTTAGCTAAACTTAACGTTTTCAGGGCCACAACTATTAAAAAAAAAGAAAACTTATGTGACATGTAAATATGAACGTGCATTTTTTAACTTGTTGAATTTTACCAGTAGTACGTTATGGAAGTGTTTTAGGTCTGTGTTTTCCATTATTATATTAGATTAGATATTTCTCCTTTATGGAGATAACTTTTTTGTCACTTTCTTTCTCACTGGTTGTTTTTAGAATCTGTTTCTTTTCTGAAGAATGTTTTTGTTATATTCACTTATTTTTAGTACCATTTTGCTTACATATTTGTTTCATTCATATCTTGTAGCATATTCTTCAGTCAACATTTATACCTAAAATTGGTACTATAATGTTTAACATTGTGCAGGTTTAACTATTTTCTTCATCACGTTGTTTTAGAGAGGTCCATTTTTTTAAATAAAAATGATTTCGGACGAAATAACGAAATAACGAAATATTTTTTTAATTTAAATTTTAATGAAGCTTTACAAAGTATATGAGGTGTGCAACCTTCTAACCTAAATAAGAAATTAATTTACAGGTAACATTCATTTTGTGAATATTGCTCTAATTTGTTGTGATTAGTAAAATTACAAGTATGAATGTTTAGAGGAAATTGTGGTTAAGCGATTGACATCAATGACGTAAGTGAATGAATGATTGTCTCAGAAAAAAAATTATCACTTCGATCTATTCTCGTACAAAACTGTGGGCAGATGGGAAGGACGGGCTATTCAAACTATTTTATGCGTGAGTAAAAAATTATAAATGCATTTACGTGAAATGAATATTTGCCGCATCAGTCGACTTGTTTCGTTCCCAGGATGATGCATATGCAAATATAGATGATGTCTGACCTAAGGTTGCTCTGATTCATAACATTTATTTGCCTTGAATTGTTTACTTGATAACTATACGTTTAAGGTTATATACGAAGTACGAACAAATTCTATAATTATGCGTTGCATTATTTGTATATTTGGCACGATCTGTAATTTTTAATTTTAGAAAATATGCTTGTAGCCGTTTTTTGATTTCAGAATCGACAGTTTTGACATAATATTAAATTGACTATTATGTTTTTTATTTGTGTGTATAAATTTAGCATTTTTCGTGTGCAAATCTTTATTTATAACACATTTTACTGTAATAAATTGAATATAACACCAAATTATATGCGCATTGGTAAAATTCTATATTTGACTTACTGACACTTAATAAATTGAATGTTGCACATCTAAAAGTCGGGCGGAAATTTAAAAATAGATGTTAATGTATTTTAAGCTTAAAGGAATAATGCATTTGCAATCTAATAGTAGGTCAAATACATATTAGCATTTTACGGACTGTTTATAAAAATAGAAAATGTAAGAAAGAACATAAACATAATAAAAATTAATTGAAATTGAAAAAAAGAAATTTTTTTTAAGAAAAAATTAAATTAAGCAATTAACGGAATTTAAATAATTGTAATTTTTATTTTATTTTAATTTTCTGGGTTATAACTAATGAAACTTCATTAAATTGCATAAATTTTTTAATTACTTGTTTCACGATACGAGTGAATTCCAAACTTTAAATATAAATATAAAACTTTAAATATAAGAAAAAATAAATTTCAAAAAATTTTCGTTTAAAAGAATAGGTGTCATAGTTTAAAGAAATAATAACACTTTTCGGTTATAATTTAAATTTAACCGATCGTGGGAAATTTGGCAATAAACAAACAAAGATAATTAATTTTATTTCAGGTTTTGGTGTCTTGTGGCGTAGATATTAACAAACTTTTCCTTTTTCTTTAACTGCTTTTTTTCAAATCTAAAAGTCTTTTTTTTAAATTTAATTTAAAAGAAATTCTCGAAAATTTTGATTAGAAGTTATTTACAGGATATTTTAGAAGTATTTCGTTTTGTTCTGAAATAAATTTAGAAAAAAACAGTTGTAATTTTTTTTACAGATCAAAGATTAATGCTTAAACACAACAATTTAAGCTCGAGTTTATTAGACCTCTTTGGTTTGATCTACCAGATATGGTATCAGCGGAATTGTTTTTGGTACCAACGTGCTGCCAAATTGCTTCATCGAACAGATCTAAAATCTGGCTGATCTTGTTTGCAACAAATGATTTCCAGGTTTTTGGAGTTCTGTTTAGCCATAAGAGGGCTACCGTTGAATCACTTTATAGGTGTTAAATGACAATCTAAATGATGAAGTTATGATTTCTGGTAGTTCAGCCACCAGAAAAGTGCAGCAAAGTTCAGACGCAGTAACGACGTTGCATTTAATGGCGCCACACTTGGCTTTGAACACAGCAACTGTATAGTATGGTTACCGTCGTTAGACGTCGTACAAACGTATATGCATATCTGTTGCGTGTGTGATTACGTTTCGACATATGCGTAAATTTGTTAATGCGTTCGTTGTAATAATTTGTCTACCCTGAGTCAAGCTCCATGGGAATCTATTCATTCCGGTCTAGTTTTCATTGCCACAGTTTTTGCATCAAAATCTTTGAGAGCCGATAATTTGCTTCGTTTTGTAGCCATCTTTTTGTACATATTTCGTAGTTAAGATAATCTTCCCGTAAATTTCACATCAATCCTAAAGCTCTGTGTGTCGTTGCTGGCCAGAATACAGTTGGGTTCTTCTGTGTAATCTATTTTTTCAAAATTTGGTCGTGAGTTCGCTATTTACAGAACTGAAAACAGTCTTATTGTATTCTCCTCGCAATTAAACTGTCCACATAAAAATCCTCACAAATAGTGGTAGATCGAGGGTATTGTTCTGTTGCTAGGGATAGGTAGGGGGTCGATGAAATTCTGTATGTTACCGTGTTAAGTGTGAATATTTTCAAGGGATCACTTGGGAAACGTCGCCAGTATGTTTTTTAAAAGCTCTTATTATTTATTACAAGTTTTTCTTATGAACGAATAAGTTCAAAGATAAATATGTAATTAAAGATTATTATTAATTTTATTAAATACATAAATAAAAAGTTTTGAAGCGTTTACCACCTGTACTTATGTAACATAAGAACAACGTCCGCAAGGGCGAAACAGAAAGATCAAGAATCGCCGAACATGTCTGGAACGAAGACCACCGCATCCAATGGGATAACATACATATAGTGGCAAAGAACGAGAACACAACTCGTCGGAAACTCAAAGAAGCCACATACATCGCATTCGCAGAAAATCCAATAAGCCAACCTAGTGTAGAAATGAAACCCATATGGATTCCAATAATGCGAAGAGCTTAAGCGCAATGCACCTACGCAAGAAGTTACGGCACAACCACGAAAAGTATATATATATATATATATATATATATATATATATATATAAGTTCCAAAAATATATATTGGACTACTCAGTGGCTCAGCGGTAAAGATGTCAGATTAGTAAGTGAAAGGTACCACGTTCGAATATGAGAGTAGTCAAGTGCTTGGGAAAACTTATTTATAACATATGAATTCGACTCAAGTGCGAAAACAGTCCTTCTCAGGACTAAGTCTGATTACGAAAGCAGAGCCCACTTCCGAAATGTCGCGCGCACAAGCAAAAACTGTGGAAATAAGCCGATCAACTCAACTAATAGGAAACCATAGTTACAAAACGCTTATAATATAGAATATTGTAATAATGGTCTTGTTTTAATCACCCCCTCTATACCATCACTGTCATTCACAAACCATACACCAATGTTGCAGGTTATGACATTCGTAGCCTCTTAGTTTTAATTACTTTTATTTTATGTAATTGTACAGTGGATGCTATTAGGCATTTCAATACCAATTTTGATTAAAATTGTCACAACCGTTTTTCCATAGCATGAATAAATGTATCTTAACAATAAAGGTAAACATATCCTCATATGAGTTTTTCCAGATATATTGCTTATAGTAATATATGGGGACCTCTTAGTATAACCATATGTAAATTTTAACTAAAATCGTTAAATGCGATTTTGAGAAAAATGCCATAAACTGTTATTTGACTAATATAAACTACCCTTATCTGTATAAAACTGAATATGTTGCAGTGACTTACAAATTTAGCAAAGACAATAAATGATAATTTATTGCGTACCCACGCACCTACACACGCATGCGCGCACACACGTGCACACACACGCACACGCATACACACAAACACACACACACACACACACCCACACACACATACACATATACAGACAAACACATACTCACACCCAACACGCACACACACACACACACACACACACACACACACACACAGATACGCACACACGCGCGCACATAAACACACACAAGCACAATACACCATACCACACTCACGAACACACACATGCATGTACGCATACACAAGCACCCACAACACGTACTTATGCAAGAACGCACATATACCACGCATACGGACACGCACATACATTCACACTCACACACATACTCACTCACTCACTCACTATTTCTCTCTCTCTCTCCCTCTCTCCCTTTTCCTCTCTCTCTCACTCACACACACACACACACACACACACACACACACACACACACACACACACACACACACACAAACACACAAACACACAAACAAACAAACAAATAAACACACAAACACACAAACACACAAACACACAAACACACAAACACACAAACACAAACACACAAACACACAAACAGACAAACACTCAAACACACATACACACAAACACACAAACACAAACACACAAACACACAAACACACAAACAAAACACAGAAACACACAAACACAAGCACACGAGCACAGATCCACAAACAAACAAACACGACACGACACGACGCGTCACGACACGACGCGACTAGACGCGACGCGACGCAACGCAACCCAACGCAACGCAACCCAACGCAGCGCAACACAACAAAACACAACACAACACAACACAACGCAACACAACAACACAACACAACCCAACACTACACAACATAACTCAACACAACACAACACAACACAACACAACACAACACAACACAACACAACACAACACAACACAACACAACACAACACAACACAACACAACACAGCACAGCACAGCACAGCACAGCACAGCACAGCACAGCACAGCACAGCACAGCACAGCACAGCACAGCACAGCACAGCACAGCACAGCACAGCACAGCACACACAATACAGCACAGCACAGCACAACACAACACAACACAACACAACACAACCACAACACAACACAATACAACAAACAACAACACACCATACCTACGCATATACGCACAGGCGCACGCATGCATAAATAAATGTACACAAGGTTAATTGCTTGAGGCCCAACGCCATATAATGTTTAAATTGTGCAGGTTTAACTATTTTCTTCATCACGTTGTTTTAGAGGGATTTTTTAAAAATGATTTCGGACGAAATAACGAAATAAAAACATTTTTTAATTTAAATTTTAATGAAGCTTTACAAAGTATATGAGGTGTGCAACCTTCTAACCTAAATAAGAAATTAATTTACAGGTAACATACATTTTGTGAATATTGCTCTAATTTGTTGTGATTAGTAAAATTACAAGTATGAATGTTTAGAGGAAATTGTGGTTAAGCGATTGACATCAATGACGTAAGTGAATGAATGATCGTCTCAGAAAAAAAATTATCACTTCGATCTATTCTCGTACAAAACTGTGGGCAGATGGGCAGGACGGGCTAGTCAAACTATTTTATGCGTGAGTAAAAAATTATAAATGCATTTACGTGAAATGAATATTTGCCGCATCAGTCGACTTGTTTCCGTTCCCAGGATGATGCATATGCAAATATAGATGATGTCTGACCTAAGGTTGCTTGCTGATTCATAACATTTATTTGCCTTGAATTGTTTACTTGATAACTATACGTTTAAGGTTATATTCGAAGTACGAACAAATTCTATAATTATGCGTTGCATTATTTGTATATTTGGCACGAATCTGTAATTTTTAATTTTAGAAGATATGCTTGTAACCATTTTTTGATTTCAGAATCGACAGTTTTGACATAATATTAAATTGACTATTATGTTTTTTATTTGTGTGTATAAATTTAGCATTTTTCGTGTGCAAATCTTTATTTATAACACATTTTACTGTAATAAATTGAATATAACACCAAATTATATGCGCATTGGTAAAATTCTATATTTGACTTACTGACACTTAATAAATTGAATGTTGCACATCTAAAAGTCGGGCGGAAATTTAAAAATAGATGTTAATGTATTTTAAGCTTAAAGGAATAATGCATTTTGCAATCTAATAGTAGGTCAAATACATATTAGCATTTTACGGACTGTTTATAAAAATAGAAAATGTAACGCAAAGAGAACATAAACATAATAAAAAATTAATTGAAATTGAAAAAAGAAAAGAAATTTTTTTAACGTTAACAAAAAAATTAAATTAAGCAATTAACGGAATTCTAAAATATTGTAATATGGTTAATTTCATTTTATGTATTAATTTTCTGGGTTATAACTAATGAAACTTCTCACAATTAAATTAGCATAAATTTTATGTAATTACATACGTGGTGTTTTAGTGATATTGGGTCAAAATTTAAGGGGTAGTTCCTCTCTTAAATATAAGTTGAAAAAATAAATTTCAATTCAAAATGACTTTTCGTTTAAAAGATATACGGTGTCATAGTTTAAAGAAATATAACACTTTTTGGTTATAACTCGTGTAAATTTAAACCGATCGTGATGAAACTTGGCATGAACAATAAACAAACAAAGATAATTAATTTGGCTATTTCAGGTTTTGCAGATGTCTTCCAGTGGCGTAGATATTAACGGTAGGCGTCACTTTTCCCTCTTTATTTTACGCCACTGCATTTTTTTCAAATCTAAAAGTCTTTTTTAATTTTAAATTTAATTTAGAAAAAGAAATGGCTCTCGAAAAATTTTGATTAGAAGCTTATTTACATGGATATTTTAAAAGTATTTCGTTTTGTTAACTGTGCATGAACATAGCAATTTAGAAAAAAATTAACAGTTGTAATTTTTTTATTACAGATCAAAGATTAATGCTTAAACACAACAATTTAAGAACAATAAAAATTTTTAAATAATTTAAAAAAATAAATAATTTAAATAATAATATTTTTTAAACAATTTTTTAAATAACATTTAATTTTGTATTCAAAACTAAATTTATAATTTTTTATAATAAGTGTTCAACTTGTCGCCCTTTCCGCATCGATACAGGCTTGACATCGTCTTAACATTGAATTGCGAACCCTGCCGAAGATGCCTGGCATTCCTCGTAATTTTTGGAAGGCGCCAAAAATTCTGTTTACCAAGCTATCGCGATCATGAACAGGAGTGGCATAAACTTTAGATTTCACATATCCACAAAGGAAAAAATCAATGGTCGTTAAATCTGGTGATCTAGGAGGCCAGGGGAAGGGACCACCACGTCAAATCGAACGATCTGGATATGTGTTATTTAAATAAGATGGGGGGCCCATCATGCTGGAATATCAGCCTATTCCAAATATCTAGAAGGAATATTCTCCAGCAATTCTTTATGAATTCAAGGTAAACTTGACCTTGGCCAGTAACGTTGGGAAGTAACATAAAAGGTCCAATCAAAAAGTTTTGAATGATTGATTCCCAGACATTAACTAAGAACCGTTGTTGGTGACCACGTACGACGGTAGCGTGAGGGTCCCTGTGACTCCAGATATGGCTGTTGTGTGTGTTGAACATACCATCTCTCATCCAAAAACATCACATCCGAAGTAAAAGAAGGCACAACTGTGGATCTCTCCAAAAACCAGAAACAAAATTTTGTTCTACGCGCAAAGTCAGCGTTGGATGTTCTGCTTTTTAAACGGATGTTTATCGGTCTTCCTGTAAAACTCTCGAAACCGATATTTCAGAAGCACCTATATCGAGAACCACGGCACGAGTGCTGGTGGATGGATTTTCTGCTATGCGCTCATAATCTCCTCTTCAAAACGCAATGTTCGCCAGAGCCTCATTTGTCCAGGGGGTGCAGGACGCTTGAGAACTCCATCCTCTTTCAAACGTGCTTGAATGCGTTGGAAAATCTTATGGTTTTGATGCCGCCGATCAGGAAAACGTTGTCGATGCAAACGAGTGGCTTCTCTACTGTTCCCATTTGCAGCACTATAAATAAAATGCATATCTGTTAAGCAGGTGTATAGTTTTCCATAATAATAAAAAACGTGAAAAACACGAAACTGATGCACAACAAGCTAAAATGACTTGACAACAGAAAATAAATATGGCTATAAAAAAAACTACCTATCCATTTTATCAATGATGGACTGATTTTGTTAAAATACATTATTTTAAATAATTAAGTTGTAAGACTGCAAAATATCTCTGTTTTAAATTTTAAAGCCATCGCTTTTCTAAATTGAATTTTTAAAAAGGCTTTCAGATTTGAAAAACATTACAGTGGCGTAAAAAGAACAATGGCCGCCGATTCCTTCCACTTTTGGTTGCATTTCCAGGATTAGGACAGAACCGGGTATGGAGAAAGACGTAGAACTTACTGCAAGCGTCCAGAATTGAAGCATGTGTAAGTTTTGAGCAGATATTTGAATATGAATCGATTGATACGCAACGAGTAAATAAAGAACACTAACATTGAATGTGCTTCGATGTGCTTGAAAGGTACTGTTGTTAATTGTGCTACACAAATGTATAGAAGAGTGACCGTGGGAAAGTAGAAAGGGTACGCTTGCTGAACAGTTTGAGAAAGTATTGAGTCCGGCAGAAGGTGAAAAAACGTAGTTCAATTCTGGGGCAAATCAGAATTTTTTTGGAAGTGAGTAAGACATTCAAGATTTGCAAAGGAGTGCGTAGTTGGAGTGATGGATAGTACAAACTAGACAGAAACGCTGATAATATTTTTAAAAACTATACAGAAGTGAGAGTAAGCTGACCGAAGGGGAGCGTGGAGGGAAGAAGAAATAAAACTCAGGACGATAGTGAGTTGAATGAAGTAAAGAAAGTGATACAAACGTTGAAGAATGGAAAAGCTGCAGATGTGTATGGAATTACTAGTAAAATACTGAAATATGGATGTGCAAAGCTTGACGAAAGATTGTGCGAACTATTTAATGCATGTGTTTAGCGTGGAAAATTATTAATCGATTGGAAAAGTACGATTATTGTTCCGGTATATAAGGGCAAAGGAAGTAAGAGTGGCTCTAAAAACCACAGAAGGATAAGCTCGTCGAGTGTACCTGGTGCGGTATTTGAAAAAATGTTGGTTGATAGAGTGTGCAATAACACAGAGTAAGATTTGGGATTTCCAAGGAAAAGTTTGAAAAAAATTTAAGAAATGAATATAGAAAAACTTTTTTTTTGGTTTTAAGTGTATGCGTCTCATTCGGTATTAAATTAGTTGCTTCGTTAAAGTTGTTGTATAGAGTATTTATTAATTTATGGTTGATGGAGAATTTCTTCAAAAAAAGGCGTCTCTTACACAAAGTTCTTGGCTCCCCGTCAAATGTTTCTCGGTGTACAGATATTTCTATTATAAGAAATTAAGGAATAGGAGAAATTTATAAACGAAAATACATTCAATGTAATTTTTACGCTTGGATTAGATTTTGCAGAAAAGGAAAGGATTCGTTCCAACATTAACAATTGATAAATATTTTAAGTAGTGTTTTATGTAAGGGGAAAAAAGAAGGTAACGTGTTTCATCCCTCCCTGAAAGGCACAGCTTTTAGTCCTTCATCCTCAGTGATGGATTTTCCAGTATACATAATACAGGGTGTCCCAACGATAGAGTAAAGTAAGTTTATGCTTAACTAGAATTATTTGTGTAAATATTGTATGGACCATGGGGTAGAGGTAAGAAGTGTGCATTTTTTAAAATATTGGAAGTTATACAGGGTGCCAGAAAAGCAGGACGTAAAAAGTATGATTTTTTAAATAGAACACCCGTATTTGATTTTAGTTTTAATTCTACGTGTCCATACAAACATATTTTGTCATACAAAAGATTGGCTGAAAGTTTTTAGTTCTTGAGATATTCGCGTTTAAAGATTATTATGGTCATTTTCGTGGGGTTGATGAATGGGCAATTGTTCCGTTATTTCACAATAAAAAATTGATATTTCGTGTGAAAAATGAGTGATATTATACTAACGTTTAGACCGAGTAGTATTTCTAATTTTCTCAACAGGGTGTTTGTTATAACCATTCAAATTTGAAAATTCTCAAATTAAAAAAATCAGTTTTTTAATTGCACACCCTATATATTTTTATTTCATTTTATTCGGGATTAAAAATCTATCATTTTGTCAAATATATCCTATATCTATCTTTGATAGTTTTCGAGGAATTTCGATTTTTCTCACTAGCTACGTTACATACGATACTATAACATTATTGTGGATCGTGGTAGCCATGGAAAACAATTGCGACGAAATAAAACAAACCACCTAAGCGAGAATATTAACAGTTTTTATTAATGAGAAACAGTAATTCAATAATTATTCAACATTGCGTCTTAGTAAATGCTCAAATAGACGGCCTTCTTGCTGAATACACATATTGAGCCTTTTCTCATGTTCTGTCTCACTTCGGATAACATAAGAGGGTCACTGTGCGACAAGCTTCGAATTCTATTTTCATGTCCTCCTTGTTGTAGGTTTAATAATATACACCCGATCTTTTATGTATCCCCATAGGAAAAATCCAGTGGAGATAAATCGCATGACCTGGGTGGCCATAATATAAAGCCATTACGTCCTATCCATTTCTCCGGGTATTGCTGGTTCAAGAATTACGTCCCGATAAAATGTGGAGGTGCACCATCCTGTTGCAACCACATATTTAGTCGTCCTTCTAAATTGATATCCTCAAGTAACACAGGCAATTCTTCAGAAGAAATGCAAATAGCTGCGCCCGTTAATGGATCATCAAAAAATAGGGACCGATAATTTGGTCATTAAGTATACCACACCACATTTAGTGACCAATGATTTTGGTTTTGAACTTCTCGTAGCCAAAATGGATTATCAATGGCGTAATAGTGCATATTATGCCGATTTACAGCCATTGCTTTTAAACGTCGCCTCATCGGAAAACATTATGGAGCACAAAAGTTGTTATTTAATTGCAGCCGTTGATTAATGATATTGCAGAATTCAATTCGTCTTGCAAAATCCTCTTCTCGCAATTCTTGATGAAGCTCAATGTGATAGGGATGGTACTTATACTTCAGCGTTGTTCGATTCACGTTTGATTTGGAGGTATCACATATCGTCGCTAATGTTCTAGAACTCACTTGGGGATTTTCTTGAATATTTAATAATATTTCAAGTTCTTTTCTTCATTAGCTGCCCTTTATTAACAACTTTACGTTTGAAGTATTTAACACTACCGCTAGAATCAAATCTATCCATCAAATTTTCCAAGCCAACAGTAGTAGGTATTCGACGTTCAGGATATTTCATTTTGTAGATTCGTTTTGCCAATAAAGGGTTTTTCAGCCTCGCCCAACACGCATATCATATCAATTAATTCATTTGTCGAATAATCCATAATTGATACAAGAATTGATAACAAGTTAAATGCGAAAACGACAAATTTAATATGTGTTTATTTTGACAAGTAGGAAACCTTTGTATCTTAGTAACGCAATTATTATTTTCCATGGCTACCAAGATCCATGCAATGCAATGTTATCGAAAATAAAGTAGCTAGTGTGAAAAAATCGAAATTCCTCGAAAACTATCAAAGATAGATATAGGATATATTTGACAAAATGATAGATTTTTAATCCCGAATAAAATGAAATAAAAATATATAGGGTGTGCAATTAAAAAACTGATTTTTTTAATTTGAGAATTTTCAAATTTGAATGGTTATAACAAACACCCTGTTGAGAAAATTAGAAATACTACTCGGTCTAAACGTTAGTATAATATCACTCATTTTCACACGAAATATCAATTTTTTTATTGTGAAATAACGGAACAATTGCCCATTCATCAACCCCACGAAAATGACCATAATAATCTTTAAACGCGAATATCTCAAGAACTAAAACTTTCAGCCAATCTTTTGTATGACAAAATATGTTTGTATGGACACGTAGAATTAAAACTAAAATCAAATACGGGGTGTTCTATTTAAAAAATCATACTTTTTCACGTCCTGCTTTTCTGGCACCCTGTATAACTTCCAATATTTTAAAAAATGCACACTTCTTACCTCTACCCCATGGTCCATACAATATTTACACAAATAATTCTAGTTAAGCATAAACTTACTTTACTCTATCGTTGGGACACCCTGTACATTACGTATTATATGCATTGTGGCATTAAGGATCGGTACGGTCAGGATAGGATCGGAAGGAATGGACTTGCGGTTCTGAGGTGGAAGCTACTACCCCAGAATTTGCCTGAATAGCCGCATATGATGTGCGTAAACGCAGTGATCATGCTGCTATATGTGTATGAGGAAACAAATATAATAAGAGTTGTCAATTACATACAATTTATTGACATAAAGATGCAGGTGGCGACCTGCTGGAGCACGATGTGTATTATGCCTAATTTAGTAGGTAAGTAGGTAATACAGAAACATGTATCACTTTCCATCATAACCAAAAAGTAATTCAAAATTTTAAGGTTGCCGAAATGTTTATAATAACTATGTGGAAGAATGTACACTAATTTTATTTACATTCTCGTGAGAAAATATCAACTGAAAATAATTTTTCCATGGAGTAAATGACACAATCTCATGAATTTAGGGAATATAATGGAAATAAAGGGAGATAATTACATAGATAAAACAGTACGAATATTCTTAAAGACAAATACATTTTAAGAATATAAATTAATAAAAATAAACATTAGCTTACAGATTTTAAGCTTATCCATTTTCTTTTTCTGACATATACTGGTATTTTGGAAATTATGATACAAGTTATACAACGTGATCAATCTCAAGTGTACTGTAGTAGTATGGCAAAAATCCCTAGTTGTTAATATTGTTGTGTTTTGCAGTTGGCTGCTTTGGATTTTTAGTGTGGTTTTGGCCGTTTTAGTTTATGCCAGTTTATGTCATATTATACCTTCGTTTTTCACTTTTGTAGTTTCTTGAGTTATTTACAAACTGTCAAGACAAATTATATATTCTGAATTTCAAATTGTGATATCGAATTTAATCGTCATGCCGTTTTCAATCGAACACGACATATTCATTGTTGTGGCTCATTTTCGTAGCGGCTTCCAAGGTGGTAATGGGCAATGGCATTATTTATTGCAATCACGCATCGATCAATTTACTGTTGGGCCCAAATGAAACAAAACATTTAGTCAACATCGTAATCGATTGATAGCTCGATTCATGGAAACTGATAGTGTTTTAAAACGCAAACGTGAAGCTTCGGCTACTGTCTTAACAGAGGACACCTTAGCAGATATCCAAGCAAGGATGAATACAAGTCTCAATAAATCTTTGCGAAAACTATCTGCACACACGTATGAAAAATTTTACCATACAAACATAATTTTACATAAATAATTTTTAGATGTATCCTATGGAAGTGTCCTCACTGCAGTAAAGAAGAATTTACATTTGTACCCGTACAAGGTGTCGGTATTACAACAATTGCGAGATAGAGATTTTCAGCTTAGAGTAAACTACTGTCAATGGTTCAACAATACGATGAACAATGATTTACTGGATGTATCTTTTTTTTTTCTGATGAAGCTTGGTTTCATCTGTCCGGTTACATAAGTAGCCAAAATTAGCGTACGTGGTCTGCAGAAAATCCACATGTATTTCGAAACTACCTTACACCCTATCAAGGTGGTGTCTGGATAGCAATGTCGCGACAACGAATATTTGGACCAGTATTTTCGATGGCACAATTACTGCGGCAAGATACAGGAAATACTTTTAGAACCATTTATTAATAATTTGATGATCGTGAATTACGATACGGTATTTCCAGCATGACTCGCTACACATACTGCACAGGCTACAATTAATTATTTACGAGACTTCTTTGAAGATAGAATCATTAGTGTAAATCGTTGGCCACCGAATTCACCAGACTTAACACCGTTAGACTTTTTTCTTTTGGTTATTTCAGAAACAAAGTATTCAGCAGAAGATTTTATACTCTTCAAGAATTGCGAGATGCTAGAACTCATGAAGTTCATAATATTGGTGCCGAAATGTTACAAAATGTATTTGGAATATGCAACGTAGGGTGAACTTATGTTTACAATTTAATGGCGGTCATTTTGAACATATGCTGTAAAGCAAAGTGTAAAGACATTTTCCGCCTTCGATATGTTAACAAATCATTACAACCACGTTAATTTAGATGTAATGTTACTCATTACTCATAGCCCGTAAACTTTCCCGTTACCATCGAAACTGAAAATTTTTAGATAGAGACAGAAAATTATTAATAAATGCGCTAGAAAGATGTAAATTTACCTTTTCTCGAAATTTAGTGCTATGAAATAAATGCGTAGATGGTTTGTCAAATAAACGTCAGTCTGACAATTAAGTAATATGTATTTAATAAAAATGCTGTTTGCAATTATAGTGCAAAATAATATCTCTTCAGGCGGAAAAATATTGTTCCTACAGAGTATGTTAAGTCTCAGCTTGTTAGTCAGCTACGCTTGGGCAACCTCAATTCGACTGTAAAATGCCACATTACTTAAGCTAAATAATATGTCATTCCATAAACATGTACTGTAAATTTTATTTAATTATAATGAAATTATAACATTTAAATACTTAAGATTCATTATTTTGTAATGATTTAATCCAATCATTAAATAATATTTTATTTATTTTGTTGTATTTTATAGGATGCAGTCTAATCAAATACAAAATAGTCATTATTTAAATTAAGATAATATTTTATAATATGTATAAGTCAATGACCTTTATACAGATTTGAAACTGATCGTAGTTTTATCGAACCATGCTCTAGAGTAGCTAGAGCAATACAGCTTCTGACCAACCTATCAGTGGTACCAACTTAAATATTTTGATCACGTGGTATACACTTGAGATTGATCACTCTATAATACTTTTTAATAGTTAATTTTACTGTTATATGTATGATTTTTTACATCTAATGAATTGTAATAACAATGAAACCAATTAAAATTAACAGGTGATAGGGTGAACACTTTAATTTTTTTTGTCCAATTTTTTTGCACGTATCGTATTTTCATTAATCAATAACCTTACTTTTATCTTTTAGTTTAATTAATTAAGTTAATGGTATAATACATGCGCTGTTCACTCCTTTAATAAAATTGGTATTAATTTGGCTCCAAACCCATAGTTGTGTAACGTCACCGCAGGCGCTGGTGACGCTATATTTAGGGACTTTAGTCAAGCAACATTTAATCATCATAATACCCTAAGGCCCGGTGTTTATTTAACCTTATTTCATCCTTATTCTTTCTGTTAAAATGATGTAAAATCATTATTACTTATATGTGTATGTCAAATTTATTATTTTATGAACAAAGTATTGTATAAAGAAATATAAATACGTGTTTGAATAGATTAAATTTTGTTACTTTTATAATGTTAATTTACTTTTGACGAATTTTAGTGTAAGTATATAAAAATTGTAGTTAGATACTTTTTAATTATCGTGATGTAAAAAAATAGTATGTTAGAATTCATATACCTACTTATGTTAGAAAATACAATATTATGGAAGTTAAACGTTGTAACACTTTTAGACCCATTTGCACCACCACGGCCAATTCTTATCCATTCACAATAAGGCATTTGAATATGGATTCTTAAAACTCCCGCCTGTGCTTCATTAGCGCTCAGGTGACGTAATACACAACTAATTTATTAAAACGGTGCGAATGGTAGGAGTCGTGTATCTACCCCCTCACTTATCTATGGTATAAAACTTAATAATTACTTTTTGGTTATGACGGAAAGTGAGACATGTTTCTGTATTACCTACTTACCTACTAAATTAGGCAAAGTACACATCGTGCTCCAGCAGGTCGCCACCTGCATCTTTGTGCCAAGAGATTGTATAATTGACAACCCTTAATATATTTGTTACTCAATGGGAAAACCCCTTGAAAACAATTTCATACAAGGTAGACGGTAACGGGGATCGAACCCATTACCTCCCGAATGCTAACCAGACTGTGTTACCACTGATCCAACTAGCTCGGTGTAAGGCGGTTGTGGGCTTACTTATGACAATTTGAGGGTATGCAGTTACGAAAGTAACACTATTTTTAAATCTCTACAATGTAGCATTGTACATTTTAACTAAGTTAAACTGAACATAGGAAAGTAATGTGTATACAAATAGTCACATAATTTTTAGAAAGAGCAATTATTAATAACTGCATAAGGGGCGAAGTTTTGGCATTTTAATGATGGTTTCGGAAAGCAAATGCTTTTAGTGCCGCTGGAACAAATTAAAACTATTGTACACAATTCAAAAAAGCTACTAATTTTAAATCCACTAAACTTATATTGCAATTTTAACGATGCTACATACGTTTGGAATAAATAGTATATTTTACTATAGGTCCCTTAATATAGGGTCTCGGATTTTTTGAGCTCGGTAAGTGCTGCAGGTCAACTTTTCCTTATCCTTAAACTACCTCATCCAATTCTTCCTCTCGCTCTCACTGTCTTTCTATTGGATGCAAAGTCCAGAATTACAAAAAAGATACCCGTATATAATACCGGACGTAAAATCCTGCCCTACTCCGATGTCCGGGCCAAAGCGACCTCGGTCATTGAAAGTACTAACTTTCTGATCCATTATTGTAAGACTAACATCTTGAACAATTACTGCCGGACATTTTGTTTCTATCTGAAATACAAGCTTCCTCCGAGAACTCCAATTCAATACAAAAGAGGAGTGTGTACTTATCACAGGAACAACATCGCTTACAAGAGGATTTCTTCTTTGGAGAATAATAAATTCGACATGATTTGGTGTATACATTCTGGTCCTAAATGTGTGATATTATACTGTTGCAGTTATATCTCCCAATGACAGTAACCTTCAAGACTTCTTCGATTACCTTAGTTGAAAGTTGACTATCTTCTGCCTCAGTTTCCATCTTCCTACATCTTAATTTTCAATTTTCATAACTGGCTCCAATTTTCGTCTACTACTGAACCTACTGGTTATAGTCCATAAACATCTGCTATTTCATGTAATTTCACACAGCAGATTTCTGCACTCATAATAATCCTTGATAACCTTAACCATACTTTCTTACATAAAATCCACTGGTTTATAGAACTTTATTTTTTGCTCCACTAGATCTATCTGTACATTGTTTAGTAGAAATAACTTCCACTGTCCCTAATTCGTCTGTTGTTCATAACACTGATAGAACCTTTAGAACGTTGTCGTGTTTTAAGTCAACTAAATGTAGTAATTTACGGGACTTCTTTGCAAACCTTTCCATGGCGTGAATATTGTTTTCAGTTGTCCTCATCTTCGGGCTTACTCTTTCAGTATCCTCATGGGCACGGAGTTATACATACCCAAAGAACAAGATCATATAGGTCATTCTCGTTCCCAACCATGGTTCAATAGGGCTAGTGTTGATGCAATATCTTTGAAAAATAAGTCTTATACCAAATTGAAATCTGATAAAACGATCCAGAGCCATGCAGACTACATTGATGTTATAAATAATAGCAAAATTGTTATCACTACATAAAAAGTTGTTTGAACACGAAAATGCAATGAACTAGGTACATATTCTTTGGACATCTGTTAAAACTTTGGTACATCTTTATTTTCCTCCCACCCATGACATATTCTAATGAATCTGTGGTTGCTGATTCTGCAGAGAAAGTCAACCATGTGAGTATTTATTTATATCAAACTCGTGTCTTAATGTTTTTGAAAAAGATGTGCCCCTAGTCAACTTTTGTTCATACGCTATGAAAGCAATTCAAGTTCCTGGAATAGATTATCAGTAGGCTTGATCCCAATAAGACGGCGGGGCCAGACGGTATCTAAGATATCGTCTTAAACAAATGCTTCCCCGCACAGTACCAGTCCAGCTCTATTCGATCTTCTTCTGGAGAATTTGCTGCATCAAGGAAGTTAGCAAATGTTCAAGTTATTGCCAAAAATGGTGACAAGACGAATCCCTTTAATTACCGACACTTCCATTTTGTCTATAGCCATGGAAAAGGCCAACAATCAGCAACTGCTCTTTTTCCTTGAATCTAACACACTCCTCAGCAATCACCAGTATGGTTTTAGGCAGAATTGTTCAACAGGTGATCCTCTTCCATATGTGACCCAAGTTTGGAGAAATAGATTACAATAGTCCGGTGAAACAGTTTTAATCTCTTTAGATATTTCAAAGGCTTAGAATAAGTATTTACTTGCCAAACTGGCGACAGTACTCTTTATTGTAGTTTATCAACAGTCAACAGAGACATTCAAGTATCCTTACTTGGGAAGTAATAATCTAGTTAAATTTAATACTAACGAAACTCTGATTCTATTACTATGTTGGGAATACTGCACTTTCAAATCTACCATGGGTTGATCATCTTCTATACAGATGTAAGCAGTCCTTTACCTCTTGACAACTCTTACTGCTGTATAAGGCTCAAATTCGACCTCTTCTAGAATATAATTCTTACCTCTTGGTTGGTACTCCTCTATATACCCTTGACCTTGTTAATCGTATTAAAAAAAATCTATTAGGCTTATAAATGACCCGTCCTCAAGTTCTGACATACAATCACTTGAACGTAGAAGAATCGTTCATTATGCAGTACGATTCTTCGATTGTCGTACTAAATTCGCAATTCATATTCTTCTGTACGGTTTCTCAACTCTGGAATAATCCTACTAGTTCCTGTTTTCCTTTTACTTATGATATAAACAAATTTAAGGTAGACGTTCATAAGCATTTCTTGGCAATTAAATATGCCGCTATCCATTCTCCTAAGTGTTCCTGAGTGATTCAGTACATTAGGCTAAACTTTCACTGTCCAGGACCACAATTATTAAAAAAAAATGGTATGGCTTAAAAGTGACTTATTGCGCCTCATATGTTGTTCTTCGACTAGTTCGACGATCAAAGGAACAGATTCGCTATAAAAAGTGACACTTCTAGATCTAATAATATAATGTACTATTGTACTTCGTGTCATTTAAATTTGTTTATACTAGCATTTGTGCCAACTGTAGTAACCACGCATTGGTGTTTACTACGCTCTATTGTAATTTGTTTTTGATTAGGGCGGGTTTTTGAAATCTACGATTAAACACGTTAGATATGTGACACCCGGAGACATTTTATACCATCTTTTACTGTGGTGACAGTTTGGTTTTATAAAATGTGACGGAAATACTGTCAACTTGGTTTGTGTATTTATGTAGTGATTAATAATTAAAATTGAGGTATGTTGAAATAAATACGTACTTTTGTGTAAATTTGTTTTTATTTCCATTAATTGAAATATGCCCTAAATTGAATATACAGTTTACTAATAATCTATTTACATTAAAACACTGTAACGACAATCCTGTATTAGCTAATAAAAATACACACTTCCTTGATTGTTTTTCCCCACCACTATGCACTTTTTACACTTCCGTCGCATGATTTTAATTAATATGCTTTCTCGTTATGCATCTCCTCGTAGGAACGAATATCCCCCAAGCGGTGTAATTTGAAATGATATTTTACATCAAATACTTAAACTGTACTATGTAATTGAAATGAAATTTGATCAGACAATATATTATTATATGTTATATAGAGCACCGACATTAGGCTCCCACCACTTTTTTATATCATAGGCCATGTCCACGTTCAATTTTCGCCTACGGCCTAAAGTCTTTTCCAGGCGCCGGGTGGTGTAGTCTGATTAGGTGCCTGATGCTTTTCACATCTAAGACAGGCTCACTGTTTAGTTTCTGTACTCTGGTTGGATACCTAGGGCTATCGCGTGCTGATTGTCGTAATCCCTCGCTTTGATCTATTGGTTGTTAGTTTAAAGATTTGTGATTGGTGGTGGGCTAAGCTTTTGTATGCTGGTTGTTTGTTCGTATCCTCATCTAGTGGTATATTTTAAAAACTAGGGAAGTTTCGTGTATTTGAGCCATCAGTTGTTATAGCGGGAAATACTTAATGCATGTTTTGGTTGCTTTTTAGAATTCCTGGCATCGGTGACACTGCCTAATGCCTGGTCTCCGCCTCAAGTCTTTAATGGAGACACATAGGCGAGCCACGTACTCCACCTGCCGGATCTTCTTAAGATCCCCTTCGTTTGGTAGCTGGACCAGCAGAAGCGGTATCGGTCTGCCTTGTTTCTTCATTCTGAAACAAAAGTTTATATCAGTATCATGATTTAGTTCAGAGGTAACGTCGGTCTCGGATATTTCCACAGGTATTCCCCGCAGAACCACCTTAAAGGAGCGTTTCCTCTTTGCCTGTTAGGTATGATACGGTGTACCATGCCTATCCATACACCGCATTAGCCTGTCACGGTCCTTGGCAGTGGCAGTCTGAATGCGGTATCCCATGGCGATTGCCTTCACACGTGTGAAAACGATCCCTTGGTGGTCTAATTCGCTGGAGAAGGTAACCCAGTTCTCCCTCTCACGAAAGATTACTTGTGGTACCCTCTCCCTGACGGCGGGAAACTCATCTACGTCCGGGCGGTCCCTGTTGTCTACAAGGACCTCGAACGCGTTGATCACAGTTGCGGGTGTGGTCGGGCGGTCACTTGATGGTTTCTTCGGTTTTTTTTCTGGAGCCGGAACTGGTCGGACGATGGCGGCCTTTGAGCTGGGAGTGTCAAAGTTCCAAAAAAAAAAGATTTTTGACATATCTCCAAAACGAAAAAAGGTATTTTTCTCATTCTTGGTATAATAAATAGAGATATATAGTACATTGGTATTAGCTTATGAATACGTTTTTATTATGTACAATCGCGTAGAACGCAAAGGGCAGAGCAAGATTTTAATCCCTAATTTCTACGCCAATGGAGTAAATTGAATTTTTTATTAAAATACGAAACCTTGATGTTTTTCAGATAAAAAAGGTATACTTCATCTAAATCGATAAGTTTAACAGTTTCTAAGATATTTGCAATTTTAGGTATTTACTATCAACTGTGTAGGCAGGTTAATATTATTCTGTAGTATTTGGGAAACAACATCAAAACGTGAAAATCAGTGTTTCGGGAAGAACTTCAGGAAATGATAGATCTAATCATTTTAACACAAATCTTTCGTATAAACGTAAGTCCAATAGTGTTTCGTTTTCGAGATACACGGTGTCAAAGTTAATAACCTGCCTAAGAAGGTGGTAATAAATACCTAAAGATGTATATATCTTAGAAACTGAAAAACATCAAGGTTTCGTATTTTAATTAAAAAAATCCAATTTACTCCATTAATGTAGAAATTAGGGATTAAAAGGTTGCTTTAACCCTTGCGTTCTACGCCACTGTACATAATAAAAACGTAATAAGCTGAAACCAATAAACTTTATATCTCTATTTATTATACCAAGAATGAGAAAAATACTTTTTTTCGTTTTGGAGATATTTCAAAAATCAACATTATTCTGTTGAAACTTTAACACCCTGTCTCCCTTTTATTATCATTAGTTTATTAAAGCAAGTTGCGCCAGATCGTAATATTTTGAGGCCGAGAACCTTACATTTCGCTTTGGACCATTACTTACGGACCACCCCATATATATATATATATATATATATATATATATATATATATATATCACAAGTTCTAAGAAATATATATTGGATTACTCAGTGGTTCAGATGTAAAACTAGTAAGTAAAAGGCACCAACTTCGAATCGTGTGGTATTCAAGTGCTTGAGAAAAAATCGGAGTAAATGAATTCGACTCAAGTGCGAAATCAGTCCTTGTCAGGACCAAGTCTGGTGACGGAAGTATAGTCCGCTTCCGAAACGTAGCGGTTCAAAAACAAAAACTGTGGACATAGGCCGATCAACTCAACTAATTTATATTAGTAATTTATAGGCTATTGTATGTACTGTAAAATAATAATAGGAGGGGTTTAAACCCTCCAAACTCTTCCATTATATACTCCACTATTATGCACTGTCGGGTCATAAAATCTTAAGTTATATTTTTTATCTAGCGTTTAATACACGCCGTCTATTAAACCCAATCAGGAGTCTTTAGTTTTCAAAAACGAACCAAATGAGGTGTCGGTTAGCAGTTTGAATAAGCGATAAAAAAGTTAGCTACACTCCCTGATAGGTGATAAAATCACAGCTGTGATAATGACAGGGTTTCAATTCTAACTTCAAACACTCTGACATTCACAAAATAAAAATGAGCATCAATCGTCTAAGAACAATATAGTGTGGAAGATTTTAGTTGAAGTATACTTGTATATTAACAGTGGAACGTAGGTGTATGTCTTTTATACAATAATCTTTGTATGAATTGCCAGAGATACTGATTATTAGATCACAACCATGTTATGTTCAAGTTTGACAGTTGTCATTTGACTTGTTTAATTTAAATAAAAGTCCGTTAACACGTCTAAAACGTCCATGTTTGGTACCGAGTCTATTGATGAAATCAAAAATATTGATTTTGAGTTGGATGTTTACTACGTGTCCCGTTGTGTATTATTTTGCCTAAAATATGTTTGTGGAGACTTCTGAGATGGAGATTAGGATAAATGGATTTTAAATATGACTTTGTTATAAGGGCAATTCACTCTTGCCTGCTAATTTTGTAAAAGACATACGAGGATGTACTGAAAAATTCTTAGCCTACCATAGAAGCAAACAAAACTTGAAAGTCAAAGTATTTTATTATTCAACGTACTCTCTAATTGGACACATTTATTACAACGAATCTGCAACGACTCTAGACATTTCAAAAAAATTTTTTATCTTGATCAGGCCTCCACAGTGTCTATCACTTTGTTGGAAGAAAATTTACGACCTTTTAGACTTTTTTTCAGTTGAGGAAAGACATGATAGTCGGACGGACCCAGATCTGACGAATAATGGGGGAGTTCGAGACTTTCGAACCCTAAATCACGAATTGTTTGCATGGCAACATACGATTTGTGTGCAGGGGCATTGTCCTGCAAAAACAAAATACTTTTGGGCAACTGAAAAAATAAGCAAGATTTTTTAACACGAAATTTCTTAGTGCTTGGAAAACCAGAGTGTCTACATTCCATCGATTGCTACTTTGTTTCTGGGCCGTATAAATGTGTCCAAGTTTCATCCATAGTAACAACACGGCTTAAGAATTTTGCATCTTTTCCAAACCGTGCACAGATCGTACGCGATGCTTCTACCCTTGTACGCTTCTGGTCAGCATTCATACATTTAGGGATTTATAACATAACATAACCTTCATACCATTCCCTTGCGGGGTAGACAAAACAGTCCCTGCATCTTATTTCTTCATTCACAATCTTTTTCCATGCTTTCGTATCTCTGCATACCTCCCTAGCTACGCAAGATTCTTACATTGTCTGTGACATGTCCTTTCATTTTTAAAACTTCTTACCTTTCTTCCCTTTATCATATATTCCACTACATTCAGCCAACTTTTACGCGGCCTACCAGACCCGGGCTTACCTCTAATCTCACCCACATATATTTTCTTCGTTAATCTTGCGTTGTTCATTCTCTCAATGTGACCAAACCAACGTAGTGTACTACTTTTGTACCTATCCATCATCGTCTTTTCCTCGCCACACTCTGTCATTATGCATTCATTCTTTGTCTTGTTCTTTCTAGTTTTACCTTATGCGCTTCTCCATACCTACGGCGTTTATTTTTCTTTCGTGCTTTTTTTGACATATCCATGACTCATTTCCATACAGTACTGACGGGACAAACATTCGTTTCGCAGCTAGACTCATGCTTTCGTTTCTCATTGTCGTCCACATACTTCCAATCACTTTCCTTCCAGTATTGACCCCTTATCCAATCTCGCCATCCATTGTATCATCTGCAGTAAACATTCCACCCAGATATACCAACTCGTCCACTTATTCCACAATTTCATTTTGCAGAGTAAATAATCTAATCTCTTTTTCACCTTCGCGATTGAACACCACAGTTTTATTTTTGTTGACGTTTACGTTTAGGTCCATGCTCTCAGAGACTGTATCAAACTTTTTCAGAGCAGTTTGTACCTCATTCGCACTGTCACTTAATAAGACTGTGTCATCTGCGTACACCAGAACTCGTACATTTACGTCACCAACCATTACACCATTCGTATCGGTACATGCTTGTCTAACACAGTTATCCATGTATACATCGAACAACCACGGTGACATCGCACAGCCTTGTCGCACCCCTTACTCAATATTAAAGTATTCCCTCACATCTCCTCTCACCTTAACACATGTCACGCTACGGTTGTATACTGGTCTTATTTCGTTTATTAGACCTTTTACTTACACCATATTCATTTAATGTTTCCCACAGCTTCTCCCTGTTTACTCTATCATATGCTTTCTCCAGGTTTACAAACGCACAGTACAGCTTCATTTTTACACTTAAACATTTTTCGATCACCTGCTGAGCAACAATCATCTGATCAACACATACTCTCCCTGGCTTGAAGCCATCCTGCACATCTCGTACTCTATCAATCAGTATTCTTCCAAATACTTTATCAGGTACCCGGAGCAAACTTGTTCCTCTGTAGTTCTTGCAATGAGTCCTGTTTCACTTACCATTATACAGTGGTACAATGATCGTGCTCTTAAAATCACTCGGCACTTTTCCACGCTTAAGGCATACATTGAAAAATTCACACAATATTCGTATAAACTTTGCACCTCCATACCTTTCACGCGTGATTTCATACACGCCTGCTCCTTTACCGTTTCTCAACTTTCCTACTATTTTCTCTACTTCATTTATCCCCACTTCACAATCGTTCCATACTATTTCATTGCTCATATTCATTACTCCTGCAGCGTTCTGTTTTGGGCCACGTTTTGTATTTTTGGCCTGTCAAATACAAAGCAATCTCTGCTTTATTTAATTTGTTTATTATTGAATAATGTACTCGTTTATGTTAATGCAAAATATTTCAAAAACGGGTGCCGATTCGAAAAAATACTAGGTATGATTTTATCTGCAGAATTAAATGTTGAATTTAACAAAAAAATATGTCTTCAAAAAAGCAGGGACGTGCGTGTTTTCTTACTTAAAGTGATTAACTTAAGATATTCTACGCCACTGGATGGAGCCAGTTTACTCAAACTCACCTGATTAATTGTACTCAATTAGACATTTAGGTGTACCAAATCACAATGTAATATCTTTTGTAGTTTTTGAGGAATCTTAAAAAAATCTTAAAAAAATTATTTCTTAATCAACCTGTATCTCGATTAGGAAGCATTTTCGGAAAAGCGTTTATGATAATTTTTGTCTTATTTTGAATCATAGAATCTCCAGTTTTCGTTTGTCAGTGATTTTAAAATACACCCTGTATATATATATATATATATATATATATATATATAATACATATACATATTTTATTTTTTATTTGCATAATTTTGGATCACATTATATTTAAATTAGATTGATCCTACTCGATTCTTGGTTCTCGTGCTACTTACCGGACTTGCTGTTACGTATTTGTGGTAAAATGGTTTAATTTATATTTCCGAATTAGATTCAGTTATTTGTTTGTTTAATTTAATATCTTTTTTTTTATACGGATTTAATCTTGTCATAGAAAGGGGATTTATGGCATCTATATAACATAATAACATTAATTAGGGACTAACCGCTCACTTCAATCTAAAGGTGTACATTTTTTGTTTTTTGAATCACATCCGGTATGTTTTAAATTTTTTCCATTTTGCAGAAATTTTTCTCATGTTCAAATCGACGTGAACAGCTAATTGTTTTAGCCCAATTCGACGGTCTGATCAAATCATGGTCACGAACTGCATCAATATTTACTGTTGTGGTCACAGCAACTGGCCTTCCCAATCGGTTTTCATCTTCAATGGAAAATTTACCTCTTTGGGTCGCATACGAAGGACATTGATCGCCAAGTGTATTAAGAAGCATATCTTCGTAAATCCACTTATCTCGGAACCCCTTTCTTTCAAATTTTATTACGCAACTCTGTTTTGACTTTTTGACGTGAAACTTTACACCGACACTTCTATGTTATTCTTCGTTGCTATGGTAACGCAATATTTTCTTTATCCACGGAACCGGTCTAGGCTAACTATAGATATCAATACATCCTCGTATCTCTTTGTGTGCTTTTGCACTTTTTGTATATCCACGAAAAATTGAACGTAATAAATGTAAAGAAATTTAGGTTAAGAGTAATAATTTGATTTGGAACTTTTCTGAAATAATTGTGTAGTTTGTCATATCACAAAGATAAAACAAAAATGGTTTAACACAAAACAATTGTTTAAACCAGAAATTCTTGATATTATTCAACGCTAAAATAAAGCCGTAAGTCAATATTGTCTTAATTAGTTAAGATGGCTACATGTCTACCTTATTGTCGACTGATGAAAACAGTTGAAACCAAAGAAGCCATTAATTAATATTACGATGCTATTTTACTTCAAAAGAAAAAATTCATCACCCTTTTACATTTACATTATTTGTTACTTTCAGCAATCAATTTTTGTTGACAATGAAATACTATTTTCATACGCATAAAATATGTTTTTAGAAAGGAATTTGGACAAACGTTTATATTAAAGCTAAACTTTGACCAAAACCTTTGTAAGAGTTAAGCAAGACTAATGCGAATTACCAATAATTATAAATACAATTATGTAAGGATCACGAGATTTTAACAAGAAAGAAATTTCTAGCTCTAGGCAACGAATTGTAATTAAAATATTAAAAATAAAAACCACTTGAGGATTACCCTAAAAAAATATATAGGACACGATGGCAGTTTGATCTAAAATTTAAAATTCTCGAGCATTGATGCTATTTTCATTTTATGGGACGATCGTTAAATTAATGACAGTTGACAATTGTGGAAAATAGTCAATTATTCAATAAATAATTAAAAATATACTTTACTTCCGTAATTACGAGCATGTAGTAAGATTTTCATTTATTTCGTAATGACGTATTTTCCAAATTTTTTTTCGGTAGCGAGACGGGAAGAGTAGCCAGCGGATAACGACGTCTCCAAATTTAGACACGACTATGCTAAAAGCAATCGTAAGCATTTAGAATTACATTTTATGCAAGTGATTCACTTTTGTTGAGTTTATTGGCAATAATCGTTTATTTTTGAACTTACCTAAATTACAATTTTTCCAACTGTAAATGTTTCCAAATTTGTCATATTGGACTCCCATAACCAAAAGTAAAAAACACTTTATAGGGATATGATTTACATTGTAGTTAATTTTAATATGAAGAGATGAATTTAAAAGAATTTCAACGAAAATAGTGTTTGCCCTTAAAGAAAGAATCTATATTTTTGATATTACGAAATCGTGTAAATTGAATGGATTTCGCAACCTTGCTGAGACTACAAACTAAGTAGAAATGAACAATTCATTTGTTGTATTTAAACAAAGGTCTTTACTTTTTTATACAATCGAGCTTTGCTCCACAATAAATACTGAGATAAATTCTATAAAAATAACGCTGCAATAGCAGAAAAATGATACAGAAAAACAGTGCATCAAAACTGATTAATGATAAAAGGCGTTTTCGGAAATTAAGCCGGATTAATTCGATCACTAAATTATTACATTTTAAATACTACAATTATTTTGAGTTTTTACAATTTAAAAAAGTTTTAACATGGTTCTCATTGTCTTGGTATGTGGCATCTTAGGAATAGCTCATGTGAATAAATCTAAACAAACTTAATGGAGGACACGGAAATAATTGGTTTAAGGGAAGTCTGGTGTCCGTATCTCCGCCATGTTATTTTTGTTAAATTTAATGTACCTTTTCTCAAAAACTATAAATGATAGCCTATAAACTAGGTAGCTTCCAGTATAATTTAAGCAGAGGGAATTTGAATTGAATTGAATTGAAATATCATTTTTAAAAATACAGTACAACCTCGACAGCACGAACCTTGATATCTCGAATTCCTTGATAACTCGATTTTTTTAAATCCCCTTGGAGTCTTCATAATAATGCTCCAATGGTAAAATCGTCCATTTAAGACGAATTTAAAAAAATTACAACCTTGATAAGTCGTATTTTAAGCAGCTTGTAATCATAATTATAAAACCTCTATTACTCGAATTTGTTTAATTGCGAACCTCTACAAGTCGAAGTTTACCTTCATAAGTCGAATTTCCTTTGGAGCGACCTCTATTACTCGAAGTTATAACTCGGGGCTACTCGTTTACATTTATGTACGTACAGTGCAACCACTCGCTCAACCTTTGTTTTAAGTCGAGACATGAAAAGTTACAGCTGTCTGCCTATCCACCCCGCCATCCCTCTCCCGCCTTCAGCACATTCCTTAGTGCATATTGTAGTGGTTAGCGATTGTGCAACTGTGCGCGTGATGTCTGTTAAACGCAAATTAAAAACTTTGACGTTTGAGGAGAAAATAAGAGTGTTAAAGGAAGTTGACGAAGGTGTTAAGAAGAAAAGTGAAAACCCATATGAATTCCAATAATGCGCGAAGAGCTTAAGCGCAATACACCTGCGCAAAAAGTTACTGCGCAACTTGCGCAATAAACTTCTGCGCAACCACGAAAAGTTTATATATATATATATATATATATATATATATATATTAGATTACTCAGTGGCTTAGTGGCAAAGGTGTCAGACTAGTAAGTGAAAGGTACCAAGTTCGAATCTGAGAGTAGTCAAGTGCTTGGGAAAAAATTATATATAACATATGAATTCGACTCAAGTGCGAAAACAGAATACAGAATTAGTAACTCGGTACGGCCCCGAAGTCAAAAACTTTTCGGAAAGCTTGAAACATCAATGAACAAGCTAGCACTAGAGGAAAATCACCTAACCTTCCTTTGTAAAGCCCGTGATAACAACGTAATACCCACCGGGCTAAACATCAAAACTCCGATACGCAGCCGAAAAATATCAATAATCGCAAAGAGAGCTAGCGAAGCGTTAGTCAAAGAGCGAATCAGACATCAGCTCGAGTACCAGCTCGAACACCAATCTAACGAGATTAGAGAGACCATTCGAAATCGAGTGAACGTACAAGACTTTGATAGGATAAATACGGCTATCAGAAGTATAAGAAGACCAAGGCAATGCACAAGGAAATTCAGCAGAAGAAACTCGAAAAGCTAATGAAGGAAAAGAAAGAACCAAGCAACATCAATCGAAAAAACACTGCCATAAACATCTCTAAACGACAGTTGAAGGAAAATGC
Organism: Vesta saturnalis; assembly: GCA_036346205.1. Lineage (NCBI taxonomy): Eukaryota > Metazoa > Arthropoda > Insecta > Coleoptera > Lampyridae > Vesta > Vesta saturnalis. The sequence goes on along the minus strand of JARFJB010001857.1, from coordinate 737,201 downwards.
AGGTTCTGGACAAAGGCTTGAACTATGCGATAACACCGAGGTATATTCCGAAAGTAGATTTAATAACCGCAGTCGAAGAAACAGCTATGAAATTAGATCCTGACGAAGCCGAAGAATACAGAAGTAAGGTTAGATCAGTCCTAGATTCATCTAGGTGAACTAAACCTAACCTCTCTAACCTGGAAAGGAGAGTGGTCATTTCCCTTAAGAATGACCCATCGATTAAAATTCTCCCGGCAGACAAAGGAAACGCGACTGTGGTAAAGGATATGGACACTTACAACAGTAAGATCCAAGAACTACCAGACGGGGGCTAGTACAAACAAATACCAAAAGACCCCACATCATCAATCGAAAGACGGATATACCTGACGCGGGCAAAACATAAGGGGGAGTTCTCCGACTACCAGAGAACTGGACTTATCCCACACTACAGCAAACCTCCACATCTGTACGGCATACCAAAGATTCATAAGCAGGGAATTCCTCTGAGACCAATTGTGAGGTCAAGAAATTCACCTTGCCACCCATTAGCACACTATCTGCTAGGTATCATAACACCCTTATCGGGAAAAACCGAGTCTATGGTCAAGAATACGCAGCACTTCGTGGAAACCATCAGAAAATTCCAACCAAGCCACGAAGAAATACTGGTAAGCTTCGACATTGTGAGTCTATTCACAAATGTACCTACCGATAAGGCATTAACTATCATAAGAGACAAGCTGAAACAGGATGAAACGTTAGACGAACGCACGCAACTCTCGGTAAACACAATAACGGAACTTCTGACAATATGCATTAGAACTACATATTTCGAGGTAGAAGACAAATTCTACCAACAAGAGTTTGGGATGGCGATGGTTTCCCACTATCACCCATAGTGAGCTATATATATATATATATATATATATATATATATATATATATATATATATATATATATATATATATGGAAGACTTTGAGACCAAGCGATATCCGAATTCACAGAGAAACCAAGGATGTGGCTTAGATACGTGGACGATACTTTCGTAGTTTGGCAACACGGCAAGCATAAGCTAGATGAGTTCCTAGATCATTTAAATAGCCGCGCACCCTCCATAACATTCACAGTGGAATTGGAGTCGGAACAAAAACTGACATTCCTGGATGTACTTGTACACAGGAATGACAACACTTTCACAAGTGTATACAGGAAACCTACCCACACGGGTAGGTACCTACACTACAACTTCAATCACCACAAAAACGTGAAGTTAGGTGTGGCAAAAAGCTTGTACGATAGAGCAAAAACGATATGCTCAAAACAAGAGGACCTGAACAAAGGAAAAAAAAATATGGCCAGAACACTCAAAGAAAATGGTTACCCCGATCTAACACCTAACCGAAACAGGGAAAGCGTAACCAAAAAAGAAGAACCTAAATATACAGCGATAATACCATATATACAAGGTACCTCAAACAAAATACGAAGGATAGGCAGCAAATACAAGATACGCACTGCCTTCAAATCGACCAGAACGCTCAGAGGAATACTAACCAAAACCAAACCATACAATGAAGATCAGAATTCCAAGAATTGTGTGTCTGGAACGAAGACCACCGCATCCAATGGGATAACATACAGATAGTGGCAAAGGACGTTGAACACAACTCGTCGAAAACTCAAAGAAGCCACATACATCGCACTAGCAGAAAATCCAATAAGCCAAGCTAATGTAGAAATGAAACCCATATGGATTCCAATAATGCGCGAACCTGAAGTTCGAATCTGAGAGTAGTCAAGTGCTTGGGAAAAATTATATATAACATATCAATTCGACTCAAGTGCGAAAACAGTCCTTCTCAGGACTAAGCCTGATGACGGAAGCTGAGTCCGCTTCCGAAGCGTCACGCTCAAAGAGCATAAACTGTGGAAATAGGCCGATCAACTCCACTAATAGGAAACCACAGTTACAAAACACTTATAATACAGGAAAAGTGAAATGGTCAAGGAGTTCGGGATCCCGCCTAATACGTTATCAACATTTTGAAAAATCGGAAAAAGTATGAAGATTACCATACGTCAAACAAAACTAAGACATGTAAGAGTGCCGAGTTTGTAAACGTTGATGAATGTGTCCTAAAATGGTTGAAACAGTGTCGTGATGGGAATGTCCCTATATCGGGACCCCTTCTTAGAGAAAAAGATACTGAGTTTGCAACGTCTCTAGGACATGAAAACTTTCGTGCTAGCAACGGCTGGTTACAAAATTTTAAAAACAGAAAAGAAGTGATTTTTAAAAGGCTTGTGGAGAAGGTGCAGCCGTCGACAACACAGTTTGCTCAGCTTACTGAGTCATACTCGCTAGAAAACATATTTAACAGACGAAACAGGGCTCTTTTACAAATGTTTAACGAATTACAGTGTTCTTTTGTGTAAACGCTACCGGAACTGATAAACTTAAACCCTTAGTGCTTGGAAAATCTTTAAAACCACGGTGTTTCAAGAACGTCAACAGTTTTCCAACAGATTACTTGGCAAACAAGAAAGCATGGATGACTTCCCGTATATTTAGATCGTGGTTTAAATATATCGACCGTGACATGAAGAAGAAGAAAAGGAAAATTATGTTGTTTATAGATAACTGAACAGCCCATCTAAAAAATGTGAAAGTTGAGTTCTTACCAGCAAACACAACGTCCAAGCTTCATTGAATGGTAAAACATATAATTTTCTGAAAACGCAGGTTAAAGATAGGCTACTATAAGATACGTTATTATTTATACTTTAATGCATCCCAGCTGCATAGGAAGGGTTGTCTTCTCTTCATATTTATCGTCTAATTTTCTTTTGACCAATGTTTTCTTTTGCCGGCATTTTTTTTCTATGGCATGGCCTTGTCAGCTTTCTTTATCCGAAGTCTGTCTACTAGTTCCATTCTTGCAATGCAATTTTACCAGGAGGGATCCCTAATTTCTCAAGTACTTTGCATTTAACAATATTTCCCTCATTGTAGGTGGCTATTGCCTCAAATACACCAAGTTCCAAGGTCTTTTTCCTAATAAATGTCGATTTCGGTATTCGGGACCATATGACCCTGTTTAGTGATTCACTCTCATTTTGCGTACTTCCATGCAGACATCTACGAAGTAAATCAGGATGGGCTAGGTCTTTGAAAATTGGTTTTATTTTTAACATCGCTGCTGTTGGGAAGTGCGTATGATCTGTGTGGTCATACGTTTTATTATTCGCTTCGGGCTTACGGTATTTGCACCAACTTTCAGGACCAGGAGGGCACAAGCCATGACTTGGCGACTCATTGGAGGACAATAGATAAAATACTCTACCCATACTGCAGTCTTCATTTGTTCCAGAATAGCTCCAGCATTTCTTCGGATGACCAGGCCATAGTAGTTCTGAATTTCGTTAATTGAAGTGTTTTTCAGCCGACCACGGCCTCCCATGGTTTTTCCATCAGCCAGTTTGTTTTTATCCTTATGTGATTTGAGCTTACGAAGGCGTGAGCTCATCCGTTACTGGACATAGCCCACACATTCAAGGTTTTGAATGACAAAGTCATTTTCATATGGTTTTTTTTATACAACAGTTGGGTAGACGGAACTATCCCCATCACCGAGAAAGTACTTTTATCAGATGTGATTTTTTTGAGACTGTTCAAAGATGTCAGATACCGTGAACCTCCATCCCTCCACTTACCCCCAAATAATTGGCAATGCAGTTGGCCTCGTGCTTACTTTCCAGCCTCAGTTTACATGTACAATCGTTGCAAGAATCTTCACGTCAATTATCTTACGTGTAGTTTCACTAGTAGCACTTACTATACCGTTTTCCCGGCATGTCCGCGACGCTGCCACGATCCATCAAATATTGCTGTTATGTCCCTATTTCCTGTTGCATCCACAGTTTGTTTAACAGCACTGATTTTGTTGCTTCAAGTAATATATTAGTGTAATGTCTGAATTCCGGAGGATTTTGTAAATTCTTAATGGCACAAAAAGTACGAGCCGCTTCTTCACCCTTTACTATGCAACGAAACGCATAGGATAATTGTATGTTGAGACTAGAAAACTTTTTTACAACTTTAGTGTTTCTTTCTGATACCTCAAAGCTGCATGAGCTACACTTTACATTCATTACAACATTCAGGCCTAGTCTCGTGGTAGGATACATCAACTATGGTCCTTGGCACTTTGAGCATACTGTTATTTTTGATAGTAAATTTCCAAGCTCTTGTATTACAATAGGTCATAACTGTCGTTTGAAGTATATTTATCATTGTAAGACTTGTAACCTAGTAATACATTCACTCTAAGCAAATGAAACCTTCCATCATTCTATGTATATGCGGAGTTCATACATTCACAACTTTAAAACTACTGATCCGATTCAAACGAATTTTGCAGAAAATTAATCCTAAGATTTCTAAGATTAATAAAAAAATAAAAATAAAATTTATTTTTTTCGATTTTTGACACCTGACATCCCTTAAGGTCCTTGAAGCTTGTAAAGGACATTTTGTCCGTAATAACTAAACACAATGGAATTGAACATTTCAATTTCAAATCTTATAGTCCCCAGTAGTGTATTCGATACGGAGTAATATTTGTCTTGTAATGTGATGTTAAAGATGTTTATTGATTGCTATTAGCGTGGGTGCTCAAGCAAACTCCGAAGAATTTTTGGGGTTGCCGAGCAACCCCTGGTAGCTGGCAACCAACACAAGTTATTCAAAATGTCAAGCCCATCCAAACCCACTATGCACTTTTGTACACATTAGTTATATCTGTATTCAAATTGCTGCTGCACTCTTGTGATTACTCTATGAATTATTTAGTGAGTTACATCCTGTGGTCTTGTTTGTCTCTGGGAATCCATTACTGCTTGTGTATTTTCCTATTAATAGTCACGTTTTAAATTTTATTTGTGAACTTTTTAGGTGGTTTTCTGCTTGTGTGAACACATGGATGTTGTTTAGTGCCATTTTCAGCAATATTATTGAATTCATATTTATGTTATTTATTACGTAAGTATAATGTCCACATTTGTGTACAAAGGGATCCTGATGGTGTAGATTAGGAAACATAACCTAAAATGTGGATCAGCTGTGTTTGCATGATTATGATAATTCGAATGTTGTTTCTTCCCATTAAATTTAGATACTGCAACAGTGAGTGCACATAAGTGACTTGTATATACAGGGTCGCTGTTAAACATGTAACCAAAGCTCTAGTGCTTAAATGGTTCAACATACAAAAACCAAAATTTCCTAATTGAAAGTAAATATATATGCGCATATTTTAATTATCAATTTTAAGCATAGTCGCCGCCTTGATTTTTTTTAAGTAGCAACATAGTTCATGTGATATACCTTTTGAAAGGGTTTAACACCCTGATTACAAAAATGTATCACACACGGGGTCTAAACATAACAGAAAGGACATTACAGACGTTTTTTTAATAGGAAGCGTAGGAGGCCATGAATGTGACACATGACGTCAATATAACAACTTTGCGTCGAGAATTATGTATGCTTACGTAAACAAATTATTTTATTGAAGCAATATAAGTAACATAATGTTACTTTCACATTTATCAAACAATAATTTATAAATAAAATAAATTTATAATTAAAATAAACGTAACAACTACGTAACTATTTAACGAATTATTTATAATTAAAATAAACAATATTTACGTAACACAAAGTTGTTATATTGACGTCTTGTGTCACATTCACAGTCTCCTACGCTTCCTATTAGAAAACGTTTGACATTTTTTTTCTGTTGTTTAGACCCCATATGTGATACAGTTTTGTAATTAGGGTGTTAAATCCTTTTATATGATATACCACATGACCTAAGATCCTATTAAAAAAAATCAAGATAGCGGCTAAGCTTAAAATTTTTGGAGCAAAAATGTGCGCAAATACATTTAGTGTCAATTCTGAAATTTTGAGTTTTGTATGTTGAACCGTTTAAGCACTAGGGCTTTGGTTCTATCTTTAACAGCGACCCTCTACAAATTCATTTAATATTGGTGCTGTTTCAATTACAAATATGGTGAAACGTGGTCCAAGTAAATGTAACAGAAAATACCTTTCTGTGGAGAAAGAATGGGAAATAATTATGGAAATATTAAACAATGATGGTGTTTCTGACCTTAGTTTGAGTGAAGATGAGTGTGGGATGACGATGTACCACTTATAGAAAGTGTTCAAGCAGATACCGTGGGTAAAAATGACATTTGTGAAGATACCATATCTGAAGAGGGAAATGAAGAAGAGGTGGTAAGTTCTGAAGTGAACATTTTATTCAATCAGAACACTGAATTAGATAATCTATGTGGCAACATAATGGTGACACCTAAAGAATTTATAAAATAGAAACGTAAGCCTTTTATTTGCATTGCAGAAACGAACGAAGCTCCAAATTTTGAAAAATGCGTTCAACAATACAATACTTCAAAAGGTATGAACGGGATGATTTGTTTAGTAGCATGGCAGTGTATATTAATATGTGTGCATTACAACAAGGCAAATCGTCATTCAAGAAGACAACTCCTGAAGAATTAGAGGTGTTATTGGAACTGCACATATCGACAGGAACTTCAGATGAAATTTCCACTCATGTATTGGGGGTCGACCCTTAAGGTAAAAGTATTTTTGGAAAACATGTCACGTGAGATATTTTTGGAATTACACTTAGTAGATAATCTGGCAAAGCTGACTGAAAATAAAGATAAAGTCTCAGACCAGTTTACACAGCCATTCGAAAACGCTGTTGTTACGAGAATTCAAAATAATATTGTATTATAAATTAAGTAGGCTTCGAGGATATTTACTTTAGATTTAAGTATTTGTCAATCTTACTTAGAAGTTCATAGGAATTTGCAACCCAAGATAATCCTTCATATCAGAAAGGTTCAATTCAGAGAACTGTTTAAATTACATTTGTACCAATGCGTACCTGTACTGTTTGAAGTTTTATAACTATACGAAATACTCTATTGGTAGTTGTAGTAAAAAGGAAGGAAACGTCTACCAATAAAATGTATTAAAAATTTGAAACATTTTACCTGTTAGGATTTCAACACTTTTTGTCAGCTACACAATGTACTGGCACAGATACGTGTTTATATATAACATAGCGTAATTCTTTACTATACATCTGTAAAGAAATAATATAACAATAATAAACATTTTTTATACATGTTATACTTAAATCTCATTTCTATCAATAGCTGCAGTCAACTTCATGTAGAAGAAAATGTAACAGGAAAGTTTTCTATGAAGCAGTATGTCAAGGGTAAATCCAAGCCACGGGGAATTAGTCTTTATGCTGTGTGGAAAGAGTAGCTTAGTTCATGATTTTCTCTTATATCAAGATGCTACAACTGAGCTAAATGGCGTGTGTTACAAAAAAGTAGAATTGGACCCTACTGTTGTTTTAGGATTTTCTATTCCACTCTCAAAACCGAAAGATCATAAATTATACTTTGACAACATCTTTTCCTCTTATCATATGTTTTAACTTCTGAAATCTTAAGGTATCAATGCAGCAGGAACCGTCCTGAAAAACAGATTTGGGAAAAAGTTACCGTTTTCAGATGACCAAAAAGTAACGAAGCAAGCCAGACGTTTCTGTGAAGAAATCACTAGTACCGTTGACATTACTATGTGTAAGTAGGTGGACAATAAACTAGTTGTATTGTATTCAAACTTTGTTGGTAAAGATTCAGTGGATTAAGTTAAACGTTGAGATAAAAAAAATGCGAAAGTAGGCAGACCTGAAATAGTGAAGGGATACAATAGGTAGTGTAGATCTGTTTGATTCATTGATAAGTTACCACAGAATTTTCATCAGATCTCGAAAATGGACTTTGCGGTTGATTTTTCGTGCGGTTGACTTTGCTATTACACAAAGTTGGTTGGAATATAGACGAGATGGAGGAAACTTATCCGTTCCCAAGAAAAACAACTGAATCTTCTTTCCTTTCGTGGCAGGGTAGGAGATTGATTGATACTTTGCCAGAAAAAGTTTCTTCTAGATACAGCTTGACTCGCAAGTTGTATCTAGAAGAAGAGGAGAGCTCAAGAAATACAGTTTGATTCCACTGACCATTTAGCTCTGCATGATGTCCAAGTCGTTGCAAGTTTCCAAGATGTACAGGCCGTTCAAGAATTCAGTGCCAAAAGTGTAAAGTGCATTTGTGTCTCCAGAAGCACAGAAACTTTTTTTGCTGTTTCATGTAAAGCTTTTTATTAAGGCCAGTTTGTTGAACATATTTCCTTAATTAACATGTGATACTTTTAATAATAAGATATTAATAATTTTGTATTATCTCTCTTCTTAAACGTGATAAACAGAGTAACTTTATAGATCGTGCTCAATTTCTTTAAAGTAAGAGCTGGTGCTGGAGACCCGATGTACACAATTGTGTGCATTAAACATCCAGAAAACTAGGGGTCGCATGAACAAAATTTGTTAAGAAAACTCTTTTAAATTCAAAACAAATGTGAAATATTTTTTTTAATAACTAAATAAAAATCAGGTTTTAAAGGGTTAATTTAAAATTATGCGGTCTAAATCTAGTGTATAACTGTCATGTCAAATAAAAAACAAGTTTCTTTCATAATCGTTATAGAAATGCAAGCATATTTTAGGGTTAATAATTTATTTTTCTTCAATCGCCAGTTTGACATTTAGTGACGAAATCCAAGGTACGAAATTGTCATTTTGTTGTCATTTTCGAGCGGCGCTAAAAAACTTAAGCGGCGCTCACCAGTGGCTATAAAGTGACATAGGCTCCGTGCGCAGCAGAAGCACCGGCAGACGAACTGATATCAAAACAATGCCATCCATGTTCCGCCTACGTAGTACGATGCGTCAATAAGAGTCTTTAATTAAAACATAAGTGGATATTTTTATTTTGTTAAATAAAAGTGAAAATTACAATTACTAAATGAAGCTTTTTCAAAATTGAAGCCGCTGCTGGACGTCATTGATGAACTAATAATATCTGTATTCAAAGATCCCTCATTTTGTCTCGAATATTTATTAATGCCTATTCTATGTTTGATATTCAAAAACGATTTTATTATGGAATATCTAGACCAAAGTGTTGAACTCTTTAAATTATCTGCAGTTACTACTATTCAAAAACGATTTTATTATGGAATATCTAGACCAAAGTGTTGAACTCTTTAAATTATCTGCAGTTACTATTTTCGAAAAATAGGCCAGCAGGAACACTTTCGGAGTAGATTTTTACATGCTTATTATCACACCATTTAATAAAGGGTTCATATTTGGCTGTATAAATACCGCACGACTTGGTTGGAAGCAGATCGGGGAGCGCTTCTTTGGCTGCTGCACTGATTTCTGGAGGCTTACATGGCATTTCGGAGTGACGAAAACTGTACAAACTATCCCCAGATAATTATGAAAAAATGGATCAAATTGCAAAAAAATACAAAATTGTCACATTATGGCATTCGGGGAAAGGCATTGAATTTATTATCATTTTACTTGAGTGAAATACAGTAATATACTAGTTTGTCACTTATGAATGGTTCTACCTAACTTCAGCAATGGGGAATGCAAATCGAGGAGTTACACAATGACCATTACTCGGTCCCCTGTTATTTCTTATGTACATAAATGACTTGCCGCCTAATGTCCAGGCCGGTGGTTGTGTCTTATATGCTGATAATACAGTATTTGTTAATAGTGCGGATACTATATCAGATCTAGAATTCTGTTTATGTAGAACAATTACTGCATTATCAGATTCGTCCCATGACAATCATAAACTTAAATTTGGACAAAACGTACTACGTTCTATTTAATGATACTGGTACTGACAACCATGTCAATTTAAACATTCCAAGTAGTCACAATGCGACGATTCTAGGTTTAACATTAGATTCATCCCTAAAATAGATAGACCATATTTCATATTGTCACAAACGACTGGTTAAGGCTAACTTTGGTTTGATAAAATTAAAACCTACGGTAGATAAATACTGTCTCCTGATTGTATATCATGCCTATTTCCATAGCACTTTGCGGTACGGTATTATTAATTGGGGCTTATCTACAAAAACAGAACATGTATTTCTAGATCAAAAGAATAATAACAAATTCAAAAAGTACCGATTCGTGCAAACCAATTTTCAATTGCTTACGGATCTTAACCGTACCTTGTACCTACATATACGAAAGCTTATGCTTTGTGCACAAAGCTAGAAATGCGTTGTTTATGCTTGGTAACCAAGAGACTAGACAAAAATACGTGATAATATATATATATATATATATATATATATATATATATATATATATATATATATATATATATACAGGGTGTACCAACCAAGATGCAAAGTTCGATAACTCCTTTGGTTTCATAGATATCAAAAAAGTTCTCAAAAAAAGGGTACAGGAAGTAACAGTGCATTATTTAAAATTATTTTGAACTATTCAGGATGTTCCAAAATTTAGATATGAATCTAACTTGTGTTTTTTTAAATGGGAACCCCTGTATATTACTTCAAATTCAGAAAGCCCACATTTTTTTAATGTCGGGGTTGAATACATTATACAGGGTATTTGGAAAGATATGAATTGTTTTGTGTTGAAATTGTACTCATTTCAATGCCCTGTAGAACAATACACTCTGCAGAAATGAATTATCTGTTGGCCAGTTGTCTTTCAGAATATTATCTAGTATCTTTACCCCCACCATTATTCATTTAGCTACTTGGGGTTTGTATACAGGGTGGCTCAAAACTCGGATGTGTCATTTTCTTCCTTAACTCAAATGGAACACTGTATTTTTTATCACTATCAAAGTCCTCTGGTACTCCTCTTTAATTTTTGTCAGAGGTTCCCTGTATCTAACGTGAGTAGTTATCGAGATATTTCCAGATATTTGATGAATTTGATACAAAATCTAGGATTATGATGTTTATCTGGTCATCATTGTGTTTGACAGTGTTTGAGAAGGATTTGTCCTGCAAATGTGTCGAAACAATACAAATAAATCAATCTAGTGCACTATCTAACCTGTTTACTTGATACTGATAACATTAACTGTAAATATAGAAGAACAACAATAACGAAAGAATAAATAATAAGAAGAAAATAAGAACATTAAATTAATCATATTAGGTGTTCGAAGTGACCTCCACCAACATCAATACAATGTTGAAGTCGATTCTCGAATGCCCGACTCACATTTCGCAATATTGTAAGATCAACACTCTTGAATGCTTCTGTAATTCTGACCATCATGTTTTCTTTTGTCGTTGGTGGGTCATTATACACCATACTCTTTACATAACAAGAAAAAAACCACTTTAGTTAGGTCTGGTGATCGAGCTGGTCAATGTTTAGATCCTCCTCTGCTTATCCATCTTTGTTGGAAATAATTATTCAGATAGTTCTTGGTAAGACCTGCGTTATGAACCGGTGCGCCATCATGTAGCAGCCACATGCGTTGCCGAATGTCGAGGGGCACTTCTTCAAGAAGAACTGGTAAATGATTTTGAAGAAACTGTAAATAAACAGTACCATTCACCGTTTCTTCAAAAAGTGTGGCCCTATTATACGATTTCCCAAAACTCCACCCCAAACATTCAAGGACCATCTTGTTTGGCTGTGTGTTTGTATCAAATGTGGGTTAGATGTCTGGTAATAGTGAAAATTGTGTCGGTTAACTCCTCCATTTTTCAAAAATGTTGCCTCGTCCCCAAACAAAACAAAATAAAGAAAAATGGTTCTTCGTCGATTTTCGATTTTGCCCATTGACAAAATTGTACTCTGCTTTGGAAATCGTTTACAATTAGTTCCTGATGTAGTTGGACATGGAAATGATGCATTTTATGTAATGACAGGATTCGTTGAACCGTACCATGGCTAATGCCTTTTTGAGATGAAATCTTTCGTATACTGGTATGCGGGTCTTCTGTAACGCTCAGCAACACTTTGAGTTGGTTATCTTCCGTTATTGCATGTTTTCCTGCTTCTCTCTTGTGATAGTTAACCGATCTGGTACGATCAAAACGATCCAACAATTTTCTCAAAGTAACTTTACTCGGTTGTCTCCGGTCTGGAAATCTTTTACGATATACTCTTGACAGTTTTTGGTGCATTCACCAAGTATCAAAATCATGTCAGTCATTTCACGACGGGAAAATTGTTCACCATTCATCTCGTAGCTACTTTTAACTTCAACTATATTGAAACAGAGAAATAAATTGAACGAATAACTGAGCGAAACACTACAGTGAAACCTGTCGAACTGACAGATATGTCAAATACAAAAACTACTTGATAATAATACAAAAACTTCGTGATAATTACTTTCAAACAGCGAATTGCAATGAATATCTGGAAATACCTCGATAACTACTCACATTAGGTAAAGGGAACCTCTGACAAAAATTAAAGAGGAGTACCAGAGGACTTTGATAGTGATCAAAAATACTGGGTGTTCCATTGGAGTTAGGGAAGAAAATGACACACGAGTTTTGAGCCACCCTGTATACCAACCCCAAGTAGCTAAATGAATAAAGGTGGGTAACGATATTACACAATATTCTGAAAGACAACTGGCCAACAGATAATGCATTTCTACAGAGTGTATTGTTCTACAGGACATTGAAATGAGTACAATTTCAACACAAAACAATCCATATCTTTCCAAATACCCTGTATAATGTATTCACCCCCGACATTAAAAAAATCGAAAAAATGTGGGCTTTCTGAATTTGAAATAATATACAGGGCTTCCCATTTAAAAAAACATAAGTTAGACTCATATCTGAATTTTGGAACATCCTGTACAGTTCAAAATAATTTTAAATAATGCACTGTTACTTCCTGTACCCTTTTTTTTTGAGAACTTTTTTGATATCTATGAAACCAAAGGAGTTATCGAACTTTGCATCTTGGTTGGTACACCCTGTATGTATGTATGTATATTGTATGTGTGTGTGTGTGTGTGTGTGTGTGTGTGTGTGTGTGTGTGTGTGTGTGTGTGTGTGTGTGTGTGTGTGTGTGTGTGTGTGTGTGTGTGTGTGTGTGTGTGTGTGTGTGTGTGTGTGTGTGTGTGTGTGTGTGTGTGTGTGTGTGTGTGTGTGTGTGTGTGTGTGTGTGTGTGTGTGTGTGTGTGTGTGTGTGTGTGTGTGTGTGTGTGTGTGTGTGTGTGTGTGTGTGTGTGTGTGTGTGTGTGTGTGTGTGTGTGTGTGTGTGTGTGTGTGTGTGTGTGTGTGTGTGTGTGTGTGTGTGTGTGTGTGTGTGTGTGTGTGTGTGTGTGTGTGTGTGTGTGTGTGTGTGTGTGTGTGTGTGTGTGTGTGTGTGTGTGTGTGTGTGTGTGTGTGTGTGTGTGTGGTGTGCGTGCGTGCGTGCGTGCGTGCGTGTCGTGCGTGCGTGCGTGCGTGCGTGCGTGCGTGCGTGCGTGCGTGCGTGCGTGCGTGCGTGCGTGCGTGCGTGCGTGCGTGCGTGCGTGCGTGCGTGCGTGCGTGCGTGCGTGCGTGCGTGCGTGCGTGCGTGCGTGCGTGCGTGCGTGCGTGCGTGCGTGCGTGCGTGCGTGCGTGCGTGCGTGCGTGCGTGCGTGCGTGCGTGCGTGCGTGCGTGCGTGCGTGCGTGCGTGCGTGCGTGCGTGCGTGCGTGCGTGCGTGCGTGCGTGCGTGCGTGCGTGCGTGCGTGCGTGCGTGCGTGCGTGCGTGCGTGCGTGCGTGCGTGCGTGCGTGCGTGCGTGCGTGCGTGCGTGCGTGCGTGCGTGCGTGCGTGCGTGCGTGCGTGCGTGCGTGCGTGCGTGCGTGCGTGCGTGCGTGCGTGCGTGCGTGCGTGCGTGCGTGCGTGCGTGCGTGCGTGCGTGCGTGCGTGCGTGCGTGTGCGTGCGTGCGTGCGTGCGTGCGTGCGTGCGTGCGTGCGTGCGTGCGTGCGTGCGTGCGTGCGTGCGTGCGTGCGTGCGTGCGTGCGTGCGTGCGTGCGTGCGTGCGTGCGTGCGTGCGTGCGTGCGTGCGTGCGTGCGTGCGTGCGTGCGTGCGTGCGTGCGTGCGTGCGTGCGTGCGTGCGTGCGTGCGTGCGTGGTGCGTGCTGTGCGTGCGTGCGTGCGTGCGTGCGTGCGTGCGTGCGTGCGTGCGTGCGTGCGTGTGTGTGTGTGTTTTGCAAAGCAACCTATACAAATCCAGATTAATGGTAGATCCTCGTTTCGCGAACAATTTGTCTTAAAAATAACTGGATCTAGGTTATGTTTTTATCTCTAATTGCCAGCCTCGCTTACACACGACTGGCAAACTTAAACATTCGACAAAAAAGTATCACTTTATCTCCGTGTAAAATAATGTACTATTATTGCAAATATTTACTGGATAAACGAACCAAGACTAGTTCGGAAAAAAAAGTAATGATTTTGGACCTTATTTATTTGCACGTAATATTTAATTCAATACAGTTTATTCATTTAAGGTTACAATTATAGATTATAGATACCTATTAACAATTTTGGGCAACTGCTCAGGCAAGGTAGCCGCTTGACATAATTTTATGAGATAATTACATTTTATTTTTTGTACGTTTACATGTTATTAATTAGTGTCCAAGGCAAAAAAAAAAAAACATTTAATTTGGTATTTTACGTTATTTAATTGAGTAGTATTTTATTTATTCAGGAAGGTTCGTTGTGGGCAGGACTTGTGGGTGGGCGGTTTCCTCGGAAGCAGGTGGGCTGGTCCCTTGGAGCACCAAAATGGCTCGGGATCCCGGACGTCGGTATAGCTTCTTGTAGGTGTTATCTGTAACTGGATAGAAAGATTATTAGTATTATTGTTTGTATTTTTTGTTGAATTGTATTATGTTCAATAGGTGTTGTTTTCATGTGTAATTTTGTGTAACGTGTGGTAAATTGTGTTAATATGTAAAAGTTACATATATCGATACTGTTAGCCATACTTATTCCGGCATCCCTACTCATCGCCGTTCCGGAAGTATTTACCCGAAAAGACCAAACACCTTCGACCGTGTGTGAGGGTTACTCGGCACAGGTCAGTCCCAGTTTGTGCCGAAGCTAAAGTCGCTGCCACCCTTTGGATAACAGGTAGGACCTTCGCCATATCTAAGCCTCCGAGGAGGGCTGGAATATCGCCGAATTCTAAAGCTGGTGAAGCGGGCTTTTTCAGGTCTGCCGCTTTCACCGCATTCGTTACTTCAGCCATCTCGTTACCGCTCGCCTTCTCTCTGGCGTAACTAACGCCGCCGGTTCGTACTAGAGAGGATGCCGCTGTCGGTGTCCTGTTCTGTCGCTGTTGAGGTGAAGTTTCGGCTTTCTTTGCTGCGGGAGACGTGAGTAGCATGGGCAACCCCTAAAGTAGACCGGATAATCACCACCGCAGTTTACGCACCTTTACCGGTCCGCAGGTGGTTTGGTGCACTCACTGGAGTGGTGGTGCCCTGCACACTTAACACCGCGTACCGCCGCTCTACAGCAACGCTATGCGTCACGGAATCCCTGGCACCGGTGAGACTGCCCGATGCTTGGCCTCCGCCTCAAGTCTTCAATCGACGTAGGCGAAGCACGTACTCCACCTGTCCAATCTTTTTAAGGTTTTCTTTGGTTGGTGGCTAGACCAGCAGAAGCGGGATCGGTCTTCCTTCTTTCTTCATTCTGAAACATTATGTCAATGCCGTGTTGTTTTAACTCTGAGCAAACGTCGGCGTCGAAGATTTCTATGGGTATTCCCCGCAGAACCACCTTGAACGAACGTTCACTCTTTTCCTGATAGGTATGGTACGGTGAACCATGCCTATCCATATACCGCATTAGCCTGTCACGGCCCTTGGCAGTGGCAGGCTGAATCCGGTATCACTCGGCGATGGCTTCTCTCTTTGCATTTATATTTTCTGTGAATTTTTAAGTTACACTGCTGATGCTTTAGTTGCATTTCGCTACCAAGTTATGTTACCATAATAAACTCCTACTGAGTATAGTATCCATGGTTTGTTTTATTGTGTTGATTTTCTCCACGCCTTCACTGAGTGCGACACCACCACTGCCCTTTTGAGTTTATTTTTAGTTTTTTCTTTACTATATTGCAGATCTTGCTCACTCCTTGCATATACATATAACTATATCGTCTGCAAAAACAATTTCCGATATATTTATTATTTCCATTATTATAAGTTTTTGTTATGAACGAATAAGTTCAAAGGTAAATATGTAATTAAAAATTACTATTAATTTTATTAAATACATAAATAAAAAGTTTACCTCGAGTAGGATTTGAACCTACGACCTGTACTTTGCTAGAGTACCGCGCTAACCAACTGCGCTATCCAAGTACAAGCCCCAATCGACGTAAATTTTGTCTTTATGTATGTAGAACTGATGTAAATTCTAAATATAATGAGATTACAATCAAATTACTTATATTAATGGAATGTGAGCCTGCAATATCGCAAGGATTCACACATACCAAAGCAACTTGACTAATGTTGAATTATTATAAGTTTTTGTTATGAACGAATAAGTTCAAAGGTAAATATGTAATTAAAAATTATTATTAATTTTAATAAATACATAAATAAAAAGTTTACCTCGAGTAGGATTTGAACCTACGACCTGCACTTTGCTAGAGTACCGCGCTAAACAACTGCGCCATCAAGGTTCAAGCCCCAATCGATGTAAATTTTGCTGTTTGTTTTACTTCTTTAATCTCGTCGTCCATTACTATGTTAAATAGAGCGGGGTTGAGTACTCCTCCATGTCTCAGACCCTTATTGGTTGCAACTTACTGTTTGTTTATTTCCAATTCTTAGGAAGCTACTCGTATTCTCATAAAGGCTTTTTATGCAGTTAATCTTTTTTCCTATTTACTACTCTCTTATTTAGGCTACCCCACAATGTTCCTTTGACACACTGTCGAAAGCATTCTCCAAAAGGCCACGAATATCTTCTCTGCGGTAAATATTTCCGTTAGCTGCTTTGTTACAAATATGTGGTCTTGAACCCCTCTACCTTTCCTGAAACCACACTGTAAGTCTTCTAGTTGTTTATGTGTTCCCTTCCTCAATTTCGTTTTTATTATTCTTTCGTACAGCTTTGTTATTGCACGTAGCAATGTAATTCTCCTGTAATTAGTGCAGTCTCTTCCATCGTCTTTCTTGTGTATCGGTAATATAATCTTTACTCCCCAATATTTAGGTAATTTCTCCTCCCGCCATGCTTTATTTACTAGTTTTGTCATTACTTCTATACCTTTATTGCCTAGATTTTTGACCATTGCCGATGTTATTCCCTCACGTCCGGACGCTTTGATTCTTTTTATTTTTATTATGGCTTCTGTTACTCGTTCAACAGTGATTTCTTCCTGTATGTCGCTAGCCTGTCTGTTTACTGTATTATATGTGCCTTTATCTTCTTCTATTGATATTCACTGTATCTGGTTTCTCGTCCCCATTTCTTCAAAAATACTCTTTCCATCTTATTAAAATTAAAAATATAGATAGTGGTCTGAATAAATTTTTGCCCCGCTTAGCACTCTTGTATCTTTTATTTCTTTTCGATATCTTCTGTTTATTATTATGTAGTCTATTACCGATTTTTCTTTCCCACTCTTTGTTTCTCTTGTATATGTGTGTATGACTTTGTGTGTGAAAAAGATGTCAGTTATTATCAGGTTATTCTGAATACAACAGTCTATTAATCGAGTGCCGTTTTGATTTCTTACACTTTCGCCAGCTACACCTATCATTTTTCCTGTTGCTCCATTTTTTCTTCCAACTCTTCCGTTTAGATGACCTATTATTAATAATCTTCTCTTAACTTCTTCTAACGTTGCCGTTAGTTTCTCCCAAAAATCTTCCTTCTTTTCTACTGTCGCATTTTCATTGGGTCCATATACCAGCACCAATGTTATTTTTGTTTGTTTGTCCCTTTCCATTTCGATCTTTAATATTATTTCCGAGATTGCGGTCCATGTGCTTATGTATTTGACTTAATCTTTTTTAACATGCATCCAACTCCTTATTTAGCTGTTTGTTGATTATCTACACCGATGTATATAAATACGTTTCCTTCCTTTTTAGTTTCCGTTAACCCCAGTATATGTAAGTCTGACTTATCGAATTCCTCTTCACTCCTTTTCTTTACCCGTCAGACTTCTAACGTTCGATGTACCTATTTTCCATTGGATCAACTTTTTTCCATTTCCATTCCTTTCCTTCGATTGTCAATCTTTTGTATCCTCTTTTCACATATTTTCCATCTTTCCTCTCATCTTCTGCCCTCTTTCTAATCTGTGCGTCAATTACTCTTTCTTGCTTAGTTAGGTCGTTATTGATGAATATCGTTTCTAGACTAACGTTTTTTAGCTTCGTTTTGTTGTTCGTAACCTGTATTTTGTCTTCTAAATGTTCTAATTCGATTAAACATGTATTTGCGCCTATTTTTATGGCCGTTTTGATTTTAGTATTGATTTTTTTTATTTTTCGTTGATACATTTTTCCATTACTGCCTTTAATTCCATTAGATTGCTTAGTATCATCATTTTTCATTGTATTATACTGTTATTCCTTTTCTTTTCTTTTTCTAATTGTTCCAGTCTTCCGCTAGACTCTTATATCTATTTTATTATCTCACTATACTCTTTTTCTTTGTATTGTTAACCTCTTTCGTTATTCTTTCTTTTCTTTCTTTAGGTTTATTATTTCAGGATGATTTACCAAACGCGCGATATCAGATGGGGTGAGTGCTCACCCCACCGTTTTTTTTTCAATTTAACACTACATATTCGTAGTAATTGAACTATAATTGCATTATTGTTTGTCTCTGATATTTGATTACTTTTTGATATTTGAGAAATTTAATAAAAACTTTTTTTGGTAAATAATAGTATAGTAAGTGTAGGAATATTACATTGAATTCAATTAATTTTAACATTTTTTACATACTTTCTTTGTTATACTGTGTTGAGGACATACAAAGTTATTACATAAACCATACTTTGATTGCACTTTATTGTCTTTCGATCTAGAACACGCATGACATAGTCATCTTTTCCGAAATTCGACATCTGAAGTCACTGCTTCCTCTTGATTTGACTTGAATTGGTATGAGAAGATTAAACTGTGGAGCGCCATCCAGAAATGCCCTTAACCCATCACCACAGCTGAAGTGTTCCTCCAACCTACTTCAATCCACCAAGCCACCTCAGATTCCGGAGCGAAGTGCGTAGTAGCTCTGTATGGAGGAGACTACACTGAGGATGCTCTCCAGAGCCTGCAATATAGTTTTTTTGTGAAAACAGTCGCCTCGGCTAAGGTTTATCTCGCTTGTTTGCCTCCAACGGAAGATGGTGCAACATTCTACGCCTAACGAACTTACCACCTCTTTCAGATGTGATTGGGGGTGGACAAAGATGCAACTCAATGAAGAAGGCAGATCAGGGGCTCATTCAAATAACAATGATACACGAAGTGGCATCCCCTCCCTTCCGAAATTTCTATCATACGGGTACAAGAAAGGGGTTTCATTTCAAACTACTCTCAAACCGTCATTAGAACTTACGGAGAAAATTTGCGAAAAATGCAGTGTTCCAATTTTTTTGATTTATTAGCATTGTGAGGAAACTATCGGACCTACTGAAATTATAACTAATTATATTCGCTGCATCTCTCCTATGACTTTACCCGTAAAATGAGTATTTTCCCCGATTGTGGGGTCGAAAGTTGACCAACTCTTAACATTTCACTTTTTTGGAAAAAATTACCAATTTTTGGAGGGCTATATCTTGGTAACTATCGTACCTACATAGCTGATTCTGGTTTCAAATTTTAGCTAATGTAATCTACTTCAAAAACGTAAAACACGTTTTATTAAAAACGCATAGTTTAGGAGTTAGTGAAAAAACAAAAAAAAAAACGAAAATTACGCGGTTTTTCGAGTGCTACGAAGTTACCACAGGTATTTCGAAGCTGCAAACTTGGATCTACACTACTGGTAGTGGTCCTAACAACATATTAAAAAATCAGAACTAGCTGTTAGTTTGTGACTTTATTGTACTATATGACTGGCCTAAAGTGGTTCCTTTTATTGATTATCTGTACAAAAGCACAACCGTCGTAAGCTAAATATACGTCGCTGGACTAACTCAATCAAAATAATCTCGAGAATACGTCTAAATAGCGAAAAAATCAGATCGAGAACTTTTCAACTTATCCTCAATACTTTAAATTACATAAAAAAAACTAAATTCTCAAACCTAAATAATTAACAAACACTGATTTTTACGAAAATTGAAGCTGTTACAATTTGTTATGATATAAATAAAAATATTAATATTTCAAGAAAGCTACATCACTACCACTTTTATCTTTTCCATTTCTTTATGATAAATGCATATCCATTTAAGTAATAGAATTTATTTACTATTATGTACATATAACATCATGTATTACAAAAAACGTACCTATGTTTACGTAACGAATAATGTAGTGTATCAATTAAGGTAACGAATGACAAATTAATTATTTATAGTATACCTAGTTCGATTTCAAAATTGCAGATGACTTCACACTACTCACTTATCAGAATTACCACCATTGTGTTTTTTTAGTACATGATTATGAAACCACTGAATGCTGCTAAAACAAACATAATCGTTATTAATATTTTCACTTAACGTAGGTATTTAAATTAGGGTTATTATTAACAAATATCAGGCCAACAACGAGTGGTATTGAAAGAAATATAATTGATTTGAGGCCAAAATCTTTGTTATCATAGTGCCAAGATACAAATCTAATTCATTAATGCAGTACTACGTTCTTGAAATTTTGACAAAGGAAATAATGTTTTATGACGCATTCCGTAAAGTGTTTTACGATAGCCAAAATCGTCATTTTGGGAGTTTGTAAGTACGTCATTTTGAGAGAGTTGATGTTTGTGGAAAACGACTTACATATCCTTATATTTACCTTTAATGGTTTATCGACTGACACTATTTCCAAATTGTAAGACATGTAAATCGTTTTCCACAAATGTGAACTTTCTCGGAGTTGCTGGCCTCCAAACTCTCACAATGTGGATATTCAACCGCCATTTTCTTTAAAACAGCTAACTATCAACATAGGGTATGCTACACGCAAAGTATTCAGAATTTTACATAGAATTCAAAAATTTAATAAGATACACGGCGCTCCATTGAAAATAGCGAAGTAGCTTGATGCCCTGTTGTTTCTGTACACCGTGTATAAATGAAAATATTTTAAACAACTTACATGTAGGCAGACGGATAACTTTTGAATTAAACATTTTGTAACGTTTATAGTTCGCTATTGTAAATTAATGATTGGGAGTAGGTATTAACTGGAAACTGAAGATCCAGTTAGCATAGGGAGCAACGAATTGTTTTATGGTGTTTAATGTAATCAGATTGTTGAAACCGTGCTTTAAGTTTGTGAAGTTCAACTAGTACAAGAATCATTTATAAGCGATGCTCAAACTGTTCCCCATTCACCTCTTGGCAGTAATAAATTCGATTAGAAAATCCTTCAACTGAATTCAAAATGAACTCGCGAGGTATATTTACTGTTTCTTTTCGAAGAAAAATTGATTTTTGAAATATCTCCAAAACGAAACAAGGTATTTTTCATTCTTGGTATCATAAATAGAGATATAAAGTACATTGGTTTTAGCTTATTAATACGTTTTCATTATGTACAGTGGCGCAGAACGCAAGGGGTAGTGTAACATTTTAACCCTTTAAGTTTGACTGGGATAATATTTTCCCATACATCAGTATGCCTATGCTGCCATCTATACTCCAACAGAGGAAGCGCCGTTTTAGTACAGAACTATTTGGTGGGAAATTATTATTCCAGTGGTTCACCGGAAAGCAAAAACTTTTAAAAGTTGTTGTGTATGTTTCTGTTAGTTTTTTTGGATTTTCTTGTGCAGTATAGAAGAAAATATTATCAAAAAAAATGTAAGCATGTTACATAAGTACTTATTAGTCTTAGATTATAGTGTATTTGTTTTAAATAGTTTTGATATTTGGCCTCAATGTATGTAAAATTATAAAAAAATAATTTGAGGTTAGAATTTGTACATTTCATATTTAGTTTTTTTGTTGTTGAATGGTGACTACAAAAAGGTGATATTTGATAGAAATCCCAGTCAATATCTAAACTATGAAAAAAAAAATATAATTTTGCATATTCAATACTGGGCCGGGCTGAAATTACATGCAAAACTTTTTTTTGTTTTTTTTCAGTGTGAATGCGCGATATTCGCCCTTCCTTGTGGTAAAGTCAATATGTGCCGGCCGAAATATTTATCAGAAAAGGAGCTAGAATAGATGGTAAATGAAGATATTGTCACCGATGATATGGCAATGGATTCTGAACGTGACGGGGATTCAGATGGAGAGGGTAACATTCGAGATTCGATGAGTAGAAGTACCCAATCATTTCCCTGTACAGAAGTGTTAAATATGTCATCTACATCAACACAAAATATGAATTTTTCACGACCCAACGTTGTCCTCAAAAAAGCAAACACTTTCTTACGAAAGTCTTTCGGAAGATTCAGATGATTCCCATGCCGACCCAGATTACGAAGTATAAACGCATCTAAACGCCGAATACTTTATTTTTCAGAAAATTTGGAGTCTGAAAGTAATGAAGCAGAAGATAAGGTTATAGAAGAATAAATAGAGCAAGAACCAAGGCAAAAGTCGAGACCCGACAATAAAAGTGTGAAGAAATTTGATTGGACTAAATACACACAAATCCCAGACATGTATAGTAAAGCTCAGGTTACTGAAAATGTGAGACCAAATGGTATCGACGTAGACAGTCCACTAACGATTTTAGAAGTAATCTATACGCTCAACAATTACATAAAAACGACGACTTTACAAAAGTTACAGTAGCCGGGTTGAAAGCATAAAATTATATTGGTCTGAAGACGAAAATTTTCATGTTGATCGAATTGGGAGAATTATGACCTTCAAAAGGTTTTTATTTATTTTGAGACACCTTCACCTCGACGATAATGAAAAAATGCCTGCAAAAGGGACAGGTCAGTCCTCTGATTGAATACCAGAAAGTACTTTTCCAAGCTTGTATAAACCTTCCGTAACATTTCCATTGTTTCCATCGATGATAGGGTATAAAGGAAGATCAAGTATGAAATCAATATATGCCAATGAAACCCACTAAGAGGTCTCCAAAGTTTGGGCTCGTTGCTGCTCCGAAACTGGATATTTGCTAAATTTCAATGTCTACACTGGAAAAAATGAAAATAGTACGGTGGTGCAAAGCCTAGCGGAAAGTTGTTTTGCGGCTATCAGAGCCTTATGCTGGAAAGAATTACTGTTTGTACCTTGACAATTATTTTTGTAGTGTTAACCTCCTGGATGTTCTACTAAGTAAAGGGTTATTTGCCTGCGGCAGCTTACGTATAGACAGAAAATATTACCCTACAGACATTTTGAAATCTGATAAGCAGTTACAAAAATCCGAGTTTCATTTTGCCCAATCAGGCAACATTAGGGTAGCAAAATGTAAAGATTGAGTCACACAATATGCACATGTTGCATCCACAATTCATAATCCTGCTGAAACGACGATTTTACGACGCAACCGAAAAGCCGAAAAGTACCCGTGAATTGTCTAAAAATGATATCATGTTATAACAAACACATGGGCGGGTGGACTATTTTGACCTATACATGTCATTTTCCAACATGAATCATAAATCTAGACTATGGTGGATCAAAATATTTTTATACTTAATGGAAGTTTGTGTTGTGAATTCCTACATCCTCTACAGATTATCAGCGAGAAAACAAAAGAAAAAACCATTGAGTCAATTGAAATTTAGATAATTATTGGTTAATCAACTTATAAACAATTTTTGCAGCAATAAAAACCTGGTTTTTGTCATGCTAAAGGAACCGCGAAAAAAAGTATTAACCCTGATGGCAAGAAAATGGTGCAAAATTTTATCAGCCTTTCGAACGTAGGCCATCGTATGCCCACAACGATTAAAACTTATAGAAGGTGCGCTCGTTGTAGTACCAAAGCCAAGGAGAAACGAAGCAACATAATTTGCTCAACCTGTTATGTCAGCCTGTGTAAAAATTGTTTTACCCCATTCCATAAGTCTTAGTTTACTTTAGTTTAGTACTTTTTATTTTGATTATATATATATATATATATATATATATATATATACATATATTATTTATATCAGTGACTTAACTATATATATATATATCAATATATATATATTTGACAGAAAAATTGTAACAATGCAAGCACATGTTCTGTCATGGTATAAAAATTAAAATGTTTTAATTAATTTTAAATGTAACTCCAGCTTCTATTAATCATCAATTAACAATGACAGTTTAATGGTAAAGAAACATAAAAATGCAAATTTATCTATGAAGTATAACCAGTTAGTTTTTAAAGAATAACTTAGATGTAAGTAACGTAAGCAACTTGACTTGTTTTAACATTGTTTCATTGTAGAAGCCTTGATAAAGGAACAAAATAAATAAGCTTCCGAAATATTGGCAAATATCAAAGAGTTTTAAACGTATTAAGACCCTAGTTAGCCGCAAGCCTGATAACACTAAGCAATTAGTTAATAAAAATTTTTTTCCTTAACATTGTAACGGCTGTTACTTCCCTCAACTTATATATATATATATATATATATATATATATATATATATATATATATATATATATATATATACATACTTTTATATATAAAAAAAAGCATATTAAAAAGACATTTGTTTTCTATTTCATGCACATGGTAAATTATTTTCCCAGTAAACTTGTAGGGATGGTCGTCTCACGAAAAGTTCTTTGGGATAATAATTTCTCACCTCAAAAAGAGTAACCAGAAGACAAAAAAATGTAAAAAAATTTTTTTTGCTAATTGACAGTTCATTCAAATGCAGTATTAAACTCTTACTTAAAATGTTGCTCAGATTTCTGCAACGTAAGGTGTTAATCCCTAATTTCTACGCCAATGAGGTAATTTTTTTTATTAACATACGAAACCTTGGAGTTTTTCAGATAAAAAAAGGTATACTTTGTTTTAGATCGATAACATTAATAGTTTCTATGATATTTTCATTTTTAGGTATTTATTACCAACTGCTTAGGCAGGTTCTTTACTTTTACACCCTGTATCTCGAAAACGAAGACTATTGTACTTACGTCTATATGAAAGTTTTGTGTTAAAATGGTTAGATCTATTATTTCCTGAAGTTACGTGTATTCTTCCCGAAACACTGATTTTCACGTGTTGATGTTTCCCAAAATACTAAGCAGTTGGTAATAAATACCTCAAAATGCAAATATCTTAGAACCTGTTAAAGTTATCCATTTAGATAAAGTATACCTTTTTTTATCTGAAGAACATCAAGGTTTCGTATCTTAATAAAAAAATCCATTCAGTGTTTCGGGAAGAATAAACGTAACTTCAGGAAATGATAGATCGAACCATTTTGACACAAAATTCATATAAACATAAGTCCAATAGTCTTCTTTTCGAGATACAGTGTGTCACAGTTAATAACCTGTGTATTCTTCCAGGAACACCCTATATATATATATATATATATATATATATATATATATATATATATATATATATATATATATATATATAAAATATGGTTTCAGGATGCGGTCTAGTTAAAAATGAAAATGACTATTTAATTCAAGCTTTCGAAATACTTTATTTTTCATCACGAATCTGTGTAAAATGAACGTAACTAAGAAACAATCTATTAACATCATAAAGATTACTTACTAAACGCGAGAATTATAAACTAACTAACATTATTGTACAGTAGAATTGATGAATACGGTGTTACGATTACAATTTAAAATGACAACTTAAAAAGACAGTTACTGGAGTATTTAAATTTTTTTAAATTGATTATATATATATATATATATATATATATATATATATACCTACAAACTAAAATTCTTTGGAGATATGATTTATGCAACCTGTTTTACTGAATCAATTCAAATTAGTACTCAGAATATATGAATAAATGTTGCTTAGATTACCTAGATCAGTTTTGTAATTTAAAGTATCTTGAGTACTGAAAATGTGAGTCATTTCAAGGAAAAGTCTGCTTGTACAATTAACTTCTGTGTCTAAAATTTTAACTTGAGGAAAATTTGGAATGTGATTGGTGTTTTTACTATGTTTTACTAAACTTAACACCAATCTTATGTAATATCTTAAACAACGAACAAATACGTATAGCGAAATATAACATTAAACCTTCCAAAAAACTTTTTTCAAAATTAAAAGACAGAACTCCAATTCTTAGTAACTCTAATGTCGTATATTCCATCCCGTGTAGCGAATGCAATAAAGTATATATTAGACAAACATCACAATGGCTTAAAACAAGACTTACTCAGCATAGAAGTGACTGTAAAATAGGAAAAAATTCTGGTGCTTTAGCAACTGTACAACTGTACAATAATGTTAGTTAGTTTATAATTCTCGCGTTTAGTAATTAATCTTTATGATGTTAATAGATTATTTCTTACTTATGTTCATTTTACACAGATTCATGATGAAGAAATAAAGTATTTCGAAAGCTTGACTTAAATAAAGAGTCATTTTCATTTTTAACTAGACCGCATCCCGATACCATATTTTTATAACAATTACGGTTGTTACTTTCCCTAAACTTTATATATATATATATATATATATATATATATATATATATATATATACAGTGTGATTTAGGAGGAAATGGAAATATTTTAAGGACATGTCCAGGAAGCCAAAATAAGCAAAATACGCTCATGTATTCTAGTCCGATTTTTATTTATTTCAGAGATACTTTGATTAATTGTAATTTAATAACTGACGAAATTTTTATTACAAAACTAAAAAAAGAAAACAAATAAAAAGTGAATCAAGTTAACTTTGATAACCTTGACAATCTGAACCACATAGTAGGCAAGTGTCTTAAAAACCGACAGTTGTGCTAATTTTATAAAATTGTCAAAATGCCCCATAAAGAATATGCAAATATAATGTTTGTTTATGGTTTCTTCAATGGTAGTACTGTTCGTACAGTAGAGGAGTATCGACGTCGTTTTCCACATCGAAAAGTTCCTAACAGGCAAGCGTTTCAAACTGTTTTTAGACGTGCTGGCGTAATTGGGAAGTTTCCATGAGCAAGTACTGTTTTCTGAGTACCCACTTCGGTGATCGTTGGATTCGAAGATGCGGCCCGTATCCTCGGCCACCGAGATCACCGGATCTCACTCTAGATTTTTGTCTTTGGGGATGGATGAAGTCGTTGGTTTATGCTACGAAAGTGGGCACAAGGGATGCGTTACTAGATTGCATTCCTAATGCTGCAGCGTTGATTAGAGCGAATCATCGTTTGCTAAAACTCGCTACTAGATCAATTTATAAACGCGC
Source organism: Vesta saturnalis (assembly GCA_036346205.1). Taxonomy (NCBI): domain Eukaryota; kingdom Metazoa; phylum Arthropoda; class Insecta; order Coleoptera; family Lampyridae; genus Vesta; species Vesta saturnalis. The sequence goes on along the minus strand of JARFJB010001857.1, from coordinate 709,695 downwards.
AAATAAGTGTATCGAAGTGGGAGGTGATGTTTTCGAAATTTTTTTATGAATTAATGCTGCTGTGTGTGTGTGCGTCCCATCTGCCATCTTCACGTTCTGTATTACAATGGCTGTTGCCATGCTGAATTACATTCTTTGATGCCGTCTCAGGCCGCCTTTGCTAGAAATACTCGGTTCGCTCATTCACATCATCAGTATGCAGTACAAATCTCACCAATCTTACCAAACGGGCGCAGTTCACATTCTGTTACACGGCTTCTAAACTTTGTTAGTTCCTGTTTTCCTCTCACTTATGATATGAAAAAATTTAAGGTAGTCGTTCATAGGTTTCTGTTCTTGAGTACTTTAGCACGGTAAACCAAACTTAGCCTGTTCAGGTCCACAATTATTAAAAAATATATATTTGCTACAAAACGGTTATTTTTCTGTTGGTAAGTTACTATGCATTTAACATAAAATATGTTATAAATTATCATTTACTAGCCAGGGATGCAAGAGGGACGGGTGTTTGAAGCCTAGTGTTCTCTGTCTGTGTGAATGTGGTACCGTAATTTCCAAGTGAATTTATTCTGTAGTATTTAAACAGTAACAAATTTCGTAGCATGTGTGAAATGTACCAACCTTAGATTATCTATAATCTAAGGTACCAACAGTTGGGAGATTTAGTTTTATCCCCGTCCCCACTAGTGGATTTTTATTGAAATTTGTTACTGCGATAATAATACAAGTTTTGCCGAAATAAATTTTTTTAAATACCTAATATGAATACTCTTAGTTCCAGCTGAAAGCTTTTCTCAAATTTTTTCAGTGGCCTAATTTACAATTAAAGATCATAAATTAAAATGTGTTAATTGACTGTAACACCATTAAACAAATTCGAAAGCTTTATGTATGGTGATCATTTTTGTAATATTGCTAAATCACCTAAGCATAAATGATTAATGTAGGTATCTTTACCATGTACTATATAACGCAACGTGTTTTTTTAGAAATTTTAACTTAAAGATCCGCATTCAATTTTTTTCACCCACAAATTAGAAATCTGTGTTAAAGCGCCATAGTAATTTATATTATTTAATAAATAATTAATTATAAAACGTTTATATAATTTAGTGGCACAAATTGGATCCTTAGTGTTGTGATGTAAAAACGAAAGTCACCAGCTGATACTAATGTACTTGATTTAATAGCGCCTCTTTACAATATTTCCTTCTTCTTTTCTACAATAATCGTTATAAAGACAACATATTTACTGCAATAATAAATTTTGCTAACTTAATTACGCAATTCGCAAGATTTAATGATTAAAATAAAATTCAAACAAATTAGAGCCTACGACACAGTTTAAACGACATTGACTTCCATATATGTATACACTGAATGGCCAAGACAAGAAAGCCTTTTTTTACTTTACTTTTAGTAGATACTTGAGAAGCACGAATTACTGATGGTTATGTTTAATCTTTTCGCTTATAATCACGTACATTGTTTAGTAATTTCAATTATGTTATTAAATTGTTATTTTCATGAGTGAAAAGCTATCGTTTGTGTATTTCTTAAGTGTTTGTGGTGCGACGAGAAGGTATGTTTTCAATTTTAGTTGTTATTGTAATAGAATTGAAGCTATAATTTTATTTATCTTCAATATATGAAGACCTAAAATAAAGTATACGAAAATAAAATTGAGGACGTGTACACATAAACCACATGCACTCCTTACTAGCAGCACCTGTTAAGAAGGCAAACGAATACAAATTATAGTCAATTTACATTTTACATTTTTTTTGAGAATTTAATGTCACAAAGTTCAAGCATTTTCACTAAATGGTAATTAATTATAGTTAGGTGCATTCTGAAATTTTAAAAATCGACATTGCAATCACCACTAACATGCAGGAATTTATATTGCAATTTTAATGAGAACAGATTAAAACATCTTATGATTTAAAACCTTAAATACAATCATGCACATATGTTACTTTTGATTAGTTTATTGATTTTAAAATTACACAATAAAATACATAAGTGTAAGACGTATGAGCAAACGTAATGTGGTCGATGTTGTTACAAGTTTAAGTTGTCAATTTATTGTTCTATTAAAATGAGCGAAACCTTGTAGACCAGTGCAAGATCTATCAAATCAATTGTTTCATGCTTGTCTGTTAATTAGGATCATTTTTAAATCTTTATTGATGTCAATATCTTTAGATTCATTTGCTTAATCTGCTCAATGTATGGTTGTTTGATGATCAGTTATTTTTTTAATTTATTTTTTGTAAATAAAAATATGCTTGTTTTTGTTGTCATGTTTTATACGTATTTTCCATGGAAGTATTAATTTTTTTCACGTATTAGGTATACACCTCTTGAAGAACCAAATATAAAAGGAAGAGTAAAGGAAGTGTTAAATTATTATCATCTTAATTAATAGTTTTTTTTATCGTGAATTTCTACCGTAGAATTATACGTAGTGTATACAGAGTGTTACAACAGTAGGTTAATCAGTTAACTATATATTCTTTGTGCTCAAATAATGTCACTTTTCATTTGAACGCTTTTTTTTAAATAGTGTCAAAATTAATAACTTTTAAAAAGTATATTTATTAATATCTCCAGTGTGTCTTGTCTAAACGGAGCCAGTAGAGTTGTGATAACTCGATCTACTTAGCATTCGGGAGGTAATGGGTTCGACTCCGATACCATCTACCCTGTATGATGTTTTTCAGGGGGTTTTCTTCATACGCACTTAGCGGCATGGTCACTGCGTATACGCACACCATGAGCGGCTATTAAGGAAAATGCCGGATTTAGTATCTTCCCCCTCAGAACCCTAACTTCGTTCCTTCTGATTCTATTGTAACCGCGCCTAACCCTAATCCTACCGTGCATACATACTTAATGTATGTATGTTGGGAACCCATGCTTGTGGCTGAAGGAAATGAAGCAGCCCACCCTCCCCCTTGGGGAGGGAATGAAACTCGTGACCTTTTTCCTTTTCCTTGTCTAAACACATATTTTGTATGATTTTAACCAAAACACTCAAAGAACTCAAAGAAAAAAGGTTGTGTGTGGTACCCTTTGGCCATCCATTCTTTTCTGACGAACGCCTATGGAGTTGACCCTATCTTATGTAATGAGCTGATGGTTTATCTATCTGTTTTGCGTTTAGTTAATTTTTAATACTTGTTTTACGAGGTATTTTTACTTGATTGACTCTAGCTGCTAATTCTTTAATAATTTTTTTTATCTAAACACTATTTATGGTTTAATGACATTATGAGATTAATTAAAATAAACAGCACACGTTTATATCTTCTACAATTCGCGTTTAATTGAATAAAAAAAAATACTGCAACTAATGCTCGAAAAATAAAATTTAAATAAAAATCATATGTTACGAAACTGTCCAATAAAAGTAACCATTTCGGCAAATGCAACATTCGCATTAATTTGGAAATGGTCTTTGTTATTAAAATTGATTATTTTAATTAATGTTATGGATTTATTTTAATTAATTAAAAAAGAAAATCGTTGAAAGTGCAACAAAGGGTCAAAATAATCAAAATATCTCGTAAACTAAGCATAAAACCAAAGTTTTTAGAGGCAAACAGGTTAGAGAAACCATCAGATTACTCAAAAAATGGGTTTCAAGTCCATAGATGTTCATCAGAAAATATCCGGGATCATACCACACCCCTAAGGGTTTTTTTTTGTTTCAAGTTATACAGCAGGCATACTTAAACCTGCACCAAATTTCGAAGAGATATTTCAAAACATACCGGATGTATTAACAAGTATACTCTTTAAAAAGCTAACTTTGACACATTGTACATTGAGAAAAAAGCGTTCAAATGAAAAGTGACATGAGGAAAGTCCATTAAGTATTTTAACCCAAAGAATATGTAGTTAACGGATTGACCTATTTCTTTGTGACAATCTGTATATTAAACTAACGCTGTTTTAAGAGAATATGAGTGACTTTTCATATCTCTTTTCAACTCTCTCTTTTGCACAGTATTTCTTCCTTATTAAAAATAGAAAATCACAAAAAAAAACGTTTTGACTTTGAATAGAAACAGACCAAAAATAATCCTTGTTTCTCTACTCAACATTATTAATTTGTGATTCATTTACCGTTCAATCCAGGAGATCTAATTTACCACTGACGCCCTTCGTTGAACGGCCCCTGTGCGACCTTACGTTCCGGATACATTGCCTACTGGTTTTTCGTACCGCCAACAACGTTTTTGAAATCCCTGCATTTTCTTCTCCCGCACCTCAAATTTGGTCTGGAAATCTGCCTCCAACGGTGTACGACGCTTTTCAAAACTGCATTAGCGGGTTCCTCAAGCATTCGTACCGAGTTTTGCAAACATTCGCCAATACGTCTAACCGTTTTATTGTAAACGAGGAGACGCACCCCTTCCCCACCTGTCAAATTTGGGCGAAGCCTATTGTGCCGTCTCTCGGAGAAGTTCGTTCTCCGTGCGTCGCGACGCCCGTGACTCCTTGAATTTCATACACTTCTACTTACTCTTCATGTATATTGGATCAAAAATCAGACATTGAAAAAATTAAGCCTTTTTCGAGTTATGCCGCTCGGTGGGAAGTTGAGGCTGCCGGCCGAGACTATCAAAGTAAGATTCTAAGGTAGTTTGCATCCTACTGCACTGAGTATAAGGAAATTTAGAATGCGGTAAAATTGGTTGAGCCCTGTTCTCTTTGTACACAGTGCTGAGTGTTCTCTCTGTAGTAAATGTAATATGTGACGTCATAAATTTGTTTTGTTCCTACATTATGTGTATCTAATTATTAATCATTTATGTTTATTTATTATTAAGATGGTATTTAAATCGTTTTGAAAATAACTCACTAATCATTAACCAAACAGTAAATTGGTATAAAAAACAATAAATAAATGTAGGTATATGTCTGTCATTCCCTGCACATCAACAGAAAAGTCATTAAAATGGCTAAACGCCTTTCTGATTACCCTGGGGGTTCGAAAATAAGCGTCCTGCCAGGCAAATATCATATAGTGAATATAAAATGGTGTCCAATAATCTTAAAACCAAATAAACCATATATGACCATTTTTAATGTAGCGAATACAAAATTGTGTCCAATAAGGTACAATAATACAATATTGTGCTTCAACCAAAGAAAAGGCGGAAATCTCACTTTTCTAGTAAGAATTAATATAACCACTTGTGACTTTTTTACTCCCCAAGGTTTCATCTATTAGTATTAAGTATATATGGCGGAGCTAAAATTGCTGTACATTTGGGCTAAAGCACATAGCAGAGGTATTGGTGATTTCGTATGAACCTGCATTTTATATTACGATGAGACATGCTTTCGGTCAAATGGATTCCAATATGCTGGTTCCTCACGACCAAAAAATTCCGTGTTCAAAGCAAGGGTGGTAAGAGTTTTACTTCACTTTTGTGGGGCAAATATAGGGATAAATGTGATAGATTATTTGGAACAGGGCAGAACTTACACGGGAACATATTACAATGAGCTGCTAACTTAATTAATCAAGAAAATAATAGAAAAACGCCACGGAAAACTTGCCAAATTTGACAATGTTCCCACTAACAAGTCTTTGGTTACAATGCAAAAAAATTGGTTCTCCGCTTGGCATCGTCAATATAAATTAAACATTAAATTAAAAAATTTAAAAAACCCCGAAAAATTTTACTTGAAAACCTCTAAAAAGTATAAAAAAACTTCTTGAATCAGAGCAACGAACACTTTCGATCAACTCACCTTTCAAACAACTAAATCAAAATATACACAGATACACAGCTACACAGATACACAGCTACACAGATACACAGATACACAGATACACGGATACACGGATACACAGATACACGGATACACGGATACACGGATACACGGATACACGGATACACGGATACACGGATACACGGATACACGGATACACGGATACACGGATACACGGATACACGGATACACGGATACACGGATACACGGATACACGGATACACGGATACACGGATACACAGATACACAGATACACAGATACACAGATACACAGATACACAGATACACAGATTCACAGATACACAGATACACAGATACACAGATACACAGATACACAGATACACAGATACAAGATACTATAGATACACAGATACACAGGTACACAGATACACAGATACACAGATACACAGGTACACAGATACACAGATACACGTAATACATCGTATACACGTATACGTATACACGTATACACGTATACACGTATACACGTATACACGTATACGTATACAGTATACACGTATACACGTATAACGTATCACGTATACAGTATACACGTATACACGTATACACGTATACACTATACACGTATACCATACAATATACACTATACTCATATATCACATATACCATATACCATAATACACATATACACATATACCATATACACATATACACATATACATATACACATATACACATATACATATACATATAACATATACATATACACATATCACATATACACATATTACACATATACAATATACTATACACATAACAATAATACAAAACCACAAAACTTCCAATACAATTCCATAACAATCTTTGTACAATCAAAAAATTCCTTGCATTCAATATAAATTAACATTAAATTAAAAATTAAAAACCCAAAAATTTACTAAACTTAAAAATATAAAATCTTAATAACAAAACACTTCACAATCACTTAAACAATAAATAAAATATACACAATACACATAAATACATACACAATACACAATACATACACTAACATACACAATACACATACACATACACATACACGATACACGTAACATACACAATACACAACAGCACAAATGGTCACGAAGCAAAACAAAAACAGAAATCACAAAAAGAATAACACAACAAAATCAAAAAAATACAAAATCAAATATATTACAAAATAATAACTCAAACCAAAATCTAATATATTAAAATATTAACTATACATATAAAAAAAAAATCATATCAAATAAATCTCTCAAAATATAATAATAAAAACACAAATACATAACAATACACTATAACATATAACTATACAATCAACAAAACCATATACACATAACATACAAACAATACACATACAAATACACAATACACAAACATACAACATACACAATACACAATACAACAGATAACAGAACAAGATACACAAACAATACACAGATACACAGATACACAGATACACAGATACACATACAATACACAGATACAGACACGATACACAGATCACATACACAGTACAACGATACACGATACAGATACAGATACACAGATACACGATACACAGATACACAGATACACAGATACACAGATACAGTACACAGATACACATACAAGATACACAGTAACAGATACAATACGTAAATAAACGATACACATACACAATACAAGATACAGATACACAGTACACAATACACATACACGTATCACGTATACACGTATACGTATACACGTATACACAATATACAGTATACACTATAACTATACACGTATACATATACAATACACATAACATATACACATATACACATATACCATATACACATATACACTATACATATACACATATAACATATACACATATACACATATACACATATACACACATACACATATACACATATACACATATACACATATACACATATACACATATACACATATACACATATACACATACACATATACACATATACACATATACACATATACACATATACATATACACATATACACATATACACATATACACATATACACATATACACATATACACATATACACATATACACATATACACATATACACATATACACATACAACATATACACATACACATATACACATATACACATATACACATATACACATAATACACATATACACATATACACATATACACATATACACATATACACATATACACATATACACATATACACATATACACATATACACATATACACATATACACATATACACATATACACATATACACATATACACATATACACATATACACATATACAACATATACACATATACACATATACACATATACACATATACACATATACACATATACACATATACACATATACACATATACACAGATACACAGGCACACAGATACACAGATACACAGATACACAGATACACAGATACACAGATACACTCATACACACATACACAGATACACAGATACACAGATGCACAGATACACAGATACACAGATACGCAGATACACAGATACACAGATACACAGATACATAGATACACAGATAGACAGATACACAGATACACAGACACACAGACATACAGGTACACAGATACACATATACACAGATACACAGGTACACAGATACACAGATACACGATACACGATACACATATACACATATACACATATACACATATACACATATACACATATACACATATCACATATACATCACATATACACATATACACATATACACATATACACATATACACATATACACATACACATATACACATATACACATCATACACATATACACATACACTATACACATATACACATAATATAACATATACACATATACACATATACACATATACACATACACATATACACATATACACATATACACATATACACATATACACAATACACATATACACATATACACATATACACATATACACATATCACATATACACATATACACATATACACATACACATATACACATATACACATATACAATACACATATACACATATACACATATACACATATACACAGATACAGCAGTACACAGATACACAATACACATATACACAGATACAGATCACAGATACACATACACAATACACGATACACATATACACATATACATCAGTATACACAATACACAGTATACACGATACAATACACGTATAGATACACGATACTACACATATACACATATACACAGATACATAGTACACGATACACATATACACAGATAACAGTACCAAACAGATACAGATACACAGATACAACACATACACAGATACACAATACACATATACACAGATACACATATACACAATACACTATACACTATACACATATACACATATACACATACACACTATACACAGTATACACATACACACATACACGTATACACTATACATAACACGATACACGATATACACATACACACATATACGATACACGTATACCATACACGTACGTATACACGTATACCGTATACACATATACACATATACACTATACATATACCATATACACATATACACATATACACTATACACATATACACATATACACATATACACATATACACATATACACATATCACATATACACATATACACAATACAATACACATATACACATAATACACATATACACATATACACATATACACATATACACATATACACATATACACATATCACATATACACATATACACATATACACATATACACATATAACATATACACATATCACATATACATATACACATATACACATATACACATATACACATATACACATATACACATATACACATATACACATATACACATATACACATATACACATATACACATATACATCATATACACTATACACATATACACTATACACATATACACATATACACATATACACATATACACATATACACATACACATATACACATATACATATACACATATACACATAACATACATATACACATATACACACTATACACATACACATACAACACATATCACACATACACATATACACACATACACATAACATACACAATACACAATACACATCATACACATATACACATACATACACATACACACATACACACATACACATACACAAACACATACACACTACACAATACACAATACACATACACATACACATACACACATACACAACACATCACATATACACATACACAATACACAACATACACACATACACAATACACAACACACACACATACACACACACACATACACATATACACAATACACAATACACAATACACATATACACAATACACATATACACATATACACAATACACATATACACATATACACATATACACATATACACATATACATACATATACACATATACACTATACACATATACACATATACACATATACACTATACACTATATACACATATACACATATACACATATACACTATACACTATACACATATACACATATACACTATACACATATACACATATACACATATACACATATACACATATACACATATACTATACAATACACATATACACTATACACATACACACATACACACATACACACATACACAATACACACATACACATACACATACACACATAACACATACACACATACACAACAACACACATACACACATCACTACACATACACACATACACACATACACACATACACACTACACACATACACACATACACACATACACATACACACATACACACACACACACACATACACACATACACACATACACACATACACAATACACATACACAATACACATACACTATACACAATACACATACACTATACACATACATACACATATACACATATACACATAACACATACACACATAACACATATACACATACAATACACTATCACATATACACATATACACATATACATATACATATACACATATACACTATACATATACACATATACACATATACACATATACACATACACAATACACATATACACATATACACATATACACATATACACATATACACATATACACATATCACATATACACTATACACATATAACACATATACACATATACACATATACACATATACACATATACACATACACATATACACATATACACATATACACATATACACATATACACATATACACATATACACATATACACATATACACATATACACATATACACATACACATACACACATACACACATACACACATACACACATACACACATACACACATACACACATACACACATACACACATACACACATACACACATACACACATACACACATACACACACTACACACACTACACACACTACACATACTACACATATCACACATATACACATACACACATACACACACACACATACACACATACACACATACACACATACACACTACACACATACACACTACACACATACACACATACACACATACACACATACACACATACACACATACACACATACACACATACACACATACACACATACACACATACACATATACACATATACACATATACACATATACACATATACACATATACACATATACACATATACACATATACACATATACACATATACACATATACACATATACACATATACACATATACACATATACACATATACACATATACACATATACACATATACACATATACACATATACACATATACACAGATACACAGATACACAGGTACACATGTGTGTACTACCACAACCAATGTAAAGTTCACATCTGTGTATTTGTGAGCTTTACTTTTGTTCTGGTAGTTGGTATCAAAATGTTTGCGAGTTTCTGTAATTTGCACCTGGAGTTCGTGTTATGGCGAAAAGTAGTTTTAATCATCTTGCAACTCGGCTACATGATAATGCATTTTTAAAGTTAACTCATGCTAATAACTGAAATTAATTTTATTCACATCGTACTACCAAGTTATTTTACAAATAAGTCAAGGTTGAAAATACACAAGCCTAAAACTGTTAAATCGGTGATACTAATTATAGCAAAAAAATGTACCGTAAAATGGGAAGGGTAGGATCAGCAGCTTAATTTAATTGGATTTTGCAAAACGTGATCACAGGCGCATTTATGAAATGGCTTTAAGACGTCTTTAAAGTATTTGGTCTACATCTAAATATGTTGAGCTTGATGTTCTTGAGGTTCTTCTTGGATTGCAGTGGAAAACTTCGACCACAACCTGTACAGCTGTAAGAAATGGTTATTTATATAAGAAGTGCAAAAAGTGAGTGTTTATTGCACGTGACGTGCGTTTGTCCGACGAGGTCTTTATGCACTTTCAGATGTCCTCGAGCATTATGATATTACGATTTGTCAATTAGTTGGGAAGTTGGAAAATCTTAAGATATTTGGACGTTGCGTAATTCGGTTTAATATTAGCATATCAGTCGAATGAGGACAGAATAGGAACGCAACCTGTGCGCATGCGCCCGGTGCAGCTTTTAATTCCAGCCTTTGGAGATTAGTCACCCGCAGACACGTTTAAAGTATCTTAAATGCCGCTTTCCTTTCAGGCACCATTTTCAATCCCTTAACGACGTAATTGTGATCCCAATCCCGTAATTAGGACCCTTTTGGCAGTATTAAGAGCTTTTTTTGGTAGTGCAGCCCTTGAGGACTATCTGGTTGATCGTGCGAACAGATTTTTAATTACAACTCAATTTTAAGTCTTAGAGTAATATAGAAATAAATTCAATGGTTAATGGTTTTTCTCAATCATTACTATAAAGTAAGTATCATCTGAATTTACCCAGTTATCTAACCGCAATAACATCCTTTCACTATTCAAATGCGTTTGACGTACTTGAAAACCCCCTTGTAATTAGCTAATTACATGAAAGGCAAACAGACCTTGAAAATACTATTAGAATGTACACGTTCTTTTGCGTGTGCGGCGTGGGCTTTCCCAGTTATGTAACCAACAATAACATCCTTTCCCTACTCAAATACCTCTAATGTGTTTGTAACAACCAGGTAATTACGTAAAAGACAGACTTTTACAAATTATTATTAATTTTATTAAATACATAAATAAAAAGTTTACCTCGAGTAGGATTTGAACCTACTTGTTATTTATGTATTTAATAAAATTAATAATAATTTTTAATTACATACTTACCTTTGAACTTATTCGTTTATAACTTTTACTTCCAATTTTGAAAATTGCTTCTGCCAACTTTATCCGATTTAACAGAAAAAACAAAACAATGTGCAAGTTTAGGATCTTGATTAGGAATCAGCTTCTGCCAACCTTATTCTATTTAATACAAAAACAAAAACAATGTGCAAGCCTAGGATGTGGATTTGAAAACAGTTTCTACCAACCTTATTCGATTTAATACCAAAACAAGAAAAGTTGTAAGTCTAGGATGTTGATTTGGAATCAGCATCGGTCAACCGACACAGACACAGACATAGCCACAGACACAGACACAGGCACAGGTACAGACACAGGGACAGGGACAGGCATAGGCACAGACACAGGCACAGGGACAGACGCAGACGCAGACACAGACACAGACACAGACACAGACACAGACACAGTCATAGACACAGAAACAGACACAGACACAGACACAGACACAGACACAGACACAGGCACAGACACTGACACAGAAACAGACATAGGCACAGACCCCAAACTTAATTTTTGAGCGTCTGGGTCTGTCTGTATCTGTATCTGTGTCTGTGTCTGTGTGTTTGCGTTTGCGTTTGCGGATGCGTTTGCGTTTGCGTTTGTGTTTGGGTTTGCGTTTGTGTTTGTGTTGGTAAAACCAACTTTCATAGGAACCAATTTAGAGTACCTGAATCGCGCTACAGTGTTGCCAACTTTGGCTAAATGTAAAATTTCTGTTTTTTTAATGCAACACCCTGCATATTATGTGGTATTAAAATAGAGAATTAAGATACATATTTAGCTATATACGACAATAAGGCTGGTAGAAGCTAATTTCAAATCAACATCCTAGACTTGCACGTTGTTTTTGTTTTTTGTGTTAAATCGGATAATGTTGGCCAAAGCAATGGTCAAAATTGGAAATGAAAGTCGACTTGTCTGTCTTTTATGTAGTTACCTGGTTATTCGAAACACGAGAGGTATTTGAATAGTGAAAGGATGTTATTGTGGATTACATAACCAGGAATCCCTACTCTGCACACGCAAAGGAACGTGAACAGTCTAATTGTATTTTCAAGGTCTGTTTGCCTTTCATGTAGTTAGTTAATTACGGGGTTTTTCCAAGAACGTCAGTAGCATACATAACTGGGGAAATCCAGGAAATAATTACTTTATATTAATCAGTGGGGAAAACCGTTAAGTACTTTATCTTGAATTTATTTTTATATTACTTTAGAACTTAAAATTGAGTTGTAATTAAAATCTGTTCGCACGATCAATAGATGGTCCTTCAGGGCTGAACTACCAAGAAAATACTGCCAAAAGGGCCCTAAATGCCGGAAAGGAAGCCGGAAATTAAGATACATTTAACGTGTCTGCGGTTAACTAACCTCCAGGGGCTGGAATTAAAAACCATACCGGGCGCATGCGCGGTGGTTGCGTCCTTATTCTGTCCTCATTTTACTCATATCAGATTCAGGTTATAATCAAAAACTTGCTTTAAAGTAAGGATTAAGTTAAGTTAGTCTTAAGGTTTATATTTTAGAATAAGAAAATGTTTTAATTTGTTGTTATATTCCAAAAAAATAAATTTTTAAATCGGAATTAAAAACGTGCCACGTCATTAAAACACACTAAAATAGTCAGTGAAGTGATTCACTTTTTGTCGATTTTGAAGTAATGTTTCACAAACGTCGTTTAGTGAAAAAACTAATCATTTTGTATTGTATTTTGACATTTCGTTAAAAACCTAAATGAAACACTTTTGTACAACATTTTCTCTAATTAGTATTCTTCTAAAGACACCTGACTTCAAAGAATAGTAAATAATACAGTGGCAAATGTGTTGCAGAACACCAAGAACCGTGCACAACCGGTTACATTTGGATAAATCTAATGACAAACGCCAATTGTAATACTTAAACGGAAACGTTTATACGTTTAGTTATGTTCAAGTATCTGTTTATGTATCAAATTTCTAATTTAAAAGAATTTGTGAGCCTCTGCAGTGAAGTATCCTTTTTAAAACTCCGGTCTGTTCGCCTCGGCTCTAGCGGGGCTCGGTAACTAAATTCCATGTTCGTCTTAAAAAGTTCAACTTCACACCCTCGGATCATAAATAACTATTTTCTTGCATTTTTTTGAAAATAACAATATGATATGAAATTTGCTTGTTTTTTTGTTAAAATAGCCAAATTTCCTTGAAGTTTTTAAAACACTCTTATTGATTCTACACGCCCTGGGAACATCTATATAGGATATTTCATGATATAAGCGCAGGTTATCGTCCCATTGCCAGGTGAATAGCATCACTGGATATGAAAATTTTTTTGACTTTAAGGAATTTAAAAACTGCTCTCGTCAGTCAGTAAATAACACTTGAAACCAACTTTCAAGACCCAACTGAACTCCATAGTCGGCATGAAGCTTACCCAAACTTACAAAATGGCTTAAAATTGATCCTATTCACCTCATTTAGTACTTATTTCAATCAAGGTCTATTTCGCTTATGAGAATCGAGATAAGGGAAACACAAAATATTTCGTTAGATCTTCAAATCAACATCAACAGTTTAAAATTTGCAATATTTCCGAGGTGCAACAGATAATCTATAAATAGCACAGACCTCGAGCTATTAAACTTCAACTATAAACCTGAAAACAACTTTTTGTTCATTTTCTGCTTACTCATTTCCTTTTTTTTAGGTAAAAGTTTAATATTATACATTTAGAACGTGCTACATTATCATTCAATTTATATATTTACATAATTTTGGCAAGATTTAACATCTGCTTCACTAGAAAGAAAAAAAATCGGAATTTAAACAAACAAATTGTCCCAGTTTTGTTTTTTAAAGTTAGGTTACATATTCCAGAAGGTCTTTGTTTTTATTTTGTGGCATACTTGGCTGAATACTTAGTAATTTAACAAGTTAAATAAACATCTTGAAGGTCCACAACTACGATATCTACCAAGACTTCATGTCCATGTATTTATAGATACAACTAATATTTTTTCTTTATTTTTTTAGCCGTTTTAAAGTTTCTTTACTTTGCTATATCATATATTGAAATTTATATAATTATTTTTATATTAAAACGATTCGACGCATCATCTTCAGTTTGTTCTATTTTTATCTCAGTCGGTAGCTTGCAAAAAACATAAAGTTAGCTAAAAGAATTTTATGTTTTAATGGACCGTGCAGGATGTGGTCAATTAATTATACAATTCTTAAATTCCTTGTTCTAGTTACATCGTAATTGTTTTTATAGACGGTGCGTTAAATGATTAACTAAACGAGTAGACTTGGATGTTTTTCAAAATTCGAATTTATGTCAAAAGTTATTGCACCAATCGTTGATACCTGATTATTTTTTGCTACATAATCCAAAAATACGTTTTAGAAGTCCCAATTATTGTATAATGTATTATCATGTTAATGTTAAAATATAATCGTTATTGATTATGGCTGAGTGGTTTCTATTGCTTGACCTTTAGAGGGAAATGGGATAGGAAACTGACACTTTTTATGCTTTGCAAAGTATTATGATATATAGGTAAACAGTATACGTATCTGCTAATTTACTATGACGTCTCGACTTTGCACACCTGACTACTTTTTGTGAACCCAATAGTTCGCATGCGTTGCATGCAATATTTTTTCTACGTTTATTGACAAATTCAAATAACTTTTAATGAGCAGCTAAGGATCGTGTTTGTTATCCGTATCCGATTGATGGTAAAAAACCAAAATATAGTGATAGAGTGCGCATGCAACAACCTTCGTACATTCGATCGTAACAAAACATAATTTTTGTTTGTAAATATTTTAAATTAAATGATTTGCGGTAAATTTAACTATAATAGTTTAATAATTATATAATGGCCTAACAAGGTTTCACCTATTTAAACAAAATTACTTCAAAACATGAAGTCAGAAGCGTCATAATCTAAAATATTTAGCATCTGTACAAATAAAGTTTCGTTCTGTTGTCAAAATGACATTTCCACATTTGCAGTTATACCTTTTAAATCAAGTTAGTACGCATGCGTAACGTGCAACACAATTTTTCACTAAACAATAATTTTTACACTAAAAATGATGCAAGCGTGTTCGTTTTTTGAATGAACGTAAAAAAACGAATATAACGCTCGTGGATGTTATCGTAGTTACAGTTATCGTCTCTTGAAGTATTTGATTAATGCAATTATGAGTAATGTCCTATGTAATGCGTCGCTTTTACATAATATGAAGTAGGTACTGTTGCGTTGAATAATACAATAATTTTTTATTAAATTTTTGTCGCTGCCCCGATGGTGGAATGGTTAGTGGGCTTGCCTTACACCTGAGCGGGCGCGGGTTCAAACCTGGCCAAGATAGCCGTTTTTCTAAAACGGAGAAAAACCGAAGTAACACTGTAGGTCCCATGGAAATACATGATTGGCACGTTAAAGATCACTTACTAAAGATGGAATTCCTTTAATAGGTCAAAATTCTAGGGACCGATAGTGCTAATAACCTTTACTATCATTATGACAGTTACGTCTAACGTTTGTACCCACTATTTTGTTTTAATGCGAATTAGATGCGATAGCGTAACTGTGTTCTATTTCCATTATTTTCTATGAGACTAGAAAATAATTGATTTAAAGTGTTCAAGCATTTCATTTCATTTTTCGGATCTCTTACTGGAAAGCTGCCTTCGAATGTTTAATTCTTTTACGAACACCCTATTTTGTAAACGGTAGGCAGCCCTTCTAAGTTTCTCATTTTGGATATAACAGGAAGTATTCCAGTTTGAAACATCGTTACTATTAGAAGTCCTGGTTATTAATTGGAAAATATACATTTTTGTGCCACAGAGACTAACACGTACACTTTACTCTTTCCTTTTAGGAACTAAATGTCACTTTTTTTAGTTCTAAGAGATTAAACGTAAGAAAAACACGAATAAAACCAGCCATCTATTATATTTAATATTAATTAGCTATACCTACTAAAATGGCAGCATTTAAATAATAAATATTAAGCAGATTTACACTGCATCACAGAACACTCTACGAGAAGAACAGATACTCAACGTTAAAAAACATCACCTTCAGCGCCTCTAGGAATAGTTTACCGAACTAAAAGGACGACATTTAATAGCAAGTCGCATCTTTAATTTTATGAAGTATTCGAGTTGGTGGTATTCGAGTTGGTGACCTCTAGAATGTATTAATTGAACAAACAACAAGCGAAAATAATTTTATTTCACTAAATATATACAGGGTGTCCACAATCTCTTTTCACAAAAGAAAACTGCAGATTCTAGAGCTGATTTTATATCAATTTAACATAAATTACCTTAATACAAAAATACTTCCTAAGAGAGCTGGAGCTCTTGGAAGATGGCGCCTAATATCGGTTTAATTCAGATGTCTTCAAAATGGTTTCCGTTTAAATGACAGCGTTCTGTACATTTATTTAGTGGAATATGCCCAATCGTATGGCGTGAATATGATTTTTTAGTTGTATTCATAATCGGCTCGTTTGGGCGGGGCATTGGAGGTTGTCATCCATAAGTTCCTTGTTTTTCAAAACTTCGCAATTTTAACATAAAATTTAAAAAAAAATTGATTTTTTCATAACAGAATGATACTCTTGCCTGAAGTCGCTACGATGCACAGTTTTCGAAATAAATCGATTTGAACTTTTCATGTGTTAATCATACTTTTATAAAATTAACTAACGAATTAATTTACAATTATGAAAGATGGCTATGGAAAATAAACAAAATAACAATTGCGTGAACGTCAAACTGCTCTCATATCATAAATTAATTTCGCTTTAGAAAGTAAGAAATAAACTCGGGTAAAAAATAATCGTTTTTAATACAAAAAAATGTTTCTGACTCAATTAATAATAAAAAAAATTCAAAACGACAACTGAAAGCATGAAACACAAAACTGAATCTACAAAAGGTGACCATCCGTTTCTATGCACAAATTTATTCGTTTATGTAAAGATTGCCGATTTTTTGTAAAATTCCCCTATTGTTCCTAAATTCGTCGCAGGCATCCTGAATTCTTCTCCAAAGCTGATCGCGTGTATCTATTGGTTGAGAATAAACCATTGATTTTAGATATCCCCAAACACAAAAATCGCAAGGATTTAAATCAGGAGACTTTGCTGGCCGAGCAACCGGACCGCCTCTTCCGATCCATCGCTCTCGGTAATTGTTATCTAAAAAAGTACGAACAGTTCTGCTATAGTCAGCCGGACAACCATCATGCAAAAACCACAAGTTCCGCCGAATAATCAGATTAATATCATCTAATAAATCCAGTAAAGTATTTTGTAGAAAGTTGAGATATTCTTGGCCGTTTAAACGATTAGGCAATTCTACGGGTAAACCTTTCCTGATGTTTACTTTCCCTTATCGCATCAACATAGGAGTAATAGTGTGCATTGTGCATATTAAAAATTCCATCTTTTGTAAAAGCGGCTTCATCACAAAACAAAATATTACAAAAAAAATCTTGGTCTTAACTCTCTTTATTTGGCATCCAATTGGAAAAATCAGCATGAGCAGGAAAATCACACCTGCTTGCAAGGCCTGGACTTTCACTTAAAACTTATTTGATACTTTACCCCCAACTAGTATCTGTAATACTAGTTATTTTGACGTTCACGCAATAGTTATTTTGTTCATTTTCCATAACCATCTTTCATATTTGTAAATGAATTTGTTAGTTAATTTTATAAAAGTATGATTAACACATGAAAAGTTCAAATCGATTTATTTGGAAAACGGTCTGTCGTAGCGACTTCAGACAGGAGTATCATTCTTTTGTGACAAAAAGCGAATTTTTTTAAATTTTATGTTAAAATTGCGAAATTTTGAAAAACAAAAAACTTATGATTAACAATGTCCAATGCCCTATCCAAACGAGCCACTTATGAGTACAACTAAAAAATCATATTCAGACCATACGTTTGGTCATATTCCATTAAATAAATGTACAGAACTCTATCATTTAAAGGGAAACCATTATGAAGATATTTGAATTAAACCGATGTTAAGGCGCCGTTTTCCAAGAGCTCCAGCTCTCTTAGGAAGTATTTTTGTATTAAGGTAATTTTACGTTAAATCGTCATAAAATCAGCTTTAGAATCTGGTTTTCTTTTGTGAAAAGAGTTTGTGGACACCCTGTATAATTTATTGTAAATTTAATTATTTTTCATGAATAAACATAATTTTTAATAAAATATTTTATTTTTTGTGTTTAAAGACTTTTGGAGGACCGTACGGTTTTAAATATGAATCCACACTAACGTTGGGTCTACGATCCTTCAAATGTCTTTTTTTTCTTAGTAAGAGCAATACAAAATTTTATCATAACAATTGTTACAGTTTCAAATAAAAACTTCTGTTTTCATTCATCTGCGAAACACATGTAACAAGATCTTTCTCTTCTAATTTTTTACTAATGAAACGTTATCTTCATCAATAAATTGAAAAAATAATTTAAAGCTTCAGACTTTAAGTTACCAAAAATTTTAATAAAATTGTGGGGAGCGTAAAACAATTGAGCGCCTTCGTAAGTTTTTAGATGTATTAAAGCGTGACAATCCGCATAATGATCCGACAAGAAAAATGTTCTGCAATTGGCACAGTCACGCTTTAATATCTTTTTGGTTATAGACCCAACTACATAGGAATTGGTCTGAGTTTTTAAATTATAAATTTCTCTACTCAATGGAGAAATCTGTCAATTTTGACCAAACCAAGGCTACGAGCCATAGATTGTGATGTGTCTGGTTCACCACTTTGTATTTCACCCCTAGTTCACCTATTTTGTGCAAAAAACTAATTAATGTGTGCGTCCCACCAGTTTCACAATTTTTGGGCTTTGACTTGGTCGTTAAATTATTTATTAAACCACAACCACAAATTGTGGAACTGTTGGGTTGTCATTTTGTCCACACAAACCCGGATGGATGGTTCTGGTCAGCATGTACTTAAAGCCCAATACCTTCATCTTTCTCCATAGAAACTGCCAATTTGGCTCTCAATTTTTGTTTGGCCTCATCCCAGAATGCCATATCTTCTGGCTTGTTAGTGACAGGTCTGTTTAAAGGCTTGGCCGATATTGCTGTCAAACGACTAATCCATAAATAGAACAAGTTCTGCGGTGTCTTTATTTGGTATAATTGTGCAATTTGCAGAGTAGTACAGAAGTGTATACACTGATCTGCTAAAGATTTGTGTCGCATATTTGACTTTCATTTTTTCTTTCCCCTGGGGATAAATGTGAGAGTGTTTTAATTTAATGCAGACTTTACTTCCCGCGTCCATTCCATCTAACTCATACACTTTGATTATGCCCCTCCACCTTGCCACTTTTTTCCCAGTGAAATCTTTCTCCATTAAATTATTGCGAAAACTTTTAAACAAGTGCGGAGGGTCAAATATATGGTAGATAATGTAGTCACCTCTTTCGTAAAAATGTTGGTCCTCATACACGCTATCTTTTGTAAGACTTGCAACTGCAGCTGAATTCGATGATCCGAGGTCACTCAATGAATCTATGATTTTAAAATCTGTGCGGTTGTGGATGGCGTTAATTACATGTTTAATTATATTTTTGAATTGGAAGGTTTTTTGTAGCCCTCACAAAATAAAATCCAAATGGCTGCTTCAATATGGTTAATTCCTCTCAGCAGAAAGACTAAGGTGTGGTCAGCAACAAATTTACTCTTTGCATTCCCACTGTCTTCAAGGCCACCGACAGATATTGACTTTCAATTGAAATTTAAATTGGACACCAATGATGCTTCGTCGAACATGAGGACGCATTATCTTTCAAGTCCGGTTTTTTCTCTGAGACAGATTTGAAATATCTTAAAATTTCCTGATTACTACACAATTAAGATATCTTTTCAAAGTCTTGGAACACGGTAATTTGAACATTCCTATAACCTCTTGGGGCAGTCTTATACATGGCCAAACAATTCCTTTTCTTCAGTATTCCATTTTGGTTTCTTTTTGAGTAGGCTGGTAATAAAGATATCAGCCTCTGGTGGCATTTCTTTAAACTTTCTCAGAAGATCATCTTATTTTTAATATTAAACAACTTCTTTTTGGTTTCCATTGTACCCTTATATCTGTTTAGTGTCATTTTCAATTTTCGATGTTCAGCTTACACGCGCGTTTTTCGTGGTGTTAAAGGTGTACCAGTCAATTTTAAGTCTTTTAGGAGCTGGTATCTCTGGAGGGGGGGGGGGTCTTAATGGTCTTGATGGGTGAAAGACTAAAATAAAATATGAACGAATTAGAACCCAACATTGTAATTGACAGGACTTGTAAGAACATAATTCGTAAGTCACATAATTTCTAAACATAAATACTTTGTTATGTATTGTCCATTCCCATAATCACACAATGAAAATATTAAAAGCGACCTAACAATACAATTAAATGAAAATTTATTATTTTAATACCCCACACCATAATCATAGTAATTACAGTACCTTAATTAAATTAATTTCCCACCACCATTATACTTATGTAATTTAATCCCTATCCAATAAAACTTTGAAATGTTTACTGTGCAGGTGATGCCATGTAATCTGTTCTCATATTGTTATAATGTGAATTGCTTATGTAAATTATATTATCAATTGGATAAATAAAAACGTAGGTATTACACACAAATTATCGGAACCTGTACCTTGAATATGGTGCAAATCACAATCGCAGCAATACCATGTGGTGATTCCTCAACTATCATTGGTTTGTCCTGGGCTTCTTTAACCATCTCTGCTGTTACAGGTTCTTTGATATTATCAGGACCTAACAGTTAGCCGGGAACTGCTCTACGATTTAGATTCTTACGTTCAATAGTTTCAAACTGTGACGCCCCAAAATGTAGTTCACATATTCCAAACTTGAATTTCAACTGATCATAAGGAATGTTTACGATTGTTGGATTGTTGATCTTGAAAAACCACAATAATCGAAGTTCATCGTTTCTTGGAAACATAAAATATGTGACATCTTTATTGTAATTACGATTATCACAACCAGGAACAGAACACCGTTTATAGGTGATTCTTCCCATATTCCTATAACAATAATAAATTACAAACACAAATTACAACAGGTTGGAAATCGTACCTTATTGTTATTGAACCGTGTTCAATACCACCAGCAACTCGAATATTGAACCAAAAAACTAACCTAACCAAACTAATTTTAATATGTAAAACGAATCTAACTAACGTAAAATACCTCTTTTTAACTTAAATAAAACGAAAAAAACGTAAAATAACTTACTAATCTAACCAACAAACGGAATAAAATGGAAACCAAATGTCAATCAGAGATGGTAGTGACCAATGAACTTAAATACCTGTTTTACCGACAGTATGCTTCATAGTGCGCGCCATCTAACAATGGTTAACCGACCCAAAATTACTGACTATTGTTGCTATCCTTGTGTCTACCACGTGCACTACATTAGGTTAATTCTAAGAGCGCATACGCAATCTTGGGACCAATTCAGTAACCGCAGTGTAACAGCAGCATCTCTGCATTTAACTGCCAAAATTTATGACAAATCACTAAATTTCTTCTAAGTTACGTTGTTAAGTTATTACTGATGTTAATAATGAGATATTTTATGGTTATTGGTACTTATAACCATTCCTAATAATATGAGATCATTAAACACTACTTAAAAACTTGTAGCGAAGGGTGCGACGATGTAAATTGTGGTATCGACTTCTTAAAACTCCAGATATTAAGTCTGTATGCAGTTCTTTTGTAATAAAGGATTTAACATTGAATACTTGAATTAAACTATGTACCTAATTTAGTTTAATAACTGTACAGGGTTTGACATCATTAGCCCGTTACTTAACGTGTGACTTTATTTCTACGTCCCGACACCATCTTTTATATCAAAATAGAAATACACGCAAATTTGACATTTTGGTTTATATAATTTGTTGTAAATATCTAAGGTTGTGGTGCAAAAAATTGTGTGTATGACTAAAACACCTTTTATTTTTTAGCAACATGATATTGGTTATTTTCGTCATAAATACAAAATATGAAAAGCTACTCCAAACTCTTTAGATAAAATTATTTCTCCCTCAATCTCCTGTTGTTTGTTTTTAAACAAATAAGAAGTGCATGGTAACTATGAAAATACACATTCAAGTATTTCAATTTTTGAGCTTTGCAATAAATAACAATATCATGTTGCTAAAGAATAAAATATTTTATGCACCATGGTAGATATTCATATTTTTACCTTCGGATGACATACAAACCTTGCTAACCTCAGGAAGAAAGGTGGTAATATGGACCCACATTTTGTTTTTCCTACGTAATATCGACAAAAAAATTAAATATCAACCAGTTTTCTACTTAATGGTTTATCATACTGAATTATAAAATTAATATCCTGAAGATCGATTCACAAATAAATACGAAATTCTGAACAAATTGCAATTTTCGCCGAGCGGAAAAAGTGCTTATAATATGGACCCCGCGAAAGTTGTTCCATATTATCATTAAAAAAGAAATATATTCAGACTAGGTTAATGAAAAGGAAAGGTAAGGTTCGAAAACTAATGACACATTTATCGACCAAAATGACAAACGTAGTTGCAGTCTGCGCAATCACAATGCGCCCACATTTGGCACCCATTCTTCACCTTTTGTGTACTTGGAAAAGTTTCGTCCCAGATTGCATCATATTTTGGGTTGGGTTTTCTCCCAGAATAGATTTCTAGATTCTAGATGAGTCAAACATGGCGCTCTCATCCCCTTCTTCAGATAATTTTTATTTTTCATACTGTTTTGTTTATTAATATACAGCGTGAATTATGGATCTTCACCAAAACAATGTTTCGTCATATCTTTTCAATGATTAAGTCGATTTGTCTCATTTTTTGGTGAAGGTGTGTATTCATGTCTAGCAACTAACTGACATATTCAGACTAAAAAATAGGCTAGTTTTTTAGACGGATTTATTATCAACACAAAATTTTTAAATTCTCCTAGGTATGCAGTCATGAAAAGGCTTCGATGAACAACTCTCATCCCTTTCGAACCCCAAGATCAGTCACTATTCCGAAACGATAGATTATATATGTCATGTGGAACTTGGGAGAAAGAGTTAAAGTTTTTGCGATGGTTTTGGTCTTCTCATAAAATTTGGGATTCTAATGAAAGTTTTTAATGCAGGTTCTCTACCAACGTCCCCTTTCTTCCAACCCTTATAAGAGAGATCGTTTATAATTCCGAAACGGCAAACCACAGACATGACATGCGACCGATCGTTTCGACATAGGATGTGGTTTGCAACATTTTACTATATCCGGATTAGTACGATTTATTGGTTCTTTATATTTCTATTTTTATTCAGAAAAATAGACATATTATCATTATTATATGCAAATTTACTGAAAATCTTTGTTTATGGAGTATTTTCGCTTTGTTATAGTAGTAACTTTCGAGGCCTATTCGATTACCTTGGTTTGAAAGTTGACTATCTTCTGTCTCAGTTTCCATCTTTCTGTCTCATTTGTAGGAGGTTTCAATGTTCATAACTCTAATTAGCTTCAATTTTCATCTACTACAAATCCAACTGGTCATAGTGCAGAAACATTTGTTATTGTTTCTGATCTCACACAATTGATATCTGAACCCACAAGAATCCCTGATAACCCCAGCCACACTCCACATCTTCCAGATCTCTTTCTTGCATCACACCCACTTGTTTATAAAACTTCTGTTCTTGTCTATCTGACCATTGTCTAATAGAAATAATTTCTACTGTCCCTAATTCCGCTGTTATTCGCACCACTAATAGAACCTTGTGGTGTTTTAATTCAGCTAGATGGAGTGATTTACAAGACTTTTTTGCAACGTTCCCATGACGTGAATACTGTCTTAAGTCGTCCTGTTCTTCGGACATTGCTCTTTCAGTATCTGAAGTCCTCCTCATGGGCATGAAGTTATACATTCCGAAAAAACAGAATCGTATAGTTTATTCACGTTCCTAACCGTAGTTCAATAAGGCTTGTACTGATGCAATATCTTTGAAAAATAAATCTCATATTAAATGGAGATCTAATAAAACGGTCGACAAGTGATGCAGAATACGTTGGTGCAATCACTAAAGTTAAAAAAAGGTTTTAACAACGAAAATACAATGAACTAGCTACATCTCCTTTGGGCAGTCGTAAATTTTGGTCTTTAGCTAAAGCCATTAGTAATAACTTTGGTACATCGTCATGTCCCCCCCCCCCTCCGACATCTTTTGACGGATTTGTAGTTGCTGATTTTATAGACAAAGCCAATGTTTTTTATGGATTTATTTGCATCAAACTCGTGTCCCAATGATTCTGGAAAAGATGTGCCCCTAATCAACTTTTTTCATACGCTATGAAACCGATTCATTTTCGTTACAAGCTCGTAGAATCTATTATCAGTAGGCTTGATCTCAATAAGGCGATTGGCCCGGAGCTATTATCTTAAAGAAATGTTGCCCCGAACTAGTGCCAGCCCCATCCAAGCTCTATTCGACCTCTATGTCCTTCATCATGGAAGTTAGCAAACCTATTCCTAATAAAGGCAATAAGACCGATCCCTTGAACTACCGACCAATTGCCAGCACTTCCATTTTGTCTAAAATAATGGAAAAAGCCTTCAATCAGCAACTGCTCTCGTTCCTTATAACTAACAAACTCCTTAGTGATCACCAATATGGGTTTAGGCAGAGCCGTTCATCAGGTGCAACAGTTGTAGTCGCTTTAGATATGTCAAAGGCATTTGATCAAGTTTGGCGGTACAAGTGTTTACTTGCCAAACTCACTTCGTTTGAGTTAACTGGCTTTCTAGTTTCCTTGATAAAAGACCAATATGTGTCGTAGTTGATCGCTGTTTTTTCAAAAGAAGTTAGCATTAACGCGGGCGTACCACAGGTATCAAGTATAGCGCCTACACTTTTCCTACTATACATAAGTGACCTTCTTTCTTCGCCAACTAATCGGATCCATTACTTTGCTGACGGCAGCACACTTCATTATAGTTCATCTCAGTCTACTCATAGTGGTAATCTACCTTCTATGTCTCAAGACATTAAAACTGAAATGGCATACTAAATCAACAAAGACATTCCATGTATTTACCAATGGGGAAGCAATAATCTAGTTAAATTTAATGCTAACATAACTGTGTTGCCTTGGGTCCGCAAAAAGGATCGATCATTTCCTGTAAGTATGAATGGCTTAGATCTTAAGTTTTCAGGCTCTATTACTCTGTTGGGAATGACTATATCTTCAAATCTATCATGAGTTGACCATCTTCTGTCAGCTACCAAAACATCTGCTCGTAAAATAGGCTTTTTGTACAGATCTAAGCAGTACTTTACCTCCCGACAACATTTTATGCTGTATAAGGCCCAAATTCGACCTCATCTAGAATATAATTCTCACCTCTGGTTTGGTGCTCCCCAATCTTTCTTTGTATTATCAGTATTACAATGACTTTTGCGCTGCTGAATTACATTCTTTGATACCCGGTTCGCTCATTCATATCATCAGCATGCAGTAAAAATCTTCACTTCGTACGAATCGGGCGCAATCCGCATTCTTTTACACGGCTTCTAAAATTCTGGAATGATCTCCCTAGTTCCTGTTTTCCTCTCACTCATGATATGAAAAAAATTAAGGTAGCTCTATGCATGCTACTAAGTGTCCCTGAGTGCTTTAGCATGATAGGCCAAATTTAACCTATTCAGGTTCACAGTTATTAAAAGAAAATTATTGCTATGGTCAAGTAGTAGATTTTATTTACTGTTTTGAATGTTGCCTATTGAAAATTGTTATTTATGGTTTAGTTTCACAGGGACATAATGTGATCATGCTGTTATAGTAGACAAACACGAAATGTTGTTTTATTTTACTCATTATACACGCACTGGGATTCTGTACTACCTTTGACAAACAGGTAGATTTATGATATTAGCTTAGTGATTCTAATATTTCAATGTTACTATTTCTTGCAATATAGAATTGTTTTATTTGATTGGTAAACATAAAAATTTATATTATTACAGCACTGAATGCTCTATTAAGTTAATTATATATGATATGTTATATAAGAGATTAATTTAGTAAAAAAAACAATTATTTTAATGAAGAAAGAGAGGAAAGTTCATTTAACAGGACCTTGGTCTTTCTATGACTTGATTGCTATTTTTATATCTGGTTGACATTCATTTTTATCTTTACCTGAATACTTGATCAGCATTTACACATATCTGAGGATAACAGGTGGTTATTATTACAATAAATATAGTCCTGATTCATTATATTTTCTAACCTAAGTTCCAAAATACAATTTCGAGGTGCTTTTCCTTCCACATGTTTCATCTCCACTTTATGCATTATATAATGTAATATTAATTAGTTATTTAGGGGCATATGTTAACTAGATATTGATAAATTACTTTTCTTCTGGTATCTGAATACTGAATACTTCATTAAATAATTAATAAATTCGATTCAATAACATTTATTTAAATGAATAATGCTTAACCTGTTTTGATATTATATATTATTCTCAACTAACTACTAGTAACGAGTAATAACTATAACTTCAATAGATTAAATATTCTTAAACACTTAAAAATTACATTCCAGAACGTCCTCTAACGAACAAAGGTTAACAATGAAAGGTAAGAAAATTTAACAAACTTTATTCCATATAGGTACGTTTTTTACGTTTACCAATTTCCACTCCAAAATATGTAATTGTATTCTACCATGGAGAAAACTAAATTTGTATTTGCAGAAAGTGAACATTTTTGCTCAATTAAGTGTGTAGCATAATTTGACTTGTCTAAATGTTTGTACATATACCAAAGAATGTGTTATGTGTATGTAATGTTAATGTTACTTATTGTTCGACGTATGCATATCGAGTATTATATTGTTCAGTACAATTCCATTTTGAATGCAATAGTTATGCCATCAAGTGAAAACGAGATTAGGAACGCTTTTAATGTAGAGCATTTGATTTGGTTTTGCTAACATGGTTAATTAATCACGATCAAGATCAAGAACCTGCTTTTGAGGTAATCGTACAAATCATTCTTTGCTTTTACAAGAGTTCCTGTTCATCTTCACAGCGCAGTAACATGTACAGATTTTTGCAAAAATGATGATAGACTTTCATTCAATAATTACGAAAAAACTGAACAGTCCTGACTTCTGACGAATGTGTTGTTCTTTATCATGATCTGGCATAGATTGTAAGTATCTGGCATATACATTCTCGCTAAAAGAAGATACAAATTGTGAACAAGTAACAGAATTCATTTGTTTTGGGCAGCCATCAACGAATCTTCTTCTTCGAGTGCCTTCTCCTATCGGAGGTTGGCGATCATAACAGCAATTCCTATTTTCGACACTGCTGCTCTAAACAGAGGAGCAATTGTACCAATCCCGTAAATTTTTTAACCAGGATACCCTTCGTCTTTCTACGTTCCTCTTTCCTGCTATTTTTCCTTGTATGATTAACTGCAGCAGATTATATTTTTCTCCACGCATAATATGTCCGAAATATTCTAGTTTTCGTCTTTTTATTGTGTTCACTAGTTCTCGTTCTTTATGTACCAGATGTAAGACTTTCTCATTTGTCTTTCTTTCTGTCCATGATATCCTTAGTATACGAATTCAAAGGCTTGTATTTTGTCTTTTCTTTAAGGTCCATGTCTCCATACCATATAAAAGAACAGAAAAGACGTAACATGTCGCGAATCGGATTCGTATTTCTATATTTAGATCTCTATTACATAATAGATGTTTAATTTTAATGAAGGTAGCCCTAACTGTCTCTATCCGTACTCTTATTTCTTCTGTTTGATCATTTTTTTCGTTTATTATTGTCGCCAGATATTTACTCTTTCTTTACTCTTACTCTTTCAAGGCGGATATTGTTTATTGTTAAGTTTACCATATTTTTAGTTTTGAATAAGACCATAAATTTTGTTTTGTCGAAGTTTATGTTTAAGCCATATGATCCGCTGATTATATTAAGCCGATCCATCATCCTTTGAAGATCCCAGATGTCGTTTGCTTGCATTATGGTATCATCGGCCACCTGTTTCTCCTTCTAGTGCTTCCTGAAATATTGCTTCGGAATATAAGTTGAACAACAGGAGCGATAGGATACACCCTTGCCGCACTCCTCTTTGAATTTAAATTTCGTCTGTTGGTTCGTTTACTATTCTAATGTGAGCCTTTTGATTCCAATATAGATGCTGAATAATTCATATGTCATGCTCGTTAATCTGTTTGGTCTTAAGTATTTCTACTATTCGTGGGTGTTGAACCTTGCCAAATGTCTTTTCATAATCCACTAGGCATATATATGAATCTATATTCATATTTAGGCATCTTTGCAGCAAAACATTAATTCCATATAATGCATCTCTAGTTCCTAGCCCCTAGACAAATACAAACTGGGTGTCGCTGATTTCTTCCTTTAACTTAAGAAGATTTTAAGCGTGTGGCACATAAGGCTTATAGTTCGCTATTCTGCACAGTCTTTCGTATTATTCTTTTTAGGTAGCGTTACAAATGTCGACTTTAACCATTCTCGAGGTATTTCGGCAGTCGTATATATTTCATTAGATAGATCTACAAAAAGATGTAATTCGTTACCTTCTATTAACTTTATAGGGACTTCGTCTGGACCGGCTGCTTTGCCGTCTCTCATATTTTTATTGCAAGTTTCACTTCTTCTTTATTTTTATCGTATTTAATGCATTTATTTCACTAAACTCCATATTCACTTCAGCTCTGTTGTCTGTAAATAACTCCTTTATATATACTTCTCATCTGTTCATTCTTCGTTTGTGATCTAGGATTGTTGTACCATCTTTTTCTTTTAATAAGCCATATTGTTTCTTTTTACCTATACCCGTTATTACTTTAACCTTCTTAAGTATATTAAAGGTATTGTGATTCGCTTGTAACATTTAAATTAACAATTTTCTTTTTAATTATTTTGTGCAATTCTTTATATCTTATTTGGTCTCGATTCTTACTTTTGCGTCTTTTTTCCATAAGTTGAAGTATCTCAGTTATCATCCATTTTTCCTTCTTTTTGTCTTGTCGGAAATTTAATTTGCCAGTCACTGCCTGAATAACTGTATTTTTGATTTTTTCCCATTTTGTATTTATCTCAGCATTTTCTTGACGATTTTGGTTGTTTATTTTTTATAGGTTTTCCCGAAGACTTTTTACAACTTCAACATTGATCTCTTTATCTTTCAGCAAGTTTCGATTTAACGTTTGTTTGTTATGTGTATTCTTTAACTTTTTAGTTTTGTTCTAATTATCGCTACAACAGGAATATGGTCAGACCCTATATTTGCGCCAGGGTATGTTTTGGCAGATATTATGGAGTTTTGATATCTTCTATTGATTAAAATGTAATCTATTTGATTTCGAATTTTTCTTTCTTTCGAATGTTTGGGAGATGTCCATGTGTGTAACCTACGCTCAGGTAGTTGAAACAATGTATTGATAACAACCACGTCTTTATTCTGGCAAAATTCGATTAGTATTTCCCCTCTGTCATTTCGTTCTCCTAGCTCATAGCAACCGACACAGTTTTCAACCGTTCTTTTGCCTATTTTGGCATTAAAGCCTCCTAAAAATAATAGTAATATCTTGCTCTTTATTATCTTAAACAATTCGTCAAGTTCTTTATAAAATTATTCTTTACCTCTTCAACTTTTTCTGATGTTGGTACATAAATCTAAACGATGTTAATTTTTCCAAGCTGAGATTCTAACTATATCATCATTATTCTTACATTGTATCTTATAACCTTTGAGACTGACTTGTTTATTTCCTTTATTACCATGATTGCTACTCTGTATTTATGTTCAGGATCATCTACTGTTCTAGAATAGTACATGATACCATTATTAGTCGTACATTCTCCGTTTCTCGGCCATCTTACATCAGATATTCTCAATATACGTATTTGTAGTCTTTCCATTTCTGATACTATATTATGCATTTTTCCTGATTCAAACATATTTTGTGCGTTCCATGTTGCTATTTTAGTTTTAGATGGTAATTTAAGTTTACTCGTTATGTTCTTAGCTACTTCCAATACGTTTCCCCCCGGAGATCCGATCGAGGAAATTGATACTGCGGAACATTTTGAATTGAACTTAGCCATTATGATTTATTAGGGATATCCATAAGGATCTTTAATGTTGTCGTTTCCCGTTGCGTTCAACATTTTTTGTCATGGACCATATCGGTTCATCTGCCTTGAAATGTGTTTTCACTCATTAAGGGCAAGAGAGTGCCCTGGCTGTATTTTGCTCCTCCATTGGCATTATACAGGTTATCGCTTATTCCGACGATATTCGGTGTACTAGTTTTGGTCCGCCCCTTATATTTTATTTCTCCGGTACCCGTCATATCTCACGAGCGTTTCCCTATCCGCCACCGGGGGAGGCGCCCGATGGGGAACTAGTAACCCCTCACGTCAATGTATAAAAATAATTATATAATCAATATAAATCGTCTATCCTGGCATGTGTTGCAAAAATGTAGCCTTTCAAAAACTGATAGGGATAACGACAATTTAGATATGGTTAAGCTTACAATTTAATTAAGATGGCTAACAGAGAAAACAAGCTGAGCGGACTGAGGTACTAGAAAGTGAGTGTTTGGTTGATTGCACATTTTGGAAAAGACTTAAACCTGTTCAAGAATGAACGATGTTGAGTGACACCTTAACGGATATCATCTCATCTGCTAATACCGCAGTTGTTTAAAAAAAAACTTGGTCCAATTATGTAAACTACTATTTTCATTACTAATTAGTATACACTATAATAAATATAGATTTCATACGGCTTGAATCTACCTTAATTAAATAGTGATTCAACTTAAAAATATTTGGGCGTGTTGTGCTTTTCTTACACACTCCAACTAGTCATTATGGAAAAAAACTGTATTGTATAACACTTTCACTGCACGATTTTGGCACTGTTTCGATAACTGCGTTTTTTCTAGTTTTAATTTTTTTTTTTTTTAAAGAATGTTAACCTCCAATTTTAAACTAGATTTTTCGTAATTAACATTACAATTAATGCTGTTGAATTTTTTTAGATACAAGCATTCACACTTATTTTAGTTCCATTGATAGTAAACTAATTAGTAGTTTAAGAAATGATATTAATCGAGAAATAAAGTCGCTCTTTCATAAGTTTGAAGTTATACCAGTTTTAGCTTAGTGTATGTGCGATATAATCATAGATCGTAAATGCAGATCTTTAAAATAATATTCTACACATCTTCCATTTCACATCACGGTCCTTTTATTCCTCATGAATAAATTAATTGTTTTTTAAGTAGGTGCACCTCAAGGTTCTCTTGAAGGTTCAATGTTCTTGGATAAATATAGAAAATGCAAATAAGCTTCGCAAGAAAAATATTTATAATTATAATAAATAAAACAAAAATCGAATAATTTGAAATCATAATTTAACAAATGTAAATTAAATTAGCTTGTAACCTTTCAAGTGCACTTCATAAATTGTCTACATATGGTTTACAAAGTTATGAATAAGTAACAGATGTATTTTTTTTACGAAATGAATTACGGCAATAAAAATAAAGGCACAATTCGCTCCTTATTTGGATAATAATCAAAGAAGGAAATGAAAAATTATGTGGATGAAACCCTGGCGCCATATTACGTCTATAAATGTAAAATGGGTGTGCTTATTCGCATGATTATAAATGAGTACTTCTACCATTTCTTTTTAAATGTCATCGACCTTAGTATTTATGCATATGATGATGATGGTTATGATTGTGTTTATGGTCAGCTTGTTGTTTATGTTTGTGTTCGTGATCATGCTTATGATTGTGTTTTTGCCAATGTTCATGCTTGTGATCGTGTCCGTGATCATGTCCATGTTTGTGTTCTTCATGATGGCCGTGAGCGTGTTTATGACCATGTTTATGACTTTGATGATGTTGATGCGTATGTTTTTGGCCATGCATGTGCTGGTGTTCATGTTTTTGGTCGTGATTATGCTTGTGTTCTTGTTTATGTTCATGATCGTGGATATGCTCATGCTTGTGGTAATGAACTTCCTTCTTTTTATGGGTTTCCTAAAAGTAAACATGTAGTGTCTTGGTTAACAGAAAAAAAACTTACATAAGGCTCTTCGAAGTGACGACTCATTTGTACAGGTTGATTATCCGGTACATCGTAACGATCTATTGATCTTTGAGGTTGTTGTTCAAAAAATTGTTTGTAAATTTCTAAATATGGCTGAAGATTGATAGCGCTGTGTCGTTGATCTTCATATCCCTCAGCTTGCAAACAAAACACAATAGATAACACACTCGCTAAATTCTAAAAATTAACAAATTAGTTTATAATTTACGGAATTCGTACTATTACCCAACTCCACATTTTCTTATATGCAATTGGATATAAAACTGACATATTACTAGTCGATGATCAGCTTTTATAGTGAAGTAATGCATCCTTTCACAAATTGTATCGTGCTTTATTACTTTAATTGTTGCATTTACATATAAGTGAATATGAATATCTTAATTAGTAACTAGATTAATCATATTGATTCCGATATTACTTAGAAAGTTTCGGAAAAATAGAACTTTCAGTATTTTCATTATGTATTTAAAATAAATAACAATTTAAGAACAATTTAACTTATTTGAAAAAATTAAAATGTGGTACTGTAGTTAATTTGGTTTATTTCAACTTCTTTCAATTTGTGTTTTTTATTTGAAAATAAACATAAAATAGAGGAAAGGCGCCTAATATTGGATACCTTTTTTTAAATGTTAAATTATTATAAAAAAACATGCCTACATTTGTGATAGTTTATTGAAATGAAAACATAACTATGTGTCATTAGTTACGATCGACGGCAAAAGAATAAAGGTTTATTTAGGAAATAAATATTTTTTAAAATTACCGATTTTGCCAATTTAGAAAATAGTAGCCTAATATTGGATAGAATGTCCATTATTAGGAAACCATTTTTTTATACAAAGACTATTGATAATTTCGAAACTTTATTGAGCAAAATGCAAAACGTGAAAGTATGCATACTTGATATCGTATCTAATATAAAAGGGGCGAAATCATCCATCCACACAAAAGTCGCAAATATAATGTTTTGTGCCTTCAGCACCAGCACATACTTCATGGAAGCATCTGTAACACTTGCACCACTATCAATTTTTCCCCTGCTTTGTCCGAAGAAACTGATTCCATCCATAATGCATATGTAGCGGCTCCTATATTGAAAAGTGTAATTTGAACTTATTTGCAAAAATGCAAATTCAAACAAAACAATCTCCCAGTGATTTATTTTGACTTTACTGACAATAATGTTACTATTACTCAAATTAATTGCTTGCCTTACATGGACTTTCCTGACAATAATTAAAAGATTAGAATTTATTTACAAGTCTGATATTTTATTACTCGCAAACCTCAAATCTGATCAAACCAAGTGGTCGTCTAGTGGTAGGTACATACACTGTGCTATTTGAATTAGATAGGCTGGATGAGGTAAGTGTTGCATCATGATGGGCAGGTAAACAATGAAACTGCTCAAATTAAAATTAACGAGCTTTGCGCAATGGTGGTTTAGTCAGTTAATATACTATTGTGGGAAACAACCACCAATAAAATCCACTTTATTCATAAATAAGTAATTGCACAAGTGCATTAATAAATCAAATAACACAAAAAAAACAATGAAAGGTTTAAATATATAAGAAAACACCATTAAATGAGGTTAAAGTGTGTACAAAGTTATAACATGAAGAGAAAAATAAATACAAAATCGTTTAGGTACACATAAACAAAAAAAAACTCCTGTAGTCACACCCACAATTGTGTCATAAATAATCAGAATCAAAATCGTAATACCAAACATGTGGCCCTTTAAAACCAACCATGCCGGTCTTTAAGTAGATAAGGACATAAAACAATAAAGCAAATTACGGTACATGTAAAATACAACAACAGAAAAATTGCACAGGTGATAATAAGGTATAGGCAAGGACAAAAGGAAAATAGAAGAGGAGTTTACACGTACACAATTATGTAGATCACTAAAGCACAAAATACATAAGTCAAATTACAAATAAATAAAATAATTCCGAACATACTGACAAAAAAAACTCATAAACAAAGCTTAAGGTATGGAAATATCATGAGCCGAAAAATATTGGGCATTGTATTTGAAAGTTAAGTTTTGATGGTTTTATTTTCAGATGAGTCACATTGAACACCCTGTAGATAATTCAGTACCGAATATCAGCGTAAATTAAGGATACCCTATGCATAACGTCAATATTCCTTGTACTAAATGGCGCCAGTAGGCATTGTCAAATGTCATAGTGTTCAACCAATAATTTTCGAAAAAATTTAAATCTCAAACTATTAAATTTAAGTATAGGGAACATTGATAAATTTCTACTTAAATGGCGAGTACAATTCGAATATGCCATAAAAGGATTCCATTTAAAATAACAAAGTTGATGGCTACTTCCGGTATAACCGGAGTGTATCATGAAAATATTTTAAATAGAATATGAATCACTTAGTCAGATACAAACTTTCAGAAATCAGCCATGGCTGGAACTCCTAATACTTCTAATGAATGGTTTCGACCAATCACCCTGTATAACTTTACGTGCGTTAGAAAAATATACCCTTTCTCAGGTTACATATTCATATATACAACAATAAAAACAATAAACCAAGCGGTATCATGAACCGTTTTCCAACCCACCTCAGACAAATACAAGAATGAGTCCTGTACTGTCTTTTATTTTATCAGATTTCAGCTTAATGAGCCTGCTAATAAGATACCTTTGCAAAGTAATGCTCGATTTAATTGATTACAGACACAAATCGTTAACATACGCGGTTTAACTTCATAAAGGGTATCTATAGATTAATATTTGAAAAACAGATTACAACTAATACCCGAAAGAAAAGACAAATTGGTGTTGGCTAATTCATAACAAAATGTACACGCACGAAATATTTTAAAGACAAACTTACAATGGGAGTTTCTAATTAAAACAAATCAAAGCGTCCGGCTCAATCAAAATTTCAACAGCAACTGCCTTCCGCTCTGGTTTCTACTAACCATGTCTACTCCCGAGAATCAACCTCCGTCTTCAAAAAGTGATAAAAAAACAAGAAACATCAATTTACGTTGGAACAGTTTCATATTAATTATTGCACGACATCTTAATTTTAAAAATATGCATTCGTCCGTAACAAACACTACATTTAGGTCTCGAGTTTTGAAGTAACAAACAAAGACATATTTGATTGCAGTGTGTACCGTTAGCAATTAATTACTAACTAGTGACTTTTTTACATCAAGAGCGCGCGTATGGAAATTTTCAACAATTCGTCACGCCAGTTTCGGCAGAAACTACCCTAATATATGTTTCCTTTTTCTGTTTAACCTTTACTCAAATATTAATTACAAACATTCCCACATTTCTTACATAAAAATACATTAAATAAAATATTCCGAAAACATTAGCAAATTACGACGTTTCATCAAGATATTAAAAATCTACTAATTATCTTGTCTATCGCCGTAACAATGGCGATTTGACAAACGTTTATCACAATAATAAAATGTTCGCGGTCCGCTACCTACAATATCATGTTTCAAATTCACATATGAGACTTCTTAAACTTTTTTATGTTTTTGGCCTTTGTAAATTTTCAAGGGCTGTTTTGTAAGTAGAACCACTAACAAGGCGGCGTCACTAGAGTTTTTCATTTTACTGCTGAAGGATCCGATAGTAATGGTAGTAGATGGATGTCAGCTGATTTTACAAATTAATTTGGTTTTCTCTATTGACGACAGGAATCGAGAGTTCCACATTTGCCTTAATACAAATATTTTGCAAAACAATAACTGTTGGTTCGGGTTTTTGAGCAATGGGTTCAGATTCAGATTAGGTTGTTATTCCGCCAATATCATTTGCAGGTCTATCATTATAAGTGGGGGCGTAAGCTGTACGACGAAAGCTTCGTGCTGCTGTGTTCTTTAATTAAAAATTATCAGAAAAATTACAAATTAAATTATGATAAGTTAAGGTAATTCTTCAAACTGATATGCCTATTAAAGACGTTTTAAATTAAATCTTATTTGAAAGGTATTCCATTAAAACATATTCATGCCGTATTTGCAATAGAAGTTTTAATCGAAACACTATACGTTTAAATTGTAGTGTGTGTCAAAACAATTATCACTCAGTGTGCGTTAATATACCGTAAAACCGGTTGTGATTCTTTGACTCTACTTTTAAAAGTTTAAATGCATGATACGGCATATTTTCTTGCAAAAAAAGTAAAAATATGTGTTTAAACTTTCCTGCCAGTTATGAGCTACTTTGTCTACAACTACATTATATAAATTATCATGAAGGGCAATATTTTATTGCAGAAAGAACCATAAGTTAAATTATGGTGTAAAACATCACCCGCCAGTTTGACTTGTTCTAGACTTTGACTTTGACCTACACTTTACATTTAATAGATTGTATTCTCTAGAAATGGGTATTATTGTTTGGTTAAAGTAACCCTCACTATACGTTTAAATTGTAGTGTGTCAAAACAATTATCACTCAGTGTGCGTTAATATACCGTAAAACGGGTGACTTTGTCTCATTTTTGAAGTTTAAATGCAGATATCGCATTCTTAATCAATTTAAATGTGATTTTTTTTACTTGACATTTGAGTCTTTAGCTACTTATTACAAAATTATATGAAAACATGAAGCGACAGATTATTTTATTGCAAAAATAATTAAAATAATGGTGTGCATAACTCACCCGCCAGTTATCGGTGACTTTGTCCTACTAATTACATCTTTAGATTTATTCTCTGTGGGTATTATTGTTTGGGCTAAAGTAATCAACACTATACGTTTAAATTGTATGTGTGTCAAAACAATTATCACTCAGTGTGCGTTAATATACCGTAATACCGGGTGACTTTGACTCACTTTTGAGTTGAAATGCAGATATCGCCATTCTTAATAAGTAAAAATGTGTTTTTTATTTTCCTGCATTTGAGTCTTTAGCTACTTTTTTACAAAAATTATATAAAACATGAAGCGGCAATTATTTTATTGCAAAAAAAAATAAATAAAAATATGGTGTGCAAACTCACCCGCCAGTTTGACTTCTTTGACTGTGACTTTGACTTTGAGTTTGTTTTACACTACATTTTAGATTTATTCCCTGTGGGTATTATTGTTTGGGCTAAAGTAACCCTCACTATACGTTTAAATTGTAGTGTGTGTCAAAACAATTATCACTCAGTGTGCGTTAATATACCGTAAAACCGGGTGACTTTGTCTCACTTTTGAAGTTTAAATGCAGATATCGGCATTCTTAATAAGTAAAAATGTGATTTTTATTTACTTGCATTTGAGTCTTTAGCTACTTTTTTACAAAAATTATATAAAAACATGAAGCGACAATTATTTTATTGCAAAAAAAAAATAAAATATGGTGTGCAAACTCACCCGCCAGTTTCGGGTGACTTTGTCCTACACTACATTTTAGATTTATTCTCTGTGGGTATTATTGTTTGGGCTAAAGTAACCCTCACTATACGTTTAAATTGTAGTGTGTGTCAAAACAATTATCACTCAGTGTGCGTTAATATACCGTAATACCGGGTGACTTTGACTCACTTTTGTAGTTGAAATGCAGATATCGCCATTCTTAATAAGTAAAAATGTGATTTTTTATTTACTTGCATTTGAGTCTTTAGCTACTTTTTTACAAAAATTATATAAAAACATGAAGCGGCATGCAAAAAAATAATAAAAATATGGTGTGTAAACTCACCCGCCAGTTTCGGGTGACTTTGTCCTACACTACATTTTAGATTTATTCTCTGTGGGTATTATTGTTTGGGTTAAAGTAACCGTACAAGGTTATTCAGAAACACACTCTTCAATCAAAATCATTTATTTAAATGTTAAACATAAAAAAATCACTAAAATCCTAGCATCACTTCTTAATAAAAAATGAATAATAAAGAATAATAAAACTATTTGCAATACAACTAAAACTTTTTCCTACAGATCTGGAAAGAAATATTCGTTCTGTCCAAGTTACAATGGTTGCGTGCGATGAACATAAGCCATGATAGGATT
The DNA here is from genome assembly GCA_036346205.1 of Vesta saturnalis. Taxonomy (NCBI): domain Eukaryota; kingdom Metazoa; phylum Arthropoda; class Insecta; order Coleoptera; family Lampyridae; genus Vesta; species Vesta saturnalis. Next base: position 669,364 of record JARFJB010001857.1, on the reverse strand, counting down.
TTCTTATGGCGACTTCGGGCCATTGCCACAAACTTCTTTCACCCAGTACCATCAGAAGTACTCAACCATAACAGTTATTATCCCTTAAATAGCCTTCGAACTTTCCTGGAGAGCGATTTAAGTTGCCAGATGCAATTACTAAGTGTCCAATGGAAAAATCTTCTGCATCTGAATCATCCCTATAGCTCACAATAGATTCAGAATCAGACGTGGTTTCTGCAATATCCTCAAAACGTTTTATTTTTTTTACTGTCTTTTGTTTAGGCAGTTCACTACAGCCAGCTACAGCACCGTCACCCTAAATTGTAGCTTGTTCGGATCCATTTTGATGTAGCTCACTGTCCGGTACAACTTCGTTATTAACCTCTCCGAGAACCTCACTTTGTTATAAATTTTGTTTCTCCTTTTCGCAAATCTGATCATTGACTTGATTACTATAGTGCGAGTCACACCGAGAATGCAGTGTGGCGGGGTATAGGCAATGTATTTGTAATGGGAGGCCGGCACACTGTGTTGCCGGTTGAAATTTATTGTTTATTATTATTAATTATAGAAAACATTTAAACAAAGGCGAAGGTATAAACATCATCAAATTTCCAACAAGTTTTTAGCGAATCTGTGAGAGCGGCGAAATTTGCGTGAGACCGGACTTGAGGTTTAACCGATCCCAGCATAACGACAACTGGCAACGATGTGCTCCATAAGACTTTACACTGCATTCTCAGTGTGACTTTCACTATAGATTCACTTTTTTTTCGCGTCTTTTCAGTTTTTTCTTTGATGCTACTTTTTGCTGTCATTTCTGTTTTTCTTTTTGACTTTCTTTCAGTGCCATTTTTTACAGCTGGCTTCCTCTTATCAAGTTTTAATGCAGCTGCAGCCTCTTGTTGACCTTTAACATCTTCAACACGGACACTTTTTCCTGCTGCAATTTCTATTTTTTCTTCTTTTAACAACTCTATCAACTGTAGACTGTGCTCCCCTCTTTTCTGCAAAAAGTATAAAACAGCATCACTTACTCTTGAGGATACTTGCGCATCATTATGTTTATAATTTGGAATTCTGGTTAACACTTCCTCTACCTTTAGTGGAAAGATGCCATATTTTCTAAAGCCACTTTCCAAATTTTTAGCACCCTCTACATTAAGTTTTTCAACGAGTTTTTACAATAGTGCGGGAAAGGTGCTTTTTTGGGATTAAAACGTTGCTAACTTTCCATGTTTTATCTACCAAAATATTTCGCCAAGCGATTTTTATCGATCTGAAGTAGGCGGCATCTAACGGCTGCGTTAGGTGCGTAGAGTTGGCAGGAAGGCACACGAATTTAATGTTTTCGGTTTCACACAGCTGTAAAACTTTCAAGGATACATGGGATGACAATTTGTCACCCATTATTAGCTTTTCATCTTAATATTAGTTACATTCAAATACAAATAAACAATAACCATTTCTTTAACCAGAAAAATAATATATATATATATATATATATATATATATATATATATATATATATCTATTCTCGTATAATTTAACGCGAACTTTTGATTTTTTTTTTAGCTCCCGCTACAAAATGTAAACAATGATGTTATTTTTATAGAGGGATATAATTTTGAACGTAAAGATAGAGGATCAAACATGCGTGGTGGTGGAACAGCAATTTGTTTAAAAAGTATAAAGTAATAAAAAGTAGTGAAGAAAATGAATTTTTTGAACAGATTTGTGTAAGCTTAAATCTAAATAACACTACCACTAATTTTGGAGTTATCTATAGGAAACAGGAACTTTCGGATATCAAATTTTTAGATATCTTAGAAGACTCTCTTTCTCAAATGTTATCACAAGCTGATTTGTGTAGGTGATTTCAATTTGGACGTATTCAAAGTAAATTATGCTTCAACCATTCAATTTTATCAATTATTAGAAATTTTGGAATTGAAGCAAATTATAAGTGAATCAACTAGAACTACACAGACAAGCTTTACTTTAATAGATTTTATCATTGTTCTTGAACATAAAGAAATTAATCAATTTGGTACAATTACTACGCATTCTGTGTCGGACCATTCTTTAATACATTGTTGCTATCCTGCAAAAAAACAAGCGCATCAGTACCCCTCGTTATGTTACTTTTAATGACATCAATACGTTTAATTTAAAAGACTTTGATAGAGAATTAATAAGTACAGACTGGAATTGTATTTATTCTCTTAACAATGTTGACATGATACAATTTCTTAATAGTAATATATTATCACTCATATACCACCACGCTCCGATTAAAACTGTGCGTGTCACCAAGCTAAGATCTCCTTGGCTCACTAATACTGTGCGTTTAATGATTTTATTACGTAATAAAGCTCTAAAGGATTTTAAAAAAATCTAAAAAAGTGACAGATTGGGATTACTACAAATCTTTAAAAAATTGTATCACATCAAGAAAGAAAAGAAAGCTTATCTAGAGTTTGAATTATGTAAACACAAAAGTAACGCTTGGAAATGTTTTAAAAAAATGGACATATATAGCCAAAATTAGGAGGTTCCTCCAAATTTTAATGATGTTGAAGTGTTAAATAAAATTTTTAGTAACTGTAATACAAATTCAAACAAATCTATGCAGACTATCAATTATTATGAGGAGAACATTCATCACAATGTTAGCGGTAAATTTGAATTTAGGGAGGTATCAGAAATAGATGTGCTAAAACAAATATACGGGGTATCCAGAAACTCTACGGACAAACTTTGCGTAGTGATTCTAGACCCAAAAATAAGAAAAAAAGTTCATATAAACCCAGGTCCGGAAACGCTTCGTTTAGGACCTACAGGGTGTGAAAAAATTTTATTTTCCTCGGTTTTATGGCGATATTTTGCGAGCAAATTTGAATATGGTCCTGAAATTTGGAGCACGGGGGTTTTTGTGGTCGAGAAACTTAAATATTTTATTGATTTTGATGCTGCCTGCAGAGGGCGCCATCTACAGTGGTATGCTAAAAGTTAACTGGCCTTAACTTTTTTACCACCCGGTATATTGACGTTCTGTATGAATTATTTTGTTCCCTTTTCAGTTCTAAGCAAAAAAGGTATACTTGGTCGATGCCTCTCAGATTAACCATTTTCGAGATATTGGTTGATGAACAGTTCTATTTAATCCCCTATAATCCTTAGCTAATTGGAATTAAAAATCAAAGTAACGTATGTTTGCATTTTTATTTTAACTTTGGATTTAAGAACGAAAATGAAGAAATAAATAATAAAACTAAAAAAATAAATGTTACAAAAGGTGTTCCACATGATGACCATTTGTTTCGATACATAATCTCACTCGTTTTGATGAGCGGCGAATCCCTGAACATATTCCTATATTATTTCTGAAGGTATCGCAGGCATCTACAGTGGTATGCTAAAAGTTAATTGGCCTTAACTTTTTTACCATTCGGTATATTGACGTTCCGTTTGAATTAGTTTGTTCCCTTTTCAGTTCTAAGCAAAAAAGGTATACTTGGTTGATGCCTCTCAGATCAACCGTTTTCGAGATATTGGTTGATGGAACAGTTTAATCTATTTAACCAGCTATTGGATCTCTTGCCATTTTAGCAGGCTTTGACTAAAACAAAATGACAAGTTGTTGCTTAGATACACAAATGTATTTATGACATTTGTTGTTACTCTTGTTGATAGAGCGTCCCAAATTTCAAATTAACGTAAAACCGAGGAAAATAAAATTTTTTCACACCATGTAGGTCCTAAACGAAGCGTTTCCGGACCTGGGTTTATATGAACTTTTTTTCTTATTTTTGGGTTTAGAATCACTACGCAAAGTTTGTCCGTAGAGTTTCTGGACACCCTGTATAGCATTAAAAAATCGGTTGGTTCTGATGGCATCAGCATAAAAATGCTTTGTTTGTGTTGTCCGCATGTAGCGCCTTATATTACGCATATAATTAATTTTTGCTTGACGCACAGTATACTAGGTAAAGTTAGGAAAAGTGCAAATGTTATACCTCTACCCAAAATAAGTAACCCTAAGAGTTATTTTGATTTTCGACCTATCAGCATATTACCCGTATTGTTGAAGATTTTGGAAAGGATAACGGCACAGCAAATTAAATCTTATTTAGGCACTATTAATGTTTTACCTGAACATCTTGTCGTCTTGTTTTCGTAAAGTAAAGGATATAGTTCTTCAACAGCATTACTTAACATTACTGATGAGATTTTAAATGCTATTGATAAAAATAAATCAACTTTGCTAGTGTCAAGAAACTTCTCTAAGGCCTTTGACACAATTGATCATAAAATGTTAGTTAGTATGTTGCATTATTTTGGGTTTAGTAGGGAAGCTTGTTTGCTGCTTAAAAATTATCTCACAGATAGGTCACAACAAGTAATTTTAAATGGTAAACTTCTACACTCAGCTATGGTGTTCCACAAGTCTCAGTCCTTGAACCACTTTTATTTATACTACACACTGCCACATTTTCTAAACACCTAAAATACACGACTTGCCATCAGTATGCGGATGATACGCAATTACAATATACGTTTTATGCTAAATACGTCGAGCTAGCAAATAATTATGTTAATTGTGACGTTTTTAACCTGGTAAAAACCATAATTTAACAATAAATCTAGCCAAATCGGCAACTATCTTGTTTGGAAGGGCTAAAGAAAGGGAAATTAATAAGTCTAAAATATCTATAAAAGTATCCAAAACTAATTACGATAATGTAAAAATTCTCGGCCTCCTAATTGACTCCAAATTAAGGTTCAATCAACATATAACAGATGTACTTAGAAGATCTTATTCAAACTTAAAATTGATTTTTAGTAATCGTTATTTTATGAATCAGAATACAAAAACAATGCTTTGCGAATCCTTAGTCTTATCAAACTTTGTATATTGTGACAGTGATTATGGGCCGTGCTTACAGCTGATAGATTCAAAAAGAATTCAAAGAATTCAAAATTCTTGTGTACGTTTGATTTTTGGCATAAGACGACGTCTGCATATATCTTATAAATTAGCAGAACTGAAATGGTTATCTATGGGAAATAGATGAGGCTATCTAATACTGTAAAATTATAACAACCCAAGTTCCCTCTTATTTATATCAAAAGATACATTTTTCAGATAATGCTGGATTTGTTAATTTACTAAAACCACCCAAACGTCACACCACAACGTTTGAGAGATCTCTTTCTTATAAGTTGCCAAAAGTTTACAATTGTTTAAGCAATTAATTAAAGAGACTTAGTCTTAACCAGTTTAAATCTCAAGTCATCGATATCACCTTGAATAACATGTTTAGGTTAATTTTTTCTTTTATTTTGTATTTTTGGCGAATAAACGTAAGTTACTCATTTCATCAACACATTTTCGTTAATTCTAATTCTTTTCTTTTTTTTTCTTTCTAAATAGCCTTTTTTTCTTTTAAATTACTTTAAGTTTACGTGATTCCGGTATATACATATAACAGTAAATAAATATAAGAACAGGGTTAAGTGCAAGAGCAGAATATTTATCTGTATAGCTGAATATCTGGACTTCGCCCTTTTAAATTATGTTAGTGACCTTTAGTTTAGTTTTATTCATATTGTAATTCATGGAAAATTTTATCTTTGTTGGGAACTTCATAATTTAATAAACGACATTATTATTATTATCTTCTTGGCTAATTTTTTGTGAATTAAAAATTCGCCTGAGTATATTCCTACTATTAACAGGCATAATGTCACATTTTCTAAATCCATTTATGGAAAATACCATCGATGCAGTACTTAAATATGCTTTTCGTAACAAACTTGCAATCTGGTAGGGTGAAATTGTTCTTCCTGAATTAGTTGCTAACCACCTTTCCACCACCTTGACAATAATATATTTTTAGGGTCCTATAAAAGCCACAACTCTGTGGGTTGAGTGCGGAGGTAGCCATAGTAGAATTACGTGATATCCTCGAGCCCTACTACATTACGTTTCGGGTGTGAGTATAGTGCCCATGCAGTATTAAATTAACTGGATCTTCACGGGTTGACTTAACATGTATAATAAAATGGTTCATCCATTGCGTAAACAAATATGACTGAATCCAGCCGGAAGGGTGACATTTTCCAAGTGATCCTGGAAGCTCACCGTCCATAAGCTCATGCTTTAAATTTATTCGTGTGAAAATTATCCACAAATGTTCATTAGTATTCATGCACAGAAGAACAGTGACAAGTGAACCTCGTTCTAATGTTGTCAAGGTTATACACTTTATTTGAATTATGTTTAATGTTATGTAATTCTGGTGCCAACATGTCATAGACTTTCATAAGATTTTCTTTCATTCTAGCCGGAACACTTTGATGAGTTCTAAAAGAAATATGGTGGTTCCGTCTTAAAAAATTTCTTAGCCATTTTTACCCTGCAGCAGTCTTTCTTTGTGAAAATGGATGTGGCAAATTGTTAGCTAAAGCGAACTGATAGGCCAAACGACAAACGTCGGGCGATGTTAATCCATAGAACTTTTTCTAATTCCAAACAGTATATCGACAACTATTTTCCTAATACTTCAGGATTCTTGTTCATGTTCTAGTGAATTTCCTAATGTACATTAATACTCCAAAGTAGCTTTCGGAACATTGTTTTCAGATGTCCCATCTCTTTATTTAATATTACTTGAACAGCACTAGTCATATTTGCTTTATCCCATTGTTTTCTTTTTTACTAGCCATTAGTGTAAAAATACACCTATTTCAGTTTTCCTCAAATTATTGCCTAATATTGGATATTCAATATTAGGAACGTGTAGCTATCCAATATTAGGCACATTATAACATTTTTAGGTTACAATTATTTGAGAAAAAACCAGGGATTTTTATTATAAAAAATATGCACTATAACATGCACTAAGCATTCCACCCAGAAATATTTAAAAATTTTACATTATAACCAATACTTCGACATCGGTCTACGCATGAATATAATACATTTGTAACGGACGAACTCACACCTAGCAGCTAAACATACATTCAGTTAAAAAAGGAATGCGTTCATCAATCAGTAATGGTCCAAAAAAATTTCAATATACAGTGTGCAAAAAAGTATGGATTATCCCTAATAATTTGGCAGTTTTCAGGTTTTATGGAAAACACTCAAATACGTCAATTTGGTATTTCAGTTATCCACATTCTGATTATTTTTTTATTGATGTCTACCAAAAAAATGACGTCATCGACATTTTTTTAGAACGGCAATATATGGCGTGTGATACATCATTTGAAAGCTCTTGTTTCACTCAGTGCGTTTCTCTATTTTTGTGCGATTCTGTCGGGACGTTTCAATTGTGAAAATTATCTTAAATTTACTCTCGGTAAAAAAATAACTATTTCTTATTTTGTCAGAAAAAAGCAAACTATCATTCACACTAAGTCAATCCTAGGGCTTTATCATTCAATTCCTCCCCTTACATTCAGTTTCTTGACCCGAGCTTGATTTTAAATCAATGGCAGAAGAAGATGTTCAGTGTCGTTGCAATAGTATTTTTGGTCATAGTAAGCTTACACAAAGCAAACATAAAAGTCAGTGTTTATTAACGTCGATATTGACAAGTGGTAAGGTTAAATAGTAGTAAGATTTTACTATGGTTACGTTGTAATTAGAAAATTCCTTTTTATCAAACCAAAAATGCCACTCAGTGAAAAACGCCGTATGGAAGTTCTTATGAAGAATATGGATGGTCATGCTAAAAATTTGCCCAAAAATGGGAGGCCTAAGGTAGATGAAGGTATGAAGCTTGACGTCCTATTGCTGGTTGAAAAAAATCCTCATAGTATCAGTCGACAACCAGCAGTTGATAAGGGAATAAGTTACACATCTGCGCAATTAATTTGGCACAAAGAAAAATAACACCCGTACAAAGTCCGCCTGGTACAAGAGTTAAGTGACAATGATGTCGAACGAAGACTGCAATTCTGATAAATCATGTAACCAACCTGCAATCAAGATGAACATTTTGCCACAAACATTTTATTTTGAGATTAAGCAACTTTTTATCTGAAGGGTACTGTAAACAGGCAGAATTGCCACTGGTAGTATCTTACTCGTTTCTCATAATCAGGAGGTAAGAATTCTTGAAACATTTGTAATCTCTAAATCTGTGTGTTAATCATGACACTTTCCCAAACTTAAAGCTAGTCATTGCGACAATTTCCTTACAGATATTGTAGGTTCCTCTTGTATTATGTTTTTGGAGTTTTCGAAGACGTGGTCTGTCTGTACTTGGTCTATGACTTACAGTTCCTATTTCCTCAAAACAAGCAACTAATCTACCGGCATCACTATATTGCATTGTTATATGCGGATATTGCTGCTGAAATTCCTGTCTGCCGGAATCGCAGGATATTTCCAGTTTCCATCGTCCATTTGCTGACTGTTGCGAGAGTAAGATTTTATGATAAACAGATTTTGTTCTTGATACTGTTACTAAACTTTCAGAAAATATTTTTGATTGATTTAGAGTCTGACTTATGCCAACAGTAAAATTACAGTCCATGCAAATGAGATTATAATATGAATGATATAGATAAGCACATCCTATCATGCAAAGCCACCCAAGACTGAAACACTTACTGGACACACATTACAAATAAAACACAACACTTGTATAGACTAAGTATATTGGCATGTCCTTTTCCCAACGAAATCGGCCCCGAATAATGACCAACACCCTAAAACCTTAAAATGTACTCCTTGCCCATCGAGGAAATACGTTTGGCCCTTTTCCTTTCGTGAATAAAGAAAGGTTTTTGACATTTGCGATTCCAAATTATGACCAACACCATACAATATAGCTGATTTAGGAAGTAAGTTTGGTCGTTTTTCCAACAAATTTAATATATAGAAATTTTGATATCTATGCCTTTTCTGTGTTCTCAAAGATACAAATTTTGATTCGAAACAAACTGATTTCTATATTTTCTGTGAAATAAATAAGTATTACTTTGATAACTAAGCTTATTTCTATCATTTGTAGACAGTGTGCCCTCACTACATACATCCATGTATCCAATCTCTGTAATATTAATTGCTCCAATTGTGGTCGTTTGTAACGCATACAATGCTTCTGGTAACACAATTGTTTTGTAGTGTCTAAGTTTGGCCTGTCTTGATATGCTTTTTTATTATAGTGTGACCATGTCAGTTTGTACGTTTTCTGGAGTTTTTCTGTTCGTTCTATGTTAGACATCTTGTTCGATCCTCCCATTTGTATATATTCCCTAAATATTTAAATTTTATCAGTTCTTTGTATGAATCCATATATCGTATGCATGTTTTGTGTATTGTTAGTATGTCGTTCCATGCATTGGGTCTTCTCATAAGATATCTGTAAACCTGTTTTAGCAGCTATTTCATGTAAGCGTTCTAGTGCTTTTTTGCTTCCTGTGGTTATTGCTGAGTATGGCTACGTCATCTGCAAATGCCATACAATTTATAATTGTTCTTGTTTCACATGTTCTTCCTAGTTGTATTCCTTTAACTTCTTCCTCTGAACTTTCACCCATGAATTGACTTTAGATGTGGTGTCCGAAGCGTCTGTTGTATAAGTGCCCTGTTTTTTTGTAAATGCCATATTCTTCTAGTACTTCAAAGAGAATTGGTCTATTAATGTTGTCTTTTTTGAAATTTACAAAGGCAAATACAGTGTTTTTTGTCTGTCTACTTTCAATAGTGTTCTCAAATTCCAGATCTGTTCGATACATGATCTTCCTTTTCGGAAACCTGCCTGTTATTTTCCTATTTGTGAATCTGCTTGTGGTTCTAGTCTGTTCAATATTTTGTATGTAAAACTGGTACAAGTGAAATACCTCTGTAATTATTTGGATCTGACATATAACCCTTTTTATGTAATGAGTGGATCAATGCACATTTCCATTCCTCTGGCATTTTCTCCGTGAGCCAAATATCTATGATGATCTTATGAATTTTGTTTTGTGATAGTTTTATCTTGAAGTTTCCATACCTCAGCAATAATGCCATCTTTTCCTGCCGCTCTGTTATTTTTCATTTGTGGTATGATCTCCTCTATCTCATCTATTATAGGTGGAGTAGAATTTTGATTGGATGTGTTTTTTTGAAAGGTCAATTTTTCTTTCGGTTCTTTCCAATTGAGAAGAGTATTAATATATTGTTCGAGAATTGTACAATTTTCTTCCGTGCTCGTTCCTAGGGACCCATCTGTTCTTTGAAAGCAGAGGTTAGGTGGCTGATAACCCTTAATATTTTCTTTAATGTTCTGTAAAATTTCTTGTGCTATTTCTCTTAAAATATTCAATTTCTTTTAGTCTGTTGTCATACATTCATTTTTCTCTTCTGATTTACTTTGATAATTGTTTTTGAACTTCATGAAATTCCTTCCATGTTTCGGATGTTCTGTTACTGCTGAATTTCGTCCATGCCTGTGTACTTTTCTCAATTGCTTGATCACAGGTTATGTTCCACCACCTATGTTTTCGTTTTATTGGAGGTTGTGACCAACGCATTGCTTATTGAACTATTGTCGCAAGATCTGACTGTTGGATGTCTATTAATTTAATCGATGATTTTGTCCCTGTTTATCATCAAGTATTTCGGATCAGGTTTGACTATTTCGTTTTTTTTGCTGTGTTTTCTAGCTTGGGATTGGTCTAAGTTTGATTTGTAGTAAATAATGGTCAGACAGGAAGAAGCTTTTACCGTTCTGACATTTAAAATTTCTTGCGTATTTTTGTTAGAAATGGCAACATTCTGAATTCTCTCCATACTGTGTTGGGTGCTTTCATGTTGTAAGTTTTCGTGTTGGCTTTAGAAATTGCATTGTTATATGCGGATATTGCTGCTGAAATTCCTGTCTGCCGGAATCGCAGGATATTTCCAGTTTCCATCGTCCATTTGCTGACTGTTGCGAGAGTAAGATTTTATGATAAACAGATTTTGTTCTTGATACTGTTACTAAATTTTCAGAAAATATTTTTGATTGATTTAGAGTCTTGACTTATGCCAACAGTAAAATTACAGTCCTTGCAAATGAGATTATAATATAAATGATATAGATAAACACGTCCTATCATGCAAAGCCACGCAAGACTGAAACACTTACTGGACACACATTACAAATAAAACATAACACTTGTATAGACTAAGTATATTGGCATGCCCTTTTCCCAACGAAATCGGCCCCGAATAATGACCAACACCGTAAAACCTTAAAATGTACTCCTTGCCCATCGAGGAAATACGTTTGGCCTTTTTTCCTTCGTGAATAAAGAAAGGTTTTTGACATTTGCGATTCCAAATTATGACCAACACCATAAAATATAGCGTATTTAGGAAGTAAGTTTGGTCGTTTTTCCAAAAATTCAATATATAGCAATTTTTGATATTATGCCTTTTTCTGTGTTCTTAAAGATACAAACTTTCATTCGAAACAAACTGGATTTCTATATTTTCTGTGAAATAAATAAGGTATTACTTTGATAACTAAGCTTTATTTTTATCATTTGTAGACTGTGTGCCCTCACTACATACATCCTCTGTATATTACTCCAAATATTTTTCTGATAATTTTACGTTAAATTTTTCTGTTTCTATGCGAGATGCTCCAATTGTGGTCGTTTGTAACGCATACAATGCTTCTGGTAACACAATTGTTTTGTAGTGTGTAAGTTTGGCCTGTCTTGATATGCTTTCCTTATTATAGTGTGACCATGTCAGTTTGTACGTTTTCTGGAGTTTTTCTGTTCGTTCTATGTTAGACATCTTGTTCGATCCTCCTATTTGTATATATTCCCCTAAATATTTCAATTTTATCAGTTCTTTGTATGAATCCATATATCGTATGCATGTTTTGTGTATTGTTAGTATGTCGTTCCATGTATTGGGTCTTCTCATAAGATATCTGTAAACCTGTTTTAGCAGCTATTTCATGTAAGCGTTCTAGAGCTTTTTTGCTTCCTGTGTGTTATTGCTGAGTATGGCTACGTCATTTGCAAATGCCATACATTTTATAATTGTTCTTGTTTCACATGTTCTTCCTAGTTGTATTCCTTTAACTTCTTCCTCTAAACTTTCACCCATGAACTTGACTTTAGATGTGGTGTTCGTAAGCGTCTGTTGTATAAGTGCTCTGTTTTTTTTTTTGTAAATGCCATATTCTTCCAGAACTTCAAAGAGAATTTGTCTAACAATGTTGTATTCTTTTTTGAAGTCTACAAAGGCAACTACAGTGTTTTTTGTCTGTCTGACTTTCAATAGTGTTCTTAAATTCCAGATCTGTTCGATACATGATTTTCCTTTTCGGAAACCTGCCTGTTATTTTCCTATTTGTGAATCTGCTGGTGGTTCTAGTCTGTTCAATAACACTTTAGACAATATTTTGTATGTAACTGGTACTAGTGAAATACCTCTGTAATTATTTGGATCTGACATATAACCCTCTTTATGTAATGGGTGGATCAATGCACATTTCCATTCCTGTGACATTTTCTCCGTGAGCCAAATATCTGTGATGATCTTATGAATTTTGTTTTGTGATAGTTTTATCTTGAAGTTTCCATACCTCAGCAATAATGCCATCTTTTCCTGCCGCTCTGTTATTTTTCATTTGTGGTATGATCTCCTCTATCTCATCTATTACAGGTGGAGTAGAATTTTGATTGGATGTGTTTTTTTGAAAGGTCAATTTTTCTTTGGGTCCTTTCCAATTGAGAAGAGTATTAATATATTGTTCGAGAATTGTACAGTTTTCTTTCGTGCTCGTTTCTAGGGACCCATCTGTTCTTTGAAAGCAGAGGTTAGATGGCTGATAAACCTTAATATTTTCTTTGAATGTTCTGTAAAAATTTCTTGTAATATTTCTCTTAAAATATTCAATTTCTTTTAGTCTGTTGTCATACATTCATTTTTCTCTTCTGATTTACTTTGATAATTGTTTTGTTACTGCTGAATTTCGTCCATGCCTGTGTACTTTTCTCAATTGCTTGATCACAGGTTATGTTCCACCACCTATGTTTTCGTTTTCTTGGAGGTTGTGACCAACGCATTGTCTATTGAACTATTGTCGCAAGGTCTGACTGTTGGATGTCTATTAATTTAATCGATGATTTTGTCCCTGTTTATCATCAAGTATTTCGGATCAGGTTTGACTATTTCGTTTTTTTGCTGTTTTCTAGCTTGGGATTGGTCTAAGCTTGATTGTAGTAAATAATGGTCAGACAGGAAGAAGCTTTTACGCGTTCTGACATTTAAAATTTCTTGGGTATTTTTGTTAGAAATGGCAACATTCTGAAATTCTCTCCATACTCTGTTGGGTGCTTTCCATGTTGTAAGTTTTCGTCTTGGCTTTAGAAATTGTGTCGACATAATGTTGAAGTTAAAATTTTGACAATATTTTATGAGGTGTTCCCCATTTTGTTTGTGCGATAGTGTGCTGAATGTGGTTCTGTGATTTGTATGTATTTTCACTCCTTACCTAATTTTGCATTAAAATCTCTCCCATTAAAATTTTCACATGTCTGTCTGGTATGTTGTTGGTTACTTCTTCCATGTCTTTCCAAAAATCTTCAACTTCTTGTGGTTTCTTTCTATTATGATCATTTGTAGCGTTGATAATCGTATAACCTTTATTACCTGATTTGAAGGAGATTGTGGAGATCCGTTTTCACATGGAATTGAAGTCAATGACTGATTTGGACCTATAATATAACCTTTTTAAATACCTTTTATTTATTTTTTTTTATTACATTTGACCAAAAATGTCCGACGTACTAAGCATTCTATACAAATCAGTTATTTTCCAACTGCCATACAGGGTGTTGAACTTTTTTGTAATAAACGAACTCTGACTGTGAGATTTATTTCGACCATAATTTTTCCTTAGTGACGCTACTGGTTTCCAAAACTAATAAGAAAGAATATGTTTATTCTAAGTGGCTTTTGAAATCTTGGCAATTACTCTGACAAACCTAAAAACCAACGCAAAAAACAAATTTGTTGTAGCACCAGTTCTGCTTTCGTTTGTGTTCAGTTAATAACGATGCCTGCATTTACTAATGCCCAAATGGCTAATATTTATTTTTTGCATGGATTAGACAATGGTAATGCCTTAGAGGCTAGACGTATGTATGCCCAGGTTACCATGTTTACCAGAGCTTTTGTAAAATCAAGTAATATTGTTGGACGATTTGGAACTGCGAGAACTCCACAACTCGGAGATCAAGTTCATCAAATTATTGACGAACATCCAGAAAGAAAAATTGCTCAACAAATAAATGCTAGTTTGGAATATTCTAAAAGAAAATTTATTGCGTCCATATCGTGTTAAACGGGTCCAACATTTACTACCTAATGACTACCCGCTCCATATGTAGTATTGCCAATGAATATTAAGAAAAATTGCAAACAATCTCAATTTTGCTGCCACTGTTTTATTTACAGATGAAACCAACTTCTCAAGACATGGAATTATGAATTTTCATAATAACCGCATATGGACTGATCCACATGCCACAGTTGTAGCACGATTCCAACAAACCTTTAGGTCCATGTTTGGATTAGGTCAATTTTTGGATTGGTGTTATCGACGATTATTTAAAATAACCATTTTTCCTTCCCCAACATATACATATTCATTTTTCAGAAAATGAACTTCCAATTCATTTGGAACCTTTTATAATTATAAGGCGTACGTGGTTGATGCATGACGGTGTTCCTCCACATTTTGAAGTAATCGTATGGGAATTTTTAAATAACAATGTTTCAGACCGTTGGATAGAACGAGGATCTTCACATTCATAGCCCCTGAACACAATCCTCTCGATTTTTGAGTGTGTGGGTAAATTTAAAATCATTCGTTTACACAAGCCCGATCTTAAATTTAGAAGATCTTCAAAATCGTATCATACGAGGCTGTAATGTTACTCGCAACACTCCTGGCTTTTTCGAACCTTTTCGACAATCTATTAGACGTTGAGCGGGTGCTTGTATTTTAGCTGGACGTGCACATTTTAAACATCTGCTCTACAATGTACTACTTTTATGTTCATGTTTATCACAATGTTAGTGCTTCTACTAAAATAATAAAAACATTGAGCACCCTGTATCTCATTAATGTCAAAACTTATCACACATGTTTATAGCAACTTTTCGTCTCAAAATTGAATAACGAGTCACTCACAACAATATTTCAGATTACTTTGCAAACATCCTGTAGAATCCTAAGTATACCTACATATTTTTTTAAGTTTAAGAAAATTTCGGAGCAAGCGCTTTTTAATACATATATTCCTAAATAAAATGTGCATTCTGACAGTCAAAATGTCGGCCGTAAATTTGCCGCTCGGTGCAGGGGCCTTGATAACGCAGTTCGTTAGCTATTGTCATTAACTGAGGGCGAACGGTAAGTGTTCTCGAAACGTCTAAATTTATATAAAAAAAAATACACTAATTTTATATTTTAATTATGAAATAAAAAGTTTAACTCCATTGATTCCAATTCCACTACTCGTTTTTGAATTAGTGGTATTATATACCATATTAGTTAAAACAGTGCACAAGCATCCCGGTATTAGAGAATGGAATTTACCAAAAACATTACTTTAAAAGAATATTAAAGATAGAATAAAAGAAAATGAAGAAAACTTCTGAAAGTTATTACTTTTTTACATATTTAGATATTCTTTTGACTCAGTATTTATGTGAAAATGCACTATTTTTTATTTAGATGCTGTTTTAACACCAAAAGCAGAGCATTCTGAAAACTGAAGCACATGTTTATATATTCATCACTTTAATCAACTAATTTGCATGTTAATTTTATTTAAATTTAATTATTTGCGCTTCACGGCGTGGACAACTAATGACGTCAAAAGCAAAACAGACTGTATACTAATGCAAGTCACTCTTCAGAAAGAGATCAAAATATAATTATGCACTAGTCGTTTAACAACATTCATTTTCAAACTATTTGCATTTTTCACTTTAATGAATGTTTGTGCAATAAAATATGTAATTTATAATTGCTTGCAGCTACAATTATCTACCTAACAAATGGAAAAATCTAACGTTTCAACTGCCTTTTCAAACAGTGCATTACGGTTACGTTGAAACTAGTTTTCATGTTATTGACATCTTTTTGAAGTTCAATACCATAATTCCTTTTTAAATAACTTAACCAGTTATAATAAAGCAATCTGTTTTTAAACACATCTTTAATAATCTGGTAATTATAACATAAGAACAAACAAAAAAAATAAAAAAATTATATATCAGTGCCCATGATGCTCGTGTTTGTGTCCATGCTTATGTCCATGGTGACTGTTGATGTGATGTTGGTGTTTATGTCCATGGTGATGATCATGTTTATGGTCTTGATGATGTCCATGCTTGTGCTTGTGAGAGCGTGTTTATGGTCTTGATGATGACTATGTTTGTGTTCGTGTCCATGTTTATGATCGGAATGATGATCATGTTTATGATTTTGGTGGTGTGAATGCTTGTGCTGATGTTGATTTTTATGCTGATGAACGTGTTCTTGTTTATGATCGTGTTTATGTATGTGTTTATGTTGGTGGTAGTGCACTTCTGCATGAGATTCGTGAGCATCATGCGCATGGTGAAAATCAGAAACATCAAAAGCAGGAACTTTTCGATGATGGTGCTCACTTTCTATTGTTTCTAATTGGCCAGGACCAACAAGATTCACCGAATGTGATTTTCTATAATCACCACCGTATAGATCAT
This sequence comes from Vesta saturnalis, assembly GCA_036346205.1. NCBI lineage: Eukaryota > Metazoa > Arthropoda > Insecta > Coleoptera > Lampyridae > Vesta > Vesta saturnalis. The sequence continues at coordinate 652,608 of JARFJB010001857.1, read as the reverse complement.
TAGTTTCATCGTATCGACCATATCTGGCACCTGCTGCGTCTTCATAGGTCCGTGGTTTTTGTAGATTCAAATTTTGGTAAAAATTATAATTGCCTTCATACAGTTTTGCCAGTTTGCGATTATCCAAGTATTCGTATGGATCTTGCCTAATACCGCGTTGCTGCTCAGAAGGAATATTTAGAGAAGTATATCGAAATGGTTGACCGTAGTTTTCATGTTGCGGCCTGGATTCGCTCTCTTTTCCTAACAATGCCAACAGAATTCCAAAAATCTTTAAAAAAAGTGATTAGTTAAATCTATACTCTTATTTATTACTTTATACTTACCCAAGTATTCATTCTGTTATTTTTAGAAGGAATAACAGAACACTGTGGTTTACGATAGCAATTTTACGTTTATATACTACAATTTCATCAGCTTTCCCTTGTACTATCAGGCATTTTACGCCTGAATTAAACGCAATTAAACGTAATATAGGAGAACTATTTGCGTGTTTGAATTTGTATTAAATTATCTAAATGGTAACACATATTCTTCCTTACAGACAAGCTGCGGTTCCTGCACCACCTCCTGGAGCTGGAGGACACTTACCTACATCAAGATTAAAAGCAGAGGTTTGTATGACATTTTTAAAGAATAAAATAATCTGAATTAGTACAATATACATTAAGTAAAGTTAACACTCCCTTTTTATACACGCATAACGTGGCGTAACGAGTCCATTATTGTCATACTTTAACATAAGCATTTGACTTATTACCCACTCTTGAATACAATTGATGTTAGTCATAAATGTTGCTTGTTTATGTAAATAATATATATTAAGTACGTGTACTTTTTTAAGTAAAATTATTCATTAGTATGAAATTATAACACTCAGTAAACTAATTTTATTGTTAAGATTTCAGATCGTAGAGCGGAGCCACCACTTTGTGTGCAAAACGCCATGTTAACAAAAGATAAAAACCATTTACATATACACCTGGTGGAATTGATTTGTCAGAAATTAGGTCCCCTAGAATGGCAAGAAGGTTAGAACGTAACGCAATGAACGAAGGTGTTTCGTCAGTACCTCAATCACAACAATATCATCCCACTGGACCGCTTCCACCATCAGCGCTAGCGGCAATGCAACCACAATTACAAGTTCAAGTATTTCCAACAGGCGGAGTTCCTCAACTTCCTCACGGTGGTCCACCTCCACCTCCACCACCTCCTAAAGCGCCACCGATGAAACTCTCGCCCTACCTACAGATTGCTATGATCGTCCAGACATGACTAAAATTATACCCGATAATCCAATGACGTTATTACGTAAAACAGCAGGACCGATTGTTAAACAAGATCCAATTCTTAATAAAACAGGTAGAGTAGTTAATGCAAACACCTCCACAAAGAACAGAAAATGTACAACACGCGTCGCCCCCAAGGTACGTGGAAACACCACCACAGAGACAAATAAACATTGAACCGTCACCATTAAAAGCAACTTCAGGTGTAGGATCTATTTATGTGCCACCTGTTAACCAACAATCGACAGAACCTTCACTCCCGACAAGTTACAGTCCACCAGCGTACTACAAACGTCAACCATCCACTCCTCAAGCTGAAGCACCTAAACCACAACCCCAAACACCAGACAGTCCTAAACCTTCTTTGAGTAAAGCTCCGACACCGTGGTTAACTCAGAGACGTCAGCACTCGCAAGATGTTCCAGAATGGGCAGTAAATGATCATCGAGTTCAATCTCCACCAGTACAACTAGAACCACAACAACAATGGGTACCACCAGAGAAAACAGAGCCTCAACCTCAAACTAAACCCGCACGCCCTTGGCAACAGCAGCAACATCAACAGTCACCTGAACCACAAGCGAGGCAACAACGCCAAAATGTTCAACAACCGGAAATAATGTACAGGCAACAGCCGACACAACATCAATATCAACCAGAACCTCAATGGCAACAAGACCGTCAACCACAACAGTTCAGGCAAGAGCCGCAAGTACAATCACCTCCAATTCAAAAACAAAGCGGTGGTGTGAGAAAACAAATTCAAAACAGAGATAGACCGCAAGAATTCAGTCCAGTTGAGCAAACAGAAGTTGTTGTAGTAAATGAACCACCGTTAGTTTATCAACATCCTGGACAAACACAGCAAAGGATTATTAATCGACAAGTACCGTATCAGCAACAACAAGATCCAGGTGTTCGAATCATACCAGTTCAAGTAGAAGGGAGAGCTAGTAATGGGCAAGTGCGTTCACCACAACCCAATAGGTAATTATCTGCGCTTGTATTTTTTTACTTAGCTTGACCGCCGTGTCCTCAGTGACGCTCGGTCTTTTAATCGCCAGTTGAGTTGGAATTCTGCTCCAACTCAATCAAACACCTTTAGGGTGCTTCAAAAAATTACCCAAACTGACGGAGATGACGATGATAATCAAGTTGTGATTGAACATTCTCCTAGGATGCATCAACAATTTCCTCAACGTCAACAATCAATGGAGCAACAACGCAAATGGAATCAAAACGATAGTGACCAAGCGCTGATGAATTCATTTAAGCAAGGTGAGTTAGCAAAATAATATCGCGATAAAGATGTGCAAATTTTAGTCCTACGCTTTTTAGAGTCATATTTAGACAATTACGAAAATCCAAGATATAGGGGAGGGCATATACCATCAAAATTATTTTGGATGCTAGACGATAGCGGTAATAAACTATTTTTATCGGTGGGGGTATTATCGTGTATCCACTAATTTAATTGCCTGCATGATCTATTGCTTATTAACATTCTTTTTCTACTAATCAGGTTTTGATGAAAGTAGTACTCTTCATAATGAAGTAGATCCAAGATATCGCGGCCCTAACATTCCTTCAAAAGCATTCAAGCTACTGCAAAATATGACTGGTGGACCAGAGCAGTTATCTACTACTGACGGTACGCTTTGGTGTTTCTTCTTGCTTATAAGCTCTTTTTTTGTCTTGTAAAGTTGTGTATGCATTATTAATAAAATATATTTCCACAGTTCCTCAAGAACAGCAAGGGTATAATTCAGGTCCCAAGGTTAGAACAATACCGATTCAAATAGAAGGTTGGTATTACTAAATTTTTTCATACACTCAATTCTATTTTAATGTAGGTAACGGGTCCGTGAAAAATTATGTACCACCAAGTGAACAAACAGTTCAAGAGCCAAAAAAATACATGGGCAGTTCAATTCCTAGTCGTTCTTTTAAAATGTTGCAGGCCATGACTGCTCCTGATGAATGTGGTAAGTGTTTCATTGTATCACGAAATCATCAGCTAAAGATCAAGATTAATTGATTAATTGTTCTCATTCTCGTTATTAATGAGTCATAAAAGCATTTCATTAAAGAAATGTTAATTTAAAGAAACTCTTAAAGAAAAGATTTTTAAAGCCTACCCAATATTTTTAATAGTATAATTTGGTCTGTTATAGTGAATTCCGATCAAGGTTCTGAAAATAACGAAAATTATCCGAACGACCCCTCCTCGTATACACAATGGGCATTTGATCCTAACCACCATCCTCCTCCACCTCCTTACTGTTTCGATCCTTACTGGAATTATTTCAATCAAAGTTGTCCCTCAAACAGCGATGTTGACTCTTCTTCAAACCCTAGAATGACCCCATTGCCATTGCCTTGGGGCTATTATCCTCCTTATTATTATGTTCAAAATGAGAAAGCTAACAGTTCTGAATCTATTAATAAACGTAACCAAAGGACTACTCCTATCTCTTGGCAAAACGGCGAAGGAGGAAATATTAATAACTGTGCACCTCCACCCACATGGCCTTATTACTGGCCAGGTCATTCTGAAAACAGTACAACAGAATCTCAAAGTGCTGAATCAGAAAATCAACAAAATTATGCTTACTCTCCATATTGGAACCCATACTATTACAACTATTATTACGGAGCACCGCCTATGTACCCGCCTATGTATTCTCCCTACCCATTTTATCCACAAAGTGATACAGAAGAGGTATCAGGATATTCCTCTAATGAAGAAATGGCTTATTATGGTGCAAGATTTGCTTCAATGCCACCTTACGGTAACAGTTCTACTACATCTAAAAGTGCAGTTAAACAATCCATAAAAGAACAACCACCTTCAAATTCATGTGAGAAACCTGAGCAAAAAGTTGGTCAAAAGCAAGGAAAAATTGATGATGATGATGGCGAAACTTCAGATTCAGATGCTGAAATGATTGGTTACGAGGTATGTAGAAAAACACCTGGATTGCAAGCAATTCGTTCAGTTTCGGATATTAAAGTGTACGATGCAGAAGAAAGTTCGCAGTGTTCTGATGACGAATCTGACAACACCACCACGGAAGAGAATGAGGACACTTCTTCGGTGTGTGTTGTGGATGATGTTATACCTCATCAACTTAGTGTAATTTTTGAAGAAAGTGAAAGGACCGATAGTGTAAGGTTGGGTAGAGAATCTAGTGTTTCAACAACTATAAGTGAAGGTACTGCAACAATAGAAAATAGTGACGATGAAGAAGCGGGAGAGTCTGATAATACAGTATTTGTTAAGTTACCTCTAACTTTAAAATTTGTAATTGCCGAAAGTCAAAAAGTGGCAACCATAACGGTTGGAGATAGTAAAATTATACCTCAAGTAGGCATTTATTCTACTGTTGAAGAAACTTGTGATAATTTGCATTCTAAGACTGATTCTTGTAACAGTAGTAATTTGGAAAGCAAAATAAAAGATATTAATAATTTACGATTAACAACTGAGGAAAATTCAAAAGAAGATGATTTAACTCAATTAACTCATTCAGGTTCAGGTATTGATTTCTGGGCTCATTTAACTAAAGATTCTTCGAGATCAGATGTGTATGTTACGCCAAAGAAATTAGTCCATGAAAGAATTATAGAAAATGTTGTACTCGAACGTGAGGAGGAAATGTTAGATTCAACAAGGAGTAGCATAAGTAGTAGCAGCAGTGAGGAAAGTTCTGAAGTAGAGGTTTTGAATTCTAAACGAAGTAGTTGTGCCAGTGGGAGTGGTGATGAAAAATCGGATGTTGATTTTTGGGCCGAGATTATAAACGATAAAAATGGTAATAATGTTCCTGAATTAAAATCGAAAGACGGTACACGCTCTACTTGTTCTAGCCATAGTAACTTAAGTAGCAGCAACGTAGTACCTCAAACAGAAATACAATCAAATATAGACAGTATTTCTGAAAGTGATGTAAAGACTGATGTAGATGTACCACAGAATGACAATACAGATGAAAAATCCCTGGCAATACAAGATCGTATAAAAATGTTGCAGGAAGCAATTGCTGCTAAGAAGAAGCAGTTGGAAGCTAGTTATGTATCGAAAGCCTCTCTTAAAGAACGTATTACATTGTTACAAGAAAGTAATGTTAATGTAAATTCCGATTCAATGTCAAACAAAGATTATTCTCGAAAGAGTAGCATAAAATCGTATGAAGAATGCAGTGAAGAAGAAGGAGATTCTGGTGTTACATCCGATGTTAGTAGGCATATATCAGAAATTGAAAACGAATTAGATTTCTTAGAGATGAGACAAATGAATAAATATCAACGAGTTTCTACTCATTCCAGACTTTTTAAACTTCTCCAAGGCGAGTGTGATAACGAAGGTGAAAATGTTGAGGAAGTTAAAACGGTAGAAGAAAATAAAAGTATGTTGCGCAGAAGGGACCAATTAAATTTACCTCTGAAACAAGCCGGAAGTGATCCTGAAAGTTTCTCTTCAAGTGGATTTACTTCACCTGGATCTCCAACAGTTAATGATAGGTTAGTTAATGAATTAATTCAAAGTTTGCTTATGAAAAAGCAAGGACGTGTTTTCAAAAATATGACGTTGGAAAAGTTACAGGCAGCTGCTTTGAGGATACTACAAGATGATATGGACGGTTTAGAAACACTAAGTTCGTCGGAGGATGGTGGCAGTTTTTTATCGCCAAAGAAAAATGACTGTGTAAGTTCTCCAGCAGGTCAAGAGTATTATGCAAATTTTAACGAATATAGTCAATATTATGAATCGTGGAATGAAGCCGCAAAATATTATGAAGAGCAGTATGATATTCTTCCTTCGAAGGCATTTCGATTAATACAAGAACACTCGTCCATGAACAAGACAGGTGCAATTGCTGGCTTACTGGCACGATGCCCACGCGTATTGAGTAATAAAAATGTACAGAAAGAGTTAATGAGACTCATTCAAAGTAGCGAAACTCCTTCCCCCACTCCAGATTCCTCTGACCAATCCAATAAAGAGGCGACAAGCGCTTCTTGAAAATAAATCGGGGAGGCGGAAATTTTGAAATTACAAATTGTCTAAACAAATATTGAAGTCCTGGGTTTTTGATGAGGTACAAACAAAAAATTTTTGGTTGTTACTTTTCTGTGAGAATTGGTTTATTTTTATTTTCCGCATTTTCGGCCGTTGTTACAGTTAGGTTATTTTTTTTGTTTGGTAGCTATTTTTGAGTTGGTAGGTTTAAATATACATTGGTGAATGTTTTTGAATATGCTAAATAAACATATTCATGAACAATAAACCGATGGTTAAAATATTATCTCTTTAGAGTAAACTCCACCTTTATTTACAAAATATTTACCACTTTCATTTACCACAAATACATTCTTCTATATTTATTTGCATTTGATTATAATTGAATATTTGGATTACTAAGTTAATTTGACTCTAATTTTTATTAATCACGGTTAGGTTCTTTTATTTTTTTAATAATCACACGCCAGTTAACAATATTTTGTTGTTTGATCATGCACGTATATCAGTCAGTATATTTTTAATTTTTGCTTAACGCTATTTTACGTTTGCTTTAAATTTGTTTGCGTGATCTATCATTTTTACATTGATGTAGGTCTTCAATGTTCATAGGGCTAAATCTGAAAGAAAATTTTTTGTGCTTCCATCAAGCAACATTTGTTTTCAGACCTCAAAATCGTCCAGAAAGTCATTGTTGCTGATCAGGGCTCTCAATATGCTAAAATTTTTGGGTTGGCACCATTGATCGTTCATACAAGAGCATTTGCCGACAGCTGCAATAGATATTAGAGCCGTTTGACATTCAATTTGATATTTAATACTGCCAACATAACTTAATGTATGATAGCGGTAGCACAAGAAATATGTATCACACGTCTAGAAACTATGTTTACAAGCAAGCGCAGTTGCAGACGTCGGTTGACTCCTCCGGTCGCAGTTTTTCTCGTATTCGCAAAACTATCGTCTCTGGCCTAGAGGTACAAATTACTATTAAAAAGTATTTTGCTTTTATCAGTGTTATAGAATGGTATTTTGAATTGTAAATCTAAAATTAGTGAGTAGCGCAATTGAAATGTCTATTGCAATAATTTAGGTTATTCAGTAGAAATATTTTAATTATTATAGTTTTACAATTTTACCAACCAACAAATTTGAAATTATAAATTGGTATAAATATACTTATTTATATCATTCGTCTAGAAACGATAATTTTGTGAATATGAGCAGAATTGCGAGTCGAGACGTCAGCAGAGCTCTGCAACTGCGAATATTGGCAACAATAGTTTCTGGACGGGTGATGCACAAAAATTGTTGTGTTAACCCTAGTAATTCATTAAAAATATTTTAGCAAATTTGGTTTTGATGCAATCACATTTTCAATAATGTTGCAGCACTGAATAGCAACGTGTCAAACGGTTTCAATATGAATGACAGTTGTCAGCAAACGTTCATGTATGAAGTAGTATGAAGTAGTGCCAAACTAAAAATTTTAACCGTTTCGGGACGATTTTAATGAAAAGTCAGTGTTTCCAGAGGGAAGCACAAAAATTTAAATTTAAACCCTGAAATAGAAAAAAATATTATAAAAAATCCGTGTTACAATGCCCCCTCGTAATCTTCGTATGTTGTGGACAATCCTGCCTCAGCGGAATTCTGGGGAATATAATTTTTTTGTTCGTAACTCAGGCGTCGTCAGATTTGTGGTAAGCTATCTTTCTATTAACAATCGGCTAACGCTTTGAACTGAAATGTAAATTAAATTGAAAAGAATTTGAAACAGTAAAAATAGTATATTGAGAATCAAGGGGACGTTTACCGGTCGACGGCCGTGTTTGGCCGGAGACCGGTACAACCCTTAATGTTCGTGATGCTCATACTGTTTTTTGCACGATTGTATTAAATTTACCACAATTGAAATTATTCAATTTCTACTAAATAAACGAACAGTCAAAAGTGACGTTTTAAATAGAAATGTCCAAATTTTTTTGTTCTTATTATTGTGAAATTATATATTTAGATTCTTACTTACCGCGCTACATGCACGGTAAGTGAATTACTTACCCGACTTGTGTATCCTAATCACCAGTAAAAACAACCTTCTGATCTCGCAACAAACCCGGTAACTAACTAAAATCGTCCTATAGTGCAAAAAAAATAAATAAATAAGGAATATACAAGGATGTGACGGTAAGAGTGACATACTGTATATTCTTTGATGTTTTCGGTTTGGGTACTGTTTATTTCTATTCCGTCTTGGACAGCATTGTTTTAGTTTCCTGTAGAATCTTAAATTCTATATTTGGGGTTTCTGATAAGTATTTTATCACGATCTTCATCTGCGTGGTGCTACTCAAATAATACAACGTTGTCGGTGAAACAAAGTGATTGAATTTGTTTTACTTCTTTGGCTTTGTTCATGTATGAAACATTAGTAGTGCCAAACTAAAAATGTTAACCGATTTTAATGAAAAGTCAGTGTTTCTAGAGAGAAGCACAAAAATTTAAGTTTAAACCCTGAAATAGAAAAAATATTAGAAACAATCCGTGTTACAATGCCCCCTCGTAATGTTCGGATGTTGTGGACAATACTGCCTCTGCGGAATTCTGGTGAATATAAATTTTTTGTTCGTAACTGATGCGCTATCAGAATTTGTGGTAATCTATCTTTCCATTAACAATCGGCTAACGCTTTGAACTGAAATGTAAATTAAATTGAAAAAAATTTGAAACAGTAAAAAAAATAAATAAGGCGTATACAAGGATGTGACGGCAAAAGTGATGTTTTCGGTTTGGGTACTGTTTATTTCTATTCCGTCTTGAACAGCATTGTTTTAGTTTCCTGTAGAATCTTAAGTTCTATATTTGGGGTTTCTGATAAGTATTTTATCACGATCTTAAAATCTCCGTGGTGCTACTCAAATAGTACAATGTTGTCGGTGAAACAAAGTGATTGAATTTGTTTTGCTTCTTTGGCTTTATTCTTCAATCGGTTACGTGTCCAATTCCTTTCAAATTCTTTTTAGCAGTAATTTGTAAAGTTGGACCAGTAACCTAATAATTTTTTAGTATTCTTTCGGATTTTTTTAGTAAGATTATCATTGGAGCATTATTTCAGTTATGAGGAATTTTCTCTTATTCCCAAATGAATTTTCTATGTTTCACAGTTTTCCCTCTTTCGCTTTATTCACCATTTCTATTACGGGGATCACTGCTAAAATTCGTGGAAAATGTAAAAAAATGCACATATTATGTTACGTCTATACACTTTTTCATTCGGTAAAACCAATCTTCAAAACATGTTTGCCAATCTGAGTGAGGTAACTCCAAAACAAGTACTTTAAAACGACCTCCTCAGGTAATGAAAAACGCTTACCGCGCATTTTATTTTTGATGATTTTGAACAAAAAAGTCATTGGGAGACAGATCAGGTGAATATGGGCAATGAGTTATTAATTTGATATGTTATGACTAGTTAAAAATTCTGTAGTTTGTCGTGCTGTGTGCGCACTTGCATTGTCATAATGCAGAATGTTTCGCTTATTTATACTGTGTTTTCTAATTTCACCGATCACCTGGAACAGACAAATTGAAGTACACCAATCAGCAGTAACTGTTCTTCGATCCTCTAATAGAACAGTTGCAACATGACCGGTTTTTCATCATTTTATTTGAAACGCTTCGCGATCGCACCACTTTTGTTGGTTTAGGTTCATACAGATGATTGCTGTTACAATCTATTATATAGAATTGGAACGACCATGGTCAATATTTTTAAGCATTTGCTTGCACCAGT